>CM040935.1:16028295-16628295 GCA_023029165.1 Gobiocypris rarus
GGCCCACATGGCAATGTTGGCTGGGATTTATTCAACATCAAGCAGCAGTTCTCATTCTCTAGAAAACTAAAGAGAAGTCTGTCCTCACATGAATGCATTATACATGTGTACTTCTCTGAAAACTACTCGTGCAAATACAGTGCTGAGATCCAGGCTGTACATTTCGCTGCCTCACACCAACAGGCAACAATGCACACAGGTGTGTTATGTTGATGACAATGCTAGCCCTCTCTGCTTCTGCACCATCTCTCAATCCAAGCAAGATGGTCCCCCGGCAATCTGGCAACATCTTGAAACAGTACTAAACTACATACAAGCTCATCATTCATCCGTGTCTGTGGTCCACTTCTTCAGTAATGGCCCTTGTACTCAATACAAGCAAAAAGGTAATTTCCTCCTGTTCAGTACTGAGTTGAGCAAGAAAGGCTTTGATAGTGGCACCTGGAATTTCTTTGAAGCGAGCCATGGCAAGGGTGCTCCTGATGGTTTTGGGGGAGTGTTAAAAAGACAAGCAGATCAGCTTGTGAGTCAAGGGCATGACATCCCTGATGCCATCACACTCTACCGAACGCTACTGACCAATGGCACCACAGTGAAGCTCTTTTATGTGGAAACCAAGAATATTGTGGATGCACACCGTAACATTCCAGCAAACAATGCGAATACACCAAGTGGTCACCAACAGAAAAGAGCACTTGATCTCCAGGGACATCAGCTGTCTGTGTGCTACACTGAATAACCTGTCCTGCACATGTTTCAAAACTCACCACTTCACCTTCCCTCCACTGTCAGCGACCTCAAGCACACCAGTCGGACCTCAACCAATCCAGTCAGAGGAGCACCTGACAGAAGAACTTCAGGGACCCCAGGAGATCGATTGGAATGACGACCTGATTATCGGAAAATGGTGTGTCCTGACATGACAAGGAGATCTACCCAGGAATCATTGTGGCAAAAAATGAAGGATATGGCCAAGGTGAAGTGAATCCACTGTGTTGGCCCAAATTGATATTTGTGGCCAGCCCGTGAGGACAGCATCTGGTACTAACTTGATGACATTTTAAGAATGATTCCTGCTCCTCTTAATGTAACAGCACGACACGTAGAAATACGAAAAGACATCTGGTCATTTGGAAATGAACGTATTCATCCACACACACACACACACACACACACACACACACACACACACACACACACACACACACACACACACACACACACACACACACACACACACACACACACACACACACACACAAAAGTTCAATATTCTCAATTCACAAACACTCTTAATGTAACAATGGGTGATTTATCTTTCACGGTATATCCGATTTGTTCTATATATGTATTTAAAACCTTTTCAAAAAGTAATTAATATGTCTGTAAAAGGGTTGACCAAACACACACATTTACGTTGGTTATATGAAAAAAAAAAAAAAAGATGGCACGGCACATTTTCCTGCGAGGTAAGGATCTACTTCATCCAAAAAGGGGCTTAAAGATTTTCAAAACAGTACTTTGAAAATCAAACATTAAAAGTGGGAAATTGCACGTTTTCGTATAATGATCAACATACAAATGTTCCTGACACTTTCTTTCATGTAAATGACATGTGTAAATGGCAACTGATGACAATTTAGACAGGTAAGTATGCTGAATGTCATTGTCTTGAAAGAAGGTGAACACTGCTCCATCTCTGACAAAGTGATGTTTAATTTTTTCCCATTTTCCCCCTTTAAGAACTCTTGCAGGCTAGTGACCTCATCAAATAGTGCATCCTCATTGATGGTCACAATAGGGCATTTCTCCTGCAGTGTGGCTGTTGCCTTCTGAATTTCTTCACGTTGAATTTGCTTTTTCAAAAGGAAACATTGCAGGTCTTTGAGATCGTCTGTGTGCTTGCCCCATGCTTTTATGTAGGTTACTGCAGTTGTGAAGAATGATTTAGATATTTCAAGAAAAGACTCATTAGAAATTTCTCCATTTTCCACACACTCTTTGAGTAGCCCTCTAACCAAAACAGGAATTAAGTTATCACATCATGCTGTAAGTTTTGCCTCAAAGTTCCTTAGAACTGCAGCACAGCAGTCCTGTCCTTCAAGCATCTTAATTGTCATGGAATACAGTTAAGTTCCCACGTACAAAGGACAGCCAAAGTTCAGTCAGTGGATCTTCAAAGATTGTTCGTAGGTTCACAGGGCATTTGTCTTCTGAAAGAAAAAAAGATCTTAATGGCTCATACATTTTCAGCACTCTTTAAAATTGCAGGAAGCATGGACAGCCAGCGTACACCCAGATAACAATTTTTGGTTCCCAGAACGTTCTGGGAACGTTAGTTTCTGGTTCCCAGAAAAGACATCCTAAAGTTATCTATTGGTTAGCCAGGAAAGTTCTCTTTACGTAAATAGAACGTTCCCTGTTGGTTTGGAGAACGTTCCCCTAACCTTCCCAGAATGTTCTCAGAACGTTCCCCTAACCTCTTTACTCCGATATCATTTACCCTGCTGGATGTCAGTAATCGTTCAGTATTCCAGCCTACCATATCGTGGAATGGAAGACGGATCAATGGATGTCAATCAGTATAGCATATGTCTTGTTTTGAACTTGTTTAATCAATATAAATAATCCAAGCACATAAACCTTCATATGGAGGATTAAATAAGATTGAATGTATGCATATGTAACGTTAAGTTTCGTAATTTGTAGGCCTATCACTGACACTGCACAACCAGGTTTTATGTTAATTGCCAAATAACAATGACTTCAACACAATATGGTTTTAAAATATGAATTTTATTCACATACATAAAAAAAGGAATAAATATTACTTTAACTGATAACATTGCATTTATTTCTTACCACTGAATTAATGGGACGTATACGCCTACTTCTCGGTTAACATCATGTCTTCAATTACGTGTCAAATCTCTCTGAAATCACACTATTTACACTCGTATATTTATTAATTATAACTTATTATTCAATAAAGATTGATAAACTAATGTTAGTCAGTCAGTAAAAACGAAATGGCCGTTAATTTTAAATTATGCGGGTGCACGTCTTTCTGTAGAAGAAGACAGATGAAAGCGCGTGCTGGAGAAGCGCGTGCAGATCAGAGGCGCGCAATAAAGATATATACAAATAAACCTGCGTATATATTATAAAAAAATTACTTCTAAAAATAACTTGCAGGGAACGTTCTGGGAAGGTTCTCTTTAGGTTGCAAAATAAAACCCAAAAATAACCCGCAGGGAACGTTCTGGGAAGGTTCTCTGTAGGTTATAAAAATAAAACCCAAAAATAACCTGCAGGGAACGTTCTCTTTAGGTTACAAAAACACAACCAATAGAGAACGTTTCCAGAACGTACTTATTTGGTTCCCCACAAAAATAACCAAACTGGAACCATATGGGAACATTAGGGGAACGTTCTGTGTTTACTGGTGTCACATGCCTGTCCCGTCTTGTGTGCACATGTGGGTTTTGTTAGTTTGGCCATGTGTCTCTGTCTTTGTTAGATCCCACCCCCTTGTTATCTCGTTACTGGTTTCATTTGCCCCACCTGTGTTCCCTCATTTCCAGCTTGATTTCTCCCTTTATATACTCCTTGTGTTTGTCAGTCTTGGTCGGATCCTTGTATTGTCTATGTCTTCCGGTTCCCCGTGATCTTTGTTGGTTCGTTGTTATTCTTATTATGTGTTTTTCCCTCGTTGTTGTTTTTAGGTTTATGTTTTGTTTTATAATAAATCCCCGTTTCACTGCTCTTGAGTCCTCGCACCATTTTCCCTCGTGTTTGACGTGACAACTGGGCATTACTGTGACCAAGAATGTTATGGAATTCCTGACCAACGAACTCACAGAAGCTCTTTAGTCTTTCAACTCTGACTGTGAAAATATTAGTGTTGGGCCGTTATCGGCGTTAACGTGCTGCGTTAACGTGAGACTCTTATTGGGCGATAAAAAAAATATTGCCGTTAATCTATTCTCAAAATTGGGTTGGGAGCTGGGTCTACACTATGCAAGCCATGATGACTTTCACCATGATATTTTAGCGCGGATGTATTCCTAGCCGAATTGCACTGTAGGGAGCGAGAACGAGTCTTCGAACCTGCGTGTATGCCCACTGTGAAATTACCACATCAAGCGTGAACGCTGGCATCCGAACTCGGGTCCTGACGAGCGTGACTGACGTACTGTAAACTGATGACGCAACCGCACCCCGGTTCAGACCCAAATAATATAATATGAACACGGTCCAGCAGGGGGGAGCAATCGAACTTGGGTTCGGTCAGGCAATCGAACCAAGTGTGAAAGCACCAGTTATTATTTGAGTTGCACACATATTGTGAATGCCTTCGGCAGAATTCAAATGAGCCATTTTAATCTCGATTAATTCCAAAATGAATCTCGATTAATCTAGATTAAAAAAATTAATCTATGTCCACCTCTAGAAAATATCCAAAAAATTTTGTGAGCAGGTACTCAACATCAAGAGGAATCATGGGGGCATTTCTGAGCGTGACTTAAAGAGAATGACACATTTCATATTTAAAAAATTGCTTTTATTTATAACATGGGAACGCATGACACACACACACAAAAAGACTGACAGACTTGAAAAACATTTTTTTTCTCTCTCTTAGCTTGGACGAGTGTTTCACAAGCTCACCTTGCGGCAGCACTTGGCTGCATGTCGCCTTCTGTCCAGCTTCTGCCTTGGCTCTTCTTGCTGATTATTAGGCTGCATTAACTAGGTCAGCCGGAACCGGGAACACTTCCCATAACACCTGATGTACTCGTTACATCATAAAAGAGTGGCATCCACACTAATGTTAGTCTCTCTGTTTATCCCGAGGTTTACTGCAGTCGGCCGGATCCAGGCCGTGTCCGGATCGGATGGTGGACCTGCATCTGGACATGACCAGCTCATCCTGGAGTGTCTGCTGAGACCGTGTCCATTAGTGTCTCTCTGAATTCGCCTCACGGGCGTGATCCTCAATTAACCCGTCTCGGCGCAATAACTCCGATCTTTCAAGTATTCATATTCTTGTGTAATCGACGCGCCATCCTAAATGAGCCCGCCTCGTCGTCATACCCAAAATTTCGAATATTCCTATCTAATATGATTTAAGACCTGCAAGGTTGCCAGAGTAATAATTATACACTGTTAATAATAGGCCAGAGGAGAACTGGCACCGACTGAGTCTGGTTTCTCCCAAGGTTTATTTTTCTCCATCATGCCCTGATGGAGTTTTGGTTCCTTGCCACTGTCGCCTTTGGCTTGGCTTGCTCAGTTGGGGACACTCAAATTATGATCCAAGTTACTCAACTAAATATACAAATAGAATTTATTAATTTGGTCATATATAATTCTATAAACTATCCAAATTAAACTAGCCAAATCAAATTTTGTTGCAATGTTGTCCTGTTTAACACTGTGAAGCTGCTTTGAAACAATCGTCATTGTAAAAGCGCTATATAAATAAAGTTGATTGATTGATTGATTGATTGCTGCGGCAGCACTTGTGGATGGCTGGCAGTCAAACTCCTTCCTTTGTTCTATCTCCTTTAGGTTGCCTGCTTCCTCTGAGCTTTGTCCTTGGTTCCGCCGACATGATGTTGTGGCACATACTTTGGTCCGCTGGCCCATACTTCAGGTCTTCTCTTTTAAACATCTGCAATGCCGTCTGCTTCCGGTCAGCAAGGTGTGTTTCACAGTTTGGATGGCGCTCCGAGTGGAAATGTTCATGCTGCCACTTCTCGAGTCAATGATTTCAGACATAAGACTGAATGAAGACTCCACCAGTGGCCCATGGAACACCGAAAATGCTGCCTTTACTGTCACGCTGAGACCTGGGTACCTTCTGCGTTTCAAAGACAGCTGCCCTCCAGCTGACAACATCTCCTTCTCTGAAATTTGGCCGACTCTGGTCCACGCCATACTGAGAACCTAGGATAAGATAAGAAGCATTTAATTATTCCACAGCAGTAAAATATGGGTTAAAAATTAAAGCAACAACAATATCAAAAGCATCCACAAAAGATGTAGCCCTTAATTATACAGAAATTTGCTGGTGGTGTATTGCCTCTGGCTTGGCGTGCTCAGTTTTGGACACTACATTTTTCAACTAAACATCGAAATAAATCTAATTAACAAATTAAATTAACCATATAAACTAAATTACTGATCTAACTGCCCACACTGTCACTGTGTGATAATTGAAATGAACTGATGACATCAGCGTTTTCTCCAGAATGGCTGTACAGCTGAATAAAATTATGCTGCATTATTTTCCTGTTTAACACTGTAAAGCTGCTTTGAAACAATCTACATTGTTAAAAGCGCTATATAAATAAAGTTGACTTGACTTGACTATTAGCCTAAAACAACACACTCGCCAAATTGTTTATCTAAATAGCCCTATGTTGTTAGAAATGCATCCCATGCAACAAGAGATTAACACAATCCGTCTCCTCTGGCAGATTCGGCTCAAAGTCATGCATCTGGATGCGGAGGCACACGCGCTCATTTTTATCCACGACATCCTAAAATATTCAGGGTAGCTCAGAGAATTCGAGTAACGTTAGTAGCCATGTATCTTGGAACTCAGGGCATAACACCCGGCTAACAATAAGCCTAGCTAACATCATTGGTATGACGACAATACAATATTATATCACATAAAAAAGTGGTAGCTAATGTTAATTGAATCAAGCAAACAAATAGCTGTTGTTTTTGCTCTAAAAAGCTTACCTTGAATTGAACACTAAGCTTGCATCCTTCCATCCGTCAGAATCACGTGGTAGCCAGGCTTCTCATTCAATGGCGAGCTCAGTTGACACCGTGTGCATCAAGATTCTGATGCAAGTGCTATTCTCCGATTGGCCCAGAGAAATGTCAGTTATAAGAATTATCCAATAATGTTTTGCATGTCTAGTCTACAGGACATGAAAAACAAAACTTTGGTTCTCTGCGATTCACATAAATGACCCAATTGAACAAGAAAGCAGCGATTGTCGCCAAAAGCGACAAGTTTGCAGGTCTGGTTGTGAGTGTTGTGGCTTCACAAATGCTTTGCTGCATACCTCGGTTGTAACGAGTGGTCATTTCAGTCAAAGTTGCTCTTCTATCAGCTTGAATCAGTCGCCCATTCTCCTCTGACCTCAAGCATCAACAAGGCATTTTCGCCCACAGGACTGCCGCATACTGGATGTTTTTCCCTTTTCACACCATTCTTTGTAAACCCAAGAAATGGTTGTGTGTGATAATCCCAGATTGATTGTGAAATACTCAGACTGGCCCGTCTGGCACCAACAACCATAGCACGCTCAAAATCACCTTTCTTTCCCATTCTGACATTCAGTTTGGAGTTCAGGAGATTGTCTTGACCAGGACCACACCCCTAAATGCATTAACGCAACTGCCATGTGATTGGTTGATTAGATAATTGCATTAATGAGAAATTGAACAGGTGTTCCTAATAATCCTTTAGGTGAGTTTATGAGGGAACAGCCTAGAATGATCGTACAGTAGAGTACTGTTTTTCCACATTTTTTATAAGAATTATGAACATACAAACTGGAGATTTGATAACACCTGAAAATTGACCATATTCCTTAGGACCAGCCTGATGTTTCATAACTGATTATGTTTACATTAATGTTGTGTTAGGGCAAACAGAACCCGGTAGTCATTTACAACTTACCATTAACATAAATATTCCACAGTCTCTAGTCTCAATTCTTCTGTTTTCATAAGTTAATGTATGACAGACAATATACTGGGGCCGATGCTATTTATAAATGTAAACTATGGTACGAATGACGTGGTTCTATAAACAAATTAATTTAACCACAGTAGGTAGCATTATACTGTTGTTCTCTGATATTAAAGTTAATAATAACAAGCCTACCGACACTTATCAAAGGTCAGGCTTTCTTTACAGTGATCATAAAGACTATAAATTTATTCCTTTGAGCAGTGCAGACATCAAAGTGTTAGTTCACCCATAAATTACATAAATTACTTTTCTGTCATTAACACCCTCATGTTGTTCCAAACCCGTAAGACTTTCGTTCATCTTTGGAACACAAATGAAGATATTTCTGATGAAATCCAAGTGCATTCTAACCCCTCCATAGACAGCAATTTAATTAACACTTTATTTCCCAGAAAGGTAGAAAAAACTTCATTAAAATAGTTCATGTGACTCCAGTGGTCCAACCTTAATGTTATGAAGTGACGAGAATACTTTTCATGCCCAAACAAAAATAATGACTTTATTCAACAATGTCTTCTCTTCCCTGCCATTTAAAAATTATTGAGATTTTACATTACATATTTATTAATTAACAGTATATTCATCATTGAGAGTATATCTATTTAGATGTAGAATTGTATAGTCTATATCTAAAAACCATCAGTCATCATTAGTTCACTTATTTACCACCAGATGTTTTTAGACACAAATTAACTTTATATGTATTTATATATTATACAAATAATTTATTCCCCTAAACGATAGAGTTTTAACTTTTAGACAAAGGCAGTTTTTCCTAGTTTCCTAATATTTTCAGCACATCATTGTATTTCATCAATACATTTAACTCTGAATATCTGTAATCTCCTTTAATTATTTCTGTGCACTTCTGTGATTTGTACCCAGTAGCGTGGAAACGGGACTTTTATTTTGGTGTGGTGGTGTGACGTCATAAGGCTGCACCGCGCTCCTGCCTGTGTTGGGATTCTGCAGAAGAAAGGTTTGTATTTTAAGCGTTTAAAACTATAGAAACCATCTCTAAAGTTTAGCAGGCGACGAAGATTGAGTTATTTATTATTAACTGTAACATTGCATTACTTTATCTAACACTTATTAACTTTGTGTGAGCAAAGTAATGCAATGAAAAAACACGTGTAACCGAAAAGGTGCGTCTCATCCTGCTCTTTATATCTGAATCAGTTCTTCATGTAAACATGAGTTTAGTCTCTGGCGAGTAGAGGTGAGAGAAACCGAGAATCATGAAACTCAAAGTGCTCTATCTATTTCTATCTTGATTTCTACAATTAAATAATCAAAAATATATATTGCCTGTATAATTTGTGTTCTTATATTAGTTTGTAGTGCTAGTTTTGAGTGTCACTGAGACTGTGCTGATACTGAACTAGAGCTGATTGAGATTCTCAGAGATTTAGTGTTCATTCTTTTTCTTTCTGTTAATTATTTTCATCTTAAACAGGACAGACACACAGAAAAACTGCTGCTGAAGCGACTGAGATCCACGAGACACTATTATAAAGATGGTGATTATTAAAGAGGAGAGTGAATACCTGAAGATTGAAAATGTGTTCAGTTTGAAACAAGAAGAAACTGAAGAACAAACAAAGAAAGAGGAGAGTGAAGAGCTGAAGATTGAAAATGTTTTCAGTTTGAAACATGAAGAAACTGAGGACCAAACAGGTTGGTTTCATTCTCAAAGCTGAACTAAGTCATTTGATCAGTATTAAAATGTCCAGCTCTACAGAAATGAAGGATATTTTTAATAATGTCTTGTGAATGTCCTCAATCCTGGTGGTTGGAGTAAACTTGTCATTCATCAAAGCTTTCAGTTCTACACGCTGCAGATCCTCTCATTATAACAAGCAAAGCTTATGCACAATGTAAATTAGAGATGTGTTGTGCCATTAGATTAATTGACTATAGAGTAGGGGTGGAAAAAAATCAATATGCCGATTTATCGCGATATTTCCGACCGCAAGACGTTATCGATACGCTGTCTCCAAGTATCGATATTTTACTAGAATATTTAAATTTATACATACATTGTGGCTGTTTACACGCTTTGGCTTCCCGGAGTGGCATTACCGCAGACTTCATGTGGTGGCGCTTCACCGAACGCGAATACAGCATCAGCATCGCGTCTAGTTTGACATGTGAACATTTTTAATCCATTTGAAGTGAAATAGACACGCGTTCAAGGTGCTCCGAGGAAAATGTCATAAAAGACCACTCTTATGCAATAGCCACATAAATGTGGTTCAGCCAACGCACTGCCTGGATTTCCTTCACTGCAAAGAAATATGTTTAAAGTTATGAAACTCCTGATTGGTTAACGCGCCTGGTACTCAGATGTGACCATACTTTATTATATAAGGTTTTATACTGAGTGTTTTTTTTTTTTTACATTTTTAGTAATGTGTGCATTTTGCAATTTCCAAATATGAAATGTTTCTGTCGATCGCACTATAAAGGCTGCAGTTTCTGTCGTCTAAACTTCATTCCCAATTTGAAGATAAGTTTTGTCATGGTTTTCAAGAGAACCAGCAAAGTTTCAGTAATGACAAGCGCTTTTAATTGACTGAATCCGCTATCTTGTTCTGCGGGTCGCTCCTGAAATGGCCTAGACCAGGTAAACCCAGCCTTATCTGCTGGCGATATGACTTCACCCTGCAGCTCAGGCTGGAAACCTGTACATTTTCTTGCTTCTGTTACAAATTTGCAGGAACCAATCACAAACCGGCTTATCCACCTGGTGCGCTAATGGCAGGTTTAACACTATGAGAGATAGAGAACACGGATCGTTGGTTTGATTGGTTGAAGGACTATTCAATTGCGTACAGAGTAGAGATTGACCGATATGGGTTTTTCTATAGCAGATGCAGATTTTTATAGGTCTAGGGCAGCCGATAGCCGATATGTGCTGATGATTTTTAGGGCTGAAATCCTGAAGCTTTCGTCTTCATTTGCATGCTAAAATGTCACACTAATAATAAGTGGAAGCACAACATTTCTAAACTTAACTTCATTTATTGAACACTGACTTTAACCATATCTCGGATCTTAATTTTGTGAACTGCACGGTATTAAAATAAATTATTTATCCAAACAAATCAATAAACTGACTAAGTATTAATATAAACATGGCTATAAATTCCATTACCATTCTATGAAATGCATTTATACACTATATCTAATTTGCATCGTGATGTCTGTTTAGGACAATATGTAATGTAAAAATATGTATAATAATGGGAGTAATAAAAAGGAATATTTTCATAAGAATGTCTTATTTCATAAGAATGTCCTGACAAAACTTTGTATGTTGTCAGAGAAATTAAAATATAATGTCCTCTACAGAGGCAAAACCTGGGTCTCAGGAGGATATTTCTGTCTCGTGCAGAGTGAATCCAGCATTTATATTTATTCAATGGATTTTATAGACAGTATAGACTCGAGTTTCGCGAGTCTGCATTAACTCAGCACTGAATAAAAACTAGTATTACGTTCAAGAGATCTGGCTACATTACTCACCTCTGCAAACACACGTTGTAAATATACGGCACTCCCCAGAGCGCGAACACATATTTGCCGATCTGTTTCGCCAGTATATTATTACATCACGCTTTTGCTTGCTTTTGAGGGTGCTTCAGCCTTGTTAATACTTTCCGCGAGCCTCCGCTGACTGCGCGTGCGCGCCTCCAATCGCTGCGCTCAACGCGCACGACCGGTCACCCAGCTTTGATATAATTTTTGCCTCGTGCACCCTTGCTTGTGCGGATTCGTTTAGTATTAACTATTGTTGTCACGATACCAAAATTATGACTTCGATATGATACCAGAATAAAATACCTCGATACCGAATCGATACCACAGCAAAAAAAAGCAAACCAACAGTAAAAGTAATTGAATATGCCAGTACTTACAATTCATTGTTTTATATATATGTAACAAAAACAAAAAAAACCTCACTTGGCCAGCATGTTCCTTCCCTGCTTTTTGACCATTCCCTCGTCTTATTGCAATAATAATTACATGCCAGTGTGAACATCCTTACAGAAACGTTTCCAAAAATCACATTATCAGTCATGTTGACATTCACTAACCTTTCACTATTCTCAACAGGTTGGGATGACCAAAATCTTATTTCATAATATAAGCAATTTAATATTTTTAATGTAATTTTATAATTACAATATAGATATTTATTTTAAATTTTATATTTGTTTTTAAAAAATAAGCAAAAATGCAAATTACAAACAATATGACAAACAGTGCTTTATTTTTCAGCTACAGTCTATTTAACAGTAGCATTCAAGATAAAAAATTAAATAAATAATAATAATAAAAAAAACAGCTTAGTCTTAACTCTTTAAATTAATTGTACACAGATTCCTAATTCATATATTAAAGTTATTCAGTCAAGTATGTGGTGATTTTCTATTTGTATTTTGTTGTTTGATTAACATTAATCACAAAGAATATTAGGTCCGGCCCTTTAAGAGATTTCCAACTCAACTCTGTATACGTTCATCCGTAAAGACATACCCGACTGTGTTTACCTGAATACTCGTTGTGGATTTATTTGACCATTCAACCGCATGCCGTCTCAGTGAAAGGTGTGTGCTGTGCGTGGCGCTTCAGGTCAAGTCCGACAGCACGAGCACGTCCACGCTGCGCTTTTCAGGAGTGCAGAATTATTAGCCAAGTTGTATTTTTGAGGATTAATTTTATTATTGAACAACAACCATGTTCTCAATGAACACAAAAAACTCATTAATATCAAAGCTGAATATTTTTGGAAGTAGTTTTTAGTTTTAGCTATTTTAGGGGGATATCTGTGTGTGCAGGTGACTATTACTGTGCATAATTATTAGGCAACTTAACAAAAACAAATTTATACCCATTTTAATTATTTATTTTTACCAGTGAAACCAATATAACATCTCAACATTCACAAATATACATTTCTGACATTCAAAAACCAAACAAAAACAAATCAGTGACCAATATAGCCACCTTTCTTTGCAAGGACACTCAAAAGCCTGCCATCCATGGATTCTGTCAGTGTTTTGATCTGTTCACCATCAACATTGCGTGCAGCAGCAACCACAGCCTCCCAGACACTGTTCAGAGAGGTGTACTGTTTTCCCTCCTTGTAAATCACAAATTTGATGACGGACCACAGGTTCTCAATGGGGTTCAGATCAGGTGAACAAGGAGGCCATATCATTAGATTTTCTTCTTTTATACCCTTTCTTGCCAGCCACGCTGTGGAGTACTTGGACGTGTGATGGAGCATTGTCCTGCATGAAAATTATGTTTTTCTTGAAGGATGCAGACTTCTTCCTGTACCACTGCTTGAAGAAGGTGTCTTCCAGAAACTGGCAGTAGGACTGGGAGTTGAGCTTGACTCCATCCTCAACCCGAAAAGGCCCACAAGCTAATCTTTGGTGATACCAGCCCAAACCAGTACTCCACCTCCACCTTGCTGGCGTCTGAGTCGGACTGGAGCTCTCTGCCCTTTACCAATCCAGCCACGGGCCCATCCATCTGGCCCATCAAGACTCACTCTCATTTCATCAGTCCATAAAACCTTAGAAAAATCAGTCTTGAGATATTTCTTGGCCCAGTCTTGACGTTTCAGCTTGTGTGTCTTGTTCAGTGGTGGTCGACTTTCTGCCTTTCTTACCTTGGCCATGTCTCTGAGTATTGCACACCTTGTGCTTTTGGGCACTCCAGTGATGTTGCAGCTCTGAAATATGGCCAAACTGGTGGCAAGTGGCATCTTAGCAGCTGCACGCTTGACTTTTCTCAGTTCACGGGCAGTTATTTTGCGCCTTGGTTTTCCACACGCTTCCTGCGACCCTGTTGACTATTTTGAATGAAACGCTTGATTGTTCGATGATCACGCTTCAGAAGCTTGGCTATTTTAAGACTGCTGCATCCTCTGCAATATATCTCACTATTTTTGACTTTTCTGAGCCTGTCAAGTCCTTCTTTTGACCCATTTTGCCAAAGGAAAGGAAGTTGCCTAATAATTATGCACACCTGATATAGGGTGTTGATGTCATTAGACCACACCCCTTCTCATTACAGAGATGCACATCACCTAATATGCTTAATTGGTAGTAGGCTTTCCAGCCTATACAGCCTGGAGTAAGACAACATGCATAACGAGGATGATGTGGTCAAAATACTCATTTGCCTAATAATTCTGCACTCCCTGTATAAATGGCTTACAGATGAAATCATTAAAGTTACACAAGTTGATAAGTCTAGAACAGTAAGTGATCGTTTGTCTTTTTGTAGTTTTAATAACAAATAACTGATGTCCCTTTAAGACTAACGCACGTATGGATCCTAAACACTGTTCCTGTTACTAATTCTTCCTGAACTGTTTACGACTGTGTTAACGTTAATACTCTTCAAGACTGAGACATTTTTTTAGTGTATTTGACCAATAATAAGCTGGAAAAAGAAGCAAATGTTTGCACTTGTATGTCAGAGGAGGCTTTATTACTGTATTTGTGTGCGCTTCAGATGTGAGTGCGAAATCTGCGGGATTAGTAGAATGATGTGCAATCCCGCAAAATTCAGACAGAACACGTTCACCGTGTTCAGAGGGTTAACCGGGCTGAATGAGAGGATGCGGGTGCGTGTCAACTCGCTGTTGGTCGGAGAGGAGAGGAGAGCGCAGCTGGTATCGATACTGTAGAAACTGAGTATCGTATAGTTTCAGATATTTCAGTATCGATACATATCGAAATATCAATATTTTTGACAACACTAGTATAAACAAGGCTAGCCTGTCTTAATCTGTTCTGGGCTGCCACAAGAGTGAAGACAGCTCTGTGTTTCCGATCACGATGCTGTCTGTGAGCGGGCGGAGTAACGTAGCTCGCCTCAATCCAGCTGCAGTGTTTGTGAGAGCTGCTGCTTTCTCCACCCCACGCACAGAGTGAAATTCTCTGACTCTGATACAGGAAAAATAAAACAGAACTTGTAACTTTGGGGGTAATATGTTAGCAAGCAAGCTGCTGAAAGTTTTCGAAAACAGCCCTTAACGTTATCTGCAATCATTATGCCAGTTCCGGTCGGTCCCACTGCACCAATAACACGGGCTGCCCGCCGAAAGTGCCTGACTTTAAATCGGCGCTACTTAACACAGATATTGGCCCGATATATTGTCCGTCCGGCTGACCTCTAGTACAGAGTCATTTTAACTATGCCCGTTGATAATGCCTCTTGTGCAGTAGAAAATACAGAGCAGACTCCCCAGACCAATGTTCATTCTTAAAAAGATTGAGCTTGGTCTGGTGATAGCAAGACAAGAAATGGCCATGATCAACCCTCTCCACACACCTTGGCATTAGAATCTCCATTGGCAAGTCATTTTTTTAGTTTACTCACCAGACTTGTATCATCTGTTCATATTTTTATAAACCCATGAAAATAGAGTAGAGTCCTGACTTCAGAAAAAATCAGTTCATAACCATGTTTTATATTTTAGATAAGGGAAATACACATGCGTTACGGACGAGACACACGCAAAAAAAAAGTTTTTGGAAGACTATGTTTTGTAGACAGAAGCAACAAGCAACCAAATGGAGAAGGGTTGGCTCTTCACATAAACATAAAACATTATTTTATTTTAGTTTTTGAAATAAAATAAAAAAATACTTCTTGTGGCCTGCGTATTCTACGAATACAAATAGCGATGCAGATTAAGACTAGGCGATTACCTAGGCAGATATCAATTTGGGTCTATATTAGGGTGAAGCACAGGCGAAGTTAATCTCGCTATTTGTATTTCGTTGTGAATACGCAGGCCACAAGAAGTAATTAGGTGTTATTTTGGATCACTTTTACTTTCGCGGCGACCCTGCCAAACTAAAACAATGCATGCACTGAGACAAAAATGCATTTGCCCACATATCTAAATGTAGGAAAGAAGTTGAATAAGCCCTATTTCTAAAAACGGTGGTGTTCCTTTAAAGCAGAATTTATTCGACTATGGAAAAATTACGATACATCTAGTCTAGTGGATATTTAATATAATAATAGTCATGTATTTAATTATATACCATATGGATGTGTGTGTATACACTCACCTAAAGGATTATTAGGAACACCATACGAATACTGTGTTTGACCCCTTTTTGCCTTCAGAACTGCCTTAATTCTACGTGGCATTGATTCAACAAGGTGCTGAAAGCATTCTTTAGAAATGTTGGCCCATATTGATAGGATAGCATCTTGCAGTTGATGGAGATTTGTGGGATGCACATCCAGGACACGAAGCTCCCGTTCCACCACATCCCAAAGATGCTCTATTGGGTTGAGATCTGGTGACTGTGGGGGCCATTTTAGTACAGTGAACTCGTTGTCATGTTCAAGAAACCAATTTGAAATGATTCAAGTTTTGTGACATGGTGCATTATCCTGCTGGAAGTAGTCATCAGAGGATGCTGGTCATAAAGGGATGGACATGGTCAGAAACAATGCTCAGGTAGACCGTGGCATTTAAACAATGCCCAATTGGCACTAAGGGGCCTAAAGTGTGCCAAGAAAACATCCCCCCACACCATTACACTGTTGGGGAAAACAGCCACGGACCAAGAGACCAGATATGCGAAAAGAAGACCAGGAGTCGAGATGTTCAATCAATGAAGAGAATTTTACTGAAGTATAATTTGTGGTTTCATCGGTAGAGCCAGGCGTAGAGTCATGCGAAATCACATCCCCAGCAGTTGTTAAAGCTTTAACAAAGTTCTTTACCATTTTTGGTCTACTGAGACTGATCACGTCCAGACTGTGCACACGTGTACACAGTGCTTCTCACCCAGAGAGTAATGGGTCATTTGAAAGGTTCCATCAGATCTTAAAAGCAATGGTTAGGAAATACTGCATCGAGTCATGGTCTGAGTGGGACAAAGGAGTTCCTCTGCTTTTATTCTCAGTCCATGAAATGGTGCAGGAGTCTCTCAGGTTCAGCCCATCAGAGCTGATCTTTAGCCATGATGTGAGAAGACCACTGAAGGAGAGAATGTTAGGCATTGAGGACTCTAAGAAAACAAACGTGTTAGGTTATGTCAGTAATTTTATGATCGGCTTCAGAAAACTTGTGTGCTCTATATCAATGTCCCCTTTTCCCTCCAATGCCCACATGAATAGGTTTTAGTTGTATGTTGGTTTTGATGCATTATATCTCTAAATGTGTTGTTGTCTGTTGCTTTGTGCCATTAATCTCCTCTTAATTTGCATTTGTCTCTTTTTGTCTTAGACCTGATGGTGCTGAAAAAGGAGAGTGAAGTACTGAATGAAATAGAAGAGAAAGATAAATTTAAGAACAATAATTTCATAACTGGAGAAAAACCTTTTAGTTGCTCACAGCCTGAAAAGACTTTGTCACGAAAAAAGGCTAAAAATAAGGGTACTAAAAGTAATTTCACCTGTCAACAGTGTGGAAACAAATTCACTCTAAAAAGACGCCTTGACAGGCACATGAGAATTCACACTGGAGAGAAGCCTTACTCTTGCCAAAAGTGTGGAAAGAGCTTCAGTAGTAAAGAAAACCTTAAAGCTCACATGATAATTCATACCGGAGTGAAGCCTTACACCTGCCAACAGTGTGGAAGAAGTTTCAACCTAAAAGGAAACCTTAAAACCCACATGCTCGTTCACACTGGAGAGAAGCCTTACACCTGCCAACAGTGTGGAAAGAGTTTCAACCTAAAAGGAAACCTTAAAGTCCATATGATAATTCACACTGGAGAGAAGCCTTACACCTGCCAACAGTGTGGAGAGAGTTTTGATCAACATGAAAACTTTCAAGTCCACATGAGAGTTCACACTGGAGATAAAGCCTACACCTGCCAACAGTGTGGAAAGAGTTTTGCTGAAAAAGTAAAACTTAACAGACACATGAAACTTCACTCTGGAGAGCAACGCTACACATGTCCTCAGTGTAGAAAGAGTTTCAGTCTAAAACATCATTTTGTAAACCACATGAGGATTCACACTGGAGAGAAGCCTTTTACTTGCCAGCAGTGTGGAAAAAGTTTCAGCCGAAAAGGAAGCCTTGACAGGCACATGAGAGTTCACACTGGAGAGAAGCCGTTCACATGTGGACGCTGTGGGAAAATTTTTAGGTATAAAAAGCCCTGGAGTACACATAAGTAATCATGAATGATAGAATTGGTTTCATATGTCATCATTGTGGAATTAATTTCACAGACAGGAAATGCCTCATGTTTTAGAGACTTTGTAATGTGTTAATTATTGTTATGGTAGTAAATTACCTTATGCTGCGTTCACACCATACACAAAAAGAGCTTCTGGAGGGAGTGATTTCAATATAAAGACACGTTGACATGCATCTGGAGATCCTGCGGACACGAATCGACCGTCTTGCGCAGTCTGCATTTAATTGGGTGCTTTTTTGGATTTGCTGGCTTGTAGCGAATTGTTGAAAAATCTGAACTTTGGCATCTATTCGTGCCGCGTTAACCAATCAGGAGCCTGCTTGCTGCTTTCACGTGGTAAATTGACGTGATTAGAAACCCCGGTTAAAAATACGTTAATGTGTCACAAAATTTAGTTTTAAGATTTTTCAGGTGAGAATGTCTTTGTTTAAAGCTCAATTCTGTGGTTTATTTATAAAGAGAGAAAAAAAAATAATTGTGTGTTTTTTGGAGTTGTGAGATCGAGGCAAGGACTGGGCGCTCAGTGCTCATTAACCCCGGTGAGAGCAGCCTTTCCTCGGCCAGTCCCTCTGATTTTTGCCACTGGCTCTGATGTCTTTGTAGTGCTTAAACATGAGATATCATCTTGAATAGGGTGACCACCATCAAACAAACCAAATGTGGGACGTTACTAAGTTTGTGTGGGACATGATACCAACACTAAAATGTAACCTAAAACTGTTACATTATGTCTATCTAACTTAATAAAAACATTTGTATACTGCCTTTCAGCTGATAAAAATACTTTGTTCTTTAGTCCCTTCCACAAAACACCATTAAGTTACATCACAATGTAACATAACATGGTTTTATTTTATGTCATTTAAATGCACTGATTAATTTCACTTAAAATCACTGAGCCCAAAGGCAGCAGGCATCATGCAAATAAATTTTTTTCCAACTAAAATCCAACAAAATAAATATTGAACAAATAAAATATAAAACATGAAATTTGTTCATTGACAGTCTTATATATAACCAATTTACCAAATCATCCATTAGATTTCTGAAAAGGAATACATGGAACGAATCACTGCTCCACATTTTGATTGACAGCTGTCACATCCTACTAGTGAATTTGTTTACTCCTTTCATTTCAACCATTGAATAGGATAAAAAAAACGGCTGTTGTGTCTGTGTATGGCGGGATGTTACTTCTGACGAAGCGCTGTTAATGTGAAAAACTACGCCGCAAAAGAATAAATAAAATGCTTTCTTAAAAAGGCAAAAGAACGCATGCACGTTTTCCTAGTATGATAGTTAAAAACTAGCCTGGATGCCAGCTGAATTTAGCCCCGCCCACAACATTTTTGCTCGGGGAATTCGGTCTGGACTCGATCCATAGAGGAGTTATTATGCCCGAACAGAAACTGTTCGGACTAGGGCTGTCACGATGTTAGATTTTTCACACCACGGTTATTGTGGCGATATCTATAGAAACCTTGGGGGGAAAAGTTATCAAATTAATTTTTACCCATCAAACATAATTGGATACTGATAAACACCGGGTAATACTCTGTTATGGTTAAATATTCTTTGAAGCTCCCTATGAAATAAGAGAGACATACTTTCAAGTTCAACAAGATGATGAATAAATGTTAATATAAATGTTATTGGCCATGACTAGATTGCAAATACAAATACAAGAATAGACATTATGTAAATAGACATTAATTAATTAAAAGAAACTGAGATGTGCTGCACTGGTGGAAACAACAGAAGCCCATGCTACCAAGACCGTCAGACATGCTCTGGTGTTTAGAGTCCAGCAGCAGCAGCGAGTGCTCCTTCAGCGCAGCTGCAAGAGTTAGGGCCTTTTTACACCTGTTCACTTAATTCGTTTTCTCTAATCAGATATCTATAACATTGTGAAGGGATCAGGAGCAGTGTTAGGGCTAGTTACTCAAAAAAGTAATATATTACATATTACTCTCAAAAATAGTAATGCCTTACGTTACTTTATTACTCCCTGGATAAAGTAACTAGTTATATTACAAGTTATATTACTAGTTACATTTTTTTTCTTAATTACTCTATAATTGCCTGAGATGCATCAGATGGAGGGAGAACATACAAAGGAGGAGTGCTCTTTAGGGTCTTTATTACGCCAACAACAGACCATCCATTTTCGATCTGTCTTTGAGGTGCGCTCTACTGCTGGCTGCGGTGTCGACCAATCGGTGATGGTAAATGATACCACGTGCCAAACCCAGACCAATCACTGTTCCATTCACGCCCTCCTCCCCTTCCCTTCTGTTCTCTGTGTTGTGTGTGATGAAGGTGCTACTGGCAAATGTAACGCAAGTAACTAGCTCGAAAACTGTAATAATATAACCATTTTCAGACGAGTAATGCCTTACACTACCAGTTACTGAAAAAGTAATATTATTACTTTGTAACGCGTTACACCCAACACTGATCAGGAGTAAATGTCTTTCAAGGCAGATTTAAATCCGATCACTCAGAGCTGCCGCTCCGACCACGTGCTGCGTGTAGGGCACGGAGTGCTGAGGGGGGACCACAAGAAAATGCAAGAAAAACACGCAAACGGCTGCTAGTGAAACTGAAAGTAGCTCTTGCAGTGCTTAGGTTGCTCTTTCGCATATTGCGGCATCTTGAAATGAGCTGATGACATAAAATACAGCTCTGATATTTTTCGTTGACGTGAACTGAATTTGTATAGCTGGCGCGGGAATTGAAGATCGGATTTATATTCATTTTCCAGAGAGGTGTAAGGTAGGCCTAAGATTTTTTATTTTTTATTTTGTTTATTAGTTTAGATTTTATAGTCCGTTTTTGTTCGCAAGCACCGATGCAAGCTGTGAGCTGAATCTGCCTCAGCTTGTCAAAAATGACACTATTATTGCATGTTCTTTTTAACTTTTTATTAATTAAAATAATTATTTATAAAGAAGTCTAATAAAGTAATGAAATGTAAAATAACACTGCATAGTTTTCACTGTATAAATAGATAGATTAATGCTTAAAACTAAAGTTACTCATACAAGAGCTGTGAGTAATTTTCTCTTTGCCTTTTGTTGTTTGATTGACATTAATGGCTCAATCGTCAGCAGTTTTATTAGACGCTGCCCCTTTAAGACCGAATGCAGATCTAATAATATCATTCTCCCATTGATTCCTCCAAACAGTTTATGCCCATTTAAAATAAACTGTGTTTAAATGAATACTCTCCAAGCCGGCCATTTTGACATATAGGCTAGTTGTTGTGTATTTAATGGTTTAGTCGTGCATAGGCTTACGAAGCATAATGTGCAAGTTGGTCCATTTCGCAGCGTGCACACACACACACACACCCACACTGAACTTGGAAACAGCGTCTATTGCGCGGCGGATTATAGTGGTTTTAATTTTGTCAAACACGTCCTGCAATTTAGCCAAAGTGGAGACTGCATTTAACAACAATCTCACATTGCGCTGACTCTGACGTTAAGTTTATGTTTAGGGAGAAATGACAGCACGTGCTGAGAAAGGAAGGAATTCGCGCTAGACAAAACGCGGATATATATAGTTTATAATAGTTTTACCTCATATATTCTTTCTATAATCCTTGGAAGTGAAAATAAAATAAGATTAATATCACAGCCCACCGTCACTCATTAAAATGACTGTCGCACTGTAGCTCCGCGTGAGCGATCTCTCTCTCTCAGGCTAACGGCGGATTTCATGCACTTAACTTAGTCAATACTTTCGGAAAACAATTTCAAAATGACGTTGGCTGTTGTGCTTTTACAGTGTGTAAGTGAATGTCGTGATATTACTGATCATGTGAAGATTTTGCTGAGCCGCTGTGAATACATGGGAAACGCTGCATGTAAGTATGCTACAGGCTCACACCGGCTTGGCTTTTGGAACTGAAATATGGCACCGAAAGATAAATCATTTTCGAAAGTCATAGTATCGAAGTTTTTCATTCGATACTTTAAAAGTATTGACGTTTTGTGCCCAGCCCTAGTCATAAGCCTACTTTTCGATATATTGAATTTAACAAAAAAATATTGCTCCAAACATTTTTTCTAAATTAACTTAATAAATAAAGGAAATATAACTACTCTGACATTAAAAACAAAGCTGAACAATTTTTATGCCTGCAACAATGTGTAATACGGAGGGAGAATTTTTTTTTACGAGTATTAAAAGAGTATTTACATGTCATGTTATCATGTGAGTCCTATTCATTTTCAATATTGCGGTTATCGCCAATACCGGTATATTGCCACACCCTAAATTAACACGATGTCCATATTTTGTGCTTTGAATATCACTGTAATTGCCAATACCGTTGCGACACCCCTAGTTCGGACCAATTCAATTGTCAGGACGGGCTTTAGATGATGATGGACAGATGATCAACAGTAATGTAATCATCCACGTCATCAAAGGCGCTTGGGTTGAATTTGCTCTTATCTTAAACGGAGAACTTGTTTGTATATGCATTCACCTTCACTATTTCTCTCAGAAATGATCGTGTTGGTAACAGGGGTGATAGAGTTCCGGATTTCCGGCGTAGGGTACTGTGGCTGCTGAAAAAAAAAAAAAAAAACAGGTTCTGGTTATATTGGTCTATGGAGGCGTTTTAGTGCCATGTTAAAAAAAATGAAAAATAATAATAAAAAAGTTTGTCTAATGTTTATTTGATGTCTGTTTTTAAAAGCACGGAAGAGAATATGTGCTTTTATGTTAGACATCGTTTCAGGTATTAAAATAGTTCCGTTTTGTATGTAGGCTATGGGAAAGTGATTTTGTTTCTGTTTTTATTAATTAAGTTGTAATGGGAAGATTTTTTATTCGTCAGATATAAATAAGGTATAGGCGCATATCCATTGGTTTGTGCGGAGAGTGGAAGCTTGCACAATGCAATACAGAGGCGCCAGAGCCATCACTTGCACTTTTTTTTATCCAGTGGAAACAAATTATCCTCAAAACTATACATGCCTTACCGACATCAAATACATAGATGGAGAGATTTAAATTATTGCTTAACGAAATAAAACAAATCAAACCAAAAACTCTTTCATTATATCTGTAAAGATGCATTTCTCGTGTCAAAGTGGAGATTTCTATTAAGGATCTTGCGTCAGTGATTTAGAATACACTAGTTTATTCATAAATAATTCAAATATCCCCTTACCCTCCTACACTTTCATTGTTATGTACAAGGAATACAAGTTGATGTAGACCAGTGGTTTTCAAACCCTGGGTCGCGAGAATTAAAAAATGGGTCGCCAGGACAATTTAAGGAAAATGGAGTTACACTAAAAATAAATAATAAATATTTTTCATAAAATACGTCTATAGGCCGATAGGCCTATATAAAAGGAATAAATATGCGAAATATAATTGATTTAAATAATTAACAGATCAAACAAAAGAAAGAAAGAAATGTGTGACAATTGCTGCTGAGTTTGGTTTATTCCCAGCAAGCAATAGCCGTCATTTCACCGTCTAGGTTAACTATAGACCCGATATAGCCCGGCTATGAGTAACTCCAGTTTTAGCCAAAATAACCTTGAATTTGTTACAAGTCATTTTTGCCCAAATAATTTGTGATACGTATGATATTCCATCATGTAAGAAAAGTGAAGAGTGATTACAAGGTGTTTGGTTTCATTTCTTTCATGTTTTATGCGTATAGGCTGTGCATAGCCACAATTTAGCTCCTATATAGACCGGGTAGTTTGCAGCCCACTTGTAGCCAAAATTCAAAACTGATTAATTGTTTTTGGCATGTAGCGCAATGATATGGTTGATATCCCATAATGTTCGCAATGTCAGTAATATCTGCAAGATGTGTCATGGTCATATGTTTCATGACAAGGTCTATCTGGGCTACGTGTAGTCTGCTTTTAGCCCACCGCATTTGTAAACATATTAATTAGTATTATATTTAACATTCACTTAAAATGTAAGACAGTCAAATAATATTGTAGATCGTATATTATTTGTCTCTCTTCCATTTTAAGTTACATATAAAAATGCGATTACAATTCTCAACCGCTAGATGGCAACTGTAGCCTGGACTACTGGCAACGCCAGATCTCGCGATAAACATTTCTGTTTTGAGTGATTTTTTTACACAAGAGGAGGAGAACAACAACGGGCAACAGCAAACGTTAAATGACATTCTTTGGCCTTGTAAGTATCTGTGTTTTCGTTTATACATGTATTCATTATATTATTTGTTATTGTGTAGGAACCTGATATTTTAGCTAGTAACATTATAGAATAAGCCATGTTGTGGTTAGCTTAACATGCTACATGTATCTGTAGCCTACCTTCAAGTCGATAAACAAGAAGCATGTGCATATATCATAATTTGTTATGAAAGCCACAAATATGCTTTTACTCTTTGGATCATTATATGAAAATATGAGTCTTTGACTTGGCAAGGCAAAGTTGTATAGCACATTTCAAAAAGCCATAAGTGCTTTACATAACACATAAAAACAACATTGGGTAATGTAAAAAGAAGACATTTAAAAAACACTTTAAAATTGCTCAATAGAAAATAAAAACATGATAAAACAGGAGAGTAAAAGTATAAATCAGTATTCCTTCCCATTTAATAAAAGGCAGCGGCAAACAGTAATGTCTTTAAACTTGATTTAAAAGAATTAAGAGTTGCAGCAGAACTGCAGTTTTTCTGTGAGTTTGTTCCAGATATATTGTACATAAAAACAGAATTCTGCTTCTCCATGTTTAGTTTTGACTCTGGGGACAGAAAGCAGACCTGTCCCAAATGACCTGAGAGGATGGTTCATAATGCAGCAGAAGAGCAGAAATTTACTTTGGCCCTTAACCATTCCATGCTTTAAAAGCCAGCAGTGGTATTTTGAAATAAATTCTTTGAAAGACAGGAAGCCAGTGTAAAAAACTCAGAACTGGAGTGCCGTGATCCACTTTCTTGGATTTTAAGACATTAGGTTGACTGGAAATTATCCAGCAATCAGTCAACACAGCACAATAATGAATATACAGAACAGAACACACACATGCACAGCACATTGCACAGTGCACACACAGAGGAATAAAATCACCTTTCCTAATTGTCTATCTCGTTCTAATGCAAAATGGTGGCTAAAACATATTTTAAACCCAAAAATAATAATCTGTCATCATTTACTCACCCTCAAGTTGTTTCTTTCGTCTGTTGAACACAAAATAAGATATTTTGAAGAATCTGTGTAATCAAATGGTTTATGGACCCCACTGACTTCCATCG
Organism: Gobiocypris rarus; assembly: GCA_023029165.1. Taxonomy (NCBI): domain Eukaryota; kingdom Metazoa; phylum Chordata; class Actinopteri; order Cypriniformes; family Gobionidae; genus Gobiocypris; species Gobiocypris rarus. The sequence continues at coordinate 16,053,560 of CM040935.1, forward strand.
TATTTATTTTCCTACAATGAAAGTCAATGGCTATCAAATGTCTGGTTATCAACATTCTTCAAAATATATATTTTGTATGTTCAACAGAAGAAAGAAACCATACAGGCTTTGGAACAACTTGAGGTGAGTAAATGATGACTATCTCTTTAAACATGTCACATACACGTATCTTAACCTTTTATAGCCCAGCTCTAGTGTGCATACAAGCAAAGAGAATGACTTTGTCACAATAACTGTAAATAAAGTAAAAATAATGTCAACAATGCTTTTCTTGTGTAATGTTTTGTTTCTTATTTGGCAGATGCTGTGATGACCGACTTCCCAGCGGCAAAAGAGTTTGAGTTAAGGAATGCAATAAAGCCAACAATGTTTTAAAAACCAACAAAAGGGTTAGGTCTTTATTTTGTCATTCTTTATATTTTTATTTTTTTATTTTACGTTGTTAATATTCCATATTTCTTATCCCAATTTGATATTTAATTGTATTTTTAACATTTTGTTTGTTAATTTTTATGTTTTGATCTTTTTGTATTATCTTAAGTTGTCTATGTTGTCAATGTTCTTTTTTTTTTAAATAAAACCTTTATATTTAATTTGTTTGGATGGATTGTTATTATTGAGAACCTGTTATATTTGAGTGGAAATAATTCTTTGGCTATTTTGTTATCTGTTATGTGTATATATATATATATATATATATATATATATATATATATATATATATATATATATATATATAAGAATAGTCATTTGTTAGCCGTCTAGCCGTCTATTTGATGACTGTCTATTCTTGGGCTATGATTAGACGTCTATTAGATTTTCACTGACAGCCTAAATTCAGCCTTGTTTTAGCCTAGACCCATATTTGCTGTCTATTAGGCGTATATATGTAGTCGTTCAATAGCCGTCTAATCTTGGGCTATGATTGGACGTCTATTCTTGGGCTATGATTAGGCGTCTATTAGATTTTCACTGACAGCCCAAATTTAGCCTTGTTTTAGCCTGACGTCTGGGCTATGTTTTAACGGCTATTAGACGTCTTTTAGACGCAAAATTGCTTGCTGGGTTGTTTGTGAGGCGCGGTGCTCCTCAAACAAGTTCACGGAATGGAAACCCAGATGACAAAAAGCACATCATGTTTTCTTTATTTTACAATAGCACAATGTAAGTAAACACTTTGCAATTTTTAACGATGTCCTTCTCTTATTATTTGTACGACCAAAATGACGGAGTATTTTATTTGTTTCCTCTGCTCGCTCATGCGCCAAGGCGCATTCCAGCATTGCAAACTTGACATCACAGTCAGTCAGTTCATTATCAAAATAAAATAGTTAACCTAATATATAAAAAGTTACACAGCTCAGTTCAAATAGTCAGTAAAAGCCAACAATTCGTGCCATTCAGCGTGAGCACTGCCCCACTGTGTTGTTCCCAAATATAGAGACCTGCGCAGGACGGATGTTACCTTCTCCCACTCCCGCCCGCATTAAAGTATAAAACATTTTTTTCTGTACGTCCATGACACTATTTCAAGTAATTTAATGTAAAAGCATGCCAGTGCGTTGTTTGGCGTGGCAGAATGCGCGCAAAGTGCGCTCCATTCATAATTTTAAAAAAAAGATGACATCTCAGTTGATCGCGATCTCACAAAGCTCTGTTATCAATAAAACTGACTGCGCAATGAATCTTCCATAATGTCTAAATTGTATTTGTTATAATCAGAGGATTTGCCAGCATTCAGGATTCAGAACTGCGCAAAAACTCAGACGTTTTGAGCGGTGAGTGGATTCTATCTTAAATGCATCTGTTTGGCCATTGCGCTCTAGAAATAAACACAAATTCGTTATTGCACAGCGCAGCAAAACAATTTATAAACAGAAACTCTGCCTGTCTTAGCCTGTAAATCATTTTTATTTTGTTTTAGTTGTTCTTGTTGATTTGTGCAATAGATGCATAACAATTTATTTGTTGATGTTTTATTTGAAGACATTTCTATTTTGCGGGAGTCCCGCGAATAGTTTTATTCTCCCGCAACCCGCACACACACGAATACCTTACCGCCTGCACCCGCACTCAGCCATCAAATCTAGTCCCGCACTGCACTCTATCGTTGGGTCCGCGAGTCCCGCGAGTCCCGCGGAGTGCAGGTCTATATTCCCAAGCACATTTTTGCGCAAGAGAAGAGGATGATTTTTTTCCATCAATATTGGGACGCGAGTGCAGTACAAAGCCTATAATAAATAATGGTTATGCATCCAAATGAAATAGGCTACATCGCGAATATGGAAATTGGATTCGAATGAGGGAGTCAAAGCTGGTTACTTTCAGTTTCTCATTAAATTATTTTGTTTTGGCTTTATATAGTTATAGCCTAATTGTAGGCTATTTTTTAATTCTTGATCCATTCTGAATACTGTTCATTTTGAAGGATTTGTTGTGGAGTGAGGGGAACTAAAATAGCTATGTCTGTAGTGTTTATAATGCTTGTACATTATTTCGCTTTATATACAGTTTTTTTCTGGATGCAATCAAATGCGACTTGTACATGACTTAGGCCTACCTGATTTTTTCTCTCTCAAAAACATTATATATATATATATATATATATATATATATATATATATATATATATATATATATATATATATATATATATATATATATAGTTATAGTGTAGTTGTAGTGTATTTTGAAGCATGCAGCAAACGATTAATTGGTTAAAATTCTTGTTGGTTAACCAGTTAATTAGCGTTCTATATATAGGCCTATATCAAATTAGTGCAGAATCAACTTTAATTTGCGAACGTGTCAATGATCAAAAGCGGTTGTGTGGAAAAGTGCTGAGCTGAACTTTTGTGCCATCTAGTGGTTTAATGGAGAATGCAGTCAAATGGCCCATTGTATATAAGTATTATGCCTATATATGGGTCGTGACAACTTAAGAAAAAAAGGTCGCTCTTAAAAAGTTTGAAAACCACTGATGTAGACTAATATAAATTTAAAATATATCGTTTTAATAAACAAATCAGCAAAACTGTTTCAAGTGATAGGCATTATTCAATTAAAAGTATCAATGAATAAAACATTACGTTGACCAGGTGGATTATTCATTGAAATCATGGAGAATGACATTTAGTTTAATTTTCATCATGAATGATATGAGTATATTAATTTTATATATTGAGTATATGAGTATATATTAGTTTTTCATTTGAATGGTGCATATTTTGCAATTAAATTTGTTAAAGAAAAATGAATGTGTGTCCTTTTCATGTCTTTTAGGTAATCAATTCCTGTGTACTTTGGAGTACTATTATTGCCAGTGGGCAAATATGTTGTATGCATCCCTTCAATGTCAAATTTGAATAGAAGGATAACACCTATTGACTGTAGTAGGTAAATGTAAACTCATTACTTGTCTGAATTTCAACATTATAAACGGAATCATTCTGTAAATATTCTTTCTTATACTGTATCCGGTAGCCATCCCAAAAGAGACGACAAGGGAGTAACATAATATGATTTCTTAGCATTCATTAAAAACCTTGCAGCAGCATTTTGTATCAGCATCTTTCATTTTGAACCACTATCTTTATCTGTCGATAAAATATTCCATGGGCCTAAACTCGTTTACTATATTGCTACAAGCTGAGCGACCCAAAATTATAACTTCTGTTTTACTTTCATTCAATTGAACAAGATTTTCATCCATCCACAACTTTGGAGTGTCGTCAGCATACAGATGGTAAGAAATACCATACTTCTTAAAGATCATTTCCAAAGGGAGCATATACCGTGAGAACAGGACTGGACCCAGAATGGAGCCCTGCGGGACCCCACAGGTAATAGGTGCTGAAACAGAAAAATAGTTGCCAATCTTCACTGAAAAATATCTACTATTTTCTAAATAAGAAGCTTTGAGCACTCTCACTAGTCCAAATATAGCGTTATCATTTCAGCCAGAGAAACAGAGGGAAAAACAGGAGTTATGATGGAGTAGGCTATAGTTTATGACATATGCACAGCCAAATATGCATATCAGGCACTCCAGTATAAACAGACGAGGTGTATTGACAGAAAAAATGTGTAACCCAGACGTAGCCTGGTCAAGCCCCGGAAGTGACAGTAAAATCACAGCTAATGATGTGGTGGAAAGAAGGTTCATAGTTCTAACAAGGAAAAAGTCAATTTAAAGGGTTAGTTCGCTTCAAAATGAACATTTCATGATCATTTACTTAACCCTATCTAATCCAAGATGTTCATGTCTTTCTTCAGTCAAAAAGAAATTATGTTTTCTGATGAAAACATTCCAAGATTTTTCTTCACATAATGCATTTCAATTGCAACCATTTGGTTGAAGGTCCAAATCAATGAAGTTTCGAGGGGCTTCAGAGGCTCTGTGTGATCCCAGACGAGGAATAGGGTTTATCTAGTGAAACCGTTCGGTCATTTTCAAAAAAAAAAATCAACATTTATAGACAGTACTGTGCAAAATTTTGAGGCAGATGTGAAAAATTGCTGTAATGATAGAATGCTTTCAAAAATAGACACGTTAATAGTTTACATTTATCAATTAACAAAATGCAAAGTGAGTTAACAGAAGAAAAATCTACATCAAAAAAATATTTGGTGTGACCACTCTTTGCCTTTGAACTCGGCAGGTAAGTTGGCCCAAATATCTTGGAGAACTAACCACAGTTCTTCTGTGTATTTAGGCAGCCTCAGTTGCTTCTCTCTCTTCATGTAATCCCAGACAGACTCGATGATGTTGAGATCAGGGCTCTGTGGGGGCCATACCCTCACTTCCAGGACTGAAGATAGTCCTTAATGACTTTCACTGTATGCTTGGGGTTGTTGTCATGCTGCAGAATAAATTTGGGGACAATCAGATGCCTCCCTGATGGTATTGCATGATGGATAAGTATCTGCCTGTACTTCTTATCATTGAGGAGACCATTAATTCTGACCAAATCCCCAACTCCATTTTCAGAAATGCAGCCCCAAACTTGCCAGGAACCTCCACCATGCTTCACTGTTGCTTGCAGACACTCGTTCGTGTACTGCTCTCCAGCCCCTTTGGCAAACAAACTGCCTTCTGCTACAGCCAAATATTTCAAATTTTGACTCATCAGTCCAGGGCACCTACTACAATTTTTCTGCACCCCAGTTCCTGTGTTTTCGTGCATAGTTGAGTCACTTGGCCTTGTTTCCACGTCGGAGGTATGGCTTTTTGGCTGCAAATCTTCCATGAAGGCCACTTCTGACTAGACTTCTCCAGACCGTAGATGGGTGTACCAGGGTCCCGGTGTTTTCTGCCAATTCTGAGCCGATTGCACTGCTGGACATCTTCCGATTGCGAAGGAAAGTAAGCATGATGTGTCTTTCATCTGCTGCAGTAAGTTTCCCTGGCCGACCACTGCGTCTACGGTCCTCAGCGTTGCCCGTTTCTTTGTGCATTTTTCAAAAGAGCTTGGACAGCACATCTGGAAACCCCTGTCCGCCTTGAAATTTATGCCTGGGAGATACCTTGCTGATGCTGTATAACTACCTTGTGTCTTGTTGCTGTGCTCAGTCTTGCCATGGTGTATGTCTTTTGACAGTAAACTTGTCTTCCGCTCACCTTGTTAGCTGAGTCTGGCTGTTCCTCACCAGTTTTATTCCTCCTACACAGCTGTTTCTGTACTCCAAACTATTCCTCACCCAGTTTTATTCCTCCTACACAGCTTTTTCTGAACTCCAAACTGAATGTCAGAATGGGAAAGAAATGTGATTTAAGCAATTTTGAGCATGGCATGGTTGTTGGTGCCAGACGGGCCGTATTTCACAATCTGCTCAGTTACTGGGATTTTCACGCACAACCATTTCTAGGGTTTACAAAGATGGTGTGAAAAGGGAAAAACATCCATTATGCGGCAATTCTTTGGGTGAAAATGCATGTTGATGCTAGAGGTCAGAGGAGAATGGGCTGACTGATTCAAGCAAATTGAAGAGCAACTTTGACTGAAATAACCACTCGTTACAACCGAGGTATGCAGAAAAGCATTTGTGAAGCCACAACACGCACAACCTTGAGGCGGATGGGCTACAACAGCAGAAGACCCCACCGGGTACCACTCATCTCCACTACAAATAGGGAAAAGAGGCTACAATTCGCACAAGCTCACCAAAATTGGACAGTAGAAAACTGGAAAAATGTTGCCTGGTCTAATTTCTAGAGTCTCGATTTCTGTTGAGACATTTAGATGGTAGAGTCAGAATTTGGCGTAAACAGAATGAGAACATGGATCCATCATGCCTTGTTACCACTGTGCAGGGTGGTGGTGGTGTAATGGTGTGGGGGATGTTTTCTTGGCACACTTTAGGCCCCCTTGTGCCAACTGGGCATTGTTTAAATGCCACGGCCTACCTGAGCATTGTTTCTGACCATGTCCATCCCTTTATGACCACCATGTACCCATCCTCTAATGGCTACTTCCAGCAGGATAATGCACCATGTCACAAAGCTTGAATAATTTCAAATTGGTTTCTTGAACATGACAATGAGTTCACTGTACTAAAATGGCCCCCACAGTCACCAGATCTCAACCCAATAGAGCATCTTTGGGATGTGGTGGAACGGAGCTTGTGCCCTGGATGTGCATCCCACAAATCTCCATCAATTGCAAGATGCTATCCTATCAATATGGGCCAACATTTCTAAAAAATGCTTTAGTACAGTTTTAGTATGGTGTTCCTTACAATCCTTTAGGTGAGTTTGTGTGTGTATGTGTGTATATATATATATATATATATATATATATATATATATATATACATATATATATATATATATATATATATATAATTATTATTATTATATTCTCTTACTGTCACATGCCTGTCCTGTCTTGTGTGCACATGTGGGTTTGTTAGTCATTGTCAGATCCCACCCCCTTGTTATCTCGTTATTGGTTAATTTGCCCCACCTGTGTTTGCCTCACTCCCTGCTTGATTTCTCCCCTTTATAAGCTCCTGGTTGTTTGCAGTCCTTGTCGGATCGTTGTCTTGTCTACGTCTCCCGTTTCCCCGTGTCGGTATGTGTTTGAGTATTTTGTGTTTTTGATTATGTATTTTTCCCCCTCGTGGGTTTTGTTTTGAGTTTATGTTTTGTTTTGTTAATAAATTCCCCTTATCACTGCACTTGAGTCCTCGCACCTGTTTGTCCCTGGTATAACGTGACAGAACGATCCGACCCTCAGAGGACTCAGCAGGATGAGTAAAGGCCCGGTCCATCCTCATGGGCTAAGTGCACTCCGCCAAGAGGGAAGGGACATACGTGGCTTTACCCAGAGGTTCTGGGAGAGGGCAGAGCGGCTAAATTGCCATAATGGGAACATCAAGGACATTTTTAATCTCTGCCTGGATTACCCTCTTCCACAGTGGGAGATGGAGACGGTGAGTCACTTGAACTTTTGGAACTTTGCGAACTATCTCTACCACCACAAGAAGAGAATGGTTCCAGTTCCTGTGGTCCCGGTTCCGGTGGTCCCAGTTCCGGTGGATCGTGTGCCGGTGGTCCCTGTGCCTAAACGAAGGAGGAGGCGAAGGGATCCCTCTGCACCAGTCCTGGGGGTCCCAGTTCCGGGAGGCCCAGTCCCGGTGGATCGTGTGCCGGTGGATCGTGTTCCGGTGGTCCCTGTGCCGGTGGATCGTGTTCCGGTGGTCCCAGTTCCGGTGGATCGTGTGCCGGTGGTCCCAGTTCCGGTGGTCCCAGTCCCGGTGGGTCGTGTTCCGGTGGTCCCTGTGCCGGTGGATCGTGTTCCGGTGGTCCCTGTGCCGATGGATCGTGTTCCGGTGGTCCCTGTGCCGGTGGATCGTGTTCCGGTGGTCCCTGTGCCGGTGGATCGTGTTCCGGTGGTCCCTGTGCCGGTGGATCGTGTTCCGGTGGTCCCAGTGCCGGTGGATCGTGTTCCGGTGGTCCCAGTCCCGGTGGATCGTGTTCCGGGGAGTCCTGATCCGGTGGTCCCGAGTCCGGACATGGCCTGGAGGGCTGTGACCGGATACGTTATGGTGGCCTTCTGGAGGGCGTGGGAGAAGCACAGGACTTTCTCCGAGCCCCCAGAGGCAGTCCCGGTGGTCCCAGTCCCGGGGATCCCTGTTCCGGTGATCCCTATTCCGGAGGACCCTGTGCCGGTGGACCCGTTTCCGGCGGACACTGTGCTGGATGGGCCGCCCCGGCTGCCCGAACCCTGTTGGCCGCCCCGGCCGCCCGAACCCTGCTGGCGGCCCCGGCAGCCTGAGCTCTGCTGGCCACTCCGGCTCCCCTGGCTGCCTGAACTCTGCTGGCCACTCCGGCCCGTCCGGCCGCCTGAACTTTGCTGGCCATCCCGGCCGCCTGAACTCTGCTGGCCATCCCGGCCGCCCGAACTCTGCTGGCCATCCCGGTCGCCTGATCTCTGCTGGCCGCCCCGGCGGCCTGAACTCTGCTGGCCACTCCGGCTCCCCCGGCCGCCTGAACCCTGCTGGCCACTCCAGCCCCCCCGGCCGCCTGAACTCTGCTGGCCACTCCGCCCCTGCCGCCTGAACTTTGCTGGCCACTCCGGCCCCTCCGGCCGCCTGAACTCTGCTGGCCACTCCGGCCCCCCCGGCCGCCTGAACTCTGCTGGCCACTCCGGCCCCCCGGCCGCCTGAACTCTTTGTGTTCCCTGTCCCTCCCTTGTTTTCCCCTTCCTTACCTGTTTCTCCCAGGTCTGTCCCTTCCGTCCCGCCCTGGTGTCCCTCCCGTCCCGCCCTGGTCTGTCTCTCCCGTCCCGCCCTGGTCTGTCCCTCCCGTGCCGCCCTGGTCTGTCCCTCCCGTGCCGCCCTGGTCTGTCCCTCCCGTGCCGCCCTGGTCTGTCCTGTCCCTCCCGTGCCGCCCTGGTCTGTCCCTCCCGTGCCCCCTGGTCTGTCCCTCCGTGCCCCTGGTCTGTCCTCCCGTCCCTAGTGGGCGTCTGGTAGCCGCTCCTTAAGGAGAGTAATGTCACATGCCTGTCCTGTCTTGTGTGCACATGTGGGTTTGTTAGTGTGGCCATGTGCCTCTGTCATTGTCAGATCCCACCCCCTTGTTATCTCATTATTGGTTAATTTGCCCCACCTTTGTTTGCCTCACTCCCTGCTTGATTTCTCCCCTTTATAAGCTCCTGGTTGTTTGCAGTCCTTGTCGGATCGTTGTCTTGTCTACGTCTCCCGTTTCCCCGTGTCGGTATGTGTTTGAGTATTTTGTGTTTTTGATTATGTATTTTTCCCCCTCGTGGGTTTTGTTTTGAGTTTATGTTGTGTTTTGTTAATAAATTCCCCTTATCACTGGACTTGAGTCCTCGCACCTGTTTGTCCCTGGTATAACGTGACACTTACAATGCACACACAAACACACACATACCCTCCTTAGTCCTTTCACTCCTCCAACCTTCTCTTTTCTACCCTAAACAAGACAATGGGCTCTCTTAAGCTATAATGTAAATGGTCTTCATAATCCTATTAAAAGAAAAAAGATTTTAAATCAGTTGAGACAGCTCCAGTGTCAGCGCCGTAGTAGTAATAACTGCAAAGGATCCAATAGCGAGTCAAAAGTATATATTTATTCTCAAAACACAAGAGACTGAGCATATAACCACTAAGTGGAACAAAGCACGAAGGTCCTCAAAGGGAACCGAGCAGAAGTTCAGATCCGCAGACCAGGAACAGAGCAGGAGTCCATGCAGGTCGGTACAGGATCCGATGAAGAGGCAGAGTCAGAGTGGCGCAGGGACGCAATGGGCAAACACAGCCGAAGATCTCCTTGAACAGGAGGGAATGGCTCGAGAGCGATCCAGATCCTCACACACACACACACACACACACACACACACACACACACACACACACACACACACACACACACACACACCCACACACGCACGCACACACGCACACACTGGAACTCCTGACAGGAAATGACGATCTGACAAACAGGAATGGGTGATGAGACACTACATAAGCAGGTGTAATGCAGTGCAGCTGGTGGTGGTGATGAGCGGTGATTATCAGTAACTCTGCCTCCAACACAACCATACAAACACACAGAGAATGAGTAAGTGAATTCATGAACCGTGACATCCAGTGTCAGATAGCATTTATTCAGGAAACGCATTTATCAGATGCAGAACAAAAGAAATTGAAAAGGTCCTGGGCAGGCAAGGCTTTTTATTCATCCCATAAACCAGGAAAGAGAAAAGAGGAGTTTGCATCTTAACCCATAGAAATCTTAACTACAGTTCATAAAGATACAGGAGGCAGGTTTTTCCTGGTAAATTGAGGTATTGATGGATCAGACGTTTCATTTCACATTATGTGTTTGTAGCTCATAATCCTTGATTTACTTCTTAACACTCGCTTACAAACGAATACTTTCTATTATTTACAGTGTGTGAACATATCTCCGATACGATTCTCTATATAAAACAATCGGATTGCTTTGATATCGCTACTTATATCCAAACTTCCGCTACTGGCCGTATACCGCTAGCATTGAACGCGTGGTAACTTATTTACACCCGTAACCACTGAAACCTACAATTCGCCATTTTAGCACATCTACTACAATGGCGAATAACTCGGATGTGTGTCTAATGTTACCTTTGAGTGCAGGTGAGGACTCGTTCGAGCTGCATTTGGTGCAGTTGGAGTTGGAGTCGTTGGACAAGCAGGTTTGCGACCTACTAGACAGACGAGCCGTGCAGAGAGAGCGACAATCAGCGCTCGAAACATCACGCGCCGATGCTCACAAGTCAGTGGTTAGTAACCTTTTGACTCCGACCTCGTCTACTCCGTGTGTTTCTCTGCACAGGACCCAAGCACCCAGGACACCATCATCCCTGGTTTCGTTCACTCCGGGACCGACACAGCACCATGGACCCTGGGTGTTTCCACAGCGGGCAACGTGAGCCAGGACCAGAGCAAGGACCTCTCCGCCCCTCGGTCTTGAGATCTCCACTGAACCGCTTCTCCCTCTTCGCGAGACGGAACACGACGCTGTGGTCATCGGTACTTCCATCGTCCGGCATGTCCATGCTACCTCAGGTAATGGTAAGGTGCGCACTCACTGCTTTCCTGGTGCTCATGTTCTCGATGTCGCTGCTCAGGTTCCCGAGATCCTGAACAGTGACAAGCGCATTGGAGCTGTTGTTCTGCATGCAGGAAGCGAAGCGACATCAGGCAGCGGCAGACGGAGGTTCTGAAGAAGGACTACAGGAGTCTGGTCGAGACGGTGCGCAGAACATCGCCTGAAGCAACGATCATCGTGTCTGGACCCCTTCCCACGTACCGACTAGGACATGAAAGGTTTAGTAGATTACTTACTCTAAATTAATGGTTAATGTCATGGTGTAATGAACAGAAGCTGCTCTTTGTAAATAATTGGAATCTGTTCTGGGAGCGACCTAGGCTCTTCCGACCTGATGGCCTTCACCCGGGCAGAATCGGAGCAGCTATTCTGTCGGACAACATCTCCAGGGCCTTACACACCACCATATGACTAGTAAGTCAGAGTCAAAATCACAGTCTTTGCTGTCCTAACTTAATTGACATAAGTACCAATGTAGAACATTATATAGAAGCTGTGTCTATTCCTCGTTTAGTAAGGTCAAACATAAAATCTACTGTAAGATCTAGGAAAAATCTAATTGTGATTAAACCAGAAAATCTCAGTATTAGTGAACATAAACAATGTCTAAAACTAGGTCTTCTAAACATTAAATCGCTCACACCTAAGGCGGATATTGTAAATGAAATGGTCACAGATAATAGTTTCGATTTACTTTGCCTTACTGAAACCTGGCTTAAGCCAAATGATTATTTCGGTCTTAATGAGTCTACTCCACCAGGATACTTTTATCAGCATGAGCCCCGATGGTGTTGCAACAATCTATAGAGATATTCTTAATGTTACTCAGAAAACAGGTCACAGGTTTAATTCGTTTGAAGTACTAGTGCTAAATGTTACGCTCTTAGATGTAAGAAAGAAAAACGTATTATCTCTAGCCTTGGCTACTGTATATAGACCTCCAGGGCCCTATGCTGATTTCCTAAAAGAGTTTGCAGACTTTCTCTCAGATCTATTGGTCAACATCGATAAAGCATTAATTGTTGGAGATTTTAACATACACATAGATAACACAAATGATGCGTTAGGGGCTGCGTTTACAGATCTATTAAACTCCTTTGGGGTCAAGCAAAACGTCACTGGTCCCACTCATCGTCTTAATCACACACTAGATTTAATAATATCACATGGAACCAACCCAACCGATATAGATATTATACCGCAAAGTGATAATGTCACTGTCCATTACATTGTAACTTGCATACTGCGTACTGCTGAAATCTGTCGTGTTGCGCCACGTTATCGACCAGGCAGAACAATCCTTCCAACCACTATAGAAAGATTCTCAAATAGCTTACCTGATCTGTCTCAGCTGCTCAGTGAACCCAAACAAACAGATGAACTAGAGGAAATGACTAGCAGTATGAGTACCATTTTCTCTAGTAGTAGTACATTAGAAATTGTTGCACCAATTAGATTAAAAAAAGTTAGAGAGAAAGCTAAAGCACCATGGTACAAAAGTGCTACACGTTATCAAGAGAGAAACTCGTAACTTAGAGCGTAAATGGAAACAAACTAATTTAGAGGTCTTTAGAATCGCGTGGAAAGATAATATGTCACGTTAGAAAAAGAACCTAAAAGCAGCCAGGGCTGAGCATCTCCGCAAACTAATAGAAAATAACCAAAATAATCCAAGGTTTTTATTTAACACCATGGCTAGACTAACAAATAAACAAGCATCGCCTGAGCAAAATATTCCCTTACAGTTTAGTAGTAATGATTTTATGAATTTCTTCACTGAGAAAATAGAAAGCATCAGAAACAGAATTGTAAATGTACAATCTTTAATGATGTCTTATGATTCAACCTCAATTATCGCCCCTCAAGAACTACTACACCGCTACAACTATAGGACAGGAAGAGCTAAATAAACTTATCATTGCATCTAAACCAACAACATGTTTATTAGATCCAATACCCACTAAACTACCTGTAGTGGAAGAGCCTCTTCTCAATATTATTAACTCGTCCTACAATTTTTATTATATTATACAATTCATTAGCAATGCAGTATTCAATTGAATGCATTAACGTTCTAACTTAGGTCTTAATTTATAGTTTTCTCTTTCTTTTCTTGTTTAAAATGCAATTTTGAAAGTAATTTAACTTTCTTTCTGTGTTGTCAAGATTGAACAAGACACAGGCAGTTTAGGGTTATCAGGTCAGAAACAGGATGACACACAAACAAAAGAAACGTCACAGGTGAGAAGTGATAGAGTTGCTTTTAAAAAATGTTTTATATACATTGTACAATTTTTCTATACATCTATGCTTAATGTTCAACCAATATTTGTAGTACCATATAGACCAATCATAAAATTGTCATTAGGAAAATATAGGAAAGATAATTTAGGATACAAATGATTGGCTATTGTCTAGCAGTGTACATAATTTCTTCTGTATGTCATAATTCCCTGTATGTACGTAGTTCAAACAGTTCTTTATTGTCAATAGACAGAGCCAGAAGTTAATTCAAAGTTGAGAGAGGATGAGGCAGAAAGTTTTGAGGAGGCTTCAGAGGTGAGGAAAAACAAACAACTGGAATAAGATAATTAATGGAATAAGTTTAGTTTTTTTCCATTAAACAGTCATTATGTGTTTTATGTATACACTGCCTTGCATAAGCAAAACAAAGTAACTACTCTGTTTGTGAAAAGTTATTACTAAAGTTATAACTAAAATCAAGTCTCTTAGGATTTGGCTTAGATTTGGGAGCCAAAAAATGGGTCTTTTGTTGTTGTGTACCTTTTATCGTATGCATTTGCAAACTGAATGGAATGTACAAAATATTTAGCAACAATGTCTACATTTAAATATTTCTGCTACTAATCAGACTAATTTGTAATTTTTTATAGACAGAACAGAGAGCATCAGACTTAGGGTTGACTGTTGTAGAAGGAGGCTTATTGCTTTAACATAAATAGCATATTAAGCCAATTAAGCAAAAAGATATAACATTAAAAATAAAACCAGTCAATTAGACGAAAGTCAGAAAAAACTGATATCGCTTGACATTCTGTCCCCCTCACTTTTGAAATGATGGCTACGCCCCTGAGTATCTCAATTCACAGATGGTTTCTGTATTGTTTCTATATAAAAATGTCGACACAATGTATTTGCTCTGGCTCTTGTCATTTTGCTCCGTGTTTATGCTTGTTGTCAACTCTAGACATTGTATAAGCAAAATGTGTCGGTTGGTCAGTGTTGTTGTGATTGGACGTCTGGGTTAAAGTCATCATTCTGTGTGTTCTGCATTGGAGCTAATTTCTGACAAATTATGTAACTAAAAGTAATTTTTACAGTCTCCTAATGATTGGAATTATATAAATAAAAAAATGCTGAAATCCTGTCAACACTGAACAAATGTAAAACATTTTAGTAAAACATGACTACTTAAGTGAGTATATATTACTTTTTTTTTCCAGCAAACTTTATTTGGAGTCAAAAAGACTCAGATAGCTTACAATAATAGCATTTTAAGCCTATTAAGCAAAAAAAAGAAAAAAAGAAAAAGAGATACAATTTAAAATAAAACCATCAATTAGACATAGGTCAGAAAAAAACTGGTATAACATTTGAAATTCTGACCCCCTCACATTTGAAATGATGGCTACGCCCCTGCTCACAGATAAGATACTTTCTATTGCATTTTACATGCACTGCCATTTTGCATATTAGATTTCCATTTTATGCAATTTTATTACATTTAAACATTTAAATCACCTTTTTCTTCCACCCTTTTGCTATACCTTTGGCTCATAATGCATTTGATATTAACACTACATTCTGCTAGTTATCACATGGTATTATGATGAAAATGCAATTCTTAGGGTCCTACCCTTGAGTCTAAATGCCTTTAGCTAAAATAACATTTAAATGAACATTTTGCTACAATGTTTGCTTAAACTTGTTAAACATATCTAATCAATTTGGGTAATACATTTTCATTTTCTATATTGCATTTCAAATTGAACATTGCTACCCATAAGCTTTCATAGGTTACTCTTTCACAGTAAATCTAATTCATATAGTTGTCAGTTGGAAGCTAGTTATTTTAGTTTTTAAAGTTTATAAAAACATATCATTTTGCTTGAGAAGGCCTTTATTAACCCCCGGAAGCCGTGTAGAGCACTTTTTTTAGCAATTTCCTGTAGCTCAAACAATAGTGTGGCGCTAGCAATGCTAAGGTCATGGGTTCGATTCCCAGGGAAAACAAGAACTTTCTTTGGATAAAAGTGTCTGCCAAATGTAAATGATAGATAGATGCACTTTAATGGACTGCCATTATAAAGCTTGGAAGAACCAGTATAACTCGAACCAATATATGTGTTCGTCTGAAAGTAGAATGTCATATACACCTAGGATGGCTTGAAGGTGAGTAAATCATGGGCTAATGAAAATTTTAGGGTGAACTAAACCTCTAATATAGGGGTCATTCCTTGTCAACTCAACCAGAGGTCACCGGCTCAAATGTTTTATATTGTTTAGATTTTTTTTTTTCTGTAAAAAAAGACCAACATAAATAGTGATGAAAGGCAAAATATTAAATTGCACAGATGTATATTGATCACTGTTTTGTATAGGATGGTCAAAATGACAGTTTAGAGGGGTATAAAAATTACTTTAGAAAGATGGCATCATCATTATTTTGGTAGGTCAGTTAGTAAAATCTGTTGACTTTAGCAATTTTTGTTTCATTATATGCTAACAGTAAATGTAAAAAAAAATTGGCCACTGAAAATGTGTACAATTGGCCGGTTTATTCATGGAGCCACATCAAGATCTCTGGGGCTGAACCATAGAGGGCTTTTAAAATGAAAATACCAAAAGAAAAGTGTATTAAAAATATCTATGACAATATTAAAATATCTCTAAAACTTACATGAATGCAAACTGGAGGCAAAAAAAACAATATTTTTTTTGTTGCCATTTTTGAACATTTACTGTTGGCATGAAACAAAGATAGCTAAAGTCAATATATTTTACTAATAGATCTACCAATCTGTGTGAAATAAAATAATGATTCTGCCATTTTTCTAAAGTCATGTTTACACCCCTGTAAATTGGCTCCAAATCTCAGGTGAAAATTGTCTGAAAAACCTGAGCGACTCCCCCTCAGGTCACACTGGGCTGACAGCAACAGCACTCCCTAAAGTCATAGCCCAAGCTATGCAACTAAACGGAACCCTAACGGACTGCGTGGGGTTCTATCTAGACTGCTCAAAGGCCTGGGACCACTACTTCAACAGAAGGGGTCCCTTTAAGGGAAGGTGCCCAGGGGGCATCCAAACTAAGGGACTGAAAAACTGGCAGTCCTACTTAGCCCGGAACTCAGAGACGGGTTATCCTAGAGAACAAAACTCAGCGTAGCGCCTTACAACCCTTGCTAGCGAGGGGAGTCTGCCTGCTCAAATCAAGGATCTACCAGGTGCTTGTGTTTCAAAGCAGTAGAGAGGCCGGAAAGATCTATGGACTGATCTAACAGGGAGGCCTCATGAGAGGCCTACGACCATCTGACCAGGCTCAGGCGGCTGAGTGCTCATAGACGACCCTCATTGAGGGGAGCAGCTGAACCTGCCTGGCTGGTAACCTCCAGCTGTAGGCCCAACTACCACAAGTTCTAACACCAAGAACTGGTAGCCAAGAAGTGCCTTAACTTGGGAACTTCTCCTTCAAAGAGCCCCCGTGGGCCTACTACCTGATAGCGGGATTTCCAGGGAGGCCTATAGAGGCCTACTACCTAACAGCACGCCCTGCTGGCACAGCACACCCTGCTGACATCCTGAGCATCCTGGCTCGGGAATCCATCCTCAGGGAGGCCTAGCGATGCCTACTACCTGATAGCGGGATTTCCAGGGAGGCCTATTGAGGCCTACTACCTAACAGCACGCCCTACTGGCAACCCGAGCATCCTGGCTCGGGAATCCATCCTCAGGGAAGCCTAGTGAGGCCTAATACCTGACCGCAATATATGCCAATTTTCAGAGCGTTCAAGCTCACCTCCAGGGAGGCCTAGAGACCCTGCCAGTGAAGCATGCTAACTGCTGAGGTTTCATCTTGTTTTCTCAAGGAGGCCTAATGAAGGCCTACTACTTGACAGTCAAGCTACGCAGGCTAGCCGAGCATCCTGATTAAGGAACTCGCCCTCAAGGGAGGCCTATTGAGGCCTACTACCTGATAACCAGCCTTTAGGGAGGCCTGGAGAGGCCTGCTACCTGTTTGCACCTCGTGCTATCTGTTTTTTCAAGTGACTGGGTCCCAGGAACGCCTTAGGGAGGCCTGATGAGGCCTACTACCTGCCTCTGGGGAAGCCCAGTGCGGGCCTGTTCGAGTGACCCCAACCTGGGAGCTCACCCTCAGGGAGGCCTGGTAAGGCCTTACATTAACAGCAGGCCTTCAGGGAGGCCTGATGAGGCCTACTACCTGCCTCTGGGGAAGCCCAGTGCGGGCCTGTTCGAGTGACCACAACCTGGGAGCTCACCCTCAGGGAGGCCTGGTAGGGCCTTACATTAACAGCAGGCCTTCAGGGAGGCCTGATGAGGCCTACTACCTGCCTCTGGGAGTGACCACAACCTGGGAGCTCACCCTCAGGGAGGCCTAGTGAGGCCTCACAACTAACAGCAGGCCTTCAGGGAGGCCTGATGAGGCCTACAACCTGATAGCCAGCAGGCTATCTGTCCCGATGAGCACATCGGTACTTACGTCCAGTGAGGCCTGGTCGAGGCCCTCCAACTGATAATGCGCCTTGTTCAAGAGGCCTATTTAGGCCTACATTTGACAGCCGACCTTCAGGAGAGCGTAATTGCCCTTTTTAACCTGATAGCCAGCTAGGCTAGCCGTACCTTGATGCCTCAGCATCGGCACCTGCCTTCATGGAGGCCTGATAAGGCCTACCATCCTGATAGCCTGATATTTTTTCCCCGATGCCCTGCATCAAAACTTGCCCCTTTCAGGAGGCCTGGTGAGGCCTACCTGATAGCAAGTCATGCTAGCTGCCCGGGAAACCTCCTCCGGAAGCTCACTCTCAAAAAGAAGCCTGATGAGGCCTTCTATCTGATCGCAAGCCTACTAGGGAGGCCTAATGAGGCCTACCACCTGCTAGCACTAACTCAACTGCGCTAGCCGTCTGAGCAATCCTCCAGCGAGGCCTGCTAACTGGGAACAAACATTTGCACAATGTGTGGAGTAATATTAGACCCTACGACTCGTCTCCATGGAGGCCTGCTGAGCCCTACCACATGATATAGCTACCCATTGCTATGGAGACCCGTTCCAGGGAGGCTTGTAAAGCCTACAAGCTGTACGAGTTTTGTAATAGACGAGAGATAACTGCCAGAAACACAAGCTGGCTGCTACTTAAACCAACGACTCTCAAGGCTCTCAAGGAGGCTAACATATGCAGGGATGGAACAACAGGCTCAGATCCACGTAGTGAACAGCCAAAGGTGACGTTGCCTCAGCAACGCACCTCCGTCATCCACATCCCAACTGACGCCACAGCGCTCAGTTCTAACAGAGACAAACTTATCCAACCTGCAGTGGCTTAGGAAACCAAAGACACAAAGTAACCCTAAGCGGTAGACAAACACTCCATTCTCCCAGAAAGGTGTGCTACCGCTTAGTAATCCGCAAACATTTCAAAGAAAAGAGCGGCGGCCTAAACACTACTCTCCATATGAGAGGAGGCCCTTCTTCTGATACCCATGCGCGGTGGCCTACCTGGCGCCACCTTGACCGCCTAGGGAAAAACCAACACACGCAAACCTACACAGCCCTGAGCCTGTCGCTGTGCTAAGCCACTACTCCAGGGGAAAGACAGTTCTCTCTGGCATAAATACCCAACTCTATACAGGAACCGGGGGTCTGTAAGAAATACATCTTTTTAGTGTTCTACACAAAAAATGACGACTCTCACCTGCGGCATGTTGAGCGAAGACTCACTGTGCAGTTCTCACCACCATGTTCTACCGCCCTTGCATGCCTGAAAGGGGCGTTGTCACTGAGCAAGTCCGGGCGGGCCATCAGAACATAGTTCTACTCATCATGGGCCCGCCTCAGGCCTGATGTAAGAAGCGCCTGGGAAAAAGTTCATTAAAAGACATTAAAAAGGAAAAAGGAGAGGGTAGGATGTAACCGACCTCAAGTGATCCATCACCCACGCCCGGCGCGTTTGCCTGGATCACCTCCTCTGGTCCTTTTTCCCGTGGGACTCTCGTCTTCTCTGTGCCCTGCTCCTCCACGGAGGGGCGGCACGAGGAGACGCAACACCTCTGGTTCTGCCTACGGCCCTCAGACCGTGAAGGACCAGGTTCCCGCCTGCCTGGGTGGGGCGCGGATCTCAGCGGTATGCATGTCCTAAATGCTGCTGGCGCGCGCCTTCGCCTCCCTGAACTTTCAACCACTGCCTCAACGGAGGTGCCGAAAAGTTCAGTCGGCGAACCGGCGAATCGAGGAGAAAGCCCTTTTCTTTCTCCCCGATATCGGCCAGGCTCAGCCACAGATGCCTTTCCGTAACCACCATAGCCGCCATTGAGCGGCCGATAGCAGCAGCAGTCTGCTTGGTGGCCCGGAGAGCCAGATCTGTGGTGCGGCGCAGCTCAGCAACCGCCTCAGGAGACAACCCGGCCCCCTGGTCGAGATCCTCCAGCAGGTCCGCCTGGTACACCTGCAACACCGTCATCGTGTGCAGGGTCGCACCAGCCTGACCTGCCATTCAACCGCAAGGTAGTTCTCAGTGGTTTGGATGGCAGAGATGGAGCTCTCAGCATCGATGCCTGTCCTGAAATGAGATAGTTTGCAAATGTCTCGTCTATGGGAGGCATCGACTCATACCCGTGCCTACCCATTCCCTCGACATCAACGAAGCTTGCCCGCTGATGTCGGTGAATGCGGGCAGACAATGTGTTCTTCCATGCTGCCTGGACCTCAGTATGCAGGTCCGGGAGGAATGGAAGGCTCATCTGAGGTGCTGGCCTATGACCGGGGAGCACCCGGCCTATGATCGTCGAGCCTTCCACAAGCGACCTCTCCCCCAGCGCGCCGCCAGGGCAGCCTCAGCCTGTCTGTGGCGCGCTCCATAGCGTTCAGCAGCTCGGCGTACGCGGGACAGGGTGGATGAGAGGGTCCAGGCTGGTCCTGGTCGCTGTTACCATCCTCCTCAGCCATCTCCTGCCCGTCCCGAAGAGCACCCGCTGCAGAGCTCGGTGGAGAACTGTCATTCTCCACGTCGACCTGCAGGACATTCTCGTCTGCCGCCAGATCGTCTGAGAGAACCACACCCCTCTCCAGACGATCAGCGAGCTCCATCTGGGAGCCCCACGAAGTGCGCCGCCACTCCCCCTCAGCGAGCGCGGGACCCACATCGGCTGTACCAGATCAAGTGCCCTCCTCCCTCGGGAAAAGGGCCAGACGAGAACGGAGCGTTCTCACGGAAACTGCTCACAGTTTGCACAGGCAGCTCCCTCAAGAACTGCCTGTGCATGCTCTTCGTCCAAGCAAAAAAAGTGTGTGTGTCTCCTGGTGTCAGAAACCTCTGACACGGGTCGACACACTTCCTGAAGCCCTGCTTCCTTTTCTCTGTGCGTTTCATTCTTTTTGTTTCCTTACCCGATCCGCAGATACCGCTTGCAAACAGACAGTTCCTGAAGACGAAAAAGATGTATCTGTGTTGGCACTGCGCCCTTATATACTTCCGGGTCGCATGATGATGACGTCATGGGCTGACGTTGGTCAAAGACTTTGCCGTGATTCGATAGTAGCTTCAGACACCAGTCATGCTGAGGGCGTTCCCCTTTCGAAAGGGAACAGTGGCTTAGTTGCTTTCATCACTATTTAAGTTTGTGTTTCTACAGAAAATAATTTATTAACAAAATCAAACATTTAAGCCGGGGACGTCTGTTTGAGTTGACACATATATTTATGCAAAGAAAGTGCTCTTATGTATACATATGTTTTTTTTGTTGTTTTCTAGTTGAGTCCTCCTGTCACCTTCTGTGAGCAATGTGAGATTCTCCAGGAGGAGAACAGAAAGCTGCAGATGGAAAATAAGGACTTGAGAGACAAGCTAAAAGCACTGAAAAGTAAATTGCATATAAAATTGTTGTCACGTTAAAATATTTTAAGTTTATCTAGGGCTTGGAGACATGGACTAATTTGCATGGACTAAAGGACTTTTTGTATTTTTGTCAGTAAGGTTTGACTTTGTTTAAAATAGTGTTACCAGGCATTGTGCAAAAGCTGGAGAGTCTTCTGCAATCAGAAGTGCCTGTGCTAGGGCCCACTCCAGCCAAGTCAACACCTGATGCTCCAAGTTTGTCTTTATCAACAGACACAGATCCTGATCCTGAACCAGTAAGGGCAAACATACCTTTTATCTTTCAAGCCTTAGGCCATACTCCATTTGCAGTGTGTTGACCACGTGGCCTCGCACGAGTTAACAGTATCGACGAGGCGTAGCCAGCTGAATTCAATAAGGAGTGTGTATAAATAGAGCGGGACTCCGCGGCAGCGGAAGCGGCAGCCCTCGTTTGAAGCCCTCATCGTGTGAAGACCGAAGAGTGTAAAGACCAGCGACTCTACTCTGCACGACTCCACTCAAGCAAGGACACCGACAAGGCACTTAAGTATAGCTTTCAGTTACTTTAACCCTTTAGTATTTTGCTTGTTTTCGTTTGTTTATTCTTTAATCCCTATTTACTATGTGCTTTCAAATCTCTACTATTACCACTACCACACGTAAACGACGCTCTGTGTATTCAAGATGCCGTAATCCTAATAATCTGCTTAGGGTACCGATTTCCTCTACCACATTACTGTCCATTCCAATTGGTCTCTGGAATTCCCAGTCTGCTGTAAACAAAGCAGACTTTATTTCATCTATCTCCACTCATTCTAATCTCAGTCTCATGGCCCCTGAGACCTGGATCAAACCAGAAGACACTGCCACTCCTGCGGCCCTCTCAACTAATTTCTCCTTTTCGCACTCACCTCGTCCAGTTGGGAGAGGTGGAGGTACTGGTTTGCTCATCACAAAGGATTGGAAATTTGAGCCCATACCATCTCTCTCTGGCAACAGCTCATTTGAATCACACTCAATCACTATCACTCACCCTGCTAAAATCCATGTTGTAGTTGTTTATCGCCCCCCAGGTCAACTGGGTAACTTCTTGGAGGAGTTGGATATGTTACTCTCCAACTTTCCTGAAGATGGCACTCTGGTGCTGCTCGGTGACTTCAACATCCACCTTGATAAACCCCAGGCTGCAGACTTCACCTCTCTACTGACCTCCTTTAACCTTAAGCGAGTATCTACCACGGCTACTCACAAATCAGGTAATCATTTTGACCTTATCTACACACGCTACTGCTCTACAGACAACAACACTTCAGTGACTCCATTGCACACCTCCGACCACTTCCTCGTCACTCTTAACCTCATACTCACTCCTGATACAACTCATACTAATCCACAGATCACCTTTCGGCGTAATCTACGCTCTCTCTCTCCCTCTCGTCTATCCACTATGGTTTCATCCTCACTTCCTCCACCTGCTCAGTTCTCAGCTCTGGACGCTAACAGTGCTACTGACACTCTTTGCTCCACTCTAACATCTTGTTTAGACAGCTTTTGCCCCCTTTCATCCAGGCCAGCCTGCACCACACCCTCTGCCCCCTGGCTGTCTGATGTTCTCCGCGAACATCGCTCTGGCCTCAGGGTGGCAGAGAGAAAGTGGCGCAAATCTAAGAACTCTACTGATCTTACCTTGTATCAGTCTCTTCTTGTTTCCTTCTCTGCACATGTCTCCACTGCAAAAACTACATACAATCACAACAAAATCAACAACTGCTCTGACTCTCGTGCACTTTTCAGAACATTCTCCTCTCTTCTTTGCCCCCCCCCCATGTCATCAACTCTTACAGATGACGACTTTGCATCTTTCTTCACAAACAAAACCTCCTCCATTAGCAGCCAATTCTCCGCACCACAAACTGACATACACATCTCATCAACCGTCACACACACGCTACCCTCTTTCTCTCTGCTCTGTGAAGCAGAAGTCTCCAAACTCATCCTTTCCAAACACCCCACTACTTGTCCGCTTGATCCTATCCCCACTTACCTGCTTCAGGCCATTACGTCAATTACTCCTGCACTCACCCACATCACAACACCTCTCTTCAAACCGGGACTTTCCCCACAGCTTTTAAGCAGGCTCGGGTAACCCCACTGCTTAAGAAACCCTCTCTGAACCCAGCACTTTTAGAAAACTACCGACCGGTGTCCCTTCTGCCTTTTATTACTAAGACACTTGAGAGAGTAGTGTTTAACCAACTCTCTATGTTTCTTGCACAGAACAACCTCCTGGACAACAACCAATCTGGATTCAAAAGCGGCCACTCAACTGAGACTGCCCTGCACTCGGTTACTGAATCAATGAGACAGGCAAAAGCAGCTTCCAAATCCTCAGTACTCATCCTGCTGGATCTGTCTGCTGCTTTTGACACAGTTAACCACCAAATCCTCCTGTCAACTCTCATGAAGATGGGCATCTCAGGAACTGCTCTCCAGTGGTTTAAGTCTTACCTCTCAGGTAGGTCCTTCAGGGTGTCATGGAGAGTTGAAGTGTCTAAGTCACATCATATAGCTACTGGAGTTCCTCAGGGCTCAGTGCTTGGACCACTTCTCTTCTCCATCTACATGTCATCTTAGGATCCAGTCATCCAGAAACATGGCTTTTTCTATCACTGCTATGCTGATGACACTCAACTCTACTTCTCATTTCAACCAGATGATCCCACAGTTGGGGTTCGGATCGCTCCTGCCTGACAGACATTTCTGCCTGGATGAAGGAACAACACCTTCAACTCAATCTGGCAAAGACAGAACTGCTTGTGGTCTCAGCCAACCCAGCACTTCAACATACTCTCTCCATTCAGCTCGGTTCATCAACCATAACTCCGTCCGGGACAGCCAGGAACCTTGGAGTTGTGATTGATGATCAGCTAAAATTCACTGACCACAATCCTGCAACAACCCGGTCCTGCAGATTTGCGCTATACAACATTAGGAAGATTAGACCCTTCCTATCAGAGAAGGCCACTCAACTCCTGGTCCAAGCTCTTGTACTCTCCAGACTGGACTACTGTAATTCTCTTCTAGCGGGCCTTCCAGCATCCACTGTTAAACCCTTTCAGCTGATCCAGAATGCAGCGGCAAGAGTGGTCTTCAACGAGCCGAAGAGAGAGCACACGTCACGCCTCTCTTCATCAGTCTTCACTGGCTGCCGATAGCGCAAATCAAATTCAAGGCTCTGGTGCTCGCCTACAAAGCAACTGCAGGCTCTGCACCAGTATACCTAAACTCACTTGCTCAGACTTACACACCCTGCAGAAGCTTGCGTTCTGCAAGTGAACGACGCCTAGTGGTGCCATCTCAAAGAGGCATGAAATCCCTCTGTAATGAGGTTCGTTGTTGGTGGAAGGAAGAAGACGGGGTCGGCTTGACTGGGACTTACACACTTTTATTTTCTCACACACACACAGACGCTCTCTGGCGTATACACTCAAAATCCACGATATGGGTCGCCCCGTTTCACACCGGCCCACCGTAGTGGCTCGTACACTCAAGTTCCACGATATGGGTCGCCCCGTCCAGTTCTCAGCAATAGCAGTTTCTCTTGTTCGCTCCCAGCAGCGTGCGTGTAGTCCCAGTCCAAGTCTCTCTCTCCCTCACTCTCTCCCGGCAGCGGCTTATAAGCGCTCTCTCCACGCCAATTACTGTAATCAGAGACAGGTGTTTATCATCTGCTTGACCTACTTACCGACCGCTCTGCTCCGCTCTCTTTCTCCCGCTGCAGCTTTCGCAGAACCACGCCCCCTCCGCCACACCCTCACTAGGACCTTTTCTTGGACCGTTCCCACCTAGTGGAATGACCTGCCTGTCTCAGTTCGAGCAGCCGAGTCTGTAGCCATTTTCAAAAAACATCTCAAGACACTTCTTTTCCAGCAGCACTTGACCAATAAAGAATAGCACTTATCACTCTATTCGTTACTGTTTGTTATTTAATTAAAAAAACAAAAAAACAAAACAAAAACACTGTCCTATGTGTTTTGTGTTTCGTGAGACTTGTTACAGCGCTTGCATATTGTTTCCCTTGACTGGTCTTGGTTGCTTCTATTACTCTCATTTGTAAGTCGCTTTGGATAAAAGCGTCTGCTAAATGACTAAATGTGAATGTAAATGTATGTGGTGCACATTTTAACGAGCTACAGTGTTCATACTGGATGTGTCTAGCAGTGAATTTCAGGATTAGTGTGTCTGCAATATATATATTGTGATGGAGGGGGCGTGGTTCCGCGAGGTCTGCAGCGGGAGAGAGAGTGCAGAGCGGAGCGGCAGGTAAGTAGGTCAAGCACAGATGATGAACACCTGATTCTGGTTGCAGTGATTGGCGTGGAGAGAGCGCATTTAAGCCGCAGCCGGGAGAGCGGGAGAGAGAGAGAGAGTTGGACTGGGACTTTGCGAGTGACTGTCAGAGAGACCAGAGAGCCTGTGCTGCAAAGCTGTTTGAAAGGAGCGATCCACATCGAGGAGACCAAGAGAAACGCTGTTGAGCGTCTGTTGTTTTGGTTGAGAAATACTGAATAAAGAGAGCGAGTCCCAGTCAAAGCCAACCCCTGTCTTCTTCCTTCCTGTCCAAGCAACGAACCTCATCACATATATATAATGAGTCTGTACTGCTTCTGTGTGCAAATACTGCAATATGTATGGCATATGCACTTTGCCCACAGAGTATGTTATACTCTGATAATTTTCAACAGAGATAGTAAGTATAGAGGAACTAAACAATAATACCAATAATCTATTTTCATTTTAGGTGATAATAAAAGCACTGATTGATCTTCCCACAACCCACAAAAATTTGTGAACGAGTTGCTCCATGGCCTTTATACCAGAGAATACATGGCAAGCCATTCTGTTACTGGGGTCCAGTCATCAAAAGGCACTCCAGTTAAGCCACCCATCCCTAAGAAAGACTTGGAGGAAATAACAAGTAAGAGTCAAAACTGTAAATCAGACACACATTGGTGTTTTACCATCAAATTTGCATTGACCAACATTATTTTATTTTTTTTATTTTATTTATCCTTTATTTTCGAACAAACACTACTTCACAACACAACACACTACACTATGCAGACAAACGTACTAAATAACAGCTGAGTTACAAAAACAAGGAGAACAATGATACAGTACTCACACAGTCGTTGCCTTTCCTGTTGCTCGAATGCTTCTCTCTAACTACATGTAAACAATGCAATGCTAATATACAACGCTGGCTTAGGCCACGCCTCGTCGATACTGTTAACTCGCGCGAGGCCACGTGGTCAAACCGTGAACAAACGCTACTTCACAACACAACACACTACACTATGCAGACAAGCGTGCTAAATAACAGCTGAGTTACAAAACAAGGAGAACAATGATACAGTACTCACACAGTCGTTGCCTTTCCTGTTGCTCGAATGCTTCTCTCTAACTACATGTAAACAATGCAATGCTAATATACAACGCTGGCTTAGGCCACGCCTCGTCGATACTGTTAACTCGCGCGAGGCCACGTGGTCAAACCGTGAACAAACACTACTTCACAACACAACACACTACACTATGCAGACAAACGTACTAAATAACAGCTGAATTATCTTTACTGAATTCAGCAAAGATTTGAGCATTAAATAATTAATAAATGATCTTAAGATGTTATCTGGTGTTATTCATTTAATGGATTTTGGTACATCTTTTGGCCTTATCTGTGTGTTATGACTACAACTATATAGTTGTGGAAATTTGTTTTAAATAGTAGAATTACCACAACAAATTTACCATTTGTGCAAATTTCCTTCAATTTACTGTATAGTGTCTTTAATATAATATGGTTAAAAAATACTATAGTATATACTAGAGTAATTTTACTACATTTTCTATTGTAAGTTTACAATAAATTACTATAGTATTTTTAAAACATTTTACTGTAGTAAATACTATAGTGTTTTTGAACCATACTATAGTAAAGGTACTACAGTAAACTGTATTAAAATACTATAGTAATTTATGGTAAAGTTACAATAGAAAATGTTGTAAAATTACTCTAGTAAATACTATAGTGTTTTTGAACCATACTGTAGTAAAGGTACTTGAGTAATTTTACTACTTTTTCTATAGTAAGTTTGCCGAAAATTACTATAGTATTTTTAAAACATTTTACTGTAGTAAATACTATAGTGTTTTTGAACCATATTATAGTAAAGGTACTACAGTAAACTGTATTAAAAATACTATAGTAATTTATGGTAAAGTTACAATAGAAAATGTAGTAAAATTACTCTAGTAAATACTAAAGTGTTTTTGAACCATACTATAGTAAATATACTAGTCATTTTTCTATTGTAACTTTACCATAAATTACTATAGTATTTTTAATACAGTTTACTGTAGTACCTTTACTATAGTATGGTTCAAAAACACTATTGTATTTACTACATTAATTTTACTAAATTGTACTATAATCATTTTACTATAATATACTATAGTATTTTTTCATGTGGGAGGTAACACAGCTCTGTTTATTATATTAGATACATTTAAGTGTGTTTAAAATGATGTTATGACGTTACTTTGTGCATTCACTCGCGGCTGCTTTGACACTTGTTCACACTCCAGTGAAAGTAAAGCTTTTCTGCAAAATAAAACCGGAAACGAGGGTAACGCAGATATGATGCAATTGACAGGCGACTCCTTCAAAGCGCTATGCTCACACGTCCGGTTCATTGGTAAAAATACTTTCAAAATATTTTTAAACTGTAGTGGCATAAATTAAATCTTTCAAATGGAATAATATATTGCATCACATTGTAACGAGGTCATTATAACTTAAAGGGTTACTTCAGCGATTAGCATTAAGCTTTGTATCAGTAGAAACCCAGGAGTATATTCAAATTATCGTACTTCCCCCCCTCATATCACCATGAGATGAGAATTAAGTATTTTATTTCTGGAAAAATTCCTCTGATGATGCAAAATGACGATATTTGCATCATCTGAGGAGTTTTTGTCCAGAGGCTAAAGACTACAGCCAGCTATTTCCGCATGTTTTCAACATCGCACTCACAGCACTCGGCTCAGGGCTTGACGAGATTCATGTAAAGCGGGCGGTGGAGAGCAAAGTGAGTGTTTCAACTGTTCAAATGAATTCCTATGAAAGTTAAGCTTCCAAAGACATGAACTGAAAATCGCCAGACTGATCACGTGCTGTGAATGTATGCGCCACGAATGCGATTACCTCAGGTCATGTGATGAATGTAATCCGACTCCTGCTGCGTTTTGTGCCGTGACGGCCGTGACACTCAATCAACTCACTCATAATATATTGAACAGACACGTTCAGTTTTTAATTGTAGCATCTCTAACTGAACTGATTTTATGAAAATGAACGCGGTGGGCAAGTAAACCATGTCCTGCCTAGCATAGGGCAGCGAAGTGCATTCTGGGAATTGTTGTCTTTCATCCCCATGAGACAAAAATAAATGTTCTGTGTTTTATCAGTCTAGAAGGCACCAAATTAAAAAATAATTTCACATTTCTACTACATTAATGATTGAGTTTAAATACAGATTCATCTTCTCAGTGCTGAAGTACCCCTTTAACATCAACACTGGATTCAAAAACTGACAGGTGTTATTAAAATAAATTAAGCTGACACATTTAAGTAAAGATTAATCAAGATGTCACAATGGGCCTTTGTCCATATAGTTTTTAATCATTGTCAAAAAGTAACAATTGCTTAACAATGTTGGACATTTGAATGAACAGCAACGCATCAAAGTTTGAATCAAATTTCCAAGTGGTTCAATTTGGGCCTTGAAAAATAAAAAGAGGAAGCAACCAGATAATAATAAAGTGCAACTTTCCACTCTAATTGTGACAGATTTCACTGCCTTTAACATTGGGTCTATGTTGACCATTCATTGGCATGTCTACTCATTTGGCCCTTAGTAGAATAAAGTGCCTTATTAATAAAGTGCAGAATATCTCTTTAAGTGCCATACACCAATCGGTTCTCTGCAAACACACTTCCCTATACAACCTCCACTTTAGCTACAATGTAAATCCCCCTTTGAAATGCTGGATATAGCCAGGCTCTCTGAATGCCAGATACGAGTGATATAGATCTATAGATTAAAACATTACGTTTTAAATGATCAAAGCTACACTTACAGCTTAATATTCCGATCTATGCCAGCATGCTCCGATCCACTCATCGGTAAAACAACCCAGCGGGCACCTTGATGTCAATTTGACGTCAAATATTAGACAAGATTTGATCAAGATGCTGCAAAACATAATTTCAAAGTCAGATTATACATCAAGTCCTTCCAGTGATTAATTGGTGATAATATTAGGTTCATCCCATACTGAAATTGATTATGTAAGTATATGGGCCAACATGTTTGACATTGAGTTGATGTCAAATCAACGTCGTGTTATAGGCGTTTAGTTGATGTCATA
Organism: Gobiocypris rarus; assembly: GCA_023029165.1. Classification (NCBI taxonomy): domain Eukaryota; kingdom Metazoa; phylum Chordata; class Actinopteri; order Cypriniformes; family Gobionidae; genus Gobiocypris; species Gobiocypris rarus. Next base: position 16,083,286 of record CM040935.1, read on the forward strand.
TTGACATCACATTGATATCAATGTAAATAAAATAAAAATTTCTTCAAAATGCATCTGTTTTGAATCATATAGTGTTTTATTTCTGCATGAAAGTGGACTTCTGTAACTTCCGTGGTTAAAAACATAAACAACAACAAAAAACTATTTATATAACATTATTTGACTTTGATTGTTGTATATATTTTTTTTTTCAAAGTTGAATTATATTGAATTGTAACTTACAGTAGGCATAATGAAAGAGGTAAATATATTATATTTTACTCAAAATATACTGATCTGCTTAAAAAAAAAAGCAGCATTTTTGCTGTAACCCCACATTAAGTATGTGTATATCCTTATTTTTTTATATACCTTAAAATTAAAATACATTTGCCATAATTTATAATGAAATTGTAATACCTAGTATATACAGTATTACAACTACATGTTCATTTATGGAAAATTTACATTTAATTTACATTAAATTTAAACAGGCTACATATTTTAAAATTATTTCAATTTTCTTGTCTTCAACTGATAGATGCAATGCTTAGGTTCTTTAAAAAATCATATTTATTTTTCAGAAATTCTATTTTCTTTTTTATTATGAAAAATGTAGGGCCTACAATGCCCATTCATATTCTCTATTCCTAATACCACCTGTAGATGGCGTAGTTTTGCAGCTGAAGAATGGACTACAGTTAATTAATTTATTTTTGTGTGCAATTTGATGCAAACCTATATGACATAATGTTATGCATGTATACACGAAAAAAAAAAAAATATATTTGGAGGATTTACGACTGTGGTGGAGGGGGCGTGGTTCAGCGAGGTCTGCAGCGGGAGAGAGAGTACAGAGCGGAGCGGGAGGTAAGTAGGTCAAGCACAGATGACGAACACCTGTTTCTGATTGCAGTAATTGGCAGGGAGAGAGCACATTTAAGCCGCGGCCGGGAGAGAGGAGAGAGAGTTGGACTGGGACTTCGCATGCACAGCAGAGAGATTAAAAGACGGATTGACGGAGAAGGAGCGATCCATATCGTGTAGAAACTGAGTTACCACACACCCATGTGTGTTTGTTTTTGTTTTGAAAAGACTGAATAAAGAAAGCGAGTCCCAGTCAAAGCCGACCCCTGTCTTCTTCCGGAGAGGCACAAGTAGCCGCCCACCAACTGCCAGTCCAGAATCTCCTGGTCTACGACGGCCTGAAGCGCGCAATCCTCCAGAGGGTCGGCCGGACTCCGGAACAACACCATCAACGGTTCCGGACGCTAACCCTGGACGAGTTCGGTCGACCCTTTGTCTTTGCGCACCAGCTCCGGGACTCCTGCCGCAAGTGGTTGATGGCTGCTGGGAGTGACGTCGAGGACTTCATCGATCGTGTGGCACTGGAGCAGTTTGTGGCAAGGCTGCCGAAGAGGACGGCTCAATGGGTCCAGTGCCACCGCCCGGCGTCGCTAGACCAGGCCATCCAGCTGGCGGAGGACGAAATGGTGGCGTGCCGAGGGGTCGGCGAACCCATACCATCTGCTTCTCTCTCTCTCTTTCTCTTCTTCTTCCCCCTCCTCTCTCTCTAAGCCTGTCCCTGTACCCAGGTCGCACAGTGCGCTGACGCCCCGGCCGGCTCCACGGTGGAGGTCGGGAGCTCCAGCCGACCCAGCCGCCGGGTACCAGCCGTCAGCGCGCGGAGGGGGAGGACCTCAGGATCCCGGTCTACCGGCTTCCTGACACCCGCTCTCTCCCCGCCAATTCATGACCCCACTGGCAGCCACTAGGGCCGCGAGGAAACCTGGGCCGGCGTGCTGGCGTGGCGGGAACCCAGGACAGGTTATCGATCAGTGTCCGGGGATGGAGGTGGGGACACTGGTCCAGATCCCCAACGCGCCGCGCGCCGCACGCCGCCCCGATCAGGCTGGCCTGTTCCAAATACCCGTGAGTATCAAGGGGGGTACTTATCAAGCTTTGGTGGATTCAGGTTGTAACCAGACCTCCGTACACCAAAGCCTGATTCAACCCGGGGCATGGGATAAGCGCCGCATGGTTATGGTGAGGTGTGTGCACGGGGAGGTGAGAGAATACCCGTTAGTGCCAATGGATTTTCTATTCAGGGGTCAAAACCATAGAGTTGAGGTGGCCGTTAACCAGCACCTCCGGCATCCACTGATTTTGGGGACAAATTGGCCCGGTTTTAATAAATTATTGGGATGTTTGTGTGTGGATGCCTCTTGGGGGAAAAAAGAGAAAGGGAAGGTGGCGGTTGCACAGGCGGGGGAGGTGGAACCGAGACCACTGGGTACTGATCCGGGGAACCGGCGCTCGGAAAGCGCCAGTGTTTTCGAACGCGATGACTTTCCCCTGGAACAGTCCCAGGATGAAACGCTAAAAATCGTTCAATCAGGTCTGTGCCATCGGCCATCCCCTCCGTCCTGATCAACCGCTCACCTTTCCTTATTTTGCTCTGCTAAAGGACCGGTTGTATCGGGTGACCCAAGATGCCCAAACAAAACAGACTACAACCCAGTTGTTAATTCCTAAAAGCCGTCGGGAAATGCTTTTCCAGGCGGCTCATCACAATCCTATGGCCGGGCATTTAGGGCAAACAGCGACACTAAACCGCCGATTCTTTTGGCGGGCATTCACGAGAATGCGCCCGGTGGTGTGCGTCTTGTCGTGAATGTCAGTTGGTAAACCCACCGGCCCAACCAAAAGCACCATTGTGCCCCCTCCCGTTGATGCAGGTCCCCTTCGAAAGAATTGGTATGGACCTCATCGGGCCATTAGAGCGGTCAGCCCGCGGACATCGCTTTGCATTAGTCCTAGTGGATTATGCAGCGCGATATCCCGAGCAGTGCCACTGCGTAACATTTCGGCGAAAAGTGTTGCGAGTGCACTGTTCTCCCTAATCTCGGGTGGGAATCGAAGAGATTCTCACCGATCAAGGCACGGCGTTCATGTCACGGACAATCCGCGAACTGTACGGATTATTGGGCATTAAATCTATTCGGACCAGCGTCTATCACCCACAAACAGACGGGCTGGTAGAAAGATTTGTCGCCGTTGAAAACAATGATTCGTATGTTTGTTCACGAAGACGCCAAAAATTGGGACAAATGGCTAGAACCTCTCTTGTTCGCTGTCCGCGAGGTCCCCCAAGCCTCCACGTGGTTTTCCCCCTTCGAGCTGCTCTATGGCCGCCAACCCCGAGGGGTTTTGGATGTCATTAGGGAAGCTTGGGAGGACGGACCATCCGCTAGTAAAAACGAAATTCAGTTTGTGTTAGACCTGAGAACAAAACTCCACACGCTGGGGTGGCTTTCAATGGAGAATTTGTTACAGGCTCAAGACAAACAGAGACAGCTGTACAACAAAGGGGCTAGATTACGACAATTTTCACCGGGAAAGAAAGTACTTCTATTACTCCCCACCTCTAGTTCCAAATTACTCGCCAAGTGGCAAGGACCGTTTGAGGTCACACGACGAGTAGGGGATCTGAACTATGAGGTCATTCGGTCCGACAGGGACGGGGCACGTCAGATATACCACCTCAATTTATTAAAAAAATGGGTTGAGGCAGAGGCTGTGATGCTGGCGACGGTAGTGAGTGGAGAGGATGATCTCGGACCAGAGGCGGTTCAAAAATCACAATCTCCCGCTCTGGTCCCGGGGGGAGATCACCTCTCACCCTCCCAGCTCATAGACCTCAAACAATTACAGGCGTATTTCGCCGACGTGTTCTCGCCTCTACCGGGTCGGACAGACCTCATCCAACACCACGTTGAGACCGAGCGGGCGTGGTTATGCAGCCGACCATATAGATTGCCTGAACACAAGAAAAAGTGGTTCAGGCAGAATAAGAGGCAATGCTAGAGATGGGGTTATAGAAGAATCCAACAGTGACTGGCGAGACCGATTGTTTTGGTTCCAAAACCTGGCGGCTCGGTCGGTTCTGCGTGGATTACAGAAAAGTCAGCGTCGAAATTTGATGCATATGCGGCTGGGTACTGCTTGTTTTTATTCGACACTGGACTTGACAAAGGGTTACTGGCAGATCCCCTTGTCTCCAGTAACCAAAGAAAAAACAGCTTTACCACCCGTTCGGATTGCACCAATTACGTTACGCTTCCTTCGGGCTGTTCGGGCACCGCGACTCAGCGCCTGATGGACCGAATTCTTGGCCGCATGCTGCATATGCGCTGCCTATCTGGGCGATATCATCATTTATAGTGGTGACTGGCAGCGTCATATGCAGCATTTGCGAGCAGTCCTCAGGTCGCTGAGAAGGCGGGGCTCACGGCCAACCCGAAGAAGTGTGCAATTGGGCGGGTGGAAGTAAGATATCTGGGCTTCCACTTGGGTCATGGGCAGGTCGTCCCCAAATTAATAAGACCGCAGCGGTTGCGGCCTGCCCAAGACCCAAGACCAAAAAGGAGGTTAGACAGTTCCTGGGGCTGGCGGGATATTATAGGAGGTTTGTACCTAATTATTCGGACCTCGCCAGCCCGCTGACTGATCTAACTAAAAAGGAAGAACCAGATACAGTTCGGTGGACAGAGCAGTGCCAGCAGGCTTTCACCCAGTTAAATGCGGCTCTGTGTGGTGGGCCACACTGTCCTGTCCCAGGAGGTGGAGGGTGAGCGGCCGGTGCTGTACATCAGTCAGCTCTCTAAGAGAGACGATGTACAGCACCATAGAGAAGGAGTGTTTGGCCATCAGGTGGGCCGTCCTCACCCTTCGCTATTACCTCCTGGGGCGGGAGTTCACCCTCTGTTCGGATCACACCCTCTTGCAGTGGCTCCACCGCATGAAGGATACCAGCAGCGCAGTTCACCCGTTGGTATCTAGCTTTACAACCTTTTAAGTTCAAGGTGATCCACAGGCCGGGTGTTCAGATGGCTGCGGCTGACTTCCTCTCCCGGAGGGGGTGTGTGGTGGAGGGGGCGTGGTTCAGCGAGGTCTGCAGCGGGAGAGAGAGTACAGAGCGGAGCGGCAGGTAAATGAGTCAAGCACAGATGACGAACACCTGTTTCTGCCGCTCACCTTTCCTTATTTTGCTCTGCTAAAGGACCGGTTGTATGTCGGGTGACCCAAGATGCCCAAACAAAACAGACTACAACCCAGTTGTTAATTCCTAAAAGCCGTCGGAAATGCTTTTCCAGGCGGCTCATCCTAATCCTATGGCGGGCATTTAGGGCAAACAGCGACACTAAACCGCCCGATTCTTTTGGCGGGCATTCACGAGAATGTGCGCGGTGGTGTGCGTCTTGTCGTGAATGTCAGTTGGTAAACCCACCGGCCCAACCAAAAGCACCATTGTGCCCCCTCCCGTTGATGCAGGTCCCCTTGAAAGAATTGGTATGGACCTCATCGGGCCATTAAGCCCGGTCAGCCCGCGGACATCGCTGTGCGAACACCTGTTTCTGATTGCAGTAATTGGGCAGGAGAGGCGATAAGCCGGAGAGAGAGAGAGCAGAGAGATTAAAAGGCGGATTGTCTATCGTGGAGAAACTGAGTTACCACACACCCATGTGTGTTTGTTTTTGTTTTGAAAAGACTGAATAAAGAAAGCGAGTCCCAGTCAAAGCCGACCCCTGTCTTCTTCCTTCCACCAACGAACTTTATTACAACGACGTTGATGACCGTTGAAATGCACGTCATTACGTCTTGCGTACAACATAGAGGCTAGCGGCGGTGCGCGCTGTGCAGTGAAGAAGTCAAGTCGAAGCAGCTTGACAAGGCGCTTTTATCAGGTGAGTAAACATCTCAATAAATTAAAAATAATTGGGTAACTTTGAAAACTTAGAAGATTGTGTTTTGATTAAATATTTGACTTTGCAATGAGTATTTTGTTCTTTTTGGTGAATCAGTGAAATTTCCCACCATTTGTTACTGTGTAGGATTCTGAGGTAACAGCTAGATAACGTAATTTAACAGAGTTAGATCCATTACGCAGGTAACTATTTTTTTAACCCTCTACTGCACACATGTTGATGGCACATGAAGAAAAAATATTCCACATAATTTTTTGGTTCATTTGGGAACATTTTCGATGAAAATAAAAAAAAATTCCCCCTACCCTCCCTTAACCCTAAAAATGTTTTTCGTTGCCTCAGGGCAATGTTTTGCGACGGCTACGTTTACACGCACCAATTTTCGTCAATCCGAATGAATTGCATCCGACTGCAGATCTGTTTACATGTACTCTAAACATTGTAATCTGATTTAAATATCCGTTTATTTGTGTTTTATATACATTCCGATCAAAAGTTTCCTTCAGAAATCATTCTAATATGCTCATTTACTACTCAGGAAACATTTATTGTTAACAATTGTACAAAGTCTTTGTGTACAGATTCCTTGATGAATAGAAAATTCAAGAGAACAGATAGTTGTTTATTTGAAATCTAATCTTTTGTAGCATTATAAATGTCTTTACTGTCACTTTTGATTGATTTAATGCATCCTTGCTGAATAAAAGTATTCCTTTCTTTTAAAAAAAATAAAAAAACAATTCTTACTGACCCCAAACTTTTGAATGGTAGTGTATAATGCTACAGAAGCTTTGTATGTCAGATAAATGCTGTTCTTTTGAACTTTCTATTCATCAAGGAATCCTGAAAAAAAAGTACACAACTGTTTTCAACATTAAAAATAATCATAAATGTTTCTTGATTAGAAAATCAGCATATAAGAATGATTTCTGAAGGATCATGTGACACTGAAGACTGGAGGAATGATGATGAAAATTCAGCTTTGATCCCAGCAAACACAGTATGTTGTGACGACGTCGTCAGTTAGTCGACATTTGGTCAGCGTGACATTACTTTATGACAACGTTGTGAGGACGTCGTGCTAAAGTTACATTTTTAAGAATCTTGGCTAACGTTCCAGAAACGTCGAGGGCACGTCCTCGAAAGACGTCGCTAGTTATTCCCACGGAGAACGTTGTAGCGACGTGGTCTACTGGTCAGATAGGCTAATATTTAAACCTGTAGGCCTGTCAGTGTATTTTACTTACAAATGCAATATCTGATATAATTTCATCATAACTGACATTTCATATAAGCTTGTAGAGATATTTACAGCTTTTCTTCATCCAAACAATAATACAAAATTTAAATTATAGGCTAAAATAATATTTAATATTAAATAGGCTAGCCTATATAAACAACTATTAGGCCAATTTAATTTTAAGCTTGTGGCATGTTTCCACAAATTTTAGTATTAGTTAAGTAGATAATTTTTTTTAGATATATTTAAATATTATTTATTGAGGTTGTTTTCGTAGTTTCTACATGATAACTATTTTATTTTTATTACAAATATACTTTATTATTTTTAATTTATTTTAGAATCATGGTAATGAGGAGCATGGTTTTACCTGTGACTACCATCTTAGTTGAACTTTTTTGAAGTAAATTAATTAAATCATAGATTGATGAAATATAAAGATCACATAACTCTTTACCAGTGTTACTGTTGTTAAAGAGAGATCACCCAAAATTTCATCAGTCTCCAATTTAGGGGAGACCGGGGATGGTTGTAACATGGGTCAGTTGTAACAACTCCAATCTGTCCAACCAGGAACAAGTTACAAATCACCTGATTCATTTCACACATGCTAACTTAAGTTCTTATTCCACATGTGATAAAGTAGAGCTCTGTGACAGACATAGCAGATGTTAGATTGAAAAAAAAAAAAACAAGTAACTTTTTTTTACTTTGTTTATTTTTGTTATGGGAATTTGTGCTTTGTATTTAAACTCATCAAATTTAATTTGTGTTTATTGTGTTTCTGTGTAGATATTTTTCATGCAAGTTGTTAGTGATAATGTTTTAGTTTTTTGCTGTAAGGTGAGATAGTTCATGGCTACATGCCTCTGGGTTAGTTGTAACAACAAGACAGGGTTAGTTGTAATAATGACATGTCAGTGCACAATGTTTGTGCTCAATTAAAATTTTATATGGTAAATTACTATGACTGAGAGTCTCAGAGTCTCTCTCTCTCTCACACACACACACGTTCGCGTGTTCAATTTCAACATTTTACTATGGCCAACACTTGATTGACTGTTCAATTCAATTCAAATATATTTGTATAGTGCTTTTCACAATACACATTGTTTCAAAGCAGCTTTACAGAAAGTGCATTTTATAAATGTACATTGAAAAATGTTAGAAAAAGTTAATCAATCATGTATTATTTTAGGCCGCTATAACAGCGCTTCAGTCGTCTCTTCACAGGTGTCGAGTCGTCTCATCACAGGTGTTGGGGCATCTGAAGTCTCCATGAGAGGCTGGATACAAACTGGAGCTGACCAACTATTTACCTCGGGACTAGTGTCCCGAGATAATAACAGAAAAGCAGATGGGAAATAATTAGCATAGCTGCTGTTCAGAATATTAATGCTTTTGATCCGATTTAACTGTAGTATAAAAGGTAATTATAATGTGAATGCTTGGCTAAAGAGATGCGTCTTTAATCTAGTTTTAAACTGGGACAGCGAGTCTGAACCTCGAACAATATCAGGAAGACTATTCCAGAGTTTAGGAGCTAAATGTGAAAATGCCCTCCCTCCTTTAGTGGACTTAGATATCCTAGGAACGACCAGAAGCCTCGAGTTTAGTGATCTTAAGAGCGCGATGGATTGTAGGCGATAGAAGATCCGTTAAATACACTGGAGCTAAACCATTTAGGGCTTTATAGGTCAGTAGCAATACTTTGTAATTGATACGGAACTTAATAGGTAACCAGTGTAGAGATGATAAAATTGGTGTTATATGATCATATTTTCTTGACCTAGTAAGAACTCTAGCAGCGTTTTAGACTAACTGTAGCTTGTTTATTGAGGATGCAGGACAACCAGCTAATAAAGCATTACAGTAATCTAGTCTCGAGGTCATGAATGCATGAACTAACTTTTCTGCATCAGAAATAGATAGCATGTTACGTAGCTTAGCAATGTTTCTAAGGTGGAAAAATGCTGTTCTTGTAACATATGAAATATGATTTTCGAAAGACAAGTTGCGGTCTAATATAACACCCAGGTCTTTTACTGTAGTGGATAAAGTGACAGGACGTCCTTCCAAGTTAAAGTTGTATTGTGAGAGGTTTTGTGGGCAGTTTTTTGGAGTAATACCTCTGTTTTATCTGAATTTAATAGCAGAAAATTACACGTCATCCAGTATTTAATATCTTCAACACACGCTGTCAGTTTAGATAATTTAGCATTTTCATCTGGTCGTGATGAAATATATAATTGAGTGTCATCAGCATAACAGTGGAAATTAATTCCATGTTTTCTTATAATATTACCAAGTGGCAGCATATATATTGAGAATAGCAGAGGGCCTAACACAGATCCTTGCGGCACCCCATAGTCTACTGACGTTATCTTTGATTTTTCCCCATTTAGACAGACAAAATGGTAGCGGTCTGATAAGTACGATCTAAACCAGTTTAATGCCTTTCCCTGAACACCAGTGTAATTTTGAAGTCGATCTAACAGTATTTTATGATCTATAGTATCGAACGCAGCAGTAAGATCGAATATAGAACTAGTATTGAGATACAGCCTTGGTCAGAAGCTAGAAGTAAATCATTTGTGATTTTAATGAGCGCAGTTTCTGTGCTATGGTGTGGTCTGAAATGGGTCTGTAATTTGCTAGGTTATTATGATCTAATTGTGGCTTCTTAATGAGAGGTTTTATGACTGCCAACTTGAATATTCTTGGAACATGACCTAAAGATAAAGACGAGTTAATAGTATTGAGGAGAGGCTCTTCCACTACAGGTAACAGCTCTTTCAGTAGTTTAGTGGGTATTGGATCTAATAAACATGTTGTTGATTTAGATGCAATGATAAGTTTATTTAGCTCTTCCTGTCCTATAGTTGTAAAGTGGTGTAGTAGTTCTTGAGGGGCGATAATTGAGGTTGAATCATAAGACATCATTAAAGATTGTACATTTACAATTCTGTTTCTGATGCTTTCTATTTTCTCAGTGAAGAAATTCATAAAATCATTACTACTAAACTGTAACGGAATATTTTGCTCAGGCGATGCTTGTTTATTTGTTAATCTAGCCACGGTGTTAAATAAAAACCTTGGATTATTTTGGTTATTTTCTATTAGTTTGCGGAGATGCTCAGCCCTGGCTGCTTTTAGGGCCTTTTTATAATGTGACATACTATCTTTCCACGCGATTCTAAAGACCTTTAAATTAGTTTGTTTCCATTTACGCTCTAAGTTACGAGTTTCTCTCTTGATAACATGTGTAGCACTGTTGTACCATGGTGCTTTAGTTTTCTCTCTAACCTTTTTTAATCTAATTGGTGCAACATTTTCTAATGTACTAGAGAAAATGGTGCTCATACTGCTAGTCATTTCCTCTAGTTCATCTGTTTGTTTGGGTTCACTGAGCAGCTGAGACAGATCAGGTAAGTTATTTGAGAATCTATCTATAGTGGTTGGAAGGATGTAACAAACATGCTTACACAAAATGTTTGTGTTCACATTAAATGTATTATGTAAATGACTACTGAGATGACTGACAGTTAAATTGTCTGTCAGTGTTGAATAAAAAGCTTTCAAAATATTTTATCATAATCCTTATTTCATTATGTTACATATCACCCCGGTGGGTATCAGCAGCTCTCTTAGAAACACCCCAGCAAGCAATAGCCGTCATTTCACCGTCTAGGTTAACTATAGACCCGATATAGCCCGGCTATGAGTAACCCACTTTAGCCAAAATAACTTTGAATTTGGTTACAGGTCATTTTTGCCCAAATAATTTGTGCTACGTATGATATTCCATCATGTAAGCAAAGTGAAGAGTGATTACAAGGTGTTTGGTTTCATTTCTTTCATGTTTTATGCGTATAGGCTGTGCATAGCCACAATCTAGCTCCTGTATAGACCGTCTAGTTTGCAGCCCACTTGTAGCCAAAAGTCAAAACTGATTAATTATTTTTGGCAATGTAGCACGATATATGGTTGATATCCCATAATGTTCGCAATGTCAATAATATCTGCAAGATGTGTCATGGTCATGTTTCATGACAAGGTCTATCTGGGCTACGTGTAGTCTGCTTTTAGCCCACCTGCATTTGTAAACATATTAATTAGTATTATATTTAACATTCACTTAAATGTAAGACAGTCAAATAATATCGTAGATCGTATATATTATTTGTCTCTCTTCCATTTTAAGTTAAATATAAAAATGCGATTACAACTCTCAACCGATAGATGGCAACTGTAGCCTGGATTTCTGGCAACGCCAGATCTCGCGATAAACTTTTCTGTTTTTAGTTGTTGTTTTTTTACACGAGAGAACAACAACGGGCAACAGCAAACGTTAAATGACATTCTTTGGCCTTGTAAGTATCTGTGTTTTTAAATACATATGTTCATTATATTATTTGTTATTGTGTAGGAACCCTGATATTTTAGCTAGTAACATTGTAGAATAAACCATGTTGTGGTTAGCTTAACATGCTACATGTATCTGTAGCCTGCGTTAGGTACCTTCAAGTCGATAAACAAGAAGCATGTGCATATTATAATTTGTTATGAAAGCCACAAATATGCTTTTACTCTTTTGATCATTATATGAAAATATGAGTCTTTGACTTATCAAGGCAAAGTTGTATAGCAGATTTGATTTCAAAAAGCCATAAGTGCTTTACATAAAACATAAAAACAACATTCGGTAATGTAAAAAGAAGACATTTAAAAAACACTTTAAAATTGCTCAATAAAAAATAAAAACATGATAAAACAGGAGAGTAAAAGTATAAATCAGTATTCCTTCCCATTTAATAAAAGGCAGCGGCAAACAGTAATGTCTTTAAACTTGATTTAAAAGAATTAAGAGTTGCAGCAGAACTGCAGTTTTTCTGTGAGTTTGTTCCAGATATATTGTACATAAAAACAGAATTCTGCTTCTCCATGTTTAGTTTTGACTCTGGGGACAGAAAGCAGACCTGTCCTTAATGACCTGAGAGGATGGTTCATAATGCAGCAGAAGAGCAGAAATTTACTTTGGCCCTTAACCATTCCATGCTTTAAAAGCCAGCAGTGGTATTTTGAAATCAATTCTTTGAAAGACAGGAAGCCAGTGTAAAAAACTCAGAACTGGAGTGCCGTGATCCACTGTCTTGGATTTTAAGACATTAGGTTGACTGGAAATTATCCAGCAATCAGTCAACACAGCACAATAATGAATATACAGAACAGAACACACACATGCACAGCACATTGCACAGTACACACACACACACACACACACACACACACACACACACACACACACACACACACACACAGAGGAATAAAATCACCTTTCCTAATTGTCTATCTCGTTCTAATGCAAAATGGTGGCTAAAACATATTTTAAAGCAGCCAAAAATGAAAATCTGTCATCATTTACTCACCCTCAAGTTGTTTCTTCCGTCTGTTGAACACAAAATAAGATATTTTGAAGAATCTGGGTAATCAAACGGTTTATGGACCCCACTGACATCCATCGTATTTATTTTCCTACAATGAAAGTCAATGGCTATCTTCTTATTTGGCAGATGCTGTGATGACCGACTTCCCAGCGGCAAAAGAGTTTGAGTTAAGGAATGCAATAAAGCCAACAATGTTTTAAAAACCAACAAAAGGGTTACGTCTTTATTTTGTCATTCTTTATATTTTTATTTTTTTAAAATTTTATGTTGTTAATATTCCATATTTCTTATCCCAATTTGATATTTAATTGTATTTTTAACATTTTGTTTGTTAATTTTTATGTTTTGATCTTTTTGTATTATCTTAAGTTGTCTATGTTGTCAATGTTCTTTTTTTTAAATAAAACCTTTATATTTAATTTGTTTGGATGGATTGTTATTATTGAGAACCTGTTATATTTGAGTGGAAATAATTCTTTGGCTATTTTGTTATCTGTTAGGTGTATATATATATATATATATATATATATATATATATATATATATATATATATATATATATATATAAGAGTAGTCATTTGTTAGCCGTCTATTTGATGACTGGTCTATTCTTGGGCTATGATTAGACGTCTATTAGATTTTCACTGACAGCCCAAATTCAGCCTTGTTTTAGCCTAGACCCATATTTGCTGTCTATTAGACGATATATGTAGTCGTTCAATAGCCGTCTAATCTTGGGCTATGATTGGGCGTCTATTCTTGGGCTATGATTAGGCGTCTATTAGATTTTCACTGACAGCCCAAATTTAGCCTTGTTTTAGCCTAGACGTCTGGGCTATGTTTTGTGGCTATTAGGCGTCTTTTAGGCAAAAATTGCTTGCTGGGACCGTACTGTTATTTTATTTATTTATTTAGCCATTTAATGTTGGTGTACAATGTCGCAAGGTATATTAAATGTATACATAACATTATTTTTTATAGAAAAAAATATATAAATTTGATAAAGTTATAGTTTATAAATTCTCATTCACGTGCCAAGCCCGCGAAAGAACCTGGCAGAGGGTATATAAGTAGCGGTTGGTGCCCAACGCGCGCATAGCGGACGTCTCTTCTTACTGGATCGCCACAGAGGACCACAAGAGTTTTCCTGAGGTAAAGTTGGCTACCTATACTTATAAGTTTATTTTAATTATATTTAAAACAACAAATATAAAATTATAAATATGACACTTCAAAATATGAACAGTGAATAATTCTTTTGTTTTAGGATATAAGTGTGAAACGTTCATTTTCCCCAGCTATTATAACAACTAAAAATGAATAGCCTAACAGCAGTTTTCTCATATAAAACGAATTAAATGGTGGAAAAACTCGACGGACACACATAAACAATGACTTTACGTCTTTTTTTGTAACATCCACTCGTCAGTAACTTACCGTTAAATGCCGTTAAATATGCGTGACGTCATTTTTGCACGATGCGATCAGGCTGAGACGCTCTTCTGCTTCAATCTTTTGTTGCAGAGTCACTTTCTTAAAAAAATAATAATGTATTATCATTAACAACAACAACAACAACAATAATTATAATTATTATAACTTCACTTTGTAGGAAAAGTACTGCGTTGTCTCAGTCTTGGGCGCGAGCTGTCACTCAAGACCCAATCCCCTCCCCCTTCTGTTTCTCTCTCCCTCAGAGTGTAAAAGGGAGAAGAAAACACTAAAGATGAGGAGAAATCTATAATGAAATCGGCCACCAATTTTTATTTTGTAATAATGATAATTCATGATTAAATGAAACATTTAGACCATTATACATCAGAAAATGTTCAGTCGTTTACTGTCACTGTATGCCTAAAGTAACTTATGAGGGTTGGAAAGGATCATAAAATGCATTTTTCTATGTATTATGTATTTCATGACAATAATTATTCTCTTCTCTCTTTTTTCAACTTCAGTTATCTGTTTGTTGGTAAGTGATCGTCCTGCATCTGTAATTTGCCATGTTTATATACTGATTATTATGCTACAACAGGGTGGTACAGGCAAAGCCCAGTTCCCTTAAGATTTTCTATTGGGGTTTTTCAATTTATGAGTAAAATAAAGCATGTGGTAAACATAACATGATGACACTATGATTCTACAATGTAATTTTACACATGTAGTCATACCAAAATGTTTTGAAAAAGGTTTTAAGTTTAACAAGTAACTACATAAAAGCACTCTTGGAGTGTGACTGTGCAGTTTTGTCAAGTTTACCACAGGATTTATTTTACTCATACACTTAAAAATACCATCATTAATCATTGATGAACAGTAAACACATTTTAATTCATACAAAACACAGTCACATGTTTCTTATTTTCTTACGTCAACAGCAACTTAATCCACCCCAAAGGCTCTTTTAAGAGCCAAGAACAGTTAATCTTTGGCTTTGTAAGTATATGTTTTTACTACGTGACAAACACCATATAAGTATCTGGGTTTAAATTAAAGGGACAGTTCGGCCAAAAAAGAAAACTGTCATAATTTACTCACCCTTAGTTTGTTCCAAACCTGTATGAATTTCTTTGTTCTGCTGAACACAAAAGATGATATTTTGAAAAATGTTTGTAACCAAGCAGATAGAACAACCATTCACTACCGGTAAATGATGACAGTTTTCTTTTTTGGGCGAACTGTCCCTTTAAGTGCAGCTGTGTCATGCATTAAGTTATAGTCATCTGTGAAGTCTTAAGGTTATAACATACTCCACAAGAACAGTGAAAAAAGTTCTCGCTCCCAGGGCTGCGGAGTATGTTGTAGCCTTATTGCGGAGAAACGGAGCTGTTCGGCACCTGCTTTTCTCCTGAAGTATGCATGTACTGGCCAGAACAAATTTTGTTCTTGCCACCTCGAGAGACCAAACAAATTTCTTTGTTCTTGCAGAGTATGTTCCAAGCTTTAATAAAGACAGCAAAAGGACTATTCAGTTTTCTAATTTATAAAAGTTAAGAAATTCTAAGAATAGAAATTTCTCATTTTTACTTGATTCTCATTTTTATGAACATGGCATGTTTATAAAAGATACTTAAATGTTCTAATTAAACCATGGCCTAATCCTGTCTTAATCTTAACCGTCTGTGAAACTGGGCCTTTTGACACTATTTGGGATCATATATGGTCCCAATCTATATCTAAAAAGTACACTTAAATGTTTAAGATCAAGAGTCTTCAGACAGCTGTATAAATTACAATGTTAATTTAACAAATGGGCAAAGTGCCTATTTTAAATAAATGCCAGATGTGTATATGCCAATTAGTCAATCACATTCATGATGGTTTAGGTTAAAAAAGTAATTATTACAAAGCTCAAATGCGTTCTGAAAAGCGTAGTGTGCTCTGATTGCCCAGCGATCCAGTGCATAGCATCTAACGTACCCTGGGACATTAAAGGGATCTGTTATGTTTAATCTAATAAGTTTAGCTATGTACAGGTCTGTCTTTTGAATTAAAGTGTGCAGTGAACAGCTTTTAAGGGATAGTTCACCCACACATTTCTGTCATTAATTACTTACCCTCATGTTGTTCGAACCCAAACCTGTAAGACCTTCATTCATCTTTCATACAAATTTTTGAAATTTTCATACAAATCTGTAGCACTTTGAGATTCTGCTTAATATAAAGTGCATTACAAATACATTTATTATTATTAAATTTTTTATGAAATCTGAGAGCTCTCTGACCCCTCCATAGACAACCATTTAATTAACACTTTCTTAGGCCCAGAAAGGTAAAGCATTGTTAAAATAGTCCATGTGACTCCAGTGGTCCAACATTAATTTTTTGAAGCGAGAATACTTTTGTTTGCAAAACAAACAAAAAGTATCCTCCTATGCAGTTTCCATGCAGCGCTTTCGAAGTACAGCAGCCGATGCTGTTCATGTGAGCACCACGACGCATTTGTGATGACGCAGGAGATGTTTTTACAACGTAAACTGCATAGGAGATTGATACTTTAATAAATTAAAATAAAGATGAAAAATATAGATTATTCTAATGACGTGAACGAAGGTCTTACAGTTTTGGGTTTGGAACAACATGAGAGAGTAATTAATGACATTTTTGGGTGAACTATCCCTTTAAGCACAGGTGTAGCCATAAACAAGATACATTGAGTCCAGAGATGACTCCAGCCCCCGATCAGAGCCCAGAGATGACTCCAGCATCCGTTCTCATCCCAGTGTGCAGCCCAGAACCTGCTCCAGCCCCAAAAGTTCAGCCCTGAGCCCACACCAATGAGCCAAAAACTGAAGATGATCACCAGAAATACCATTATCAGCTTTAATATATATTGCCCAAAGTTCTTATCAGATCACTAACATTAAAAATGAGCATTTAATCGTCCGATAACAATATGTTGTGTATCCCTACTTTTGTTGTTTGATTAACATTAAATGAAACAAACAGTAAAGAAAAATAGTTTTTTAAGTGAAACAAGTTAAAGAATTTTACTTGCCCGACCATGCCATCTGGATGCTTAAAATTGATCGGGAGATTTCACGTTTCAATCAGCTTATTGTACAGGTAAGTTAATTGCCGTTCTGCATTGTAAAGCTCGCACATACATAGATTGCGTCGCCGACAGACTAATTTTGTAGAGCAGACATGTATTGTGAACACTGTTCTGCGATGTATTAATAAAATAGTTTAGAAACTTAAAAGTTCTAGCATATATTTCTCATGCATTCGCTCTAATTCATTCATAATTTAATATTTATTTTGCTACTCTGTATCTGATTCAGAACAAGCAGAAATCTGTGAATATAAAACCAAAGACAATAACCTTTTGGGCAGCGCTGTCATATACAATACAATAATCAGTGGCACTGGACACCCCTCACATCTGACGTGAATATTAAGAGAATACTGTTAGTTGCCAAACAGGTTATTAGCAATAAAGGGGTGGCGCATAAGTGCAGCGTTGTCCAAATCCTGTCTCGCCAAATCAGTGTTTTCCATTAAGCGACAAAATTTGTCTCAAAACGTTAATGTATACTATCGTCACAAATAAGTAGTACACCTATTTTTCCACGGTTCAAGAGAAGCGCAGTTGCCCGCAGCCAAAGAACCGGAACTTAGGGGGGGCATAAACAGTCATAGTATCGCTACCCATACACGTGATTTTTTTTTTGTTAAAAATAAGCTGTTTTCACATACATTTTGCCATATAATATGCATGATGTACAATGATCAACATGTTTTTAAAAAAGTACACATTTTCTTTTAACTCCCAGCAATTACAATACTTTAGAACATAGCAGAGTAAAAATTCATACCTGTATCACCATTTTAAAACGGTCTATGGTCTCACTCTCAACCTTTTAATACATTGAAATTAAATCGCTGAAACGTTTAAGGGATTATTCTTCAGCCGTTTAATGTTAGACAAAACACTGTTGGTACTGCCACCTAACGGAATTGATATGATCACAAATCTTCACAGTAGTTCACTGTGCAACATGCGTTAAAGTGTGCAAACGTCCATGATAAAAAATGTCAGTCATTTATTGCCTAAACAAGCCCAATCACAAATTGTATGACAGTAAAATGACTTGCATATGAGGAACAGACATGATTTATGCATTTCCCCTCTTGCTTGTTTTGCTCTCAATCAATAAAATCCTCTTCTAAACGTCTATCAATTCAGACATATGTAATATTTGATACTAAAATATTCATATGGTCATTCAACAAGTCAGCTCATTGTCTGCAAACAGATCATTGCTATTATTATTATTGGTTTTAATTTGCAGCTGCATCATGCAAAATGTGCAATGTGCTATGAGTCTGTATTTTTGTTTAACAATTTGAGTAATACATTCTAATTTCTTCAATTTAATAGATCATCTTCCACTGCTGCCTCTTCAGTTTGTCTACTAGTTCTTGCATTTTACCTACAAGGTAAGATATTTAAAAAGTTTACATTCAAGAAATATTTAATTTTTTTACAAAAAAACTAAACTGTATTACACACATTATACTTTGGAAGTATATGTTACTTTTAGTAGGATTTTCTTTGTTTGT
The DNA here is from genome assembly GCA_023029165.1 of Gobiocypris rarus. Taxonomy (NCBI): domain Eukaryota; kingdom Metazoa; phylum Chordata; class Actinopteri; order Cypriniformes; family Gobionidae; genus Gobiocypris; species Gobiocypris rarus. The sequence continues at coordinate 16,101,786 of CM040935.1, forward strand.
TGCTGAATTACTTTTTTTAAATAACACCTGTTAATCAGTTGTCTCTAAATATTTTAGGAAAATACGCTTAATGTTTTCACTGACTTGACAGTTCAAATAAGGTCAAAAAGTGTGTAAAAATAAAATCTTAACAATGAAATAAATGTTACACCTGTTTCCTAGAATGAGCTCTGAAAAGAGAGAGATACACAGGAGATATGTGCATGTTTGGAGAACCACGAGGCAGGCAATGTCCAGATCTCCATCTCACCTGGAGATTAATCCCCCAGCTGAAGTACAATCACTTGCTCTTCCACTTGAAGAGCTATCACAAACAGGTGCTGATGGAGTAGTGGCATCAGTTGATATGGAGATGATTTGTGAAGAGTATTCCTCTGACCCCGTGCAACATTTGCACTCTGAAAATGTGGAAGAACAGTCAAGAGTAGCAACATGGGAAGTTATTAACAGCTTGAATGAATCCTTGGCCTCTGACCTTGAAGATGACAATCAGGAGACGTCACTGGCAGAAGAACTGTCCACATGGGCCAGCGGATACCAGATAAAGCACAATGCACTTGACAACCTGCTCAAAATGTTACAAAGGCATGGACACAATGAATTACCCTCAACTGCCCGGACTCTTTTGCACACTCCCCGGCAAATTGACACACAGCAATTATCTGGAATGGAATACCTTTACTTGCCACTAAAACAGAAATTACAAGAAACATTAGAAAATTACCCACTTGATGAAGTAGTTAAACTTCATTGTGTTGATTTATCATTTAACATTGATGGATTACCACTGTACAAGAGTTCCAAAACATGCATGTGGCCAGTCCTCTGCGCAGTCATGTTAGATCCTGTCACCATTTTCCCCACGGCTCTGACATGTGGTACAAGTCGACCAACAGATCTCAGCTTTTTGGAGGACACAGTAAGGGAACTGGGCCATCTGATGCAGGATGGGATTAACTTCATGGGAAGAAAAATTAAAGTTAATCTGAGGTGCTTTGTGTGTGATGCTCCAGCTCGTGCATTAGTGAAAAAGATCAAACTGTTCTCTGGGTACTTTGGCTGTGATCGATGTGAGCAAAAAGGTGTGTGGTTAAACAGAATTACATACCAAGAGACTGCTGACCTCATACTCCGGACAGATGAAACATTCAGAACTCAAACACAAGTTCAGCATCACCATGGTAATACACCTCTGGCTCACCTACCCATAGACATGGTGAGGTCCTTTCCCATTGATTACATGCACCAGGCTTGTCTCGGTGTAATGAAAAGGCTCCTTCTCATCTGGACCAGAGGGGACAGAGTTGTGAGGGTTTCGGCAAGCCAAATCACAGAGATCAGTGCAAGACTGCGGTCTCTTCAGAAATGCATCCCATCTACATTTGCACGGAAGCCTAGGGGTCTTGAGGAGCTGGACAGGTGGAAAGCAACAGAATTTCGTCAGTTCCTTCTATACACAGGGAAGGTTGTGTTGAAGGGAATACTGCCAGATGAAATGTACTCACACTTCCTTTCTTTCAATGTGGCCATGGCAATCTTGGTATGTCCAAGTCTTGTGCAGGAACAATACAAATATGCCAATGAACTTATGCAATATTTTGTGGAAAAAGGTCGGACACTCTATGGCCAGGAATTCCTTGTGTATAACACCCATACCATGCTGCACATTGCAAGTGATGCTGACACATTTGGTGGTCTGGAAAATTGTAGTGCCTTCATATTTGAAAATTACCTGCAGACACTGAAGAGGATGGTGCGATCTGGTAGAAACCCACTAGTTCAGGTTGCTAAGAGACTGGAAGAAATGAACAAACAGAAAACAACAAAAAAAGTACAGAAAATCTCAACAAGAACCCAAGACTGTGCTTACATCCTCAGTGGAGGCCAATGCTGAGGTCCTTCAAGAGGCAGACAAGGAAGATCGAATGCTTTGCCGTGTTTACAGTAAACCTTGCCCTCTGTTCACCAGCCCATTTCTTTTTGATTGGTGCCTACAAATGCAAACAAACAAAAACAGCTCAATTAGACGAATTCCAAGATCAGAACTCAAAAAACATGCAATAAAAATAAACACAGAAGAGAGAAGTGAAATTTTTCTGTCAGTGCTCCATGAATTTTAATCAAAGGTAACAGGTTATCATATGTGATATGAGGTGAATGTACACCTAATCAGCCTCTTTTGGATTTATAATGATTTTTTTTTTTACTTCTTGCAGAATGTATGTGATTGTCGAATTTTTAGAGGCGACTTGTGAGATGGTACCAGAAATCTGGCTTTTCAAGGAAAATGAGGTATTGAATTCTTGAATTGCATCTTTAATCGTTTTTTCTTGAGTTTGATTTTAGATACTCTTCTTGTTTTTAATATTTCATTTTAATGTTCTACTACTACAATATTTATATAATAATTCAATTGTACTATTTTGATGCAGGTACAGTACTGTTACTGGCCACTAATGAATGTGACCAAAAAAATAAAAAAACTTGAACTGCCCAATAAAGAAAATTGGACCCGGCACAGGGTTAGGGTGTTTGCAAAAACAGGTATTTCTTTCTACTTTAAAGGACCATTCAAACTAAATGTTAGTGCAACTACTGAAAAGTAATGCTTACCATATTTTTACTTCAGCGGACTACAAAACAGCAAAAAAGTGGTCAAGAAAAGCAGCTGTGCAGTCTTCTGTTGAGAGCTCTGATGACACCCCCAAAAGGAAAAAAATACCAGTGTGTCTCAGCAGCTCTGATGAAGGTATGGACCAGAGCATGTGAAAGAAGAAGTTTACAAGTAAAGGATTAAAGTAATTATAAAAATTATTTTCATTCATTTACTTTTTTAAGATACTTCTTCAGTAGCTCGCCCACAAAAGAAGAGCCGGATAAACTATACAACCACTGGTAGGCCTTTCTTAGTTAACCCATAAAATATGATGTGTGTATAAAGTGTGTTTTGGGGATTTCAGAATACCAAAATGTAATTAGTTGATACCAATACATTAAATCACAGTAAATTTCATGTTTTTTCCCCCTAACGTATTTATTATTACAACAGTGGAACCTCAGCTGCCAATTCCACCAGTAATTAAACCCTTTACAATACCAACAAGGCGTGAAGAACTTCCAATACCTGATGTGTCCATTAGGCCAACTCCTACCAGAGACATCCAGAAACATGGTAGTTTTTTTATTATTATTATTACTACAATGCATTAGTTTGCATGAACTAAGGCAGCGTTTACACTTGACATTAACATGCAACCTGTATCCGTATGTTTTCCACATACAGAAAGAAATTGTAAAAAAACATTTATCATATCTGTGCTTTGATCAATTGATTTTGAAGCTTGAACATTTTAATACCTAGACTTTAAACAAAACACACCATTTCTATGGAAAAAAGAAATTTTTATATACCTTCCTTTTAATGAATCAATATTGATTCTCCCAGATCACCTCCTGAGCCTACTCACTCAGAAAATAATCAGCATGGAGAGTGAGATGAAGGCAATGAGGAGTTCAATAGAAGCCCTGCATGAACTCTATGCTCGTGCCCTGGGTGATGGGACTGGTCAGCGAGTGGAAGAGATGAGCCTTGATGTGCACTATGGAGGAAATCCTCTCCCTCGAAGAAAAACTAAAAGAAGAGACATTTAGAAAGAGAGTGGTATGTTGCTGGTGAACTACATGTGAAACACACAAAAAAAGTGTTAAGAGTTAGAAATAAGTTAAATAACAAAAATATAAATTTTACCACAAAATGTATCTCATCTTGCAGACACTTAATTTAAGTCTTGTTGGAGGTCCAAACCCTGGGGAGAACACACGACGGGTGATGCGGGCAGTGGCCTCCTATAGCGTTTGGAAGGAGTTCAGTTTGAAGGGGAAAAAAAGGGAAGAAACCACTGCAAAACATGAATATTTTGAAGGTCATAAAAAGTAAGTCCAATATGTCAATGACTCAAAAAACAAACAAACAATACTACCAGTACTTTTTAAACCATTGCTGCGTTTCATTTTACAGAGGCAGTGATGACCAATCGTGGAATCCATCAGGCAAAAGTGGAGGACATTGTGGCAGACACACTAAAGCATGCTCCAGCAAGGTGTCAGAATGTAAGCTTATTACTTTCATGGGAATGTGATTATGTGTCATGACCACCATGAAATCCTTATATTATTATGTATATTATTATTATATTATACATATCTAAATGTAGGAAAGAAGTTGAATAAGCCCTATTTCTAAACACGGTGGAGTGTTCCTTTAAAGGAAAATATTTCGTTGCCTCAACGTAGGATCTCGAGGCCACGTGTCTTTACCTCGGCAAAATTATCTCGAGGCCACGACATACAGTTCCTTCTCAAAAAATTAGCATATTGTGATAAAAGTTCATTATTTTCCATAATGTAATGATAAAAATTGTATTATTTTAATACTGATGATTTTGGCATACAGCTCATGAAAACCCAAAATTCCTATCTCAATAAATTAACATATCATGAAAAGGTTCTCTAAAGTCTAAACGAGCTATTAACCTAATCATCTGAATCAACTAATTAACTCTAAACACCAGCAAAAGATTCCTGAGGCTTTTAAAAACTCCCAGCCTGGTTCATTACTCAAAACCGCAATCATTGGTAACACTGCTGACCTGACTGCTGTCCAGAAGGCCATCATTGACACCCTCAAGCGAGAGGGTAAGACACAGAAAGACATTTCTGAACAAAATGGCTGTTCCCAGAGTGCTGTATAAAGGCACCTCAGTGGGAAGTCTGTGGGAAGGAAAACATAAATAACAACAAATATAAGATTATGTGAAATACATGCAGGGGTACTCACATAGTTTGCATAAACGGCTCTGCAGTGGGTAGCCGTCAGAAACCGCTTGCTGCATTCGTTACTTCCCTTTTTTTCTTTCTTTGTTAAAATGGTGGTTGGTGAAATCACTTAAAGGTGCATTTCCGCCACCTACTGGACTGGAGTGTGGAGCATGACAGGGGGTGCGTCTCAATCAGCTCCCCTAGTTCAGTAGTCAGCGCACTAATCAGGGTACTAGTCAGCCCATTGCCTTATTTCCTCTATGCTTATTTCCTGATCAGGAGCTGATTGAGACGCACCCAGATATTAGTGACAACACAAAGAATAATAATGAAACATTATATTTAAAATATTATAAATTATATTGACCATCTGAATCTGACAAATGAAAAAGTCAACCAGCTATTTTTACCACATCAATTATTGTGCCTTTAGTCCCAACAATAGTGAGACCTCATATATAATTTAGTTCTCTGCGCTCATGCTCTGGTTATGAACTACTGTTTTTTTTGTTTGTTTTTAAATGTGCAGTTTATTGTATAACTGTCTAACACTAAAATATACTTTTCATTTTCTGCAGCAGGACCAGAGAAAGGTTGTGCAGGAGCAAAATGATGACGATGATGAGACACTACTACTTTTTGATGAGGAATAAGGATTTTGTCATTTTGTTAAATTAAATTTAAAAAAAATACAATTGATGTGCAACATTTTCAGTTCCCAATAACTTTGTTGGTAATGTTTTTTTTTAATGTTAATTATTTATTAGCTTAGTGTAGGAAATGTCATTGACTAAATGTGGATTAATAAATGCTGTAAATGTTTTGTGATTGGTACTTGATTTTTCTTAAGGCACATGTGGTAGGTAATCAAGTACAGAACAATATTTAGTAGGTTTCATTTAAAAAAAGGGACCGAATGTGAAAACTGAGACTTTGTTTATTAAAAGACGTAAAGCTTATTGTGATTAACGGCATCACGCATCAGCTGAAAATTGATCAAAATGTTCGGTAACACTTTACAATAAGGGTGCACTAATATGCATTAATTCATGCTTAACTAATGCACAGATAATCATGAGTTAATGTGTTCCTAATTAATGATTACTGCATCAGCAAATAATGAAGATTCTACATGATTAATATATTAAGTAATAATTAAAATGTTATTAGTTAAATGTGTCATAATGTATTAATTCCTTAATAACATATTATATTAACTTATAATGTAAATCAATGTTTTAATTACCACAACTGGTCAAAGCCATGCATTTCAACTTCCAGTTGTCTGCTTTAATTCATCATTAGCTAATGATTTACTAATGTGTCATTATGTTTTGACTTTACTTGTTTGGGCACATGACTATTAAATATAATGGTTTCATTATTCAAATATTCTTGGGTTTTCAGAAACAATTTAAATTTGAATTAATTAAAATGAAGAAAAATCAAAACTGGAAATCAATATTGTCAAACCAGTCCTCAAGCCATACATATGTGAAAATTGAAAAGGTCACTGGTGATGACTTTAGGAATGATTGGGTGTTTCACAGCTTGAAGTAAGTGTTATGTGTTTTAACATAAAAGCAATAAGCCTTTACTACAATAATATGGCAGATTTTATATTTCATCTTCAAGTTCCTGCACTTGAACTCTTTGGCGAAGAAGACAGAAAGTTGAGGAGCCTCATTTCACTGTGGAACACTGCACCAGCTCTCCAGGAGAGCAACATTAAGAGTGAAGTGTCCATCTACAGAGGCTTCAGAAGACCCTGTCCTCGTGTGGTGGGGTAAGAAAAAGACTTACAGCTCTCACGATCCACCTCTGTTTATGACTCTTCAACACTGTCAGCTGGTTTACACAAAATATGAAAAGCACAACTGTTTTCAACTTTGATGATAATAATAAGAAATGTTTATTAAGTAGCAAATCATCATATTCAAATGATTTCTGAAGGATCATGTGACACTGGTGACTGGAGTAATGATGCTGAAAATCCAGCTTTGATCACAGGAATAAATTACAATTTACAATATATTACAAAATGGAAAGTAGTTTGTTTTATAATATTTCTCAATATTAGTTAACTAAATATAGTACAATTTACTATATTTTTGATCAAATAAATGCAGCTTTCAAAAGCATTAAAAAGATTACCATTACCAAGGTCCTCCTTTGTTTTCCGAGAAGGATGATGAGGTGTCGGTGCAGCTCGGGTTAAGGAAGAGGATGAAGAGGAGAGGAGGAACATGTAAGTTTAACATTTTCTCCTTCCTTTCAAACAAAAAACAATATAAACCTAACTACAACAGTATGGTACATTTTTATTTTTTAGCTTCCAGTTTGTAAAGATCCAAAAGTGAATATTTAGAGACAGACCACCTATCTTTGCCTCAGAAGACCCTGCCCTCCGCTGGTGGGGTAAGAAAGAGACTCTTCCTCTTCTCTCACAGCTCTCCGTCATCTCCCTCTGCCTCCTCAACTATAACTATATCTGAAAGAGTGTTTGCACAGTGTGGGACACAGTCAGTAATGAGATCTCAAAAATCTTCATTTTCTTGAACAAAAAACAGTTGATGTATTTTTGGGCGGGCCAAATAATGCAGGAGAGATGCTAGAAATCTATATATTGTTCTTTTTTTTCCTTTTTTTTTGTACATTTGTTATAGCTTTTGAGAAGCTCAAGTACTATATATATTATGTTTAGCTACTAGTAGCCTAGTGAATGTAAAAAATAAACATTGGTTACATTATACATTAATTGGAATGTTTGTATGAATCGATATGGTCAATTTTCTGTCCTTGTAACACTAAACATGGTTTGAAAAAAATCGCTAATGTTCAAAATGTCTTGGCTTAGTAATTGTACAAAGTAACACTAAATAAATGCTGATTAATTGAATGCAGTGTGTTTCTTGGCCATTTTCTATTACAATTTAATAGGTGTTTGTATTGGTATTGATCCCTAAAGGTATTAACTAAAAACAATACAATTCTCTATAAGAATTTAGGCGTTTTTACAGCAGGAATTAAATTTTTATGATTTGATCAGTTCTATATGGACGTCCTCACAACATGACAGTTTGGTCGTTGAGACGTGCTCGTCACGTTCCAGCAACGTACCACTACAACGTCGCCACGACGATTATGGGAATCACAAAGTTACGTCGTTGGAACGTTATTTGGTATGTCGCTACGACGAACATGGTCCTTTAATATTACGTCTTCACAACATGACAGTTTGGTCGTTGGGACGTGCTCGCCACGTTACAGCAACGTACCACTATAACGTCGCCACGACGATTATGGGAATCACAAAGTTACGTACCTGGAACGTTATTTGGTACGTCGCTATGACGAATGTGGTCCGGTCCGGTTACGTCTTCACAACGTACCTGTGTTAGCTGGGATCACAGGAATAAATTACTTTGTAAAATATATTCAAATAGAAAACAATTATTTTAAATTGTAATATTTTTTCACAATATTACTATATTACTGTTTTTACCGATATTTTTAATTAAATACATTAAGCCTTGGGGATCAGATAAATCTTCTTCAAAAGCATTAAAAATCTTACAGATGCCAAACTTTTGAGCTGTAGTGTATGAAAAATTCTTAACAAATGTATTTAAATCCTAACACCGCCTTCACACTGGCAGTTGAAATCGTTCTAATCTCTCCGCCATTTTTGTTCTACTCGCTTCCGACGCTTTTCAACAGTGTAGTACGACATCCGCCGGGGTGTGTTTTGCGTTTACGGAGCTGATTTCAACTGCCAGTGTGAAGGCGGCGTAACACCAGTTATTTTCTGCAAACTATTTACAATTATATTCCATCAACGTGTTTAATGCAAGACACATATTGATAGTTCATAAATCTATTGTAATAAAATACAAAGCGATAACTCCTTCCATGGTGGAACATTCTTCTGTCCAGTCAACCACATCTCTCACAACATTCCAAATGAATACTTGACTTAAAACCAGCAATTTTGTATTAGCACCCACAGTGTTTCTCCTGTATGACATATCGCTTATTGCTTCCTGAACTCTTTGTGTTTTGGATAAAAGCATTTGCTAAATGACTAAATGTTAATATAAATGTAAACTCATTAGAACCCATTATAATTCAAAATTTTGTGTGAATGCATCACACACAAAAAAATCAGATGTGGGGTTATAATTTGTAAATCAGACGAAATCCATAGATAATACTAATCTGAACAGTGCAATATTGTTGTAGAAATGTTGATGATGATTCAGGAAATGCACCAAATGATGGTGAAAATCTGTAAGAAATTCCTTTTCTGCTTGAAGGCTCAGCTTTTCTGGTCACTTAGTGGTATTGTGCAATAATCTTAACAATTAATGATCACTGATAATACTTGGTTGTCTTTTTTATTTTGTCAGAGTTCTTACCAACAGATTGATGGCAACAATGAACATGGACGGCTCAGGGGTGAAGAAGGCCTTTGGAAAAACACTGCTATGCCGTGTTATAATAGGTACTACATTACTTATTTTTATGATTAGATGATGTACTGTTGTATCTATCCAGTGTTACCCATTGGCAAACTTTTAGCCATCACAGATGCACAGTGGCAATACTGTAGGGGTGTAACAATTAATTGTGCAATTATTATGCTCAGGCTCGCATACTACATGAGTAGGTACTACATTTAAATTTGAATGTACTTCCCGACCGTTAAAAAAGTACGTTCTATATAGTATGAATATGGGTAGTATGAATGGAATTCGGACGTACTACATCCGCCATGTTAATGTTGTCATGTCACGTGTCATGCGTCGTCAAAACAGCGTGAAAATTTAAAGGGCCTGCTCTACTCCGCTGTCATTGGCAATGTTTTTATTAATGCTTACTGCTTTCATCTGTTTTAATGTTGATTCAATCAACAGCTCAAAGGAGGCGTCGGTCAGCTGCTCGCAGATCATGCTTTCTTTAACAGCTTGTTAAGTATGTCAAAGTATAATCACCTATTTAGCTAGCAAATTTACCTCAGAATAAAAAGACATCGGTGAGAGGGTGATTTGGAGCAACAAAATTAAGTAATTTATTAAAAATGAATGCATATAAAAATATACGAAACAAAAGACATGAATCAATAAACAAACTTGAATACATACATATATAAATAAATGTGTCGATAGACAGAAAGGGAGAAATACACAAGCCTAAATGTATACAATACATACATAATTAATAATAATAAATAGTAAATATACTAAATATTCTAAAAAAAAAAAAACTATTTACAAACAGCCCTACAAACTACTGCTGCCTGAATGTTGCTGTCCGTTAAGTTTTCTAATCTCATTAAACAACAATGAACGTTTCCCTTAAATAAACAGTGTTAACAAGCTGATGTAACGTTATCTCGACCTGTTCGTTAGCTTGATGTGCTGTCAGTAATAATGATTAAACATCTTTTTACAGCCGACTCTCAAAATCTGTGATGTACATTATTTAAAATTTCAATAAGTCAGCCGTTTACTTATTAAGTTAAACAACTGCAATTTAACCACAATAAACACAGTTTTTCCCTAAGGTACTTAAGGACTTGAAAAGAGCTGCATATCGCCGCTTTCCGCCATTTTCGAATATGAAGAATCCTCTCCTGTGGCATCAAGGGATAGCACAGTGTCCATCGTATGCCTACTACAGAATTCGGGCGGAAGCAGTAGGTCATACACTTCTCGCCTAGTGTTTTTCGAATACTATGAATACTATGAATTCGGACATACTACTCGCCTCGCATACTGTTTTTCGCATACTATATAGAAGGGAAGTATGCGATTTCGGACGCAGCGTCAGTTTCTCAAATTATGGTCAAATGCTGCCACATCCAAAAGCCAGAGAGTGCTCTCATGCATAAACTAGAGGTCTTCACGGGTCCCAAAAATCATACCCGAACCCGAAGAGACCTGTAATGTGCTACACAGAACCAACCCGGGCCCGACTATTATTTTGAAAGTTGGACCCGAACCCGCGCAGAACCGAGAAATGCCATAAATATACTACCTGGAAACCAACGCGGACCCGTCTATTATTTGAAAGCTGGACCCAAACCCGACCGGGAAGAAACAGACCCATCTGGACCTGATCGGCACATAGGTCTATTCCACAGCAAATCGCTATAATAAGTCAATAAACAAGTTGCGAAAATTAAATGTTTTGTCTTACCTAATGTTACTAGGCTATTTAGCTTTCTCCTTACCTGACTGTGATGCACTTGCCAAGAAAGTTAATCCGTTATTCCACTTTTGCCAATTCAAATGCTTAATCCACTTATTAGCTTTAATAGTTAATTTGATGTCATGATGACAAAAATACGACTTTGCAGTTTTGCATTATTTTGTTGTATCTCAAGACTCAAATCAACCGAATATAATAAAATAACTTTGACTGTTTGCCCAGAAATGGCTGCAAAAAGTATAACGTGAGCGACCATAGTACTGAACAAGCAATCATTATATAATGATTGCTTGTTCAGTGACATGGCTGCTCACGTTACTTATTTGAAGTCATTTCTGTGCATTCTGAGCAGAGTCTGACCAAAACTTTAGATATATCAAGACATTTCATTCATAATATTATTATAAAAATAGGAGAAAGAAAGTCTCATGCATATGAGACTGCACTTGCATGTTAGCTGGAGCAACCTGTAACATGAGCTTTTAAGCGTCATAGAAAACATTTGTGTGATAGTTCATCTCAGATTTTGTTAATTATTTGAAATATATGCACCATGCACCAAGCTCCGATGGCCACGGGGCTTGGCACATGTCTGTGTTCGCCAGATCCAGTGCTGAGTATCTCTAGGCCCACGTTTTCTACATCTTCATGTCCTGGGGTTACCTCACCTGAACCTGCAGACAAGATGGCCACCTCTGCCAAGATGGCCGCCACGCAAGACTCTTCTGCAAAGATGGCCGCCCTACCAGAGAAGGCTCCAGCCACTGACCTGCGTCCAGAGAGGGCTCCTGCCCAGAGACGGCTCCAGCCACTGACCTACGCCCAGAGACGGTTCCAGCCACTGACCTGCCGATTCCAGGAGGCTCCGACCCCTGTCCTGAGTCCAGGGACTCCGGCCCCTGTCCCGAGTCCAGGGAGGTCTCCGGCCCCTGTCCCGAGTCCAGGGAGGGCTCCGGCCCCTGTCCCGAGTCCGGCTGGACGACCTGCTCCGCCTGCTCCACCGTGGAGGTGTTCTAGACCATCTAGTCTGCTGTGGGGGTCTTCAAGATCGTCTGCTCCGCCGTGGGGGTCTTCAACCTCGTCTGCGCCACTGTGGTGGTCGTCTGCTCCGCCGTGGGGGTCTTTAACCTCGTCTGCGCCGCTGTGGTGGTCGTCTGCTCCGCCCTGGCTGCCTGCATCACCCTGGTCATCTGCCCAGCCTGCATCACCTTGGCCACCTGCTCTGCCTGGTCATCTGCCTGGCCTGCGCAACCCTGGTCATCTGCCGAGCCTGCTCCGACTCGGCAGACGGGCCGGAGCCCTCCCTGGACACGCTGTTTCAGATTTAAAGAATGTCTTTCCATTCAACTCCTATAGCTGGTGTTTTGTGTTTAAAAATACATTAAAATCATATTTAACTCCAACCACAGAAGATCCAGTTAAAAAGCAATTGTTCAAGAACTTTCTAATTTACTTTTACTTGAGTAAAATTAAGAAACTACTACAATTTGTAATGTGACTAAGCATTAAATGATATTCAATATGAAATTAAGTGTAGTAAAAAGTACAATATTCTGCTTTGGGATGTTGTGAAGTAAAAGATTTCCAAAGAAACACACTGATAAAGTACAGAAACTTGATAAATGTCCTTCAGCAGAGTAAAACTACTCCATGACTGTGACCTTTGACATTGACCCATGAGGAAACAAGCTGATCAATCATACACAATTAGGCTTTTTTTTTTCAAATGCAAAAATGCAGAAAGTTTTGTGTGATGGGTTTAGGGTAAAACATGAAAACACAACATTGAAACCCTTGTCAGCTGAGGCTGAAAGAAGTTCGATTTCTGTTTCCAAAAGTATTATAGGGTCCATTATTTCTCAACCAAAAATAAGTTTCACAGAGTAATATATTAATACATTTACTATCATCTTTTCCATTAGTTTGCATACATGAGCTATCAATTGGTCTATTATTCAAATAGAAATTTGTATACTTTCCTGGTTTCCGTTTTTTTTTTTGGTAACTATATCCAAATCCTATGAACCACTTCCAATGATTTTACACTAAGATGTTTTACCATAGTGTAACTCACTTCATCATTACCTGGTGCTGATCAATATTTTAAAAGCTTCCCTTTTCTCTTTAGTAATCACTATATTACATTCCTCATTCCACCTAGGATCTTCTCCTTCTGCTCTACTATAGGAATACATTTTATTGACAAATTTTGTGTAACTGATACAATCTGTGAATTTCCTCAGAAGACTCGATTCTGACTGAATGAGGGAAGCAGTAGATGAGCCAAATGCTGTTCACAACACCAAAACATCCATAAACATCATCACACAAGATTACACACCAGCTGCTCATTCTGCTGTGTGTGGTGAGATGGAAACAGTCATAATTTCAGGTTATTTTGTACAAACTGTGTGTTGTTTAAAGTTCATAGTAATTGTTCTGACTTCATGAAGCCTCATGGTGTGAATGAACATCAATCTGACTAGAACAAATTATTTGAAATGTGAATATGATACTGGATATCAAGAGTGGAACTCTCAATAATGCAGATAGACAGCAATCTCATCCAATGCCAGTCGTGTGTGTGGGGAAATGTCATTTATTAGGCATTTAAAAACATGGAAAGCTCAAAAGTAGATGGCTTTCAGGAAAATTATGTCTCTGGACGAAAATTATGAAATCATTCCTAATGCATTTATATTAGAAGAAAAATAAAAATGGACAACAAAGATAACCTGTTGATCAAATGAGTAATGAGATAATCATCATTATTGTATTGTGAGATTTGAGAGATTGTCAGTGTCGACAAGAGCCAGTTCAGTTCCAGTGTTTTTACAGGAATGAAAGACACAAGAACTTTTATTTTAGTACATGTTCATGTTCTGTTATTGTCACATGTGAAAAAGTATGTGTTTTCATAAAGTCCTGACTCACGCTAATGTCTCACACACCTCTTCCATGACTGGAGCCATGTTTATCCACTGGATTTCTGTCTGAAAACCTTTCATCATCATTTTGGGTAATTTACAAGCTCAAATCATCATCTTGCCGTTGGCATATCCTTAAGGTAAGTCAAAGAATCAATTCTTTGTAAACGGATGTATTTTTTCATCACCTTGAATGTAAGGTATAATTCCAGATACTGTTAAAAAGATTGACCAATTCATCTGGATTCACACAAGAAGATCTGGCAGAAGAGGAATTAAAACATCTAAAACCAACAAAACCAAGTGAAAACACTAAATCCAAAGTATGACCTATCTGATGTGTATGGCTGGGTATAAAGGTCCATACTTTTTAGGCACAGACTGAATGGCTTTTTATTTTATTTTATCAAAACAGTACTAAATTTAAGTAGTCAATCTTTCTATGTGAGCAAAATGTGTGTACAGTATGTGGTGTGAAAGCCACTGAAGACTTAACATCTAATAATGAGACTCTCATAATAACAGCTCCATGTCTCGTTATGAGATATTTTTTTGTTATGATGAGAAACTTTCCATGCAGTCAAAAAATTGTTCTGTCACAAACTAACTTTCATGCTCAGCATATAAAGATGAACTGCTTATTTCAGACTGTGGTTTTGTGGTTTCTCCACTGCATGAATCTTCATGTGTCTCTTGAGGTAACTTTGAATAGTGAAACTCTTCCCACACTGATCACACTTGTGCAGCTTCTCTCAGTTGTGGATCCGCTCGTGTCTTTTCAGATGTGATGACCAACTGAATCGCTTGTCACAATGTGAACACTGGTAAGGTTTTTCTCCAGTGTGGATCTTCTCATGTTTTTTCATATCTGATGACTGATTGAATCTCTTGTCACAGTGTGAACACTTGTAAGGTTTCTCTCCCGTGTGAATCCTCTCATGTGTTTTCAGATGTGTTGACACACTGAATCTCTTATCACAGTGTGAACACTTGTAAGGCTTTTCTCCAGTGTGGATCCTCTCATGTGTTTTCAGATCTGATGACTGACCGAATCTCTTGTCACAGTGTGAACACTTGTAAGGCTTTTCTCCAGTGTGGATCCTCTCATGTTTTTTCAGATAAGATGACCGACTGAAACTCTTGTCACAGTGTGAACACTTGTAAGGTTTTTCTTCAGTGTGAATTATCTGGTGTAGTTTTAAACAGTGTGCTGTAGTAAAAGTCTTCTCACACTCAAAGCACATGTACTCTCTCACACCAGTGTGCATTTTCTCATGTGTACGTAAACTTTGCTGATGTGAAAAACTCTTTCCACAAACAGAACATGAATATGGCTTCTCCTTCGTATGAACTCTCAGGTGTGTCTTCAGGGCTGAAGTATCAAAAAATGTTTTGCTGCACTGATCACATGCATACGGCTTCTCTCCGGTGTGGATCTTCATGTGACTTTTAAGGTGTGCTGATTGACTGAAAGTCTTCCCACACTGATCACACCAGTGCGGCTTTTCTCCAGTATGAACTCTCATGTGAAGCTCAAGATGATGTTTCATTGAGAATCTCTTTCCACATTGATCGCATGCATACAGCTTCTCTCCGGTGTGGATCTTCATATGTTCCTCAAGATAATTTTTTTTTGTGAAACTCTTCCCGCACTGATCACATGTGAACGGCTTCTCTCCAGAGTGGATTCTCATGTGATCATTAAGATGTGCTAAATGTTTGAATCTCTTCCCGCATTGATCACATTCGAATGGCCTCTCTCCAGTATGAACTCTCATGTGACGCTCAAGATGTTTTTGGCATGTGAAACTCTTCCCACACTGAGTGCAGGTGAAATTCTTTGCTCTTCTTTTCTTTATAAATGTTTTTTTAGTCTTTGAGCAACTCAAAGGTTTTTCTGCAAGTTTGACATGATGTTCCTCCTCCATTTCACTCAGTTCTTCACTCCTCGTTCTCTTCCATCAGGTCTGTAATCAAAGAAAAAAGTTTAATTGCATTTCAGTACATCAGAATAATTAAAAGAGAGAAATATGAAGTGAAAGGACATATAACAATGCATCAAACAAATTAACGTTTTATGTTAATTGAAACTTTGTATTGATATACCAGTTAATATTTAAAAAATAAATTAGGCACATATCTACTTTCTGTAGAGAAAGATCAAACAGAATTGATATTTAATTCATTTTATTAATTACCCTATAATTCAAATTCAGAAACTGTTGGAAAATATTTTCCTCCTTGAAGCAGAGACCAGGAGACTTGAATATATCTTCACCAGGACTCTTTGTTGAGAACTTGTGCTGTGTTTCAGCTGTGGTCATCAAATATTCTCAAAACAGTTTACACTTTAATTTATCTACATTTTAGGAGTAGGGATTTACACAGGAGACAATCTAAACAAAAGAATGCAAATGTTGTATGTGTAAAGAGACCTGTCCCCAGACTCCAATCCCAATCCAATCAGCCTCACAATTACAGGTGCTCCAAGAGCCGTTAAAGATAATCTAAGCAATCTGGCTCATTTGATTTAATAAAGAGAACAGGAATTGGCCTGGAAACTTTGCATAACATATATCATCTTTACTTTAAACATATTCTTAAATTTGTAATACCAGTTACCTTAAAGGGATAGTTCACCCAAAAAACAAAATGTTATGTTTATCTGCTTACCCCAGGGCATCCAAGATGTAGGTGTGTTTGTTTCTTCAGTAGAACACAAATTAAGAATTTTAATACCAACCGTTGCTCTGTGTCAGTCATATAATTTATGTTACTGTGGTCCGTTTTAAGTAAGAGAGCTATGAGTGTAAGAACACAGACATACGAATCCATATTAAACCCAGCAGCTCGTGACGATACATTGATGTCTTTTAAGACATGAAACGATTGGTTTATGCGAGAAACTTAACAGTATTTATGCTATTAAATATATCTTCTAAAACATTATACATTTGGTTTGAGTCAAATATATTATTAGTCGGTCAGTTGTTGAATTCTGATGGTCAGCTTTTGCATGATTAAAGTGTCATATTTCTGTATTTAAATATGAATATTGTATTGTCATGAATTATATTTCGGCCAAAATTATATCTCTACTCATGACTCAGAGTGATACTTAATGGATCTAAATGATCTGATTATACAAAAAACACTCAGAACTAACACTACAGATTAATGAAAGAATGCAAATTATACAAAACCCTAATATATTAGTCAGTTTAGCTATTTAATGATTTTTAGAAATCTAGATAGAAATAGAAATGGAGCACTTTAAATCACTGAATCATTTGTGGTGAATCAATTGGTTCAGAAGATTCCAAAAGCTCCGGTTTCTCTCATCACTCGCCAGAGACTGAACTCATGTTTGAACTCATTCTCTATAAAGAGTGAAATGAGATGCTCCTTCTGTTACTTTACTCACACAACGCTGATAAATGTTATCTAAAGCATTTTAGTGTGATATGTAAAGCATAATTTCTTCTGCAAAGCATAATCACTTTAAACGCTTAAAACACAAACCTTCTTCAGCAGAATCACAACAGATGCAGGAGAACGGTGCGGACTTATGATGTCATACACCACACCAAAATAAAAGTCCTGTTGACACTGTTGAGTAGGGGGAAAAAAAACACTGAATGTAATGGTGAAATAAATGTAATAACAAAATGGTAAATTAATAATACAGTTCATATTGAGAGTTTAAAAAAATACAAATTAAAGCAATAAATGCAGCATTTGCATTGTTCACCAACAGATGAACATACTCTTATCATTTACTCTCTCAATGACACAAACACTTCAATATAGTGTACAATTACAGTAAAAACTATCCAAAAGTAACAGACTATAATAATCTATAATAGTATTTTACCATTGTACATGTTAAATTACCCAAAATCAAGACACAGTACACAACTTTTTACAAAAAATATGGTTTGTATATATATAAAATATCGAAAACACACACTGCATGAAAAGACTCAAATATGGCAATATCAGGGCATGGTAAACTCCTGTGTAATTTGATGTTTGCCGAATGTATGTGGGAAAAAGCACCGAACAGTATATTTACAGATAAACCCAGAAATCTCACATATGCGGACATACACAGGAATCCGTGAAATTTCACGGACATATACAGCTGAAACACTGCTAGGTGTGTGAGGACTAATGGCTGTTAGGTGTAAAGGCCTTTCATATGTTAATGACTGACACTGAGGTGCTGGCTGTTCTAAGAGGAGGACTTCATTGAGAATTATCTGGTCTACTTAGGCTACCGCAAACAAGCTTTTTGTACAGAATAATAAATAAATTCTTAAGGCCCTGAAACACCAAACCGACGTCATGACTAGAAATGACTAAAGCTGACTGTGGTTGGCTCAATCTCGCCACCTAGATCCAACATTATCTGCCTGCACAATCGGAGGCAGCACTTTCAGGACCGCATTTCTAGGACCCTATTTTTCGGTTGGTGACAGCGCCACCAACCGAATCGGAGAACTGCAATCCCAGGAATGCATTTCCAGGACCCTAGTTTTGGTTAACCGAAACAAGTGCCACCAAGGCAATATTTTAACCTTTTTTTTCTTTGTTCTGAGGTTTTTAAAGGTTTATTACACCCAAATACAGCTTTATTGGGTCCATGTTGCATAATTTAATAACTCATCAAGTAAAATAAACAAGGAATGGTATAGCCTTTTCAGTCAATCACATTTTCAAAGTACAGAGGGAATACACAATGATGACTCTCTGGGTAGATTTAAGATTGTGTAGATTTTATAAAATAATATATTGCAACAGTTGAATTTGAACACACAAAAACAAATTTGTTCATGACGTTAACCACATAGAAAAGAACTTTCATGGACAAAGTATTCACTGACTCCTAAGAGAGAGAAAGATAGAGAAGTGAATGAAATAAGGAAAAATTTTAATTTCAAATTTTAAAGATCTTAGTCACAGAGCACACACATTATATACAATGATCAATCTTCATAACAAATAATGTTCATACTTTTACTGCATACTGTTCAAAGATTTGGGTGAACAGGTTCTTGAAACATTCATGTCAAAAAGCGCATCTGAACTGAGAAAATAAAAATAATTGAGAACATGTTATTTCTACAGTAAAATGACTTTTTTTCTGTCCTTTAAATATTTAAAGCACACATTGTGATGTGCAGCAGCATTACCATCTGGATGCTCTCCCCTCTTTTCTCAATTGTTTCTCTATCATTGTATTAAATTCCTCCACTTCACTGAAATAGTAAATAAAGAACATAATCACTGCTGGGTTAACAGAAATGCTGTTTAAAAAAAAGGATACATTGGACATTGTGTAAAAACAATTCAATGTTCTACTCTTACCTGTGATGATAAAGTTAATTAAGTTAAAAACATTTTTTTAATAAAACCAAAACAAACAAGTTCATTTTTATATAAATAAATATACATAAATTAGGGTTATGTCTAATACTTAAGCAATTAATTCATCTTTTGTCATACTTCTGCCTGCCCTGAGCTGTGTCCTTGTAAGCACTTCATATAGAGTACAGTACAGTACATGACAATCTAACACTATTGGTATTTTAACAGTTATGCCTGACTATAAAAATGTCATAAGTCTCAACCAACATTATAAAACCAGTTCAAAATAAAGAGGCGTACTCATAACATGTATTGTGTGGTAACGTTAAACAGGCAGACAGTTGTGTTGTGCAGTTGACCTGTCATTATGTCAACACAAGCTTTCATGCAAGTTTAGTTTAACGAATGTGCTAACAATTCATTTACAGCACTATCTAACATATGTTAGCTGATGCATTCCAGACTATTCAGCAAATTACTATCACTTTGGCTACATTAACTTTCCAATGAAATCCACCACGATTGTTTAAAATGTTAAAATAAAAACTGATTCACATGCATTCAAATAATCAAGTGACAGTGATACTCCTCTGATAAATCATCCATCTTTGCTGGTCCTCTAATTCGCTAGGTGGCGTTGTCAATAAAACCTAGGGTCCTAGAAATGCGGTCCTGAAAATGCAGCCTCCAGTTGTGCAGGCAGATGCTACTCTCTGGATCTGGGCCAAACCTTCAGAATGGTGCATCAGGGCCTTTAAAACCACTAAATGAAAGAGTCTCTTCATCAAATAATTTGTATAAAACAGTACAAAATAAACACCCACATCAGAATATTTCATTTAGGATTAAGATTATTTGATGAATAGAAAATTCAAAAGAACAGCATTTATCTGAAAAATAAAGCTTTTGTAACATTGTACTACCGTTCAACTACTGTTCAAAAGTTTTATTAAAATAAATTAATAAATGTATTCAGTACGAATGCATTTAAATAATCAAGTGACAGTATAGACATTTATCATGTTTAAAAAGCTTTATATTTCAGATAAATGCTATTAAACTTTTATTCATTAAATAAGCCCACACAACAATTTTCAACATTGATAGTAATCATAAATGTTTCTTGAGCAGCAAAGAGAAAAACAAGGAGAGAAACCAGAGCAGCTATGGTCCATAGGCCTCAGTGAAGAGGTGTGTTTTAAGCTGTTTTTTAAAGGTTGCTATAGATGGTGCAGTGCGGATGGAATGAGGAAGCTTGTTTCAGAGTGAAGGTGCACCCACACAGAAGGCTCTATCACCAAACGTCCGTAGCCTGGACTTAAGGACAGCGAGCAGGTCCTTGTCTGAGGACTGCAGGGACCGAGCTTGGTTGTAAGGATGGAGTAGATCAGTCAGATACTGAGGTGCAAGCCCATTTAGAGATTTGTCAAGAGGAGTAATTTATATTTGATCCGTGATTTAACTGGCAGCCAATGAAGCTTCTTTAGGATAGGAGTAATATGAGATCCAAGTTTTGTGTAGGTAAGCATCCTAGCCACCGAGTTCTGTAAATACTGGAGTCTGTCAGTAGCTTTGCTGGGCAGACCAAACAGGATACCATTACAGTAATCGAGTCAGGAGATGATGAAGGAGTGGATTAGGTTCTCGGCTACAAAGTCTGAGAGGCACAGCTGGAGTCTAGAGATGTTCTTGAGATGGTAAAATGCCGTTTTAGTAGTGTGTTTAATGTGTTGCTGGAAGGAGAGAGTAGAGTCCATGATGACGCCTAGATTGCGTACTTGAGGAGATGCTGATATTGAACAGCCATCCACATCCAGTGTGAAGTCATCAACTTTTTAAAAAAGTGACTGTGGAGCAAACACTATGAGTTCTGTTTTGTCTTTATTGAGTTTAAGAAGGTTACTGTCCAGCCAGAGCTTTATGTCCTTCAGGCAGTTGATAAGTGACAGCGGTGGAAGTGGAGTGGAAGGCTCAGTACTGATGTAGAGCTGGGTATCATCAGCGTAGCAATGGAAATGTAATCCATGTTTCCGGATGATCATCCCAAGAGGCAACAAATAAATATTAAACAATAGAGGGCCAAGTACAGATCCCTGTGGCACACAGTGTAAGACTGGCGCCAATCCAGAGCAAATATCCTTAAGGGTGATGTATTGTTGCCTGTTGGTGAGATTTAAACCAGGAGTACACAGTACCAGTGAGGCCAATGAGATTAGAGAGGTTTGTGACAAAAGTGCAGAGAATGGGTAAAATGTTATTAACCAGCCTATAAATGACACAGCCGCAGAGTAGGACTGATAGGCTGCCAAAATAATTTGTAATACAGTGCCTATGTTATTAGATGACATTTAGACGACATAATAAATTACTTCTACTACAGAGTAAAATACTAAAACTATAATATACATAATTGTTATTTCTCATAGGTTGTGGACAAATGTGCTGAAGCTGGCCAGCAATCCGGATGCATGACTCAACACCCAGGTTTTGAAGCTGTCTGCTTGAACCAATGGGTTCTTCATGTAGAATATGAGTCTATGGTCCAGTATTATGGTGACTACGACCAAGATGTTTTTACTATTGAAGAGTAAGTGAATAATGACATACAAAATTTCGGTTTCTGCCCTGCAGTCAATGCATTATCTACAGTTTACAATTGACCCTTCGCTAAGCCCCGCCCTCCTTAGTTACTGTTGCTACACCTGTCAAGCTTTCGCGCCTGGCCTGGTCTATTACAGTATGTATGCACCGGTGTCAGACATTCCCAAGGAGATAATTAGTCATTTTTAGCAAACAGGTGAAATATCTGAGAGAGCAAGACAAAAGGGACTGCAGTATGCATTCGAGGGATATATCCATGGCATAATATGCAACCGATTAGATAATAATTTCATCAAAATTGAAGCTAAAGCCTATAGGTCCCAGTGCAAGCAGCAGCCTCCACACGCTGACCATTCAAATGGGAAACTCACAAACTTAGGAACAGCTGTTCATGCACAGCAGGGTAAACAATCTAATAATTATAAATCAAACAGGTTATCCATAAGACTTGTGAAATAAACACAATACATTAGCCTGACCACTTTGTAATGATAACATTCTCCCGCTTATATTTTATATATAGATTCTCCCACACTGCTTGATCCAAAACAATCTGATGGGGTATTTTGCACTGTGAAATTGTTTTCCCCAAAAAGAATCCTCAGTAAAGTTAGACTGAATTATTTCACGTAAGTTAGTCGCTAACATGCAGCAGGATTTTCCATGCGCAGCATAGATCGATAGATATATAGCTATACTTTTGCGCTACGGTAGGAATATCTGACAAGGTAAGCCAAATCAACAGAACAGCGTCATTTCTCCCCTTGGGTTTTAGGTTTGGGGAAGGGAAAAAATTCCACCCCGTCCAAATTTATAGGATACCGGGTAGGCACAATGCTTCGGCATGTTCCCCTCGCTCGAAAGCTTGACAGAACTTCAACGCCTAGTTACGGTTGCTAAGCCATGATTGGCTTGTGGCCAAAATAATTTTTTGTCTTTAGGCGATACCGTCACACCGCCTACAAGACCTTTGTCAGATGGTGTTGGGGATACTTGGGCAAAAAAATATGTGTTGTCCTTCTATCATGTGTAGTTGTAAAAATAAGATCCACATTCCCATCAGAGAGCTACAAGGGATTTAAGCTACCTTCGCTACAGCAACAGTAGTATATAATTATGTTTGTAATAAATAATGACAAAATTATTTGATTTCACTTGATTTTTCATTTACAACATTTTAAATATAACTTTTTTACACTAAAATAAAACAGACACACACACTACATCAATCTAAAACGGCTCCTGCTCCATCTGAGAAAAACGGGACCAGGGTCTGACTCCAGCTTCCTTTAGGTCGGGCCTGTCGAAGGCAGCACATAAGGGATCTGGAACCTTCAGTTCATTAATCTGCTCTTGGTATGGGCCAGGGTTAAAGACCACCTCCTCAAAAAGCAATCTTAGCAGTGTCTCCACGTAGTCTATAACAAGAAATATACAATGAACATGGTAGTTTTTTTTAATAGACATTTTTCCACAGTAGGGATCAAACAACATTGTGGTCAATCAAACAGCATTTTCTAAATGCAACACAATGGAATGTACATAATAATTGAATATCTATTTAGGCAGAAAATCAACATGGTTTCCATATTTATTAGGTTATATTATCTTTATACTTACTGTACGTTGGTGCTGTTTTTGTGTAGAAAAGGGAATGTTCCCCTTTTTTGTATTTTGGCCACTTGACTCTTATCGATGGTTCACCACTCTGGTTGCATGCATATTCACGACTGGAGTTTTCATTGTAGTGAAGAGCAGCAAGGAGCAACCTGCATCGTTAAATTTAGATATGAAGAGGATAAAATTGGTAAGAGGACTTAGGTGTGATTAATTATGTGGATAAATTATATACACCTGTTCAGCATTCCCACAAAGGAGTATGGGAAATTTTTGGGAGCAAATTTCAGAATCAAGCTATGAAAGCCTTCAACTGAGGAGGTCTGATGTCGAGGGCTCAGTTTTGCCACATCTTTCAAGAGTCACTGGTTTATCATCAGGTCGGAAAAGCGTTCACAAGCTTTAGTGCCTAATAAAGACAAAGAGTCCTTATCAACATATGTAACTGTACTGTTATTTTTTGGGTGGTAATATTTAATAACTTTTAAATCCCATTATATGTTTACTATCACTATGGTACTTGAATTCAAAGACAAGTTTAACCTTTAATATAATGGTCATGGCTTTAAAAAAATCAATTTCACTCAGCAGAATTAGAATTTTATTTTCAGAATTCAATATAATACTTCAAAGTTATTTTAACTATTATAGTTTAAAGCAATAGAAAATCCTTACTTGGTGTCAGCCAAGCTCATCTCAAGAGGTGGGTGTGCACAGACTGGGAATAAGTCACTGCTATGAGGAAGATGCACACCAGTACAGGTGGTTTATGATACTTTTCCTCCAGGCCAGAACCTCTTCATCAATCTTCTTGGCAAGACCTTAAGCAATTAGCAATTACAAGAAATAGAATGAATTCAAATGTTAAACTATTCTCATAACATGTAACTTAGTTCAAGATTATTTGTGTTTTTGTCACTTGAGGCAAAAGTTGTGATATGTTTATGTTGTGTACATATCTGATTCTCAAATTACAAAAAAATTACCCTCAGAGACATGCCAGGTATCATAATAATGCTGGATCTCAGGTCGTTGATCCCTCAAGTGTTTCTGTACAGAAGGATGGCGATCTGTGACGATTGCACCAACCCTTAATCCTGCTGATTCCAAGAACTGGAGGCTTCTCAAAAAACCTTCTCGTTCCATGCGAGGACATCCAGCCACTTCATTACTCTGGGAGAAGGAAAAATATAAATGTAGCACGCTAAGACAGGCAAATGTTTTGAGATGTAAAAAAACATTGGACATTTAGACTTTTATCCTGGCAGTTAATAGATAATTAATTATCTAAATACACAAACTCCTTGTGAGAAACTCATAAACAACAATGCCATTATAGCTTATTTATTGCAGTGCCACAGTAAATTGTATTTTACCTGGATTAACTGAATGTCCACCACCTTGTTGTCATCTAGGTTCATCATCGTGTAGCTCCCATACTTGGCATAGTGTCCTTTAGGGGGAATCAGAGTAGAAAATAAAAATAAAAAGTTGTATGAGTTATTGGTTTATTGAGCAGGATTTTCACATCCAACAACACTTTAATCAAAGGTGTCTACAGTGTACAAAATTATTCATTAGCTCCACACATTTCATAATACTTTTACAGTGGTTAAAGTGACCAGAAGAAACTGAATGTTATTATGTTTTACTCAAAAATAACAAATCTGGTGAATCAGCCCTCATGTCACCACCCAAGACAACAGCCTTTCCAGAATGCCTTGCCTTCTCCAACAAAGCATTCTGTTCAGACCTCCAATGCCATAGATTGTTGGCTGGAGAAGGGCCTTTTGATGATTAAAAAATGTCCTGGGACACATACATTCCAGACAGAGAGCTGACAGGACCTGGAAAGATATCACATAAAAAAAGCAGAAAAATCTTAAACAATTGTTTAAATTTAAACAAAAGACAAACCTTGTGGATCTGTATGTATGAGGCCCAATTAAAGGCTACAGCTGCCGACAAATGCAAATTCCCAGCTGGTGTATTTCGGATGTGTGGCTGGCTGTTCCACTGTGTTTTATGGGAGGAGTGTGAACAGACCTATGTGATTATTGAATAAATAAAATGTATATGAACAACATCCTATATATGGCAATAATAAAATAAACAAAAATTATGTTTGTGCTTATTTGTACAGTATTGTTCAAAATAATAGCAGTACAATGTGGACTAACAAATGTCCCATTTACAAATTTCTCAACTGTGCAGGTTGGTTCAGTAGATTCTCAGAAAACAAATGAGACCCAGCATTCATGATATGCACGCTCTTAAGGCTGTGCAATTGGGCAATTAGTTGAATTAGTTGAAAGGGGTGTGTTAAAAAAAATAGCAGTGTGACATTCAATCACTGAGGTCATCAATTTTGTGAAGAAACAGGTGTGAATCAGGTGGCCCCTATTTAAGGATGAAGCCAACACTTGTTGAACATGCATTTGAAAGCTGAGGAAAATCTCGACCACCTATAGACTTACTTTTCACTGGCCTCTTGAATGATATCAGGCTCATAGGTGACACCTTGTTCAGAAGTGCGTTGAGCTCTCATCAAATGTAGTGTCTTGGAGAGGAAAACCTATAAAGAGGTGCAAAAATGATAGACTGTTCAGCTAAAATGATATGCCTTAAAATGGTGAACCAAAGCATTTTGGGTATCCGCGTGGAAAAAAACATCAAAATGGATAGAAGAATAACCAGAATGGCAAAGGCTCAGCCAATGATCACCTCCAGGATGATCTAAGACAGTCTGGAGTTACCTGTAAGTACTGTGACAGTTAGAAGACGTCTGTGTGAAGCTAATCTATTTTCAAGAATCCCCACAAAGTCCCTCTGTTAAAAAGGCATGTGCAGAAGAGGTTACAATTTGCCAAAGAACACATCAACTGGCCTAAAGAGAAATGGAGGAACATTTTGTGGACTGATGAGAGTAAAATTGTTCTTTTTTGGGTCCAAGGGCCACAGGCAGTTTGTGAGACGACCCCAAACTCTGAATTCAAGCCACAGTACACAGTGAAGACAGTGAAGCATGGAGGTGCAAGCATCATGATATGGGCATGTTTCTCCTACTATGGTGTTGGGCCTATTTATCGCATACCAGGGATTATGGATCAGTTTGCATATGTTAAAATACTTGAAGAGGTCATGTTGCCCTATGCTGAAGAGGACATGCCCTTGAAATGGTTGTTTCAACAAGACAATGACCCAAAACACACTAGTAAACGGGCAAAGTCTTGGTTCCAAACCAACAAAATTAATGTTATGGAGTAGCCAGCCCAATCTCCAGACCTTAATCCAATTGAGAACTTGTGGGGTGATATCAAAAATGCTGTTTCTGAAGCAAAACCAAGAAATGTGAATGAATTGTGGAATGTTGTTAAAGAATCATGGAGTGGAATAACAGCTGAGAGGTGCCACAAGTTGGTTGACTCCATGCCACACAGATGTCAAGCAGTTTAAAAAAAACTGTGGTCATACAACTAAATATTAGTTTAGTGATTCACAGGATTGCTAAATCCCAGAAGAAAAAAAAAGTTTGTACAAAATAGTTTTGAGTTTGTACAGTCAAAGGTAGACACTGCTATTTTTTTTAACACACCCCTTTCAACTAATACCCCAATTGCACAGCCTTAAGAGCGTGCATATCATGAATGCTGGGTCTTGTTTGTTTTCTGAGAATCTACTGAACCTACTGGTAACTTGTTTGCCACGTAGCAATAAAAAATATACTAAAAACCTTGATTATTCTGGTTAGTCACATTGTACTGCTATTATTTTGAACAATACTGTAAGTGGTACATTTCTAATCACCTGCGTGATGGATACAAATGTCCCATTTACAAATATCTCAACTGTGCAGGTATGACAGCATGCTGGACACTTCGAAAAAGCTGTAGCAGATTGTCTTCGTACACCATGTATTTCCTGGCTTTGTAGAGTTGTTGGCAAACCCTGGACAATCATAAATCAGCAAGTCATATCATACTTTCTAATAACCAATCTTGTCTGATAATCTCATACCTGACCTATAGTTTTAGTGATAACCGGTGTACATCTATGTTAAACTAATCTCGACCACCTATAGACTTACTTTTCACTGGCCTCTTGAATGATATCAGGCTCATAGGTGACACCTTGTTTTTAGGTGCACGTTGATCTCTCATCAAATGTAGTGTCTTCCAGGCCTTTTAATAGAGATTGCTAATGTGACGTCATCATGACGTATTCCCAGTGGTGAACGCAAAGCATTTTGGGTATCCGCGGCACAAAAAACGGGCGCCAGTCTTATTTGCATGGAGTGAAGAACGCAGTGTTTAATATGCCGTCTACCTGCTGTGTGGTTAACTGCAATAGTCGTTTGCACGACAGAACTGGCATAAAGCTGAAGAACGGGATTTCTTTTTATCGGTTTCCAGCGTGGAAAAATAATACTACAAGCCATGTTTCAGAGGTGACAAAAAGGCGACGAATGGCATGGATAGCAGCAGTAAGGAGACCCAAAAATACTTCTGATAACACTCCACCACACATGATGGTGTGTTCAAAGCATTTTCACAACTCTCTGTAAATGTAATGTTGTGAGCAAATAACTAGCGTGTTTTTTTTTTACTTAACCAGACCATTAGATTTGACGTTAGGCCAATGTTAACTGTTAACTTGCATGAAATGGCTAGAAAATGAGCTTAAGTTACCAATGTAAGTTACTCAAGCGTAACGTTACTCGGTTTTAAATGTTGTACATCTAGGCTACATAGCAATTTATTTGGTGACTGTGTTTGCAGGCAAACCGGCCTATGAAATGTTGGAGTGTGATCCTGACTGGGCTCCTTCTCTGTACTTCGGCCATACTGAGGTCAAAGCTTCGAACACAGACCGGTTCAAGCGGTTTAGGAGAAGAGCGACGAGGTCACAACAGCAACACTCATCGCTAGGCACTGACAACACTGGTCCTGAGTTGGATAATGCAGCACCTTTATACCCAGGTAAATAGTAAAATAATACAATTTACACTACCGTTCAAAAGGTTGGGGTCAGTAAGATTTTTAATGTTTTAAAGGAAGTTTCTTCTGCTCACCAAGGCTGCATTAATTTGATTAAAAATTCTAACAAAAACTGTAATATTGTGAAATATTATTCCAATTTAAAACAGCTGTTTTATATATATATATATATATATATATATATATATATATATATATATATATATATATATATATATATATATATATATATATATATATATATATATATATATATATATATATATATATATATAGTATATTTAGATCAAAGTGTAATTTATTCAGCATCATTATTTTCTTAGTGGCACATGATCCTTCAGAAATCACTCTAATATGATGATTTGATGCTCAACAAACATTTATGATTATTATCAATGTTGAAAACAGTTATTCACATTATTTCATGATGCTATGATGAATATAAAGTTCAAAGAGTAGCATTTATCTGAAATCTAAATCTTTTGTAACATTAAACAGTACCGTTCAAAAGTTTGGGGTCAGTAAGAATTTTATTTTTATTTTTGGGGGAGATAAATAAAATGATCAATACTTTTTCATCAAGGATGAGTTAAACTGATCTGTAGTTACAGTAAAGACATTTATAATGTTAGAAAATACTCTATTTTAAATAAATGCAGTTCTTTTGAACTTTCTATTCATCGAAACATTTTGAAAAAAACATTGTACATAACTGTTGTCAACATTGATAATAATAATGAATGTTTCTTGAGCATCATATTAGAATGATTTCTGAAGGAGCATGTGACACTGGAGTAATGACTGCTGAAAATTCAGCTTTGATCACAGGAATAAATTAGTTTAAAATATATTAAAATAGAAAATTCATTTTAAATTGTCATAATATTTCACAATATTACTGTTTTTTATTTTATTGTTTTTTTATCAAATAACTACACCCTTGGTGAAAAGATGCTTCTTTTAAAAACATTAAAAAAAACTTACTGACCCCAAACTTTTAAATGGTAGTGTATGTTGCCCCCTGTGTATAGCTAATCTGGATTCCTTAGGAATAGAGGTTGTGATATGACACAATTTCTTTATATTGTTACTGTCAGACACTACACATGCAACTGAGATGGAAGGTCCTGTGAATCCACTCCCATCGCCGGGCACTGTCCTCACCGGTCATGAGACTGAGTTGAATGAAGCAGCACATTTGTTCCCAGGTAAATATTGGTAACATGTCCAATGCTGTTTTAGGATTTAACCTAAGTATAAGTACCTTTCACACTGTTGTAGCTTTTCTGACACAAAGGCCAGTCATTTTAGAAGGTCATTAGTCATTTGGCATGCTAATCTAACAGTCTTGAAATACTTGGGCAGCTATCAGTAACAAAAGTATGGTGTGAAATCCATGGGCCCAGTTCTTCAAAAGTGTCATTTGGATCAAATAAACCCAGATTGATAAATCCCATGTCTTGATGTGTGGAATCAAGGATTACATTTGAACTGGTCCCTGATCACAGATACAAAAACATGGAATTTTCAAATCGGGATAATTTTTAACCAGATTGGACCATTTTGAAAACAGTGGGCCCTGGGCATCAGGCAAGTATACAGAGATTTACAGTTTATTCTTCTTATTGTTATTACAATTAGACTACTCTACACCTATGGCAGAGACGGAAGGACAAGAGACTCAGCCCCTACCATCAGCCCCAGACAATGCAGGGAGAGAGGAAGATATGGAAAGTGAAACATCAGGGGATGATGGTGCTCCAATGGGGAATGTAGAAGAACAGCAGAACTGCACCATGTGTGGCCTCAGACTCAATGAAATAAAACGCTTGCAGGAGGAGAATCAAAAACTGAAGGGAGAGCTCTCCAAAAAGGCCCTGGATGAGAAATTTCTCAAAGACAATGATTCAAAGGTGAAGTACTACACTGGCCTTCCATCTTTCAGTCTATTGATGGGTGTACTTATGCAAATCATTCCCAGTCTACCAAAATCAGAAACAAAAGAAAGAAAACTCTCTCATTTTCAAATGCTCCTCCTGACCCTTATGCGCTTAAGACTTGATCTGCCTGTTGAACATGTTGCACACCTCTTTGACACCTCTTAGCCGACAAACCGCATCCAATCTGTTCATTGAGACCATCAATGTACTGCATTCACAACTCAGCCCTTTGGTGCACTGGCCAAAGCGCCATTGTATACAGGCAAGCATGCCACATCAGTATGTAGAGATGTTTGGGAATCGTGTTACAGTTATTATTGACTGCTTCAAGCTTTTCATTGAAAGGGTACAAATTCTACGTGCAAAGGCACAGACATATTCGAACTACAAAAGCAGGCACACAATGAAATATCTCATTGGCATAACCCCGCAAGGTACTATCTCTTTCATTTCTAAAGGGTGGGGCGTGCCAGTGATAAGCAGATCACAGAGAACAGTGGCTTTCTTCAGAAGCTCTCGCCTGGAGACCTAGTATTAGCGGACCGTGGATTTGATATTAAAGAAAGTGT
This sequence comes from Gobiocypris rarus, assembly GCA_023029165.1. NCBI lineage: Eukaryota > Metazoa > Chordata > Actinopteri > Cypriniformes > Gobionidae > Gobiocypris > Gobiocypris rarus. The sequence goes on from CM040935.1 coordinate 16,132,838, forward strand.
TGCCCTTGTGGGTGCTACACTGAAAATACCTGCCTTCACAAGGGGCCAGAGCCAACTCGATGCAAAAGATGTGGAAGAGACCAGGAAGTTAGCTCATGTCAGGATCCACGTTGAGCGAGTGATAGGGTGTATGCGCTCTAAGTTTAACATATTAAATGACACAATACGCCTGGGATTTGTGGTGCCTTGTGAGGGGGAGGATAAGACTTTGCTGGATAAAGTTGTGGTTGTGTGCTGTGCTTTGACCAATATGTGTCCAAGTATTGTTGTGAAGCCGTCATGTTAGAATTATTCACCATGCTCACATCTAATATGTAAATGTTTTTTTGTTTTCCAGAAGATTTTGTAATGTCTCTTCTCACATGTAATGATTTTTACCCATGTGTGTATATAAAATACACAAAGACCGAATTACATTCTGCCTCCTTTATCTGTATTAAGGAAGAATTGTGCAAAATCAGTGTTCTTTGGTTGAAAACAATTACATAACAAATAGTAGTAATAACTTAATAACTTACTTAAATTAAATTCAGTTTCTTTACATATTTAACATGTAAATACATTTAGATGAATACATTTACATTATAAAGAGTCCATAGAAAAGATGAGAAACTGGAAATGAGGTAGGTTGTGGGTGATAAATCACAGACATGTGCAAGCGTCGCATTGCCATGACTCTTCTTTGTGGTGTACATTTAAGTGTAACTTTCTGACTGCATGCAGAACCACTCTATAGGACAGTTCTGATTATCGCAAGCAACCATGTCATCAAGCTCTTCAGGCTGTCTGCAAAGCACCACAACACAGCCTTTTCACATGCCCTTCTTTTGGTCTGGGGGGTGTTACCTGGCTGCAGTGTGGCCAATGGTATTTTGAATGTGTTTTTTCGTGCTCGTTTTTTGTTTTTGTCGATGGGCTGTGAATCAATTAATGGCACAGGTAGGTCAGCTGAAGGGGGGGTGCTGATGGGGGCTGGTGGGACAATCTTGTGCTTGGGTGATTTACCTGGCTGTAATGTGGCCAATGTTTTTCTGACTGTGTTCTGTGCTCGTTTTCTGGGTTTGTCTGTGGGCTGGGAATCGGCTGATGGCACGGGTATCTCAGCTGAAGGCACAGGGGGTGGGGGTTGAGTGTAGTGACGGGCTACAAGCTCAGGTAGGACAACCTTGTAAAAAAAAAATTGTGCGGTTGGCAAAAGTGTCTCCCAAAGTTCTACGTCTGGCATGACACGGACAGTTACAAGGCTTTTGGTCGTCCAAACAACAAAGTCACAGAACTGTGATTCGGTGACAAAGATCTGAGTTTGTACCTGTTTGTAGTACTTGTGGGTTTGCTTCAACTCCATCCTTCCCTCTGTGAACAGAAGACAAAAGTCCTTGTCAGTACATGCCTGCAGAATGTTATGGTCCTGGTGCTTAAAAGGGCATTTAATCTCCACACATCCTTTCCCGCAACATGCACAATGTACAAGTGCATCAGGAGTCGCGCCTATTTCAGGGAAAGAAGGGTTGATTATGAATCCACAGGGTTCCACTTTCATGTCCCTGTGCCGCAGCTCTGTCTGTGTGATGTAGGAGACCCTTGCCATATCCTCTTTTTCTGTAAGTATGACCCATGGCTGTAGGGGCTTCTGGCTGAGTCGCATGGAGTGATTCACCTAAGACAATAAAAGCATTATTATTAGCTTGTGAAATACAAAACCGTACTAGCAAGACACATTGAGCTATCTGATACATGCAGCCAATCGAGTACAATGTGGTAGTAAGTGGGCTGGGATGGATGGGCTTACCATACTACACACATATATGGTACATTTCAGATCAATATATTTGTTTTCCTTAAATTTTTAATTAACACTACATTTATTTTCATCTTAAGTATAAATTTATTTTTGTATAAAGTAATACAACTAATAAAACACATTTGATTTTCTTTTTTTCATTTAAGTGTAACTTAAAAATAAACAGCTTAGAGCTCTGTTTGAGGACAAGAAAAGAAAACCAATGCAATATGATGAATGTCCAAATGACGGCATAGACAGTGTCTTTAAATAGGGTTGGATAAATATTTTTTGCTTTTAAACTGTGTGTGTGTGTGTGTGTGTGTGTGTGTGTGTGTGTGTGTGTGTGTGTGTGTGTGTGTGTGTGTGTGTGTGTGTGTGTGTGTGTGTGAGTGTGTGTGAGAGAGAGAAAGAGAGAGAGAGAGAGAGAGAGAGAGAGAGAGAGCCTTGAGAGAAGCGAGAGAGAAAGCGAGAGAGAAGCGCGACAAAAGCACAAAGTTGTTTTATTGTGAGTGTCTGTGCGGGTTGTTGTTAATTCTGACTGCATGCAGATAGATGAGAGAGAGCGAGGAGTGTGGTGCTTAAAACATTAGCATACCTTTGAACGGACGACAGTTTTCTGCCCCACTTTTACAATCTCCAGGTCCTGGACCCATCCATCAGTAAAAAAGACCTGGGCCTGCTGCAGCGACTTGAAGTTACTGAAAACTTCGTGTGTGTACGCACTGACATTTAAAATCATATAATTGTAGATATATTGGTGCTGGAAGTTGGGCAACAGTTTGACGTCCCTTGACCAGTCGCTGAGCTCATACGGATCCAGTCCTTTGATACCCTTTATTTTATCATCATATCGGCTCTTTGCATTAGAATTAAGTTTTAGGCGATATGGTCCGGGAATATTTTCTTTAGCCCGCTGCATTTTGTAGATTATATTTTTCTAATGTTTTTCTCTCTAATTTTTAATTATTATCATGCCAGAACCATGGCCAGAACACTATCCTGCTATGCCAGGCCATGTAAACTGGCCAAACGTACCCATAATTCTTTGCGTTCTGATGACGTTGCAGCCCAGTTGGTCACATGTCTTAGCGATCTCTATTGGTGTTGAAGTGAGACATGGAGGTTCAAGACCTGCTGTGCCAACACCCACACCAACAGAGTGGCCAAAAGGCTTCACTTGAATAGCTGAAATTTTCAATTTACAATAAAACATGAAACGCAACAAAAGAATACAAATACCAATGAAGATAAACATAACTGGTAGCATATAACTTTACCTTTACTCCGTCTTTTCTGCTTTTGGGTTTCCGTTTGAATTGACAAACTCTTCAATGAAGGTGCATCACATTGACAGGCCACTTCTCTTGTTAGGGGCTGTGTAAAAGGAATTGCATTACAATATGATATGAGTACAGTGCAACAATAAAAAAAAAATATTGTGCAGGGCTGCCAACTTTTGAGTTCAACTTGGAATGAAAAGTGTTGGTGGTGTTTTAGTAACACATTTTGCGATTCAATTCATAAGTTTGATATTAGATTTGATCTCGATCTATTCATTAGTATAGGCCTACTGGAAAAAATATATATTTTCAAGAAAAAAACTCTAACACTGTACAGGGAAACCTGTCAATTATAGGCCTATTTTATAATAATTGAGCAATTACATGAGACATGATTGATTTAAATTAATTATTCTGTATCTTTTAACATGAAGATAAATAATCGGTAACGTTATAACGAGTCTCATCTTGATTATGTTGATTGGTGGCGCGCGCGTCAAAAAAAAATGCAATTATTTATTATGCATAATATGACATCAAGTTATGTTAGCAGCTCTGAATGATGTTCAACATCTAAAGAGCTTGTTGGTTAATAGTTAGTTCCCATCAAACTTTGACTTACCGTCAAACTTTGTGATGTGTGATTAACGTTAGATGTGCCAACAGTGTACACTGACGGGATAGCCGTATCTGTTAATGACAGATATTGTACAAATCCCATCTCGTGTTGAGTCCAGTTTTTGAAGGATTCTCGAGTGAAGTGTAGCATCCACCATAGCATCTGATGTAGTTGAAGTCGTAGCAGAAGGCCTCAAGTGTGCCACCCTCTCATCAAAGTCTTCCCAAACCATGGCCCTTGAACTGGAAGTTGCACCAGCATCTGGAGGATTCTTCTCTTCACTCTGAGTTGGGTTAGGTCTGCTGTAACCCTCTTCACTGTCTCTTCTGCTGCCTGGTGGTTGACAAAGGTTTGCTTTTTGAATCTGGGACTCAAGCAAGCTTTTCAATGAGCTCCACTCTGCCAAACCTTCTAGTCACTGCATGAGGGTGTCCACTAGTTTTTTAACAAGTGCAAATACCGGGCAACAATCCTCTGAAGACCTTGTGTCATTAAAATTATTTTGGAGGCAGTCACAATCCTACAAAAATTATTTACAATTGTTGAGTTTAAAATATGAGTTTAGTTTAAAATATGGTTTTAATATGAAGGTTAATCAAAAAATAAAAGACTTTTCTGCACTCACTTTTCACTTTTCTGTGACCTCTTCAAAGGGATAAATATTCAAGATTTCTCTGGCAATTTCCCTTTCCTCTGGCGAGAGCCAGGGTATAGATGATCGGCTGTTTGATTTTAATAAATCTTTTCAACATGTTGATTTCCACCTTGTGGCCACAACCTTTTTTTTTTAAGTGCAGCTGCTCTTGACCCATCTGTTTTTGTGTGGCTTTCATCTTACATGAAGCAACTGTGCTTCTATGGAAGAACTCAATGGTTGTCTACACCTTCTGTAATATAGCTTGGACCTCCTTCAGTGCAACTCTCACAATAAGGTTCAGCAAATGTGCAAAACAAGGTATGTGATCCCAGTGAACAATGGGTGCAGATGCGAGGTAACCTACATTAATATTTCTGAAATAGTCAGTTAAAATGTATCTAGCACGTTGTCGAATCCATGCCTACAGAGTAGAGAACCCGTATCTGTGTCAAAGCATTAGAGAGAGTTTATTAAAAAATCCGTCCAGCAGCAGACTATTCTGCAGTGAACTGTGGAAACACTGAAAGCGGCACGGGTTGATCTTTGGTTGACCAATCAGCGGAAAGGGGCATTTCACACAAGCCCACACGTGCAAATCAAATATTCAAGCCTTTTATCCATTTTCTATCCTTGAACCTTAAAATATAAAATCTAGCTGAATTCTCGTAAAAAAAAAAAGAATAAATGAGCCGTTTTCTCATTTTTCAACTTGATATTAAATCGAAAAATAGATGAACGCAAAAATACATAGACCGAAAAGTCCTATGTTTGTCAGGGTCCTGCCCTGACAGTCTTGTCTGTCTTGTCTCTGTTCAATGTTTCTTTGTTTGTCTTGTGTTTGACCACATGTGTTGTGTTGGCCATGTGCTCCTCTTGTTCCACCTCCTTGTTTGCCGTTACCACGCCCCTTCATTTAGTCCTTGTCTAGTTCTTGTTTCACTAATTGTGCTCACCTGATCCTTATGTGCTGTTCCCTTCATATTGAGCTCCTTTCCCTCTTGTCTTGGCTGGTTCATTGTGTGCATTTGTTGTATGCCTCGTCTAGCTTACCTTGCTCTGGTGATTGTAGTTTTTCTAGTTAAGTTTTTGCTCTCTCTCATTTGCTAGTTTAAGTTTGCTTAGCATTTTAGGACTCATTTTAGTTTCTTGTGTGCGTGCGTGCGTGCGTGCGTGCGTGCGCGTGTGCGTGTGTGCGCATGCGTATGCAACTTGCAAAGAATATAGATTTTTTTTAATGAACAATGTTGAAATGTCTTATTACAAAATTGCCAGAAATGGTACACTGCAAAAAAATGCTCTTGTTACTTAGTAGTTTTTCAATCAAAATGCATTTACTTGATAAGTAAAATGACATGAGTTTTTTTTTTCTTTTCTTTTTTAATCAAAAATATCAAAATGAAGTGAGATTTTGCTTAAAACAAGCACAATTATCTGCCAATGGGGTGAGAAATATAATCTTGTTTCTGTCCCAAACAGTTGTTTTAAGCAAAATCTCACTTCACTTTTTGATATTTTTCCCCAGAAAACAAGAACAAATTTCATGTCATTTTGCTAATCTAGTAAATTAATCTTGATTTAAGAATGTTTATATATTTGGACTGGAAACAAGAGAAAATTACTAGGAAAGAAGAGCATTTTTGCAGTGTAAGTGAATTGGGGGTAGAAGAAACAATCAATGATTAGAATTAGGAAATGTTGGACTCGGCATCAATTCCTAGAGTCCGCATGTTCGTTGAATGAGGAGAGCAGGAACAAAATATAGTTTAACTGTTTTAATGATTAAGTAAGTCAGATGAAGAAGCATTCAGAGCTCTAGGTCACAGCTGTCCCTGATTTACACAATGCTTATGCAAGGTTTGTTAATTTCTACAAGCGTTGTTAGCAGTAATGCACAAACAAATATTTTATTCTCAACAGAAACAATATTCTTGTTTGGTTTAAAGGTAAGTTTTAAAGGTTTTTTTAAATCTGATGTTAACAGTTGCAAGAATTATTATTTGGATATGGTAAAGGAAAAAAAATTCTGTATGTAAACTTTTCAAGCAAAGGATGTTTTATTCTTGAAGTATGATTATTTTAAAATGGAAGCAAAAGAAGTATTTAAATTTAATTTTTAAATTATTTTTTTAAATAAAATAAAATAATTAAATAATTTTGTACTAAATAACCCTTTTGTTAAAAAAAAACATGGTTTAATTTCAATGTAATATTGCCTGTATGTGATTCAGATTGTTTAAAAATTTTTAAAAAGCAAGCCCGATCTCGAAAGCTTTGCAGGGTCGGGCCTGGTTTGTACTTGGATAGGAGACCGCCTGGGAATACCAGGTGCTGTAACCATTTTTGTTTTACTTCAATAGTATACTAACATTTTAACTCCCAGATAAAGAAATCAAAACACATCATCTCATAAATCTCCAGCACATGAGAATTGAACCCACAATCTCCAGGTCAAGTGTGTGTCAACCATCTTGTTGCATCGGGAAGGTGGAAGTTCTCCCAGATGCTGCAGTGTAGAAGTTAATTGAGAAGCAATTCAAAATAATGAATTTGTACATAAATGAGTTTTGTATTTAATTGTCTTAGATGAGATCATTCTTGTAAATGCATAATGGTTGTTTGGAATTGTTGCTTCACTACAAAAGTTATGGGACCACAGAATGCATGCAAACTTACCAGAATAATGTATGGAATTATTATTTTTAAATATATTTCTTCATAATGTGGCACTCTGGATCATCAAATAGCAATTAAGCCAATTTATGGCAAAGACTCGACTACGCCACCCCGGAAGTTGGCCGGGGACCCACAGGTACACAAAGTAACAAAAGCACACAGATACGTAGTGGCTGAGACAGATATCAGACAGCAATGAAATGTTTCACACAATTTATTTAATAAACATTCAAGAAAAATACAGGACCAGTCTTTAATGTATACAAAGTTTAAAAACAAAGAGTACAAATCACTCATAAAACTTCTTAAATAACCCTGCAATATAACTTTACCACTTCAGAACTGGGGAGTCTGTAGGGGCGTAGCACCAAATTCTGGGCCCTGAGAACACGAGATAACTGTACCCTCAGAAACAATCAAATAAGCTAAGCCTGCCATAATGAAAAAAAAAAGTCAACTTCCAAAAATGCTCTGCAGCTGCATCTTCCAGATGGCATTGAGGAGCTCAAGAGAGGACAGAGTTTTTGAAAATGTAGGATCATAAATGGTGCGGAAGTGTAGCACTTTATTTTCAAATTTTTCTGAGAGGTCCGTGTCATAAATTTTTGCCAGTGTCTGGCATGCTTCTTTTATCTGCTCTGCAGTCATATCTGTCAGCTTCAGAATAGGTGCAAATCAGTGGCGGCTACTGGTCTGTCAGAGAGGGGAAGCTCAGTTTCGGCCTACATCATAAAATTGTCTATTTATTTAAAAGTAAATTCTGCCCTACGTTCCTTTTCAAGAAAATGGTCTGTGACCCTGTCCTACCAACTAGGAGTCTTTTCAAATGACTTGACCAGTGTCCTCTCAATGGCCAGCAGAGCTAGGCTGCTTAAACGTCCTTGGCCCATTGTGTTTTGGGTGTAGGACTTGAGTCGCTTTAAACAGGAGAAGCTCCTTTCTACACCTGCAGATGTAGCTCCAATTGTTGCCACTAATGAGAACAGTTTGTAAAGCTGAGGCATTGCACTGTCCAACTCCATGTCTTTAAGGAACACCAAGTAATCACACAGCTTTCACCTGTTACCCTGCAAGTCCTGATCTGAATACAGGACTTGAAGTTCTGACCTCAGTCTTCCTGAATCAAAGTGATGGCCATAACTTTTCAGGACACTTTGGAAGGCCTTTGGACAGATTTCTGTATCGCAATTGGGTCAGACGGCGCTTTCTCATGGGCTCATCTCGTGGGTCTGATGTGAGATCTGTTGTTTTGGCATAAATGGCTTGGAAAGCCCCCTGTGACCTCTTCTCTTTGACAAATGCAAGAAGAGATTCAATTTCTTGCAGTAAAGAACATCCATCGCTCTCTGCTGGACAATATCAAAGACCACATCAGTCTCAGAGAAGATTTGTTCATATGTGTACAACATGAACACAAACTCAAAATCCTCCAGTTTCCTCACAAAGCCTTTGGCACAATCCAGTGTATCATCATCCATTGTTGTATCTGCAATGATGTTCTCAAATGTCTGCAGGAGGCCATCATAATTGTTTGCCACAGTGCTCACTATCCGTGATGTGAAATTCCATCTTGAACAGCCTGCAGACTCCAGAAAAGATGTCCTCTTTGTGGATTTTGAAAAAAATGTGGCAAATCCAGAGAGTGATGCAAAAAAAATTCTGCACTCAGGCAAGCATTTAGCCCCCTGTGACAGCACCAGATTCAGTCGGTGTGCATAGCAATGCACAAACATTGCACTGGGGGCTATTGCTTTCACTTTGGCCTGCAGACCATTGAGATCTGAAGCCATGACAGCAGCCCCATCATAGGTCTGTGCCACAAGCTTGTCCTTAAAATTGTAGCCCTGCATGTTCTCATTTAATATTTCAAAAACGGACTGGGCATCTCGCCCCGAAACATCAAAAAATCCAATAAAGCGCTCCGGAATTTTACCTGCACTATCCACATAGCGAACAATGACAGAGAGTTGGGCACGGCAGGATATATCAGTTGTTTCATCCACCTGCCATCCTAAAAAGGGAGCATTCTGAATTTCATCTCTGATCTGATCAGAAACGGTGGCTGCAAGAGCAGAGATCAAATCATTTTGAATAGTATGGGACATACCAGAAAACACAGTTGAGGACTCGAATTGTGTGGACAGGACAGAGTCACATTTAGCTAATGTTTATGTGAACTCCCTGTAATTCTCCTTGTTGGATGATTCACTACTTTCATCATGTCCCTAAATGACAGCTCCTGCCGCCAAGCAAGGATGTCACATCAATAAGGCGGTTTAGGAAGGCCCTGTTTTGTTTGACTATTTCATTATGTTTAGCCACTTGAATGCGAGCACCTTCATTTATCGTGATACTCAACCCTGATCCTGCCCATGCAACTTAATCTTGCACATGCACTCACATTTTCATTGCTCTTTTCATGTCTTTTATATGCCCTGTCAAAGTTAGACAGATCTCCAAACCCCACCTTTGACCAAACAACACATCCGTGAGATGGTTTCATCAAGAGGCATGGCCAGCAGTACCCACGAGATGGCTTCTTGCACTGGTGCAAATGTTTCACATATCTTTGATGTGGTCTGAAATCTGGCACTCAATGCACTGATGATGCTTTCCATTGCAACAAAAAATATTTTGTTCCTGAATGCATCTTCAGTAGTTGCATCTTCTTGTGTCATCTCATCAGGCATGCGTTTCCTTTTGCAGGTGGCTAAGACACATTCCAGTGCCTCAAGGATGGAGGGCAAGTGCACTGCCACAACTCGTACTGCAGCAATGCAGGCAATCCATCAAGTGTCAGAGAGATGATGAAGAGAGAACCCTGTCTTTTCTTTCAGGATTGCCCATCGCTCTGGGCTAGCACTGAAAAGATTATAGAGACGGTTTACAGAGCCAAATGTTGCAACCTCTGGACATGACTCAGCTGTATGGACACCAACCAGCTTGAGGGTGTGGGAAGCACAGGGAGAGAATGTAGCAAACGGATTGACTTTTAAAACCTGTGCTTGTACTCCTTTTACCTTTCCAGACATGTTGGCTCCATTATCATAGCCTTGTCCTCTACAGTCTTGTAAAGGTATGCCATTGGACTGCAACACTTCTAGAATAATTTCAGAAATGTCCTGGCCTATCTTTTTGAGAAAATCTTTGAATCCAACAAACCTCAAAACTATCTTTCAAACACTGCTGTCTTCTTTGTCTTGATGTACATATCGTATCAAAAGCACATTCTGTTCTGTATGAGATATGTCTGGTGTTGAGTCACATATGACAGAGTAATATATTGCATCTTCTCTTTCTTTCAGGATAGTGTTGAGCAATCTCTTGCCACAGATCTCAATGAACTCGTTCTGGGTGTCTGGACTTAGGTAGTGAGTTAAACGTGACCCTTTCTTTTTTGCCTTACTTTTTCTAAGTGCTCTTGTAAGAGGGGATCATAATGGGCCAACAAAATTGCCATTATGTTGTGACGAGCGTTCTCGGAGGAATCAGCGTCGCCCTGGCAACCAACATGAACCACCTGCACACCCTCACCGTCGGCTGATCGGTCACAGCTGCTCCCAATCAGCCCGCAGCCACATAAGCGGCACATGCTGAACAAACAGACAGACTCTGGTCTCGAGCCAAATGAAGCGCTGGACTAACCTCTTCCTTTGTTCTCCCCAGAAAGCAGCGAGTGACCGACAGCCCATCACCTGGAGCACGTTTGGACACCCACTTTCCCCTTGGACTGAGCACGGAAGAGCACTTAGAGCACCAGCCATCACGCACCGGCTTCACGTGTTGTGACCACTTCCACTTGCACTGTAAATAAATCCACCCTCCTGGGCCTTTTCACCAAGCCTGCCTTGTCGAGTGATTCCTCTCCCCGTGACAATGTACATCATCCAAATTTGAAGTTTTGCCTCTGAATGCAAGATTTCTTGAAGCTAAATAAAGAGTTACATCTAAAAGCCTCTCTAAGATCTTGGTATGCTTCTCTGCTTCTGTCTGGAACTGTTTTTGAAGGTGCCCATCAACTCCTGAAGCTACCAATAATGAGTGCTGAAGGCTTTTCCATTTGACATAGCACTGCTTATGAGTGCGTCTCAAGTTCAGGGAAGTTTTTATACATTTTTTGCCATTTGATGTCATCCAACTTAAGTCCATCCTTGCTGTTCAGTGCACTTGTAGATGGGCTAGTCTGCTCATGTGAGAACAGAAGGCATGAATAGAGCATTTGCACTGTCACTGTGAATCAGCCAGTCCCTCCTAATCTTCTCCCGCCAATTGGCCGACTTAACGTATTGAAGATAGCTAGGGAATGCTTTGCCGTCCTTGTCTTTGGGTGCCGCTTTTGTCAGGTCTCCACTTTGACTAGCCAGACTAGAGTATCTCTCTGCTGAGCAGTTAGCTTCTCTGGCCACAGTCCTGGGTCCTCTGACAACTCCTCTTCATTTCCCTCACTTTGCCCTTCCTTTTCTCTCTCCCCAGCCTCTTAATTTCCCTCACTTTGCCCTTTCTTTTCTCTCTCCCCAGCCTCCTTACTACTCAAATACATCTACAAGCATGAAATATACATTATTTATGTTAGCCTCAACCTTATTGTAGTCTCACATGTAAAAATTCATCCTACTTGATAAAAGTACTATAATAGTAGTAGTATAAAAGTAGTATAATAATAGTAGACTGCTGCTCATGCCAGTTGAAACTGCTACAGCACATGATTGCTGGTAATAACTTAAAGTTGCCTCTATGAGCTCACCTTCTCTCACATCATCAGACTCGCACCCTGCCTTGTATTCTGCATCAAGTGCAGAACTGTCTACATCAACAAGCACAAAAAATAGGTATTAGCCTCTTAACGTACAAAAAAAACAACCTACTTGTTAAAGCAAGCTCACTTTGTATTCCATGAGCCATTTCAGTGCAAGATAAAGCGCTAAAAATAATTAAACATGTGATCAAGCATTGCGTATTATGTTGACAGTTTGGACTAAGCTTTAGGCTGTCAACCAAGTTTCCAAGTACCCACAATAGGGCACTTAACAGAGCTTGAAATCTACCATTACAAATAAGTACAAAGATAACTATTAATTGGTAGGGTTGCAAAGGGTAGGAACATTTCCGGTAAACTTCCAGTAAATTTCCAGAAACTTTCCATGGGAAGTTAAGCTGAGGAATTTTAGAAATATTCAAATTTGAAAACTTTCCACAAAAATGATGGGAATGAAAGGAAATTAATAGAAATTAACTGGAATTTGGTGATAATTTCAACAAACTATCATATCCAACCATAAATAAAAAATAATAAAAAAATTGAAATAGTAAAACAATGTAAATGTCGCGGGAGGGGTAATCCCGGAAAGGGGAACTCAAAATGTAGCAGACTACGCCACCCTGATGACCAGGGAAATATTATAAGTTAATTACGAACAAAAGGACACAGGTTCATGTTTCAGTAGAAAAGGGTCTGGAGATGTGGATCCCAAAAATACAAAAGTTTTAGTTTTACAACATTCAAAGAATAAATTATAAAAGGGTTAAAACCCCAGGGCTAGATTACAATAGACAAAGTATGCTGGAGTCAGAAAAAGGAGACAGAGGCCTACCAATGGCAGGTCAACTAACTATATCAAAATCTTCCCACCTTGTGAACCGGTCACACCACACGCACACCAGTCAGATCACACACACAGAAATCACTGCACTCTGTGACTAAGCCCACCACCGCACACAAGGGCCTATGAGCGGCCTGCCATGAAGCCTTGGCTCCTGCAATAAAAAGACAATCCAAACAATTTCAAAAGCTTAACACTGATTTAATAGAAATAGCACAGAAAAATCTATTAAATAAACAAACAAACTGAAAACAAAGACAAAACAACTCAAAACAGATACATGCTGGAGAGCGGTTTAACACAAGACGTGTAGACCCAGCGAGCTCGCGCTGGAGAGCAGTTTAACACAGGACACATAGAACCAGTGAGCTCGCGCTGGAGAGCAGTTCCACACAGGACACATCAACCCAGCGAGCTCGCGCTGGAGAGTAGTCTAAAACAGGACACATAGAACCAGTGAGCTCGCGCTGGAGAGCAGTTCCACACAGGACACATCAACCCAGCGAGCTCGCGCTGGAGAGCAGTTTAACACAGGAGAAACCAATACAGACAAAGCAGCAGCATCAAAGAATGTTGCCCCACAGGCACTAATCGACTATTTATCCTAAACTGAATTAAAATATGAAATTACTATCGCAACAAAAGTGATATGAGTGAATAGCGGCAATTACACATACCTTCATGTTGCTATAGTTGTGAGTCCGATCGTGCACACATACAGGCGAAGGCTAATAAGTCACGGAATACAACAGTGGAATGTTGAACGGCCGACCTCCACAGGCGATTGTCCATAAAGTAAGCTATGAACAACACTTTAGCGGGTGACTTCAAGCCACGCATCTCATCATTACTAGGAAGCTCAACAACACATACCTGGGGAGCAGAAGGAAGGCAGAAACCGGAATGGGCGGTCCGCGATCAGTGACGCACAAACGGTGCTCTGACACACCGCAATGGCTTTGTAACAATTGACCAGTGTGAGTGCCCGCGTTCACCTCCAGAGGGCACTCCAACCCGGACTGTCATTCTACCATAGACTACATCTCCCATAATCCTTTGCCCGGACTCATCAGCACTCATGGATTACATCCACCTGCACCCCATTACCTTGTTAGTTCACACTATAAAAACCTTGTTCACTCTGTCAGTCACTGCGAAGTCTTGTTTTGTGTTTCACTGCATTTCTGAGCGTTTACCCTGGTTTCATGTCTCTTGGTCTTGGATTTCTTGCCTTCTCCGTGGATTACCCGTTTGCCTGTCTCCTCTGTTTTGTTTGCTTGATTGGACTGATTGCTTGTGTATGACCTTCTGCCTGTTTTCTGACTACGATTGTGGATTACCCTCTAATAAAGCTGCATTTGGATCTTCAACCCTCTGTCTCAGAGCAGTCGTGACAGACTTAAAGCCACTGTTTATATACCCACAACACAGTGTGTGATTGTGCGCATGTTTTTAATAAAAAAAGGTATGCAAAGCGCATACTAGGCACCGTTGATCCCACTACATAAACACCATGATCTTTTATCAGATTTATTTTAGAGTTGTACTTTAAAACTTTAACTCTTGTACTGAACCATTAATTCTTCCACGGAATAACAAAAACATGAATGTTGAGTAAAATATTACTCATCATTACACTTTATGTAGTTTGCAAGCTCAAGTGTGTCCTCCATACTCCAGGGTTGAAGAAATCAGCAGTGCATGTGATGGAGGAATGCACAGTGCATGTAGGGGGCGTGGCCTCAGTAGCCCTGCAGTGTGCATATGATTTAATAGCTGAGATATTAAAGTGTGCTGCATTAAATCTGCTTGTTTTAGCCAAGATTATGCTACAGTATATTTTCCTCAAGTATATTTAAGTTCCCTGTTAAAGGAATAACCTTTCAGTTTTGTAAATTTCCATTAATTCGCTTATATTCCTGTTAACTCCCATGGAAATTTTCCAATTTTGAAAATTCCCAGAATTTTGCAACCCTATTCATTGGCTTTGATAACATCATGAATTTATTGAGCATTGACTATGTTCAATTCAATTCAAATATATTTGTACAGCGCTTTTCACAATTCACATTGTTTCAAAGCAGCTTTACAGAAACTGCATTTCATAAATATACATTGAAAAATGTTAGACCAACAATGTTAAAGAAAAATGTTAGAAAAAGTTAATCAATCATGTATTAATTTAGGCCATAACAACGCTGGCGTCGAGTCGTCTCTTCACAGGCGTCGAGTTGTCTCATCACAGGTGTTGGGGCATCTGAAGTCTCCATGAGAGGCTGGATACAAACTGGAGCTGACAAACCATTTACCTCGGGACTAGTGTCCCGAGATAACAACAGAAAAGCAGATGGGAAATAATAGCATAGCTGCTGTTCAGAATATTAATGCTTTTGATCCGATTTAACTGTAGTATAAAAGGTAATTATAATGTGAATGCTTAGCTAAAGAGATGCGTCTTTAATCTAGTTTTAAACTGGGACAGCGAGTCTGAACCTCGAACAATATCGGGAAGATTATTCCAGAGATTAGGAGCTAAATGTGAAAATGCCCTCCCTCCTTTAGTGGACTTAGATATCCTAGGAATGACCAGAAGCCTCGAGTTTAGTGATCTTAGAGAGCGCGATGGATTGTAGGGCGATAGAAGATCAGTTAAAGGGTTACTTCAGCGATTAACATTAAGCTTTGTTTCAGTAGAAACCGGGAGTATATTCAAATTATTGTACTTTCCCTCATATGACCCTGAGACGAGAATTATGTATTTTATTTCTGGAAAAATTCCTCCAATGACGCAAATATCGTCATTTTGTTTCACCGGAGGAGTTTTTGGCCAGAGGCTGAAGACTACAGCCAGCAGTGGGCGCTGTTTCCCCATGTTTTCAACATCACACTCACAGCACTCGGCACGCAGAGCTGCGGAGATTCATGTAAACGGAGGGGTGGAGACCAAAGTAAGTGTTTTATCTTTAAAAATGAACTTCCTATGAAAGTTAAGCTTCCAAAGACATGAGCTCGCCCTTTGAGCAATGATCTCACCTTGTCTTTCCTCATTTCTGATCTTAGTCTCAGCCTCATCTCCAGAACAGCAGCCAGGACTGGCCAGTACTGCTACTGCTGGTGTGTCAGAACCACTGGTTGTTTCTGAAACTGGTTAATGTTGGCAACCTGACGTTAGCTGGCCTGGCCCATAATTTACTTACAGCAACAAGGAGCCTGCCTCCTTTCTTTTCCTCCAGAGCGTCCAGAGTGTCTGGCACTGAGTTCATTCTCTCAGTTGGTGTTATCAATATATTTTGAAATGAATAATAACATCAATTGGAGGGCCCAATTAATTCGAATTAGGCTACAAAAAAATTTAAAAAAAAAATTTTTACAAAAAAAGAAAAAAGAAAAAAAATTATGGGATTTCAAAGGGCCCTCTCCCTAGACGGGGCCCTGGGTAGTCAGGTCCACTTTTCCCACCACTACCACGCCCATGGGAGTTTGTCTTGCCTATCGGATAAACACGGCAATCACTCGTGACCTCGCAACACAGCACCAAAACACCCTGTTGTGAACACTGCAGGCCGACAGGCGAACCACCACCACACACAAAGGACACGGCTAATACTGGTACCCCAATTCTGAAGGGAAAGAAAGAAACCGGATGAGACACAAGCACACACACACTTACTTCCCACATTATGATTAGGCCAAACAGACACTTGTCACATGCTATCAGAAGGGCCAATGTAACAAATGGTGACTGTCCTAACCAATATTCTTTGGCTACAAGACCACAAAATCATTCAATAAAGTCACATTGGAAGTCAGACATTAAACAAGCAAACAAATAAAACATAAAAACTATTTTGAAAAAAGTAACAAAACTACAAAAGGCATGTACAAACACAAAATAGTGACAAACACAGCTTTCGCCACCAGTTACCCCCTTCGAATCCTCAGGACACTAAAGTTCAAACCTCCCTAATCTCAATGCGCCACCGGTGGCTGGGAACACGTTATTGTTCTGGTCGTCGTCAAGATATAATGATATGAATTAGTGTTACCTGTAGAGTCACAGCAAATACATTGTCTGATGTATAACAGTATAGCAGAAGAACAGTCGAGGAGATCAGCACTGAGAGAGAAAGAGACACTCCAAATCGTCTAAAGGAAAACGTTCCAGTTCAAGCATTCATTAGCACGTACAGATGATAGAAGTCGTGTTTCAGGAAGAAAAATTACGGCGCCCACAAAGCCTGCTGCAACACTGCCTGGCCCCCTGTGTCACTAGTAAAACATAAGATATACAGTATATTAAAAATATACATTACTGCACCGTTAACCCGAGCATGAGAATACATATACCGTACCTGCAGACAATGACTCACACCACTCCACGCAGTCAATGGTGTGCAAGCTGCACTGTTTTGCAGAGATAAAGCCGCTCGATGCGTCTTGCACACTCCTCAGCCATTACCCCTCCAAACATATTTCAAACTACCGCTGCCACCAGTAGCTCTTACCTCCAGGATGTAAACACGGCGCACTAGAAATTATGTCAATACCGAGACCCCAAGTGCGCCTTAGATGGCAGACTCATTCCTCTTTATACAGGTGGAATTTACCATTTCACCCTCATTTACAAGAAAAGGTGGTTGCATCACCACAATCACATTATAACACTTGTGTTTAAACCTTAAAACTGAAAAGGGCATCTAACACTTAAGTTTTAACAGCAGTATAATAAAGAAAAACAATAGTCGTGAATTTAAATCTGAAGTTTATTTACAAAGAAAGATGCAAAATTTGCTTAGAATTTATATAAAGTAAACTGCCCACATAGTTTTGAACAACTGAAAACAACATGTGTGGCCATAATTTTACACTGAATATAACAAAATGAGTATTATATGTACACAGACATAAATATTCTGAGACTGACATTTAGGTAAATAAACATAACTTCGAAAATAATACAATAGATAACTGAGGGTGAAAACAAAATAGTTTTTGTGGAGATGGGACATTGTGGGTGGGAGATGGGGCATGTGGTGTGCTTTTCTTGTTTTTGGGTTCACTGCCACTAGGAGTATCATCTAGGAAAAAATCAATTTCTTCAAAATCATTGTGTCATGAATACAGCTCCTCCGTTGCATCCTCCTGGCCACTGGAGGGAGCCCTCACCAGAATACTGATTCACACTCATCTGGACTCCATTTCCCATAGGCCCGCATTCCTGGGACTGATCACCTCACACCTGCAGCATATAACACCACACTATTTAAGACGGACACACTTACACACACTAGTTCGCGAAGTCTTGATTTGCTTTTAGTGGTCATTTCAGAGCGTTATGTCTGTGGACTGATTTCTTGCTACGACATGGACTGTTTATCTCTGTTGAACCTTTTGCCGCCTACCCCGAACCTTGCCTGTGTACCAACTCTGAGCCATCTTGCTGCCTGTCCCGAACATTGCCTGTGACCTGATCTTGTCTCTTGCTGCCAGCCCCGACCTCCTGCCTGCCTACATCTCAATCCACCGGAGTCACCTAGAACGCCGGCCGCTGCACCTGCCGCACCGCTCCATTCCACGCATACCATCTCGAACCCTCGACTGGCTCTACCCGAAAAATTTGACGGATCACCAACCAAATGTAAGGGATTCCTTCTACAATGCTCTTTGTATGTGAATCAGCAGTCATCCATGTACCCCACAGATATGAGCCGCATTTCACTGGTTTGTTCCCTACTGATGGGTAAAGCTCTGGATTGGGCCACCGCTGTTTGGCGTGATGATGGTTCGGCATTCCCCACGTTTACAAACTTCCTACATCACTTCAGAGAAGTGTTTGAACATACCGAGAGGTGATCAGAGCCAGGCGATCTATTACTTTCACTGACCCAAGGCAAAGCCACGGCAGCTGAGTACGCCCTGCAATTCCGCACGCTAGCTGCACAGACCAACTGGGTCGAAGATACCTTGAAACTGTTATTTTGCTGGGGTTTAACAGTGGAACTACAAGCAGAGTTGGCATGCAGAGACGAGGGCAGCACTTTAAACTCTTTCATCGATCTAGCAATACACATTGATAATCTGCAACGCACTCGACGACCTGTTCGAATTCCTGCAGCCACCAACGCAAACCCAGAACCCATGCAGATCGGCTATACTCCTATTCAACCCGAGGAGAGAGAGAAGACACCAACTGCATTTATGCTTCTATTGTGGTCAAACTGGTCATATCAAGAATAACTGTCCGATCCGTCCGCCACTTACTAGTCCCAAAGCGGTGAGTTCTCTTCCATTTCATAATTATTCATCTAACTGTCTAAAGATCCCCGCTCAATTTCTGGTTAAAGATCAATGTATCACCACACATGCTCTACTGAACTCTGGGGCAGCGGGAAATTTAATGTCAGACACACTTGCTAAAGAACACAACATTCTATTAACCAACTGCCACTCCTCATTAACAGTGGAGGCGTTAGATGGGAAACCCATCGGAGAGGGGAGAATCACACACTTCACTTCCGAACTCAAACTACAAATTGGTGTCCTTCATCAAGAATCATCTGTTTCTATGTAATCCATGCACCACAAAACTCCATCATTCTCGGTCTGCCCTGGCTCCGCTCACACAACCCTCATGTATCATGGAGGGAGGGAGAGATACTTCATTGGGACAAACGTTGCCACAAACACTGCCTCCAATCAGTCCATCCGGTACCAAATTCTCACGCAGGAATCTGAGAAAGGACTATTCCTGCTGAATACCATGACCTCGCAGTGGCTTTTAGCAAAGAAAGATCCACCGAACTTCCTCCTCACAGGGCTGGCGACTGTGCTATCGAACTGCTACCGAATACAACACCTCCCAAGGGTCGAATTTTCCCCCTCTCTCAACCAGAAACCACAGCTATGAAAACCTGCATTGAAGAAGAACTAGCTAAGGGATTCATTTGACCATCAACATCACCAGCTTCCGCCGGGTTCTTCTTTGTTAAGAAAAAGGAAGGGGGTCAAAGGCCTTGCATTGACTACCGGGGACTGAACGACGTCACGGTAATTTTGCTATCCACTTCCTCTGGTCCCGGAAACGCTCGAACAGCTAAGCCAGGCTAAGTACTTCACCAAATTGGACCTCCGGTGTGCCTATAATCTCATTCTTATCCGTGAGGGGGACAGCCTTTTCAACAACCACTGGCCACTACAAGACCCTTGTGATGCCATTCGGCCTGTCCAACAGTCCAGCTGTGTTCCAGTCGTACATCAACGACATGTTCAGAGACATGTTAAACTGGTGGGTTATTGTGTATATTGATGATATTCTGATATACTCCAATTCCTTTGAAGAACACATCCAACACGTGAGAGCTTTGCTCCATAGACTGATCAAACACAGACTGTACGCCAAAGCTGAAAAGTGCGAGTTCCACCAGACCTCCACTGCATTCCTGGGGTACATCATCAGCAGGGAAGGAGTAGCTATGGACAATGGTAAAGTAAGGGCAGTGCTGGATTGGCCAGAACCTTTGATTTCAAGTCACATACAGACCCGGGTCCAAAAACACCAAGGCGGATGCCCTGTCTTTTCAGTCTGAGCTTACCGAACAGAATAGGAACGAAGAACATATCATCCCTGAATCTCTCCTTCTCGTCCCAGTCCAGTCGGACATCATGACGGAATTGAATCTAGCCAATGAACAGACAGCTCCACCACAGACATGCACGCTCAACTGCACTTATGTTCCAGTGCACCTCCGAGACAAGGTTCTACATCTGGTACATGATAAACCCAGCTCCGGTCACCTCGGCATCACAGCCACACTCAATGTACTGCAAAATCACTTCTGGTGGGAAACCATGTTACAATACGTCAAACAGTTTATCCATCACTGCACCACCTGTCAAACCTCCAAACCCAACCACCAATCACCTGCTGGATTACTACGACCACTACCCATCCCTCAATGGCCCTGGTCACACATATCCATAGATTTCGTCACAGATCTGCCCTCCTCACAAGGTAACACCACCATTCTGACAGTAATTGACCGGTTCTCCAAGGCATGTCGCCTGATATCACTTTCTAATTTGCCTGAAAAGATGCTGAAACTGCTGAGATACTATGTAATTATGTGTTTCGATTTTACGGCCTACCCGAAGACATTGTGTCAGGCCGAGGGCCTCAATTCACCTCCAGGGTCTGGGGTGCCTTTTTCAAACAGTTAAATGTCAATATCACATCAGGCTATCATCCAGAGTCCAACGGCCAAACTGAACGAATGAACCAAGAACTCACTCGATTTCTCTGCACTTACTGTCATCGTCAGCAAGCAGAATGGAGCCATTATCTCATGTGGGCAGAGTATGCACAAAATTCCTTAGAAAAACCCTCCACTGGCCTCACTCCTTTCCAATGTGTCCTGGGGTATCAACCACCCTTGTTCCCATGGTCTGGTGAACCTTCAGAGCTACCAGCAGTCAGCACGTGGATGCAGAGAAGTGAGGAAACCTGGGACTCGGCTCACCAACATCTTCAGCGTGCCGTCAGGAGGCACGAAGCTCAGGCTATCCGACGTTGACGACCCAAACCTCAGTATGCTGTGGGCCAGTGGGTATGGCTATCCACCCGAGATCTCCGGTTGAGACTCCCATGCAGAAAACTCAGTCCTAGGTATGTCGGGCCTTTTCAAATTATAAAACAAATCACCCCAGTATCCTTTCGTTTAGACTTACCCGCTAATTACCGCGTTTTTCTTACTTTTCATGTTTCTCTGTTGAAACCCTCCGGGGGTCCGGGAGGAAATCCGGAAGAGGCTGTGGACCAACAACCCCCACCACTGATGATAGAGGGCGAGGAGGCTTATCGTGTTCGAGAGCTGCTTGATTTTAGGCGCCGGGGTCAGAGGCTTCAGTACCTGGTGGACTGGGAGGGGTACGGTCCGGAGGAGCGATCCTGGGTCAATGCAAATGATATTCTGGACCCCAACCTCTTGGAAGAGTTCCATCAGATGCAACCGGAGAGACTGGCCCCGCGACCTCGTGGTAGACCCCGGCGTCCACCTCCTCGCATCTAGAGCCGCTCGCAGGGTGGGGGCTCTGTCATGAATACAGCTCCTCCGTTGCATTCTCCTGGCCACCGGAGGGAGCCCTCTCCGGAATACTGATTTGCACTCATCTGGACTCCATTTCCCATAGGCCCGCATTCCTGGGACTGATCACCTCACACCTGCAGCATATCACACCACACTATTTAAGACGCACACACTTATACACACTAGTTCGCGAAGTCTTGATTTGCTTTTAGTGGTCATTTCCGAGCGTTATTTCTGTGGACTGATTTCTTGCTACGACCTGGACTGGTTATCTCTGAACCTTTTGCCGCCTACCCCGAACCTTGCCTGTGTACCGACTCTGAGCCATCTTGCTGCCTGTCCCGAACATTGCCTGTGACCAGCCCCGACCTCCTGCCTGTCCCTGTTTATGATATTGGTTTGCCCTTCTTTTATACATCCATTTCCTAATAAAAGCTGCAAATGGATCCGCAATCTCCAGACTCTTCATTACACATTGGGTGGAAGGGAACCTGATTGGGTATGTGGTGAGAAAGTTATCAGTGTAGTGGTATGGGGATATGATTCTGGGAAGGTGAGTTGGGTGATGTAGGTGTTGGGTATTGTGAAGTGCACAGTAGGGAGGCCCAAAAGGGAATCCATAATGGTGGCTGTTTGTGGGATGATTATTGTTGATCTTATTACGTTGTTTTCGATGTATATTGTTTTGATGTTGTCTGATGTGGTTTTTATTGTTAGTTTTGCAAATGTGTGAAGCAAAATTGCATCAGATCTGTAAAAAATGTTGCACTTGTTACATTAGGGTGACCAAACTTCCTGTTTTCCCAGGACATGTCCTGTTTTCAAGTCCTGTCCTGGACGTCCTGGCTGTTTTTTAGAAAGTGATGAAAATGTCCTGGTTTTCATAATTTTCCATTGGGCCATTAAATTGACCAGCACGCGAGTATCAGTTGCAGTGTTGGCGCTCCTACCTCACGCATGATGCAATCGATTTGCATTAAAGTAACTCGCCCACCCATGTGTAATACATCTATCTATAAAGTAACAGAAGAGGCTGTGTGATGCGCGCATCGCAGAAGAAGAGACAACGACCCAGCGTCTTTGCAAGTGATTTGTGAAAAGGTGGTGTCTTTGGTTGTAGACAAGAATGCTTTACCTTGGAAGGTACGACAAGACAAATTAGTCATATTGAACCAAGATTCAATTTTAGGATCATGTTGCAGTCCCCACACAGTCATTTTCACCACCCCAGTGCAATTGTGTAACACTTTTTTCCAGCAAAGTTCCATCTTGACTGCTGGCGGGAAGACCAATCAGGTCGCTCCAATTTTCCTGCCTCAGGAACAGCAAGAATTTGCATTGCCAAATGTGATGTCAGCCCACCGGAAACAGTAGGGAAAATCTTTTCTGGTGAAAGCACTTCCAGAACAATGGCAGACACTAAAATTTGTAAGTCTTGTAGCGTGCCTTTGTGTTATAACTAAAAGAGGAAACAACCTTATTTATCTTTTCACGGATTTCCGGACGATGAAAATGTGAAAACTTTGGATTTGGGCCATACGAAGAGATGAGGGGGCGTCATTTACAGTGAGGAAGGGCAGCACTTTTGTGTGTGCTTTGCACTTCACGGAGGATGAAGAGCACACATCCAGCGTCCGGTTGGAAGTACCTTTCACTGCAGGCTGTGCCTTCCAGGTTTTCTTGGAACAACTGGGGAGATATTAAATCACGCCAGACACGGAGGACAAAAGAGGTGGCTCTGGTAAGCATGAGAAGGCAGAAGTGCACGACATTTCGACAGCCGTCCCCTCCGGGTGAGTGTAGCATGTTATTGTTAGCTAATAAAACAGCGAAAAGTTTCAGAGTAGACAAATATAGACATAGTTGTTAACTAAATTGAATGGTACAATTTTATTATATACAATGCTACATATACAATTACGATTTCAGTTATGCTAACAGTGGAGCAAGTTGTTAAGGTGAATGTGCTGTTTAATTATTTACAGGGTCTGCTGCAGAGTTGTCTGTTCATTTTTACTATTTTCAGCAAAAACCATTAGTTAGAGAGTTATTAATAAATGTTCAACAATGGAGACAATACAATAAACAAATTCCATCAAATAGAACTAATTTAGGTATATGATTATGTGAGATGTATATAAATCTATTGTTGTTTTAACATTTTAATAACTGCATAAACATAAAATGTACTATTTTTTTTTCAACAGAATTTTCTCTAATAATATGCCATTTTAAAAATGTATATATTTACGCCCCTTATACCCTCAAATAGGGCATTATTTGAGGGGCCAGCCATTTTTTGTGGTGTCAGAAACCATAGTGGACGTTATTGAGTGCTGTAGGAATTTAGGTCATGCAGAGACAGATGAATCTTTCAGATGATTCGTTCAAACATAAGTCCACACAAAAACCAACTCAACATTCCAGGGCCATTTATGGCTTGGGCCCCTCTCTGCCCATAACAGTGGACAAAGTTTTGCTACATTTTGTTTGGATCTTGGTGGACTAACTCAAACAAACTGTTCACCACCATCAGATAAAGATAGGGGGGACAACAACCAGATACCTCTTTGGGTCAAGAAGATCACCTGTGGTACCAAGCCAAGGTCCATTGGTCCACAGGCTGTTTCTTCCCTTCACCCATCGCACAACTAATCGCTAATGTCCTGGTCTGTGACCACCATAAAAATTCCTCAAGACCCCAGCACTAAAGGAAAAACAAAGAAAACTCACAGAAACCATGTTATGCATAAACTGCATCAAATCACTAAAACAGCGATTGTCGAACTTTCATTCAAACAACCTTCTACTGCATAATTCTATATCATGTCCTATAACCAATACACTTGGCCATTATGCATACGTATCACTCAGATTTTCATGCAATTGTATAAATGTTGAATGACTGCTCGAAATTTTATCGTGTGTGGTACCTTTACGCTGGTACTCTTATAACTCAGAAGATGGTTTGTTTGAATTTTGTCTAGAAGGTTTGTGGTCGTATAATAAAAATCATGTTATTTACTCTCTGCTTAGAGCAGGAACGTAAGAGACCACAGAGGTAACGATTGATTTATGGTTGGTATGGAGGAAAATACACCTCCGAACCAAACATGAAATTTAATTGGTAAGAACTCCTCCAGGAGGATGGCCAGATATCTGAGTTTAAAATCTCAGAACACGAAGGAAGAAATCAGTTCTAGTTCCAGTTAATTTCCAGTTGAGGGCTGTTCGAGTTTGGTCGTTCTCTTGAAGAAGAAGGAGAACGTCTCGGTTACGTATGTAACCCTCGTTCCCTGAAGGAGGGAACGGAGACGTACGTCGGAACTGACCGACGAATTGGCCTTCAGAGACCTATCTACTTCGAGTGTTTCTAAGCGTAGCTGGTACCGTGGAGAATACACATATGGGGTAGCCGTGAGGGGACCGCTACATATGGATACCCAGCCTACACACACGTTCCACAAACATACGGGTGCAGGCCTGGCGTCAGACGGCCGCCACGTCTGACACCGAAGGGGTGGCGGAGGACTCACAGGGTTAGCCGATTCTGGGGAACACAACTGGAGCAGAATAGACGCACGTATCCGGTCCCGAGGGGGGGAGTGGCGTATGCAAGCGAAACTAGAACGGACACTTAGCGCTACTGGCCACTGGGGCAAGTACACGGGAAGATACCGGCTCTACATGGAGGCTATAGAATCTAGCGAACGTGTTTGGTGTCGCCCAGCCCGCAGCTCTACATATATCTGTCAGCGAGGCGCCTTGAGCCAAAGCCCAGGAGGAGGCAACACTCCTTGTTGAGTGAGCTCGCAACCCAAAAGGGCAAGGCACGTCTTGGGACTGGTAGGCCAAGACGATAGCATCCACTATCCAGTGGGCTAACCTCTGCTTGGAGACAGCCTTTCCCTTCTGCTGGCCTCCGTAACAGATGAAGAGCTGCTGTGAGGATCTGAAGCTCTGCGTCCGGTCAATGTAAGCGTGCAGAGCGCGGACGGGACATAACAAAGCTAGGGCTGGGTCTGCCTCCTCCGAAGGCAGCGCTTGCAGGTTCACCACCTGGTCCCGAAGGGAGTGATAGGAACCTTGGGCACGATCAGGCCGGGTCTCAGGACAACGTGAGAGTTGGCCGGCCCGAACTCTAGGCACGATTAAATCGACCGAAGTGCATGCAGGTCCCCTACCCTCTTGATTGAAGCCAATGCAGTCAGAAGAACTGTCTTCATGGACAGAATATTTAGCTCCACGGACTGCAAAGGCTCGAATGGAGGACCCTGAAGTGCTCTGAGCACCAGGGCTAAGTCCCAAGAGGGTATCAAGTTAGGACGAGGAGGATTTAGTCTCCTCGCACCTCTGAGGAACCTGACGATTAAGTCGTGCTTACTTAGGGATTTACCATCTACTGCATCATGATACGCCGCTATTGCTGCAACGTATACTTTGAGGGTGGAAGGAGACAGCCTTCGATCCAACCCATCCTGCAGGAAGGAAAGCACAACGTTAATCGAACACCTTCGGGGGTCTTCCCGGCGGGAAGAACACCACTCGGCGAACAGGTTCCACTTCAGAGAGTAGAGGCGCCTCGTGGGGGCTCTAGCTGAAGCGATGGTGTCTACCACTGCTTGTGGTAGGCCACCTAGAACCTCCGCGTCCTTCCAGGGACCAGACATGGAGTTTCCAGAGGTCTGGATGCGGGTGCCATAGAGTGCCCGCCCCTGAGTAAGAAGGTCCCTCCTCAGGGGAATCGGCCAAGGAGGGGCTGTCGCGAGGAGTGAGAGTTCTGGGAACCAGATCCGGTTGGGCCAGTAGGGCGCAACTAGCAAGACCTGCTCCTCGTCCTCCTGACCTTGCACAGTGTCTGTGCAAGAAGGCTCACTAGGGAAACGCATACTTGCGTAGGTCCCGGGCCAGCTGTGCGCCAGTGCATCTATGCCTAAGGTACCTCCGTTCAGAGAGTAGTACCACTGGCAATGGGTCGAGTCCGGGAGGCGAACAGGTCTACCTGTGCCTCCCGAAGTGGTCCCATATCAGCTGGACGCTCCGGGGTGAAGTCGCCATTCGCCGGAGGTGCCGACTGGCGAGTGCTCGTCGGCTGTCTGGTTCAGCGCACCTGGGATGTGAATGGCAGTGACCTCACAAACTTCTGACTCCACAGGAGGAGATGGCGGGCGAGCCGGGCATGCAATGGGAGCGTAGACCACCCTGTCGGTTGATGCGCAACGGCGCAGTGCTGTCGAACGGACCAGTGCGTGCTTGCCCTGAAGCAGCTTCTTGAACTGGGCCAGGCGGGGACGTACTGCCAGTAACTCCAGGCAATTGATATGCCAAGCGCGGTTGGGGCCCCGTCCACAGACCTGAAACTGCGTGCTCATTGTACGTGGCCCCCCAACCCGTGGCCGAGGCATCCGTGAAGACCACCGCATGCCTGGACACTTGCTCTAAGTACTCCCGCCCGTAGAAACGAAGGGTCCAACCACGGGCTGAAGGTTTGGCGGCAGTACGGGGTGACTGGGACCCGGTACCTGCCGCTCTGCCACGCCCATCTCGGGACTCGGCCATGAAGCCATTGCTGAAGCGGTCTCAAATGTAGCAATCCGGCGGGCGTTACGCGGCTGCAGATGCCATATGCCCCAGGAGCCTCTGAAAAAATTTCAGTGGGACCGCCGTCCTGCCCTTGAACGTATTCAAGCAGTTCAGCACAGCCTGGACTCGCTCTTCTGTGAGGCGAGCAGTCCGGTTGACCGAATCCAACTCCATACCGAGATAAGAGATCCTCTGTGTGGGACAGAGTTTGCTCTTCTCTCGGTTGACCAAGGCCCAACAGGCTGAGGTGGACGGAGCACCATGTCCCTGTGTTCGCACAACTGTTCCCGCGACTGGGCCAGTATCAGCCAGTCGTCGAGGTAGTTGAGGATACGAATGCCGCATTCTCTGAGCGGAACAATGGCTGCCTCCGCGACCTTCGTGAAGACGCGGGGCGACAGGGACAGCCGAAGGGCAGGACTTTGCTGATATGCCCTCCTCGAGCAGCGTAGGAACGGTCTGTGTCTCGGGAGAATTGAAACATGAAAGTACGCGTCCTTCAGGTCGATCGCTGCAAACCAATCTTGGGGACGGATGCACTCGAAGATGCGTTTCTGCGTCAGCATCCTGAACGGGAGCTTGTGTAGGGCCCGATTCAGAACACACAGGTCCAAGATTGGTCTTAACCCACCACCTTTCTTGGGCACAATGAAGTAAGGGCTGTAGAACCCTGACTTCATCTCGGCTGGAGGAACCGGCTCGACCGTGTCCTTCGCCAGTAGGACATCGATCTCTGACCGCAAGACATGGGCATCGCTGCTCCGCACGGAGGTGAAGAGGATGCCCCTGAACTTGGGAGGCCGGCGAGCGAAGGTACGGATGAGCCAGCGAGACGGCCTGGGGAGACTTAGCCAGGCCCCCAAAGACCATACAAGCGGGACCAACGGCACCACAGACGTACCCGGGGTGGGGCAGCGGAGTGCTCTGGCCCGACTCGGGAGGCCCGAGGCGGCCCGGAGTGTTGCCTGAGCACTCCTGGTTTGGACAGAGGGTGGGTGGGAAGGCCTGGTGGCGTCCCCAGTGCCCACTCTGCTGCCCACTGCCCGGAAGCAGAGAGGTGGAATATTCAGGCTGCTGCTTGGGCCGCAGGGGCGGAGGCAGGCGCGGGAGGCGCCATCGGCGACGGGCTGGCGGAGCGCTGCTACCGGCGGCTGGGTGGAAGCAGCAGCGGGCCGTCGGGGCAGGATGCTTCTGATCGCCTTCCGTCTGCCTTTGGGCCACCGAGAACTGCTGGGCGAGAACTTAGTGAGCTCCTGATGCACTTCGGGAAGAATGGTATCGGGCGGGCGCTGAAAACCAGCACGCGGGCCATCCCGGAAGTACCGCCGTCGTCCGTGAGGGTTCGGGACACCGGTGGAGGTTCCCCGAGCCCGAGCACTCACGCCCGAAAGCATCCGTGTGAGCTCGGATCAGGCGCGTTACCACACCCGGCGGCAACACGGGTCCTCATCTCCGAGTCCATTAGCTCGTCCCGATGCAGCAACCGATAACATATCCTCAACCGGAGCGAAGCCGGCGGAAGGACCGGGCCGCGCTGCAGCTCAACCGGCGCGCGGAGGAGGGAGGATCCCGAGGGTGTCCCGTCGCCGGGTGTCTCACTGTAACCCTCAGGTCTCCAGGATCACTCCCAGCAGGATCAGTCAGCAATGCAGCGGGAGGACCGCTAGATCGAGGATGCGCCAGTGCGAACGTCGCAGCCTAACCGTAGAAGGGTCATGTCATGTTCCAGTCAGCATGAGTCAACCGACAGACAACCTCGCTGCCGAAACTCACGTGAGACAGCGATCGTGCCCGTCAGCTGAAGAAGGGTCAAACCGTGTAGCTCTTTAAGAGATCTTGAAAAGGCGGGTTGAAGAGGCACATAGCCCAGATGGCCGCTAAGACTTGAAAACTTTTGTTTTGGCGAGGAGAGGGCCACCTGAAGGTCGCAGCTGGGTAGGAGTGGTTAAGCTGTTTTTGGTTTTGCGCAACACACTGTCGCCAGCAAGCCTGTCAGAACAGCTGTTTTTCTGCTTCACAGCTGCGCGACACGCGCTGCAGGGTCAGAACAGCTGTTTTTCTGCTTCACAGGCTCGCGACCGCCGCTGTACTGTGCCGTAACTCCAGCCGGAAAGAGCTTCTCTGTAGACTCGTCGTCGTAACACTCCGCAGGAACACAGGATAACGCAATGTTTGGCTCCGAAGTAGAAAGCGAGTATGCGGTGTTTCACTTCCGTTTTTATACCCGCGTTGCGGGCGGAGCGTGAACCGCATGCCAATGTCAATTGGCTCGTTTAGAAACACTCGAAGCAGATAGGTCTCTGAAGGCAGATCCCAATTCGTCGGTCAGTTCCGACGTACGTCGAACGTGACCGACTGAAAGGGAACTCCAAAGACGATCAGATGAGCGTGGCAGACCAGAGAAAATGGGTAAAATTCATTCAAGCCATTTAGACCTCTCCTCTCACTTTCCTTTCTTTTACCTAAGTTTATTTTCTTTCCACGAGTCTCGTGTTCTAAGTTAAGTTTCGCTGCAAAATTTCTCTCGACGAATCTCCAGCTTCAAACAGCCACGAGACCTTCTCATCCAGCAGCCAACACGCCACGGGATTGGATTCCCAAGATGTCCATCAAAGACACGACAAGACCTTCTGCGAATCACACTGAACCGGGAAACCCCTCTCCAGCCAGGACCGAAAAGGGAATCGCCATTCCATGATGACACGCGCGACAAACGCAAGTAACCTTCAGATTTTAAACTGAACGGGTTAATTGATATCAAATTGAATAACCCCGCCTAAGCAACGATAGGAGGGTTAAGTCAATGATCGGTGGTTCATTCAGGTCATGTGTTATAAATGCAGATACTGCTAGAAACTTGGGACTTCACCCTTCTCTCTCTTAAAACTCACTCTTTCCTCTCTTTCCTCCTTTCTGCAATGCGTGTGAATGTGTGTGTGTGTGTGTGCGTGTGTGTTTGTTTTTGTTAGAAACTAACAAAACATTATATGCATTGAAGAGACATGGCTTAAACCTAAAAAGAGAAGGGGGTAATGGGGGTGGATGTGCTATTTTTGTTAGGCAAGTTGTTTCATATAGAGAAATAGGAAAAGGGAAAGAGTTGGAGTATATAGTTGTTGAAGTGTGATTAGGGGATGGTAGGTTGGTTATTGTGAATTTCTATAATCCATGTCAGAGGTTGGAATTGGAAAAATTGGAGGCTAAAAAAAGGACTAGGTAGTAGAAGAATAATTTGGTGTGGTGATTTTAATGCTCACAGTACTCTTTGGGGAAGGGAAAGGACGGATAGAAATTGTTTGATAGTGGAGGATTTTATGGATGCTTTGGGACTAGGGAGTTTTACGAGGGTTAACTGTAGTACAGGCAGTGAGTCAAGTTTAGACTTGACATTAGTGTCACAGTCCTTGGCAGGTAGTTGTGTGTGGGAGGTTATGAATCAATCGACTGTAGGAAGTGATCATACCCCATTTTATGTCGATCTCAAACGACATGTCACCTCACACACCCACAAATCTGGTAACCAACTTGACCTCATATACACACGCAACTGCACTACAGATAATATCCTGGTCAAACCCCTACACACCTCAGACCATTACTTCATCACATTTAATCTACAACTTACTGCTCCCGCATTCCCAATCCCACAACCAGTTACTTTCAGACGAAACCTACGCTCTCTTTCTCCCTCTCATCTCTCCTCTGCTGTGTCATCCTCTCTTCCCTCACCCACACAGTTCTCATCCATGGATGTCAACACTGCAACAGACACTCTATGCTCTACTTTAACTTCTTGTCTAGATAGTATCTGCCCTCTGTCTTCTAGGCCAGCACGCCCCACTCCTGCTAACCCATGGTTATCTGATGTTCTTCGTGAACACCGGACAAAACTAAGGGCAGCAGAGAGAAAATGGCGAAAATCAAACGACCCGTCTGACCTGGGTAAATATCAATCTCTGCTCTCATCATTCTCAGATGATGTCCATGTGGCTAAATCCTCATATTTCCACAACAAAATCAACAGCACCTCTAACACACGCACACTCTTCAGAACATTCAACTCTCTCCTCTGTCCTCCTCCACCACCTCCTTATCTGCAGACGACTTTGCCCACTTCTTCACAAATAAAACTACAACCATCAGCAGTCAGTTCCCACCCCGCACACACAGGATTTTAGATCAGCCACACCCACAGCCAAACATCTTCTCTCCTCCTTCTCTACACTCACTGAGGCAGAAGTATCTAAACTTCTCCTCTCCAGCCATCCCACCACCTGCCCTCTAGATCCTATCCCCTCACACCTTCTACAAGCCATCTCTCCCACACTTCTACCAGCACTCACACACATCATCAACACATCTCTCAGCACTGGCTTTTTCCCTACCACATTCAAGCAGGCCCGGGTCACCCCACTGCTTAAGAAACCCACTCTAGACACATCACTTGTAGAGAACTACAGACCAATTTCTCTCCTGCCTTACATAGCAAAAACACTTGAGCGGGTTGTTCTCAACCAGGTTTCATTTTTCCTCTCACAGTCAAATCAGCTGGACGTTAACCAGTCAGGTTTCAAAAAGGGCCACTCAACAGAGACTGCATTACTGTCAGTCACTGAAGCCCTGCGGATGGCAAAAGCTGCTTCCAGATCATCAGTCCTAATCCTCCTCGATCTATCTGCTGCATTTGACACAGTGAATCACCAGATTCTTCTGTCCACCCTCTCATCACTGGGCATCACAGGGACTCCACTCCACTGGTTTGAGTCTTACCTCACAGGTAGGTCTTTCAAGGTTGCCTGGAGAGGTGAGGTATCCAAAGCACATCAACTGACCACGGGGTTCCTCAGGGCTCAGTGCTGGGACCTCTTCTCTTCTCCATTTACACTACGTCACTGGGACCCATCATACAGGCACATGGCTTCTCATACCATTGCTATGCTGATGACACTCAACTCTATCTTTCATTTAAACCAGATGACCCCACAGTAGATGGACGCATCTCAAGCTGTCTGGCAGACATCTCGGCATGGATGAAAGAACACCACCTTCAGCTCAACCTGGCAAAGACTGAGCTTCTCGTCTTCCCTGCCAATCCGACTCTACAACGCAACTTCACCATCCAGCAAGGTTCATCTCTGATTACCCCCTCAGGGTCGGTCAGAAATCTTGGTGTAATCTTTGACGACCAGCTGTCCTTCAAAGACCACATTTCAAAGACAGCTCGATCATGCAGGTTTGCTCTGCACAACATCAGGAAGATCAGACCGTTCATTACAGAGCATGCAACACAACTTCTCGTCAGGCCCTTGTCATTTCTAGGCTTGACTACTGCAATGCGCTTCTGGCTGGTCTTCCATCGTGTGCAATCAAAACTCTTCAATTGATTCAGAATGCTGCAGCACGTCTTGTATTCAATGAGCCCAAAAGGGCCCATGTCACACCTCTCTTCATCTCTCTGCACTGGCTGCCACTCGCTGCCCGCATCAAGTTCAAGGCCTTGACACTCGCCTATGGATCCACCACAGGCTTGGCACCAGCATATTTCGACTTGCTCCTACGAGTCTACACCCCTACCAGAAGCCTTCGCTCAGGTAAGGAGCGTAGGCTTATGGTACCATCACAGAGAGGCATGAAATCCCTCTCCAGAACTTTTTCATTCACCGTTCCTGGCTGGTGGAACAATCTTCCTACCTCCATCCGGATGGCAGAATCACTGTCATCATTCAAAAGACAGCTAAAAACTCATCTCTTCCGTGAACACTTATCATAAAAAAAATTAAAAATAAAAAAACTTCTCTTTTATTCCTTCCTTATTCTAGCTTAAGCTTATTCTATGTAATATCCAAAACTTGGTATTTAAGGCACTTTTTGCGTTTTGCGCCTATTCATGAACGATCGCTTCCTGTACTCCTATGTTGTAAGTCGCTTTGGATAAAAGCGTCTGCTAAATGCCTAAATGTAAATGTAAATGTATGTAGAGTAGGTAATGAAAGTAAGCTGGCATTAGAAGATGTATCAGAAAGGTGGGTATTTAGAAAAGCAGAGTGGGATACATCTAGAGAGATAAGTGAAACAATTTTTTAAAAATATAAATAGAGAGCAGGATATAGAAATATTTAATGAAAATGTGAGAGAGGTCTGAGAAAGTCTGGGGGGGGACTAGTAAAGATATAGAGAAAGCAGATATGTTATCTTATAAGCATTGGTTGAGGTGCATAGTTCTAGAAATATGTCAGAAGAGGGGATAAGAGGAAGGAAAAACACTAGTGAAGAAAATAAAGAATTGCTTCTTTAACAGAGAAGAGAGGGATGATGCTATTAATTCTCATTTTACATTAGAGGAATTGAAACGGTTCATCTTTAAATCAGGATTAACTGCTCCAGGAAAGGATCAGATCTGTTATATCATGCTGGAACAAATGTCAGATTAAGTGTTAGAGGTCATTTTACATTTATATAATAAGGTTTGGAAGGAAGGGAAATTACCAGGATGTTGGAAACAAGCAGTTATAGTGCCAATTAGGAAACCAGGGAAAGATCCCACTAATCCATCTTACTGTAGTGGGATCAACGGTGCCTCGAATGCGCTCTGTATATTTACCTTTTTTTCTATTAAAAAAAACATGTGCACGTGTTATCCAATCACATAGTATTGTAGATATATAAACAGGGGCTTTAAGCCATTGCGCGTGTGTCAGAGCACCGTTTGTGCATCATTTCCTTCCGCTCCCCAGGTTTGTTGTTGAGCTTCCTATTAATGATGAGATGCGTGGCTTGAAGTCACCCGCTAAATTGTCGTCATAGCTTCCTTTATGAACACTCGTCTGTGGGAGGTCGGCGTCGGCTTCGTTCAACATTCCCCTGTTGTATTCCCGTGGCTTATTAGCCTGTCGTCTGTTTGTGTGCACAATCGGACTCACAACTATAGCAACATGAAGGTATGTGTAATTGCCGCTATTCACGCATATCCCTTTTTGTTGTGATAGGAATTTTATGTTTTAACTCATTTTAGGAGAAATAGTCGATTACTGCCTGTGGGGCAACGTTCTTTGATGCTGCTGCTTTGTCTGCATTGGTCTCTCCTGTGTTAAACTACTCTCCAGCGCGAGCTCGCTGGGTCTACGTGTCCTGTGTTAAACTACTCTCCAGCGCGAGCCGAGGCTTCATGGCAGGCCGCTCATAGGCCCTTGTGTGCGGTGGTGGGCTTAGTCACAGAGTGCAGTGATTTGTGTGTGATCTGACTGGTGTGCGTGTGGTGGGACCGGTGCACAAGGTGGGAAGATTTTGATATAGTTAGTTGACCTGCCATTGGTAGGCCTCGGTCTCCCTTTTCTGACTCCAGCATACTTCGTCTATTCTAAACTAGCCCTGGGGTTTTAACCCTTTTATAACTTATTTTTTTGAATGTTGTAAAAATAAAACTTTTGTATTTTTGGTATCCACGTCTCCAGACCCTTTTTCTGCTGAAACATGAACCTGTGTCCTTTTGTGCGTAATTAACTTATAATATTTCCCTGGTCATCAGGGTGGCGTAGTCTGCTACATTTTGAGTTCCCCTTCTGGGATTACTCCTCCCGCCACATAACTATAGACCAATAGCATTGACATCTCACATGTGTAAAATAATGGAACGTATGATTACAGACAGACTAACATATTATTTGGAAACAAGGAACATTATATCAAAATATCAAAGTGGATTTAGAAAAGGTAGGCGAACAATGGATCCGATAGTATGTCTAGAATCAGAGGTGAGGAAGGCACAAGTGAATAAAGAGGTAGAGGTAGCAGTGTTTTTTGATGTGGAAAAAAGCATATGATTTACTATGGAAAGAGGGATTATTGATTAAAATGAAAATATTAGGAATATCAGGAAAAGTGTTTAGATGGGTGAAGGAATTTTTATATGGACGATCAATAGAGGTGAGAGTGGGAAAAACCTTGTCAGAAAGCTTTTCGGTGGATAATGGAATGCCACAAGGAAGTGTTATTAGTCCGTTATTGTTTTCTTTAATGATTGATGATGTGTATAATAATATTGGGCAAGCTATAGGGAGATCTCTGTTTGCAGATGATGGGGCACTGTGAAAGAGAGGTAGGAATTTTGAATATGTTGTGAAACAGATGCAGGAAACAATTAAAATAGTGGAGCAATGGTCCTGGGAATGGGGATTCAAATTTTCTGTGGAAAAAAAAAACACTTTTCTTTACAAGGAAGAAAGTTGGAGCAGAGTTCCAGTTGTATTTATATGGCAAGAAGCTGGAAAGGACAGATTCATTCAAATTTTTAGGTGTGTGGTTTGATGCTAGGCTCACATGGAATGTACATATTGATAGTATTGTAAATAAGTGTAAAAAGGTAATGAATGTGATGAGATATTTAGTGGGAACAGAGTGGGGAGCCGATAGGTCTGCTTTGAAAACGATATATATATTGGTATAATAAGATCTGTTCTGGATTATGGATGTGTGGTGTACAGTGATGGGAATAACGGCGTTATAGATAAACGGTGTTACTAACGGAATTATTTTTTTCAGTAACGAGTAATCAAACGAATGTTTTTCCCGTTACAACGCCGTTAGCGTTACTGAGAAAAAAACGCGGCATTACTATAATTGAGCTGACTGAAGCGGTTTGCATCCGAACAGGCTCTCTGTCAGTCAGACCTGCAATGTTTTTCTTTCTTTGGTTGGTGTTTGTGTGTGTGTGTGGGCAGGCGTGCATGCTTGTTGGGGTGGGTGGGGTAGTAACACATAACTGATGATGATTGGTGGGTGGGAGACAAGGTTGAGGTTGATAGGTTGAGTACACACACACACACGATGCACACGCATATTCCCAGTCAGTCAGCGATGGCAAGTCTAACGACGTCAAAGGTAGCTTTCGCAAACTGGAAGTATAAGTGCAACTTTTCCATCATTGAGGTGAAACGTAAGAATGTTTATGTACATGCAACATATGCCCAGATCCTCTCCACGTCGGTGGAAAGTAATTCTAATCTAACAAAGCACCTCACATCACCACATGCCGCCACAAAATTTGTGGCTAAAAACCCAGTTGATAACACTCCACTACCAAAGGAGTAGTATAGTACTGATAATATTTACACTATAGTAGGCCTACTGATAATATTTACTCTATAGACCTATTGATATCCTAATATTTACAATAATGTATTGAATTTGATAGTTGTCTCTCACATTGTCCCACAGCAACATTACAATAGTGTACATTAATGTACAATGTTTTATAATAATAATTTATTCTATTTAATATTCTATTTCATGTCCAACTCATTTATTTAACATTTAATATTGAGGGCATCCAAGTTTTGGAAAAAAAGTAATAAGTTACTTTTATAATGATGTAACTCAGTTACTAACTCATTTAATATGTAAGTAACTAGTAACTATAACTAATTACTTTTTTAATAACGTGCCCAACACTGGTGAACACATTAAGTTTTATTATCCTGGCATGTGTGGAGATTTTTAAACTGTTACAACTAGCCCCACGTTAGGTTGTGCTTTAATTCAATTCAATTCAATTCAAATATATTTGTATAGCGCTTTTCACAATACACATTGTTTCACAGCTTTACAGAAAGTGCATTTAATGAATGTACATTGAAAAATGTTAGAAAAAGTTAATCAATCATGTATTAATTTAGGCCATAACAGCGCTGGCGTTGAGTCGTCTCATCACAGGCGGCGAGTCGTCTCATCACAAGCGTCGGCGTCGAGTCATCTCATCACAGGCGTCGAGTTGTCTCATCACAGGCGTTGGGGCATCTGAAGTCTCCATGAGAGGCTGGATACAAACTGGAGCTGACGAACTATTTACCTCGGGACTAGTGTCCCGAGATAATAACAGAAAAGCAGATGGGAAATAATTAGCATAGCTGCTGTTCAGAATATTGATGCTTTTGATCCGATTTAACTGTAGTATAAAAGGTAATTATAATGTGAATGCTTGGCTAAAGAGATGCGTCTTTAATCTAGTTTTAAACTGGGACAGCGAGTCTGAACCTCGAACAATATCAGGAAGACTATTCCAGAGTTTAGGAGCTAAATGTGAAAATGCCCTCCCTCCTTTAGTGGACTTAGATATCCTAGGAACGACCAGAAGCCTCGAGTTTAGTGATCTTAAGAGCGCGATGGATTGTAGGGCGATAGAAGATCCGTTAAATACACTGGAGCTAAACCATTTAGGGCTTTATCGGTCAGTAGCAATACTTTGTAATTGATACAGAATAGGTAACCAGTGTAGAGATGATAAAATTGGTGTTATATGATCATATTTTCTTGACCTAGTAAGAACTCTAGCAGCTGCGTTTTGGACTAACTGTAGCTTGTTTATTGAGGATGCAGGACAACCAGCTAATAAAGCATTACAGTAATCTAGTCTCGAGGTCATGAATGCATGAACTAACTTTTCTGCATCAGAAATAGATAGCATGTTACGTAGCTTAGCAATGTTTCTAAGGTGGAAAAACGCCGTTCTTGTAACATATGAAATATGATTTTTGAAAGACAAGTTGCGGTCTAATATAACACCCAGGTCTTTTACTGTAGTGGATAAAGTGAACAGGACGTCCTTCCAAGTTAAAGTTGTATTGTGAGAGGTTTTGTGGGCAGTTTTTTGGACCAATAAGTAATACCTCTGTTTTATCTGAATTGAATAGCAGAAAATTACTCGTCATCCAGTATTTAATATCTTCAACACACGTTGTCAGTTTAGATAATTTAGTGTTTTCATCTGGTCGTGATGAAATATATAATTGAGTGTCATCAGCATAACAGTAGAAATTAATTCCATGTTTTCTTATAATATTACCAAGTGGCAGCATATATACTGAGAATAGCAGAGGGCCTAACACAGATCCTTGCGGCACCCTGTAGTCTACTGACGTTATCTTTGATTTTTCCCCATTTAGACAGACAAAATGGTAGCGGTCTGATAAGTACGATCTAAACCAGTTTAATGCCTTTCCCTGAACACCAGTGTAATTTTGAAGTCGATCTAAGAGTATTTTATGATCTATAGTATCGAACGCAGCAGTAAGATCGAATAGAGAACTAGTATTGAGATACAGCCTTGGTCAGAAGCTAGAAGTAAATCATTTGTGATTTTAACGAGCACAGTTTCTGTGCTATGATGCGGCCTGAATCCGGATTGAATTTTTTCATAGATATCATTTTCTTGCAAGAAAGAGCACAATTGAGCAGACACAACTTTTTCTAGTATTTTAGACATAAATGGAAGATTTGAAATGGGTCTGTAATTTGCTAGGTTATTATGATCTAATTGTGGCTTCTTAATGAGAGGTTTTATGACTGCCAACTTGCATATTCTTGGAACATGACCTAAAGATAAAGACGAGATAATAATATTGAGAAGAAGGCTCTTCCAC
This sequence comes from Gobiocypris rarus, assembly GCA_023029165.1. NCBI lineage: Eukaryota > Metazoa > Chordata > Actinopteri > Cypriniformes > Gobionidae > Gobiocypris > Gobiocypris rarus. The sequence continues at coordinate 16,171,510 of CM040935.1, forward strand.
TACAGGTAACAGCTCTTTCAGTAGTTTAGTGGGTATTTGATCTAATAAACATGTTGTTGGTTTAGATGCAATGATAAGTTTATTTATTTAGTTTATTTAGCTCTTCCTGTCCTATAGTTGTAAAGCGGTGTAGTAGTTCTTGAAGGGCGATAATTGAGGTTGAATCATAAGACATCATTAAAGGTTGTACATTTACAATTCTGTTTCTGATGCTTTCTATTTTCTCAGTGAAGAAATTCATAAAATCATTACTACTAAACTGTAACGGAATATTTTGCTCAGGCGATGCTTGTTTATTTGTTAATCTAGCCACGGTGTTAAATAAAAACCTTGGAATATTTTGGTTATTTTCTATTAGTTTGCGGAGATGCTCGGCCCTGGCTGCTTTTAGGGCCTTTTTATTATGTGACTTACTATCTTTCCACGCGATTCTAAAGACCTCTAAATTAGTTTGTTTCCATTTACGCTCTAAGTTACGAGTTTCTCTCTTGATAACATGTGTAGCACTGTTGTACCATGGTGCTTTAGTTTTCTCTCTAACCTTTTTTAATCTAATTGGTGCAACATTTTCTAATGTACTAGAGAAAATGGTGCTCATACTGCTAGTCATTTCCTCTAGTTCATCTGTTTGTTTGGGTTCACTGAGCAGCTGAGACAGATCAGGTAAGCTTTTTGAGAATCTATCTATAGTGGTTGGAAGGATTGTTCTGCCTGGTCGATAACGTGGCGCAACATGACAGATTTCAGCAGTACGCAGTATGCAAGTTACCATTTAATGGTCAGTGACATCATCACTTTGTTGTATAATATCTATATCGTTTGGGTTGGTTCCATGTGATATAATTATGTAAACGCAGCCCCTAACGCATAATTTGTGTTATCTACGTGTATGTTAAAATCTCCAACAATTAATGCTTTATCGACATTGACCAATAGATCTGATAGAAAGTCTGCAAACTCTTTAAGGAAATCAGCATAGGGCCCTGGAGGTCTATAAACAGTAGCCAAGGCTAGAGATAATACGGTTTTCTTTCTTACATCTAAGAGCTTAACATTTAGCACTAGTACTTCAAACGAGTTAAACCTGTGACCTGTTTTCTGAGTAACATTTAGAATATCTCTATAGATTGTTGCAACACCGCCGCCACGACCAATCAGACGGGGCTCATGCTTATAACAATATCCTGGTGGAGTAGACTCATTAAGACCGAAATAATCATTTGGCTTAAGCCAGGTTTCAGTTAGGCAAAGCACATCGAAACTATTATCTGTGACCATTTCATTTTCAATAACCGCCTTAGGTGTGAGCGATCTAATGTTTAGAAGACCTAGTTTTAGAAATTGTTTTTGTTCACTAATATTGAGATTTTCTGGTTTAATCACAATTAGATTTTTCCTAGATCTTACAGTAGATTTAAAGTTTGACCTCACTAAACGATGAATAGACACAGTTTCTATATAATGTTCTACATTGGTACTTATGTCAATTAAGTTAGGACAGCAAAGACTGTAATTTGGACTTTGACTTACTAGTCATATGGTGGTGTGTAACGCCCTGGAGATGTTGTCCAATAGAAGAGCCGCTCCGATTCTGCTGGGGTGAAGGGGGTGAAGGCCATCAAGACGGAAGAGCCTAGGTCGCTCCCAAAACAGATTCCAATTATTTACAAAGAGCAGCTTCTGTTCATTACACCATGACATTAACCATTAATTTAGAGCAAGTAATCTACTAAACCTTTCATGTCCTAGTTGGTACGTGGGAAGGGGTCCAGACACTATGATCGTTGCTTCAGGCGATGTTCTGCGCACCGTCTCGACCAGACTCCTGAAGTCCTTCTTCAGAACCTCCGTCTGCCGCAGCCTGATGTCATTCGTTCCCGCGTGCAGCACGACAGCTCCAATGCGCTCGTCACCGTTCAGGATCTCCCTGCGCAGCGACATCGAGAACACGAGCACCAGGAAAGCAGTGAGTGCGCACCTTACCTTTACCTGACGTGGCGCGACATGCCGGACGATGGAAGTACCGATGACCACAGCGTCGCGTTCCGTCGCGAAAGAGGGGAGAAGCGGTTCCGGTGGAGATCTCAAGACCGGGAGGGTGGAGAGGTCCTTGCTCTGGTCCTGGTCTTCCGCTGTGGAAACACCCAGGGTCCATGGTGCTGTGTCTGTGCCGGAGTGAACGAAACCAGGGATGATGGTGTCCTGGGTGCTTGGGTCCTGTGCAGAGAAACACACGGAGTAGACGAGGTCGGAGTCAAAAGGTTACTAACCACTGACTTCTGAGCATCGGCGCGTGATGATTCAAGCGCTGAACGTCGCTCTCTCAGCACGGCTCGTCTGTCTTGTAGGTCGCAAATCTGCTTGTCCAACGACTCCAACTCCAACTGCACCGAATGCAGCTTGAACATGTCCTCACCTACACTCATAGGTAACATTAGACACACATCCAATTTATTCGCCATTGTAGTAGATGTGCTACAATGGCGAATTGTAGGTTTCAGTGGTTACGGTGTAAATAAGTTACCACGCATGCAATGTTAGCGGTCACGGCTAGTAGCGGAAGTTCGGATATAAGTAGCGATATCAAAGCAATCCGATTGTATTTTATAGAGAATCGTATCTGTGATATGTTCACACGCTGTAAATAATAGAAAGTATTCGTTTGTAAGCGAGTGTGATTATAAGTCAATTCGACGGAGCTACAAACACATGTGAACGAAACCACATACCCCATTAGGTATGATTCAAGATGTCAACTTTAATGTCTGTACCTTTGCAAGCCGCATGCAACCATAGGTTGAAGAGTAAATAGGACTTGCAAAGGTACAGTAGGACTATCAGCTCCAACAGAATAAGGTACTCTTTCCAAGCCATAAGCAGTTAAACAGGCATGAAAAATGACAAGTCAGATACAAGCAAGGATTGATGTCAGTTTTATTAAGAAACCTTATTTTGCCCATGAACCGTTACAGGACCAAGTGTGGCCTTCCCTTCCCACTGAACGCCTAGGAGAACGAGCCAAGGTAGAGCTCATATGTCAGAAGCAACCTTAAAAGCAAGAGCTACCAACCTCCATAGGGAGCAGCAGCAATTCCACCATCAGGACCACATGTGGAGTCACAGCAACCACAAACTTGGTCGTTTCCATCAGCAGCAGACCATCTGCAACAAGACAAAGCACTTTTAACATGAGCAAAGACAGCTTAAAGAAAACAATTAAGTGCAACATACCCATTGGCAAATAAACAGGATTTGCGCTGAGCATCACTGGGTGCAGAAGCAATAGTTGCCTTCAGAACACATTATGTAGATATGCAAGGGATGACAGACAAGTCAGGAAGACAAAGCAGATGGGAAGTGAAGTTGAATTAACTCATGCTATACATTGGACAAGCAGAAGGACTGGATCTCTTCTGGAACATGAATGCCTGGATCTTGTCCACCTGGGACCGAGGCATGAAGCAGGAGCTGGAAGCTGTAGCCTTGGCATCCACAAAGCACCTGATGATAGTCAAAGCAACTCATGAATGTCAACTTTAAGCAACTAGACCTTATCCGTGATTCTCAGTGACAGAAGTAAAAATAAAAAAACACTAAAAATGAAAAGCCTCCGTTGAGGCATAAGGGACCCAAGTTGGCCTCAAAGCATCACTGCTTACATTTTGAAGCCTGTGGTTCATGAAAGTGCCCATTAAATGGTCTCCCAGATGCACAAGAAGCAGACAGAAATTCACAGAGACTACTTACCTTTGATAATGGCATTGTATCGGTCCGGGTAATCGGAGTACCTGCTAGAACTTCAGGGGTGTAGGTAAGAGAGAAAGTGTAGACGAGCTCATCCTCATTCATCTGTAAGAGATTGTGGTTACCAACAGGGTCATCCCAAATACAATCCACTGCAATGAATGGAAGAATACATTGTGTAATAGTGGAATGATTTCTAAAGAGCATAGATCTTTCCATTTGATAGTCAATGATTTGTAGACATGGACTGCGTCCCAATTTGCCTACTTATACTATGACCTAAAAGTATGTACTTTCTGTGAAGAAAAAAGTACATACTTTTGAGTGTGTAACAAAGGAGTGTGAAAGCTTTGGGACATACTACTTCGTCATCTTTAACAGACTCTGTCGATTAGGTACATGCATCCCGTCACTGACAGGGCAGTTCAAACAATCATCACAAAGTTAAAATCCTCCACATTCAATTTAATTTCCTACTGTATCGGAGAGAAACATAGTAGCACATTAATCTGCCATTCGTGGGTCTTTAATGCAGAGACTCTCCTCGTGTGTTTGCGGTTTAAATAGTGATGGATTTAAGTTAAATGGCAAACATATTACAAAAATTTTCACAATGGTGAAAATGCAGATAACACTGAATAAATAACTTTTCGTCTGGTTAGATATTCAATTGATCACTCAAACCCCTTTACCTAAACCACTCCACTTAACTGTACTCTCACATCCGTCATGTTGGTAGTTTTTAAACACTCTCCTCATTTGTAGTTCTAATCGCATGCTCATCCAACTCACGATGGGTTGTGGGCAATATCAGCCGTTAGAGTGTGTGATCTGCACTTTGAATTCTGACCGGAAATAGTAGACCATCCGGGTATCTTTGGAATACTCTTTTCAACATACAATTTGGGACTTACGAATTCTATTTTCAAATACCATTTAGTACAGATAGTATGCAAATTGGGACGCAGCAATGCACTTAGGACTGAACATGCGTATTGGCTTTTCGTGAAAAATATTTGCTACCCTCTGCCACATACAACCCATTTATATTTAGGAGTTCTTACCATCTGCACACTGTTACAGTTCTGTAATTCATACTCAAAGATGAGCACTAGACTCAGAGTCCAGACCAACAACAGGACTTCCACCTAAAGAAAGACCAGCTGGCTCGAAAAGTTGACCATTGCTCAACAAGCCTTGCTGGACCTCTACAAGAACACGGTCCTCTCCGCATTGAACCGCCACACTGCTGGGAGTCACGGGTTGCCTCAACTGGAAGTCCACCAAGCGCCACTCCAAAGGCTTCACTGGACCTTCCCAGGCAGATCAAATGCAACAACCAGAACCACCACTAAAACACCTTTCAGAAACTCCATCCTGGCAAACTATGTCACAACTATCACAATACACACCAGTGCTTGGCTTTGCCCTTTTGTACAGCTTTGAATGAAGGTTGTACCTCCCCTTTTAGTTTAATTGATTACGTTTGATTCTCCTCTGGACCTGTCGAGTTTATGCATTTCTGGGACCCACAGCTCAGGTAGGGCATGTTGTAAAGGCCGAAACATACTCCGCAAGAACCGAGAAAAAAGTTCATGCTCCCAGGGCTGCGAGAACAAAATGACGTAATTTTGTTCTCTGAGCCCTGGTTTGGGAGTTCTCGCAGCTCGTTCTCGAAACATTGTCTGAGCAAAACTTTTTTCTTGTGGGTGTCTGAGAACTATTGTGTGATTGGGCAGAGATTTAAAGCGGGCGGGGTTTAACAGAGAAATGGAGATGTTCGACACCTGCTGTTCTTGTGAACTATATAATGTCCTGGTCAGAACGAACTTTGTTCTTGTTCTTGCCACCTCGAGAAAATGAACACATTTCTTTGTTCTTGCAGAGTATGTTGCGGCCTTAACTCTTACAATGTGGCACTATTAGACCTATGATATTTTATACTTTATACTATAGAGGAAACAATGAGAAAAGAGTCAATGTTCAGAAGTTATGGTTTTTAACTATGCTGTTTTGTCAACTCAAATTAGTATATTTTTAGTTATTTAATGGCATGTTACTTGAAATTGAATTTTTATTTATTGACTTTAAGTTTGTGTGTTTTTAGTTTGTGTGTTAATAGATGTGGGAAAAAAATACTCTACCCCAAGTTGATTTACACACTGAGAAAGTCAAAAAGCATTAGGTCATTCCCCACATCTAAAGATGTCACTTTACATTACAATTGTGTTTGTGTTGAAAAGCATATCCATGATACTCTTAAAGATTTGGCAAGCAAATCATTCCAAAAGAACTCTGAAGAGAAAACCCTGTCCCATTAAGCACTGCGGCTGATTAGCTGACTAGTTGCTTTGGACTACTAATATTCCTCTGAATGAAGCTGTGTACTGTCCACCTCTGCAACTGCCACATGTGAACGCGATGCTATTTCATTAACAGAGTTTGTGTCGTCAACAGAACATATCACGTATTCACATAACTCTTGTGCATACTTGGTACATGTGCACAAAGGGGGAAGGTTGTTCTTAAAGAGCCCGATACTTTTAGGGTACTTAGGTATTGAAAAAGTGTTACAGCACTTGTGACGCAGGGCAGTCTAGGTCCCGCCGTATAAAACGTGGTTGTTAAGGTGGAGTTTGTCACCTGGGTGTGCATCGTACAATCGCTGTTTTGTGTGAGTGTGCACACAGCTCTGCGGGTGGTATGTACCTAGCTATTTGGCTAACATCTGCCAGCATGAGAGTCAGATGCTCAAACAAGGAGGCTAAAGGCTGTGACTTCTAGTGTCAGTCGCTAGAGCGTCTCTTGTGATCAGAGGAGTGAGGTTTTTATCCACACAGCAACTACTAGCTTGCCTTTGTTACATATGCACTATTTAAGTGTGTATATTTGTTATGGTCAGGATTGGTGTGACTTTGCTGTTGGGTGCAGGCTGTCTTTCACTGCAGGTATGTTAATTCCAATGGATTAATATTTGTTGTGGACTGACTATAGTGGTAACTTGTGCTTTGATCGTACTGCAGCGTGTGTGTGTGCGCTCTGGAGATTTGATACTCTTAAAGATTGCATGTTTGCAGTTCATCGATTGAAAGGTTTTTAGTCCCTTGTATAATGCCTCATCCCAATCCTGAATTGGCAGTTGAATAAACAAGTCTCAGCGCTGAGGGAGAGCATCTCAAAGAATCTCATAGAATCTCAAAGAGTCTCATTTTTAAGGCCAGTGATGCAGATATATACATAGGATGTAAAGGGGGTAGAAAAGTTTTCCCAAACACAGAGAGAATACATCATCTAGCTCATGGTAAAGGAATGTGAGATCTTTACAATAACAAGGCTAATATGGTTGCCATCTGGTCAGCTATCCATTTGACCTAGAGGCCCTGCAAGACTTCATACGTTTAACAGAAAAACCAGGGACCTTTTCTCCATCCAATCCCAGCAAAACCTGTTGCCATAGGTGGGGGTGCTTCCATACTGAAAACCATATGTTGGACTGCAGCCTCACAGAGAACAACAAATACCTATGTCCATTTTTTACTCTATGCTGAGATCAACACAAAATCTATCAATTGCCCCTTTTGGCAATAAAATTGCCACACCCAGATCTCAGCATTACTTACATACACATACAATCAATTTCTTTACCTTCGTTAACATTTCAGCAAACATTTCCTGAATTCTTCTTCATTCACTTTAAAATTCTATTTGTCAATGCATGTGGTTCATCGTCATGATGTACCCAAGTTTCATTACCAGTGCTAACAGCAGCTTGTATATTAATAAGTACATTCACCATCACCACCATATAAAATATAACTTTAGCAATCATGGCTGGAGAGCTCCAATGATAATTGCTGGTTCTATATATATAGCACTTTCTTTCTTCTTTTCCTTTTTGAACGTCTTGGTTCTCCTTCTGTTAAATCTTTCCTTGGCACACTGGTTTCCACCTCCGTGTCGATCAGAACATTCCCCTGGGATGGAGCTGTTTTCAGTCGACTGGCATGGATCCACTGTGGCTGGAAGTCCGTCAGCACTTCTGTTCTCGTCACAGCAATCACCGTGGCGGGCCCCAGATACTTCGGTTCTCCTAGTTTTGTGGGCTTCAGACACTTTATCAGCACCTGCTGTCCTGGAACGAAAGGATGAGTAGGCTTATCTGCAGGTAGAGGGAGAGAGAGAGAGACACATCAGCATTGATGCTATTCAAAGTTTTGACTAGGGGATCCACATAATCCGTAATGATCACCTCCGTGTCACCTGTGGAAAAATCACCAGCACGACCTTTGACCCATGGGGTCGGGAAAGGTCTACCCATTAAGATTTCAAATGGAGACATCTTTGTTGTTGCTGATGGTGACATTCTTATTTCTGTCAATACGGCAGGTAGCAAATCAACCCAATTTCTGCCTGTATCAAGACATGCTTTATTAAGACGATCTTTGATAATCCGATTAAGATTTTCAACTTGTCCACTTGATCTCGGATTATATGGTATGTGAAATTTCCAGGTAATATTAAGCTCTTTGGCTAACAATTGTGTGACTTTAGAAGCGAACGGAGTTCCGTTATCACTATCTATAACCGATGGTATGCCAAAACGCGGTACTATGTCTTTAGCAAGAGCTTTAACTACCGTCTGTGCATTTTCCTTCCACATGGAAAAGCTTCCGGCCATTTAGAAAATCTGTCAACAATCACAAGCAAATATTTCTTATTTCCGCAAGGAGGCATGTGCGTAAAATCAATTTGCAAGTGCTGGAATGGTAGCTCAGGGTGTGGTAAAGAGTCAGGTTTAATTGCCTTGTGTTTGTTGGTTTGAGCACACACCAGGCAAGCATCCAAAATCAAAAGAGTATTTCGATGAACATTTGCTATGCAGTAAGATCGATTCAGCATTTGTATCACCTTCCTTTTTTCCACATGTGATACACCATGATAATGTCTACATAGCATTACAATCGTAGATTCAGGTAGTGCGAGTCTACCTTGTTTATCTCGTAAAATTCCAGCTTGATCTGGTTTTACTTCATTGTCTGACCAATGAGTCAAATCATTTTGCGTAGGGTTAGCTTGTAATATTCTAATGTCCAAATCAGTAGTCAATGATGAATTCATCATAGGCACATCGGTGCCCCTTTCACTTACATGAGGACTTAATATCACTTCTTTCGCAGCCCATTTTGCTATTTCATCTGCAAATCTGTTTCCTTTGGCTTCATCTGTTTCTCCTGACACATGGCCTGCTATTTTAATAACAGCGAGTTTTGATGGTTGCTGAGCTGCGTTAATGAGCTCAGCTACAATGCTATGGTGAGCAATTGGCTTTCCATCTGAGGTTTTAAAATTTCTCTCTTCCCATAATTTAGCAAAATCATGGACTATGCTATATGCATATTTGGAGTCAGTGTATATATTGACACACTGATCTTTTGCCAATTGACAAGCTCTCGTCAAAGCAATTAATTCTGCAACTTGTGCTGACCTATATGGCAAAGAGTATGCCTCAATTACACAATCAGGTAATTCAACAATGGCATATCCACACAAATATTCGTTATCATTCGGCTTGAAACAGGATCCATCAATGTACCAGTCCCGTCCCTCCTCCAGGACAGATGTAGAAACATCTGGCCTGCAGGCAGTCGAAATTTGGATTCTGGTCAGGCAATCGTGGTCATCACTCTCAAATTCACCTTGCGTCAGCAACCTGTGCAAATGTACAGTAGGGCCATGAATAGCAGAAGTTGGTTTCAGAATCAAATTAGCAGTAGCTAACAATATAGCCTCATAGCCAGAACGGCGTTGAGCAGTCATATGTTGAGTAGAAATATTGCTCATAATGACTCCTACCTGATGTGACGTGTGCACTATCAATTTATGTGATAACACAATTCGTTCAGCATCCTGTACCATGATCGCTGTGGCAGCCACTGCACGCAAACAAGCAGGGAGTTCCCTGGCTACGGAATCAAGAGTTTTAGACAAATACGCAATTGGACGAAAATTACCTCCGTGGTTCTGGGCCAGGATTCCCGCGGCTGTGCCTCCGCCTTCATGCACGTACAGGTGAAAGTCTTGTGTGTAATTCGGGAGGCCGAGTGCAGGAGGTCTTGTGAGGGAGGATTTCAAATGTCTGAATGCTTTGTCCATCTCCGCTGTCCATGTAATTTCCTCTGTGTCCCCCAGAGTAGCAGCGCACAGGATTTTGTCCTAATTAGAACAGCTGGGCATTCATGACCTGCAGTAATTAATTAGTCCCAGAAAGCTTTGCATTTGCTTCCTTGTTGTTGGGTGTTTGAAGGTAGCAATAGGTTTCACTCTGTCAGCAGACAATTGCACCTTGCCCTGTGACAGTTCATGTCCAAGGTATTCAACCCTCCTCTGAACCCATTGCAGTTTCTCTCTGGATGCCTTGAAACCAGCCTCTGCCAAAATGTTACAGACAATTCTAGAGGCAGCAGCACACATGTCCTCAGATGCACTTGTGATGAGGATGTCATCTGCATATTGAAGCAGACAGGTGTTTGGAGGAAGCTTGGCATCTTTCAGCGTTGCGTGCACTACAGCAGAGAAAACAGCCGGAGAATCCCTGAACCCTTGTGGAAGTCGTGTCCATGTTAGCTGTGAGTTTTCTAGGGTAAAAGCAAACAATGGCTGAGTCCGATCAACAGGAATGCTGAAGAAGGCACTAGAAATATCTACAACAGTATAAAATGAATGTTCAAAAGGTATAGAATTAATTACAGTTTGCACATCAGGTACAATTGGAGACAAAGGAGTCACTAACTCATTAACTTTTCTCAAATCTTGAGTTAAACGCCAAGAACCAATTGCTTTCTTAATTGGATTAATTGGTGTATTATAAGGTGAATGAGTGTGCACCAGAATGCCTTGAGCCAGTAACTTATCAATTACAGGGATAATACCATCCACCTTCTCTTTTGAGAGGGGGTATTGTTTTTGATAAACAGGCTTGTCTGTTATTAGCTGTCGCTAAGCTAATAATAGGGCTGTACTTGATGAATCCTGCATCATCCTTATGGGCGCCCACAACTTGGGGTTTACGCCTTCAATTTCCTGTTTGAGCTCAGTTGCAGTCTCGTGCTCAAGGACCACACTTCCTGTATCAACAGTGAGAGAGTAGGCTGCAGGAAACATAATTTGCAGAGAATCAGCATCAAAGTGAATTTGAATACCCAATTTATGCATCAAATCTCTACCCAAAAGGCAGAATGGAGAATCGGGTAATATTGCAAAAGCATTCATTTTAAACAATGAAGGGATATCATTAGAAGTAACCGTCAAGCTTGGCGTCATTTCACATTTTATAGGAACACCATTGATTCCCACAGAATTCACATGCCTTCCTGTAATCGGGACTTCATAAACAACTGAAGATCCTGATGAGATGGTGGCACCACTATCAATTAGAAAAACAAGGTTTATGGTCAACATTTAATTCAATAAATGGCAAAACAGTTGACACATTCGGATAATTCAAAGAAATCAATGAAAAATTATCAAAAGAGGGCTTATCTGAACTGGAGCTCAGTCATTGTGGCCATGATGTGGGATAGGCAGGATTGTGTCTCCCAGTTTGAGCAGGAGAGGCCGCTATTGGGGGCTTTCGCTGAGAGCCACCAAAGTTCCTTGTCATCTGCTTTTCTGACCTCTTCCTTAAATACCATGTTTTCTTCCTACAGTCTCGTTCAAAATGTCCAGGTTTTCCACAATAAAAGCTACATCTCACATTTACAGATGAGCGTGGATTTATTGCAGAGTTTATTTGTAGCATTGCTGGAGTTTTCCCCATGGAGGCATCAAAAGCTCCCGCAGAGGAAAGCTCACGCAAGCGTCGTTCCAATTGATCAACAGAAATTGTGGTGATATTTGGAGTAGTTATGCGAATTAACTGTGCCGTGTCCTTATTCATGTTATTTAGGAACGTATTCAAGAACAACGGACAATTTTGCTCAATTGGAATCGCAGATTCATCAACCCAAGCATGTTTAAATCTGTTAAAAACAGGGCTTTCACCAGTTTTCTGTTTAGTGTTTGCTGCATGTGATATGTCTTGTTTAGCAGAAGACACTTTTAGCAAAAAGGCAGTCAATTGCTTGTAAAATTCTTTGAGTTTACCTGAGCTGGCCCATACCCACTCGTCATCCTCCTCGTCATCGGAATCAACAAATATTGAGTGTTTAGAAAAATCAAGGGTTTTCGAAGGAGTTTTCTGAGTCTCAACACGACAAACGGGCGGTGTATCGTATACAGGATTTAAGTAATGAATTCCTTCAATCATTTTTTCCTCCGTGATATCAGCAGGCAGTGTTTTAGTCAAAATAAAGCGAGAGGAAGAGAGATATCAGATTTCAGCTCTGGTAGAGAGCTAGAGCTTTCACCTTTCAGCTCAGTCAGAGAGCTAGAGCTATCTTGTTTTGTCAAATCTGGACCCTTGTCCCAATAGGTTTTCATTTTTATTTTTTTTTTTTTTTTTTTTTTTCCAGACTTTGTATGCGTCTTTCATATAGCTTGACCATTCTGGATCACCCCAATGATTAAAAATCATATCTTTTGCTGCGCGCATTTTTTCCTGTTTGAAAGAACCATCGCGAAAGCGGATCTAATTGTATTTTCCTTCTGACCATCCCGAGATTAGATAGATATGGCTCTGTGTACAACAATTTATTATTGCGATTCATAAAATCCCTGGGAGTTTCTCCCATTAATGGTCGACTAATTGTGTCACCCATTTGAAACAGCCAACAAAGATCTCTGCTTTCATGCAAGTTTTACAATTTTAGAGAATTGCCAATTAAAATTATTATTATTTATTCAACCGCCAAAGAGAACTGAGGATACCACTGAAATAGGCTTATGAGAAAATTTTTTTTTTTTTAACTCAAACTCATCTATTCCCTTCCCACAAATAAAAATCTGTGAGGATAACACCAAAAAATGAAAGGGTGATCAGTCCCTCTTCACTCTTCCCGCATTTATCACAAAAATACGAGGATATCCACTTTTAACAAATATGAAAAAGTTTGGCACGCAAATACAAGTATAAATTTCTCAACAGACAGTAAGATGCATTTAAGCATTTTAATTCCTACCTATCTGGAGAAATCCCGGACGAGCCCCCAGATTGAAAGGTTTTTAGTCCCTTGTATAATGCCTCATCCCAATCCTGAATTGGCAGTTGAATAAACAAGTCTCAGCGCTGAGGGAGAGTATCTCAAAGAATCTCATAGAATCTCAAAGAGTCTCATTTTTTTAAGGCCAGTGATGCAGAATATATACATAGGATGTAAAGGGGGTAGAAAAGTTTTAACCAATCACAGAGAGAATACATCATCTAGCTCATGGTAAAGGAATGTGAGATCTTTACAATAACAAGGCTAATATGGTTGCCATCTGGTCAGCTATCCATTTGACCTAGAGGCCCTGCAAGACTTCTTCATACGTTTAACAGAAAAACCAGGGACCTTTTCTCCATCCAATCCCAGCAGAACCTGTTGCCATAGGTGGGGGTGCTTCCATACTGAAAACCATATGTTGGACTGCAGCCTCACAGAGAACAACAAATACCTATGTCCATTTTTTACTCTATGCTGAGATCAACACAAAATCTATCAATCGATTACTGAAAGCTGTGCGTAACTGAAACCGTGGGTTTAGCGATCTACTTCTGGGTATGTATATCTTGTCCCTCGAGCTATGGGGTTGGGTGTGTTTGACTGATTTTATTAACTTTCGTCTGTTTTAATGGGGTAACTGGTCGTGAGCATTTTGTTACTGTGGACTGCAGGGCAAATGCTCCTCATACAACGTTAGGACTGCACTGTTTATTCTGATGCTATTTTTACGACTGTGACCGTTTTAATTTGATTAATGTTCATGTTTTGTTTTTGCTTTACGCTCATGCTGGTGGTCTAGGTGGAGGGTAGCTAGTCTTAATGGGAGATGTGCCGTTAACGGAGCACGTTTAGCCCCACCTGTTGTTATATTGCCTCCAGCAGTGTGTTTGTTGTTTGTTTTTCTTTGCTCTGTGCTCTTCCTAGGGACGGCGTGAAATAGTAATATCTCGTACCAGGGAAGATCCAGTGCCTCTTTGTTTAATCCTCTAGGCGCCACGGTCGAGTTTACTCGACGAGATGCGGCACTGAATAAAACAGCCGATTTTGTCAAATAGGGAATCAAATTTTGTTCGACCTCCCCTCCACTAGATAGCAAACATGTCATACTTCATCCCTGACTCAAAAAACGTCATGCTTCTATACAAAATCTTCGAGCAAGAGCGCTTTGAATCAGTGCGAAAAAAAAGCAGAGCTCGTGTTCGAGTGAGCCATTTTATCAGAGCAATATTGTCAACGTCAGCGAGTATTTGCATTAGATTATTATTATTATTATTATTATTATCTATTGGCTTCAATAAATCTTACCCGTAATGAAGTGTTGGGTCTTCTATTCGCGGACCCTGTTTCTATTTGCTGTCAGAAGATGACGGTGATTCTGAAAGTGAAAGTATAGCCCTACACCAAGCACAAACGGTGAATCCTTTGCCCAATGTAGATGGTCCTATGCCCAATGTCAGTGGTGGGAACAATGTTTCCCGGGCTCGGAGTTATCAGGTGTGTTGGTGTTGTGGGGAACGAGGCGACCGCGGGAGATTTTTACCACGCGAGCCATGAAGCGTCTTCTGACTGTGTGCCTCTCAACAATCGCGGCGACAGTATTGTGGTGGAGATTTTGTCTAATGCCACTGGGTATGTTAGACGAGGTCGAAGTATTCATAGGACTGTTATGGGGCAACGTGGAGGCAGGATGGGGAGTCACAATGACAGTAATCCATCCGATTAGCGTGACAGATCTGGCGCGCTGCTCATAGCAGGAGCAGACGCGGTGTGACGCGGGCAGTATTATGCATAATATATATGTGCCACATAAATGGAATCAGAGTGCCTACTGTATGTAGTAAATGGAAAATCCCTACAGCAAAAGGCCAACCGCAATGTGCATTCGGTTTTTTCTACCATTTATTAGTAATGATTTACAGTTTGTTTACTATTTACCTGAGTACTCAGTATTGTGTAATATAGCATACAGAAGTTGGGGAACATTTTTGGGGAAAGTGCTGCATTTTATCATTTAAACATGACTTTTCATGAAAATTCTACAATCTATGATGGACACCACCATATGATGTCATATGCAAATTAGATGGGAAAATGTAATCCCTACATTAACTTTGGGTCATCCTTAATATTTCTCTAATTTGCAGGAAGTCTCTATCTTTTATCACTTTTAAGATATAGCCTTTTGAAATTAAGATGTCAAAATCGAACGTTTAAGGAAAAAACCTCTGGCGCCTAAAGGGTTAACATTTTGATTTGAGTATTTAGGGAGCCCTTTCACAGATGCCACCATGTCAAGTGAAATGCATTCCAACACTAAATTAGGAAAGTAATCAAATGTAAGCAGTACATAACTACACTAATTTTAAATAGGTTAACTTGTAATCTGTAAAAGATTACCTTTCTAAAGTAACATTCCCATCACTGGTACTTTCCAATTCAATCCATTAAAAGGGTTCCACCAGTAATGGGCAATGTAAGCCATGGCGTAATGTACATCTGAGAGAGGGCATTTTTTTCAAAAAGCATTACCAACACATGCTTGGATAGCAACACAGTTATGTTAGTCCAGACATAAATCAACAAGTAGAGACCAAACCAGATAAGAGATACAGTTGAATTAAGAAGTTTATTAAAACTACTAAAGTCACACAACCAGGTTAACTTTTCCACTAGACACCACAGTTTGTCCACTAGAGATGGTCTTGACATGAGCATCTCTTCCTGAAAAAGTTAGGCATTTAAAAACCAAATTCTCATGGTTCCTTAAGTCGGTTTACAACAAGCACTCACTTTTCCTAGAGCAGCTTTGCTCACAGGAGCCAGAAGAGGGATGGCACACCGCTGTACTACAGTGGATGAAGAGCTAGCAGAAGGGGAAAGGGTTAAGGAACAAAAAAAGATTCAGGTAAGGCCGCAGGGCATATGGTTTCCTGCTGAGGAGCCAGTGATGCTGGATCCACAAATGTGAACATCTTCACAGCAAAGCGCTTGTAGTGGGTTGGGAAGTGAAGACCAGAAGTTCCATCCACCGGAACCAATGTGGTCAGGTAACGGTCACCCTGGTAAGGGCATCTGAAAGGCAAAGAGGCAGTCAGAAATGCCTTACAGCACATTAGAGGGAGAAAGACTGGCCTTACTCACCCATTGACCAGAAGGTCCCACTGGGGTAGACTGAGAGCACTAGGAGTTAATGTCACCTAGCAACGCGTTCCAGCATTAGGACAACGTTGGGGGTTGGTCCTGTTAAATGCACCTCAACTTACAGAGGCACCTGCAGGTAACTGGATAATCAGCACCACCGTAGTAGGATGGGTGCACGCTTTATCCCCTGAGGAAGAACAAGCATTTAAAAAGGTAGAGTAGGTAAGAATTGGTTAAAAAAAAAAAAACTTTTCCAAATTTGTTGAAACTTTCTATACATAGTTAAAATGTAAGTAATCTGAAAAAGTATAAAAATTGAGTGTCTGTAGACCTCTCAAAGACAGCTTATTTCCATTCACTCCACCTTCTCGCTTCTGGGCTCTTTCCAAAGCCACGCCCCAAAACACATGAAGCAGCTACACCGACCGCTCAGCTGGAAGACGATTTACCAAGATGAGCGGAGCTAGAATACCAATACCGGTAAAGTTTCACACACGATAAAAACATAGGTTGAGAATATAAAAACCAAAGCGGAAATAAACGTGCAGGTAGAGTTCCCGTGAACATCGTAAGAGTTTAGACAGAGGGTAGTAGCTAAAGCTAACTTAGTTCTAAAAAAAAAAAAAAAAAGTTCTTGGATGCAGTGTACTAGCGTTTACACATGCATTTTGTTATCTAAAGTAAAATGCAACACAACAGCGATCAACTTGAGCTAAGCATATTGAGTATTTATCATCATCTCTACTAATGGCTCGCTAAGTGTATAACATTGTAACTATGCTAAGTAATGTTATGTTAGCTATATTAGGCAGCTATGTGCACTAGTGATACATGTGCAGTGCTTCATGAAAACCAAAAAAAAAAAAATTTGTAGAATCAAAGTGTAAGATTACCAGTCCAGCAGAAATACAGCCTCTTGAACTCCTCAAATCAAACAAGTGCGCGCATGTGGGCAGATCCTGTAGCAAAAGTGGTGGTAGCCATGGTAGCAAGGGAGTGACAGTCGCCCAACCCAATCACTTGTTTCGTCCCGAATGAAAATCGAGCGGTGTTTATTGCAGATTAAAAAGTCTAGACTAGAGTCACTCGATGTATATTCTTTTTCAGAGTACTTACATTTTAATTATGTATTGACATAAACACGTTTGTCCAAATTTGTTTGAACTTTCTTTTAGATCATTCTTACCTACCTACCTTTAACCATAAACTGCGGCAACCTGGAGTTTTAGAAATTACTTACACATACTTGGGACAGACACTTACCTTCTGCACAGCCTTTGGTGACACATTGACCATTTGCCAGTCTAAGTTCCACCCTGAGGGGTCCAGGAGCCGCTACTGGTGGAGGTGCAGGAACAGTGTTGACCTCCACAACCAGAGCTTCCACAGAAGTAGCAGAGTACCTACACTGGAAGAGAAGCCTGGACAACAAACAGTGATCTTGTTGCATTTCTCAAGGATTAACATTTATGCGAAAACTTAAAACCACTTACTCAAAATGGCTGTCCCTTGTGGTGGAACCAAGTTGTCCGACACCCACTTCATACGAGGAGGTCATTCTGTTTTCATACACCACATATCCACTGTCCTCCTGCAAATAGTAACTGTTGGCATCCAGTCCATTCCAAGCCATGCAGAACAGACCCACACACAGCTACCACCATCATGCTCGTGCCACATGCAGTGACAGGGAACTGGTATATAGCAAAGGAAGGTGTGGATCCCACAGGACTGCAAGGTGGGTCATTTCCACCCAGGAGACTGACTAAATCCAGGCTCAAGTGAGGAAGTGTAACATCTCTAGCCACCACTACCACAAACTGACCATCTCTTATACACTGGACGATCACTGGAACAAGGTACAAGAGCAGGTTATTGGAGAGTAGCAGTTTAACATGAACATCTTTACATTAACTCAACACTCTTACCTGCCTTCCCATAAAAACACTGTTGTCCGTTAAAGCAGCAGTTGATAGCTTGACACTCAGCACCACTGATACCAGGTGGGCCACATTGGATCTGCTCATAATCAGCTACAGCACATTTGCCAAGGGGTTCTGCTTGCATCACTGGCTGCTTAGGCGGAAACTGCTGAGGAAACTGTTGACTAGCTTGCTGTTGAACATGCTGAGGATACTGTTGACTAGTTTGTTGTTTAACGAGCTGAGGAAACTGTTGACACGCTGGTCAGTTTTCTGCAGTGTCAGAGCTTGAGGATTCTGGTGCAGCTTACTCCACTGTGGAACAGCATGACAGAAAGCACAGAAACAACACACAAAGTGCCAGCGATTGAACAGCACACCAACTTCCTGCCATTTTTCAACAGCAAGACACACTGCTGAGATGCTGCCCTTTGGTCTTTTTTTCTATTCTACAGATGTTGGCTGATTAACGATAATCCCTCCCTCTTCATTAACAGTCATGAATCTCCAGACTTGCCCAAATGGGAGCTTATGCTATAGCCTATCAGAAGATTCCACTGGTTCTTAAAATTGTACGCATGTGATGTTTCTTGATTTCAATTAGTCAGATTTGTCATATTGTAGATCATTAAAAAGGTACATGCTCAGGGCCCGTATTTATCAAGCTTCTCAAAGTGCCATTTTAGTCCTAAGTGCTGAGAATTCATGAAACTTACTCCTACTTTCAAACTTAAGTATAACTTTAGTATAAAAGCAAGTTATCAAATATCTTTAAGCTAAGAATCACTCTTACTCTCCCAGTTATTTAAGACAGCTCGAGAGGTCTCTCAAGTGGTTAGGAGTTGCCAGTAGGGGCTTGTGATTGCACGAGAAGACAGATGTGCAAGAAACTTTCAGGAGAGGGAGAATATTTTTGAAATATTTGACAACGAGCAGTTCATCAAACAGTATCGTTTGGACAGTTTTTGTTAATGTCGGGCTGAACTTACCTTTTATAACATTCCACTGTTCGACTAATTCAGCCAGCAATAGCGCTTCTTCCTCCCACCAGTTTGGTTTTCTTTTGGAATGGTGGCTGATTATTTTAAAAAATCAAGGCCATCTATAGGCAGGTCAGTTAACAGCACACCAGTTTAAAAATGTTAATTAAGACATGGTGGAAAAAATTTGTTTATCTTTTATTTCAAATGTTTATATTATAATGTATTGTCTTAAATTATTTATTGTCAAATTTGTGTTGAATGTACACTTAGAAATTTCACCATTCAACTTGAATTTATCTGAGAATATTCTTAAATATTAACACTGAATCTATTCAGTGATTAGTTCATGCCAATGACATCATCCAAAATCCTATTTGCAAAGTGTCGTAAATCAACTCTAAGACTGAAACTTAAGATTTAGTCCTACACCTCACTTAAAATATGACTGAGATGCTCAATAACTAACTTTTAATCGCAGCTTTGAGCCAAGAATTACTCTTAAGGAAATTCTTAGCAGTGTTCTTGTGAGTAATTCTAAGATGCTTGATAAATACGGGCCCAGGTTTTCTACTGAGTTTGCCCAGAGTATTTTGAGTAGATGTTTGGTGCATTCTGCTTTGCTTGTAGTAGACATGCTGAAATACTTTTAATATATCTTTATATGGCAGAAATAGTAAGACTCGTGTGTAGTTCCAAATTTTGCAACAGTCACAAACCTCCCTAAGCACTTACCCTCGGGGTAATCCCTGTCGCCAGTTTGAAGTGTTTCAACAGTGGACAAGGGAGGTTTGTATTGACAGACCCTCGACTCCTTGGCTACATCTGAAACCACACACTTCCCTACTATATAGTAGAGGAAAAGCAGTAGGTGACTGAATTAGTATGGTTGGATCTTCAGTATTTATAAAAGAGAAGGCGAGAATTGCCTGGATGATGTACTAATTGTAGCAAGATTCAGAGTATGTAAACATGTGCAAATTGACCTGTATAGTACATAAAGTGTTGTTGGTGTTTGTGTCTAAGTGAGAAAATAATGATTCACAGTTTAGCTCACAATGACTGATGTTGTGATCACTGTATGAAGTAAAAAAAAAGTGACCTAAGTATTGAGAAATGTATCCTAGCAATAGTAAAAAAATAAAAAAATAAAAAGGCTGTTTAGTAAAGCGATGCTATTCTGATGCTTTTGATGGGTTCTCTTATTTGAATTTGCAGACGTGCCCAATATGTTTTGAATTTTGAAAGGTGCAGAATGCAGTGCCCGATGGTATGACAGGACTATCTTGCACTGATGAGCAGTGAAGATGGAGTGCAGGGACTAGAAGAAATCTTGAACAGAAAACAATCAGTCAGATAACATTTAGACATCATAAAGCTGAGGATGTGTATGGTGCATCATCAGCAAGGGAGGAAGAAAGGCTACCATCTACACCAAGCTACGACACACATCAAGACTTCAGGGAGAAAGTCAGTTCTTCAGGCACAAAACCACTTTTTGAACAAAAAAATTGTCTTTTGGAAAAGTTAGACAATGCCAGTGTATTTATAATTGAAGTCTTTATTTATTTTTAACATTTTTAACAAAACAAAACCAAACCAAAAAAAAAAGACAGCTTCCAAACACATGCTTAATTCACATTTGCATTTTGGGCCCTTTCTTTATCAATAACCATTACAGACAGACACACACACATAAAAATAAAAAAAGATACCATAAAATCAAATTATCAAGTGCCTATACCTGTAACATCCCAGAAAAACAACAACCACAAAAAAAGAAGAAAAAAAAAAGACTTCACAAAAGAGAAGCTCAATTAAAAAGTAAATCTCAGACAAAAAGCCGCCCCCAAGATTTGTCAAAACCCTCCATATCATCATTAATCCTGGCCAATACTTTTTCATATGACACAATTTTCAGCATGTTTTCTTTCCACCTGTTAAACTCTGGAGGGGATGGATCCTTCCACACACTGAGAATCACTCGTGCAGCTGTAATCACCCCCACCTTCAAAACCACAAAGTCACATTTCAAAACTCCTGGTAACACAGACTGATCCCCTAATAAGCACAATCTTGGTGACATGGGTATTGTCAAGCCAATCCACCTTCCTATACTGTCCAGTACTCTTTGCCAAAAGGGGTAAATTGTCCCACATTCCCAAATAGCAGCCGTTTTCTACAAATTATTTAACAATTAAAAAAAAGAGATATGTGAAAATTTGAGGACCATTTGGCAGAGAGATCTGAGTTGTGTCATTGGTAAAGAAGATTGGTGCAAAGTTCTGTCACACTCCAATAAATATATAAGAGAGGACGGGTAAATTTACCCAGTACAAATTAATACATAGATGGTACTTCACCCCTTATAAACTTTACAGAATGGGAATTATGGCCAATAATATATGCTGGAAATGCAGCTCAGTCCTAGGGACATTTCTGCATGCTCTATGTGCTGAACCAGACAATTCTAAAAACTCCACCACTGGATTTGTGCTTTGAGTAAATTTTCCTTTGGTAATACAATCCCTTATTTGTAAATATTTCCAAAAATTAGTTTTCCTAGTCAGACCATATTTTTGGGTTATTTCCATAAAGGACATAAACACTCCATCTGAATAAAGATCACTTATCCTGCGTATACCTTTGGCAAGCCATTCATTCCAATATACAGTTTTTTTCCCAATCCGTGCCGCAGAGTTGTTCCATAACGAGGCATAAGTTTGGCGCGTTGTTCGTCTCACCTTTCTCATAAGGGCTCGAGCGTTCAGCGGGGGTTGTCGGCACTCTAGATGCGCGGTATAGACTATAAAACCTCAAACGGGTTCAGTCCCTTTGCTTATTCCCCGATCTAGTTTCATTTCTGGTGCCCCAGAAAGGGGCTACTTTGGCTAATAAGCCTGGGTGACCTGAGGATTACAGTGGGGCATCTCCGCCGGGTACATCACCTCGGGCCCCACTCTCTATTGCATCATGAGCATGCTGAGACTTTGTTCGTGGGTGATTCATGTGCTCTCATGAGAACATGGCCACGTCTGCGCGTTGTTCGTCCTGCCCCTTGTGTAGGGGCTTTTAATGTTCAGCGCGCCACACCCACTGTCTCTCATGCCTGCTGGTAGCTCAGATGGGACTCTGGTCCTTTTTTTTTTTTTTTTTTTTGAAAAAGGGGACCTAATGCATCTCATTTGTGGCTCTGGCAGAGGACAGATGTCAACCGCTGCATCGGAGAGAGGGCTGTTATGCGCTGGAGATGCTCATGCTGAGTTTCCCACTATAATAGTGGGTGCTCGTGCTGAATCAGATTCAGGGTTGACAGCCATGCTTTCCCGGGTGGCTGCCGGGATGTGCATCGGTAAAATTTAGCAGTGTGGAACTATTTGGTGCCAAAATATGGAACGCTAAAGGGGCCATAATCTGTATACGTTTTTCCCTCTCTCACTGCCCTCTGTCCTGCATGCACGGGGGTAGTCCCGACTCAGGGTTATGCAGGAACTGCGTGTGGTGATGGACCTTGCTCTACGAGTGAGGGAAGTCGCTGCGCGCGCCCTGGGTCAGGCGATGTCCACATTAGTGGTCCAGGAACCTGAGGTTAACTTGGCAGTTTCCTCAACGCCCCTGTCTGTCAGGCTAGCCTCTTCAGCGACGCTGTCGAGAACTCGCCCAGCAGTTCTCGGTGGCCCGGAGGCAGAGCGCCTCCGTCTGCTTGTCGCCGAGGGTGCCCCCCCTGCGTCCGCCTCCGCCCCTGCTAAGCCAAGCAGTAGCCTCCACCTGGACAGCAGGTGGCCGGGCGCAGGGGATGCGCCCAACCCGCCCAGGGTCCCGCAAGTCCGCTAGCAAACCCAAGGGCAAGCGGCCCTGGAACGGGTAGCCCAGTGAGATGGGAACTGCTCGGGGGGACGGTGTCCGCACCCCTCCCTCCCCCGGGGGAGGACCGGGGCGAGAATATTTTTCGGTTTCGGTCCTGCCGCTGGCTCTCCGGAGTCCAGCGGTACCCACATTCTCAGAGCAGCTTCCTCCCTCGCTGGGCTCCAAGAGGGCCAGGTTGGCAGTGTGCGACGCCACCGGGCCTTGCCACTCCTTTCCTCCCCTTTTTCGCCAGGGGCAGCACCGTGGGCACCGAGGACGCCAAAGGCCTTCTCACCCATGGTCTGCCCCACCCTGGAATATTCGGTCAACACTCCGGGCCGCCCACGGGCCTCCCGAGTCGGGGCTGAATATTCCACCTCTCTGCTTGCGGGCAGTGGGCAGCAGAGTGGGCACTGGGGACGCCACCAGGCCTTCCCACCCACCCTCTGTCCAAACCAGAAGTGCTCAGGCAACACTCCGGGCCGCCCTCGGGCCTCCCGAGTCGGGCGGACCACTCCTCGCTGCCCCACCCCGGGTATGTCTGTGTTGCCGTTGATACCGCTTGTTCGGGCCCTTGGGGCCTGGCTAGGTCTCCCCGGGCCGTCTCGCTGGCTCATCCGTACCATCAGACTCAGCTACGTGATTCAGTTCACTCGCCGGCCTCCCAAGTACAGGGGCATCCTCTTCACCACCGTGTGGAGTGGTGATGCCCATGTCTTGCAGTTAGAGATCGATGCCCTGCTGGCGAAGGACACGGTCGAGCCGGTTCCTCTAGCCGATATGAAGTCAGGGTTCTACAGGCCCTACTTCATTGTACCCAAGAAAGGTGGTAGGCTAAGGCCAATCTCGGACCTGCGCATTCTGAATTGGGCCCTGCACAAGCTCCCGTTCAGGATGGTAACGCAGAAACTCATTCCCGAATGCGTCCGTCCCCGAGATTGGTTGCAGTGATCGACCGGAAACCCTTCGGGCTGTCCCTGTCGCCTCATGGCTTCACAAAGTTGTGTGAAAACAGGGACATGGTGCTCCGTCACCTCAGCCAGTTGGGCCTTCTGGTCAACCGAGAGAAGAGCAAACTCTGCCCCGTGCAGAGGATCTCTTATCTCAGTATGGAGCTGGATTCGGTCAGCCGGACAGCGCGCCTCACTCCAGAGCGCGTCTGGTCAGTGTTAAACTGCTTGAATACGTTCAAAGGCAGGACAGCGGTCCCACTGAAATTATTTCAGAGGCTCCTGGGGCATATGGCATCTGCAGCGCGGTAACACCACTTGCATTGCTTCATATGAGACCGCTTCAACGCTGGTTGCACGACCGAGTCCCGAGATGGGCGTGGCAGAGCGGTCAGTACTGGGTCTTAGTTACTCCTTACTGTCATCAAACCTTCAGTCCGTGGTCAGACCCCTCGTTTCTCCGGGCCGGAGTGTCCCTAGAACAGGTGTCGAGGCATGCTGTGGTTTTCACGGATGCCTCATCCACGGGCTGGGGGGCCACGTACAACGGGCACGCAGTTTCGGGTCTGTGGACGGGGCCCCAACTGCGTTGGCATATCAATTGCCTAGAGTTACTGACGGTACGTCTTGAACCGCATCGGGGAAAGCACATACTGGTCTGTTCGGACAGCACTGCGGCCGTTGCGTACATCAACCGTAAGGGTGGTCTACGCTTCCGTTGCATGCTCCGGCTCGCCTGACATCTCCTCCTGTGGAGTCAGAAGTTTGTTAGGTCACTTCGTGCCATTCACGTCCCAGGTGCGCTGAACCAGACCTCCTTGTCCTACCTCGATACCATCTTGGGACTTAGCCCTGGTGCTCAGAGCACTTCAGGGTCCTCCATTCGAGCCTTTGCAGTCCGTGGAGTTGAACATTCTGTCCATTAAGACAGTTCTCCTGATTGCACTGTCTTCAATCAAGAGGGTAGGGGACCTGCATGCACTCTCGGTCGACGAATCGTGCCTAGAATTCGGGCCGGCCAACTCTCACGTTGTCCTGAGACCCCGGCCTGGATACAAGCCCAAGGTTCCTACCACTCCCTTTCGGGACCAGGTGGTGAAACTGCAAGCGCTGCCTTCGGAGGAGGCAGACCCAGCCCTAGCTTTATGTCCCGTCCGCGCTCTTCGCGCTTACGTTGACCGGACTCAGAGCTTCAGATCCTCACAGCAGCTCTTCATCTGTTACGGAGGCCAGCAGAAGGGAAAGGCTGTCTCCAAGCTGGGGTTAGCCCACTGGATAGTGGATGCTATCGTCTTGGTCTACCAGTCCCAAGACGTGCCTTGCCCGTTCGGGTTGCGAACGCACTCAACAAGGAGTGTTGCCTCCTCCTGGGAGCTGGCTCAAGGCGCCTCGCTGACAGATATGTGTAGAGCTGCGGGCTGGGCGACACCTAACACGTTCGCTAGATTCTATAGCCTCTGTGTAGAGCCGGTATCTTCCCGTGTACTCGCCCCCAGTGGCCAGTAGCGCGAAGTGGCTTGCATACGCCACTCCCGCCCTCTGGGCCGGATGCGTGCGTCTATTCTGCTCCAGTTGTGTTCCCCGGAAACGGCTAACCCTGAGAGTTCCTCCGTCACCCCTTCGGTGTCAGACGTGGTGACTGTCTGACGCCAGGCCTGCACCCGTATGCTTGTGGAACGTGTGTGTAGGCTGGGTATCCATATGTAGCGGTTCCCTAAAGGCAACCACATATGTGTATTCTCCACGGTACCGGCTACCCTACTCGGCTAGCCCCGTGTCTTTCCCTTAACAGAGCTCCCTCTGTCGTCTCTAGGCGTGTTCTTCCCCCCCTGGAACCAGGTTGGGTCCACCCCAGAGACTGCCATATGTTGCACTACCCTGTTAGGTTAGTCCTTATGTGTATTCCACCTCTCCTTCCATTGAAGGACATGGCTCCGCAGCGTACCATCTTCCGAGACGGGCACGCTTTCCCAGCGTTATCCAATAGTCACACTGAGTGTGTCTTGCAAGAACAGCAGTGACTGTCCTTCCCTGCCGGGAGCTCTGACTCCCACTCTAACATAGGAGTGGTCCAGTGAGCTCAGGCAGGACGCTGGAAGGGCCAGCATCCTGGCGTGTTAGTAGGGATCCCAATTCGTCGGTCAGTTCCGACGTACGTCGAACGTGACCGACTGAAAGGGAACGTCTCGGTTACGTATGTAACCCTTGTTCCCTGAAGGAGGGAACGGAGACGTACGTCCCGTCGCCAGGTGCTGTGCTTCAGCTGAAGGCCCGAGTCACTTATCTCGGCTCCTCAGTTGAAAAGCAAAGATGCGGTATTCCACTTCCGTATTTATACCCGCGCAGCGGGGACGATGGGTGGAATGCGTGAACCGCATGCCAATGTCCATTGGCTCGTTTTTAATCACTTGAAGTAGGTCGGTCTCTGAAAAAAGATCCCAAATCGTCGGTCAGATCCGACGTACATCTCTGTTCCCTCCTTCAGGGAACGAGGGTTACATACGTAACCGAGACGTTTTCACCCATCTGCAAAATCCTGGCCCCACCCCGAACCCTAAAAGGGCAGCCATTAGAAAGCCCCATTCTACCCGCTCAAAGGCCTTCTCCGCATCAAGCGAGAAGGCCGCCACCGGCTCTAGACTAGATTTACTTTTGTGTATAAGATGCATAAGTCTTCTCATGTTATCACCCGAACACCTATTCTTAATAAAACCGACTTGATCACCATTTATAATATTTGGCAATATCTTATCCATTCGGGAGGCTAAAACCTTTGTCAAAATCTTACAATCAACTCCTAAAAGGCTTACTGGTCGGTAATTCGCTGGATCTGAAATATCCCTATCCTTTTTAGGAATAAGGGAGATTAGTGCATCATTAAATGTACCCGGTAAGGAGCCTATTTCTAGTGCATCAAGATAGACTATGCAAGACTGGAGCCAAAATATTCAATCGGGAAGCCATCCAAACCTGGTGACTTCCCATTTTTCATTGATGAAATAGCAGCTCTGACCTCTTCTTCCATTGTAGGTGCATCCAGCCTTGTTTTCTGTTCACTAGAAAGATTTGGTAATTGTAGACCTTAAAAAAATTTCTCCACCTCCTCCTCATTAATCGTACCAGCAGAAGTATACAAGTCTTGATAGAATGATTTGAAAATTGAGTTTATTTCCTTTGATGAGGTTACCACTTGGTTATCTTTTTTAATCATTGATATATTGTTTAGTTTATCTTGTTGTTTCAGTTGTCTAGCTAATAATCTACCATTCTTTTCACCACCTTCATAAAATAAGGCATATTCAGCCTTTTTATTATAAACATCATTTAACTGATATTTTAATTTACAAATGGTCTGGTATTTATCATTTGAATATTGTCTCGCCAAATCCTTCTCCAATTCACATATTTCTTTTTCCAATTTTTTTTCTCTTTCTAAATTACTTTTTTTAACTTTTGTCCCATATGCAATTATCTTGCCTCTTATATATGCTTTGGATTCTTCCCAAACTGTGGCTTCTTTATCTGTGGAACCCATATTGATTTCAAAGAAAATTTTCAGATCCCTTGTTAACTCCTCACTAAACATTTTATTTTGCAACAACATAGTATTAAGCCTCCAGCGACCCCTCTTTGTTTTATCCGTTTTCAAATCGATTTGCAACTCTACTGTGGCATGATCACTAATGGCAATGGTACCAATCTCAAAACCTACAGTTGCATCTACCAAAGACTTTGATATTAAGATGAAATCTATCCTTGAATATGTTTTATGACAGTTAGAGTAAAAGGTATATTCCCTTGAACTAGGATTAGCTAACCTCCAGATGTCTACCAGACTAAGGTCCTCCGCCAGCAAATGAATAGCCTCTCTGTCCCTAGGGGAAGACCTACCCCTGGGTTTGCTCTTGTCAATTATCCCATCCATCACCTGGTTGAAATCTCCGCCAATATAACCTGTCCCTCACGATCCCCTATTATCTTGTTAATTCCATGAAAAAACTCTGGCTCCTCTTTATTAGGTGCATAAATATTACACAAAATTGTTCAAACCCCGTTAATTAAAGCTTCCAAACATATAATTCGTCCTTCCTTATCATTGTATTTTTTCAGCATCACAAAGCTTACATTTTTATTCATAAGGATCAAAACCCCATTTGGTTTGCTTGAATATGAACTATGAAAGACGGTACCCACCCAATCTCTTTTAAACTTTTTTGCCTCTTCCTCTCCTACAATGTGAGATTCCTGGATAAATGCTATATCTGTATTTTTAGATTTTAAATATGTCAGAACCTTCCTCCTTTTAACTGGGTTCCACATCATTTTATGCTCCAGGATATTATTTTAATATACCTATTCATCTTTATCTAATAAAAAAATAAAAATAAAAAAATAAATAAAAAAAATAAATAAATACAAAAGTGGAGGACATTCCTGTGCGCTTTACAACCCTGGCCAAAGCTAAAAACATTACACGACTCAAATATATAGGCACTTTACACATTACACAACATATCTGGCCCATTCAAACTAGCTGTCTTAGAAAAATCAAACGTGAACAAAATTAACACCTTTGTTTGCATAGCAACCCAGAACAACATTGCTAAGCAACCCCCACCTCCCCTCCTTCCTACCCAGCCCGAACTAGCTCAAGTCATTAAACTTTACTTGGTCCGTGAGACACATTAGATGTCCGACAGCACCACATCCCATGCAGTCCCGTTATACCCATTGTTTGTTGTTACCTTACAGTTTTCGGTTGACAAACACTTCTCCAAATGTTACATTAAGTCCCGCACTTCTGGAAGTAAAGTGCCCTGTCCCTAAGAACAACACCACCTCACTAGCTGACCATTTCACTGTGAGTAGCTGGCAATAGGTGTGTAAGCATCCCCTATACAGCCCATAGATTGGATCTTAAGTGCTCAAAATTTTCCGGTAACATCAGGATGAATTAACCAGTCTACAGGAGTTTTCTGTCAACCAAGTAAAACATGGATGACATCATTCACAAGAGACTCAGTGAGAGCGGACCACTTCACTTGGTTTGAATGGTCGATTTCTCTTGACTTCAACATGTTGGAAACATTTGGGAAAATACGGGTGCTCGTTCAACAATGCTTTGTCTAGTGATTCTAAATCATGCAATTCTAGATATTCATGCCTATATCTAGAAATCAGCAACATGCTTTTGCATAAAATCCTGCTTTTATTGATGTTGTTGCCTAAAGTCTGTGTGAATTGGAGTTGTCTCCAATGTTACTTCAGTATTTTGATTAGTTTCCAAGTGAAGAGGATATTTGATGTGGAAATCGCTCATCTCTAGCTCTCAGCAGCGTTGTTGCAGGGACACAGTTAAGGATGTTTGCCCAGCGGTCAATCGGTCGTGTCAGAGAAGGAACCCCATTCCAGAAGGGAAGACATCATCACATTGGCCCTCATTTATCAATCTTGCGTAGAAACGGGCGTATATGTTGGCGTAAGATTATGCTTACACTCCTCTCACAGCCTGATTTATGAAGCTGTGCGCACCTCTGAAATTCAGGTGTACGCAATACCTGCCCTTGATAAATGCCGTGGCTGAAAACGATCGTCATTAGAATAAAACTCCCCTACCAAATTGTTTTATTTGGGAGTTTAAAGAGTGGGATTAAAGGCGCCCATAAAAACAAAATATGGACCCAAATTACAAGCACTGTTAATAGTGTGGGGGTTGAGAAGTGCACTCCAGCAGAGGTAATAATGTTGTATTGCTTAATATAGACCATTAGTGATCAAGTTAAGTATGAGTTTTCATGTTTATTGTGGTCAGATCTAAAGATCGCCACAAAGAGGCGCGTCTCGGCACTGAAGAGGAGCCAGAGTCAGACCAGAGGAGGCGAGGCCCGTCCACCAGCCTCCCGTGCGCCACGGCCAAGGGTCCTGACGGATGAGGTCCTGGAGAGACAGACAGAAATTTGTAGACTGCTGGTCGAAATTAACAATTCATTAGTGTCAATAAATACGACACTAAAGCAAATAAATGAAAACTTAAAAAAATAAAACAATGAATTCATTTACCCTTAAAACTGAACAGCTCCTAAAGCCGGTGGTGCTGCCCACTGCTCCACTGGCACTTCTGGGTCTGGGGCCAGCGTGTCAAATGGCACACGGTTGATCTCAGCCATGTTGTGCAAGACGGCACATGCCAAAATCATGTTGCACACCTTCTGTGGCGAATAGAGCAAGGTGCCCCCCGCTAGTGCCAGGCAGAGCCATCTACCTTTTAGGAGCCCCACACAGCGCTCCACAGTGGCTCGCGGTCGTGCGTGCGCGTGGTTGAAGTTGCGCTCCTGATGCGTCACGGGGTTTGGCACAGGGGTGATCAAAGAGTCCAAAAGAGGATAACCCCTGTCACCCAAATGGGAAAAGAGAGGTTGTGAAACTAATATATTTTGCAAAATGAATTTGCTCTTATTACTCACCTAAAAGATAGCCATGACCCCTCAATGCATCCTCCTGCAGCCGTCTGTGCACGCTGCTGTGCTCAAAAATGAAGGCATCGTGGGTGCCTCCAGGCCATCGTGCCACAACATTTAATAGGCAGAGTCTGGCATCACAAATAATTTGCACATTGACTGAATGATAATTTTTGCGGTTGATGTATGCGTAATCATTAACCGATGGTGGTTTCAGACGCACATGGGTACAGTCAATTGCAGCTATGACATTTGGAATCCCAGCAATCTCATTAAACCCCCTTTTAATCATTGTTTGCTGGGCATTGTCATATGGGAATTGAATGTAGTGTGGGATGAGAGTCCTGATGGCAGCCAGCACGGATGACAGGATGCGGCTCATGGTGGGTTGGGATATGCCAGACCTGTCAGCAATCTCCCGTTGAAAGGTTCCAGTGGCCAAGAACCCTAGTGTGGAGAGAACCTGGACTGGAACAGGTAAGGCCCTTGACCGCCGGGTCTCACGTTGGAGGTAGGGCTCCAGGTTATTGCACAGCTCCAGGAGAAGATGTCTTGGAAGACGGAATCTGCTCATCAGCCATTCATCTGATTCATTCAGAAGATCTCGCCTATCCTGAAACACTCTTTCCCTTCTCAAGGGTGCATATGCATCTTCTAAAAGCGGCAGGTCAGCCATCATTGACAATTGGTGTACGATGGAAATCAAGTTTAAATAGCTGTTTGGATGAGAAATGACCTATCACAATGCATTATTTTACAGCACGTGTTTTTAAACAATTAGCATTTAATTTCGTATCACGTCACATGTATTGGGGTGTACAATAGTGATGATGAGGTGACGTGGAGTACCATTCATTAACATTAAAAATTGCATGACAATTTGTAAGATTCTTCTTCTAATTATTATGATTTTTATTATTAATGACGCGTATTGTTATTTAGAAGAAGAATGTCGTTATTAGTATTATTTATTTTATTATTATTTAAAAGAAGAAGAATGTCATTTTTATTATTTTGTCAGTCTGAATTATTTTCAGTCCCAGTCGGTGCGAAGCTGCCGGGCCTAGCCAACGTCAGGTAAAGCGCACAGGTTCGCAACTGGAGGAATACATATGCGTACAATCAAATGCTTTGGTAAAGTAACACAAATTAAGTCCATGTTGCACAAAAATAAACACTGACGTTTATAATTACTATGTTGTTGTTTTTTTTACAGTGGGTCATAATATAGCATATCTTTGTCAGTGCGTTTTGTGGCGTTAGGAATTTTTTTTCTGCGCATTTTCGCACTAATTCAAAACGTGCGTACACCACCTCCTGAGCTGGCGTAGGATTTGAGCGTGCCATACGCCAAAGTCCATATTGATAAATCTCAAAGTCACCGTGGTTTTGGGTGTACGCCAGGTGTAGGCTGGAAATTTGGTGTACGCACTTTTGATAAATGAGGGCCACTGTGAGTAAAGATTATTAAAAACCGCTTGCACGGATGAAGGTTGCCACAAGACTACAGCCAACAGGCATGCCCATCTGCACCTGCATGAGAGGAATATGGTCCACATTAGCAGGTGGTGGTAGTATTCACCACTCAAGAACTGGAACTTGGACTGCTGATATACAACTATAAGCAGAGCTTGATTTATGTTTAACTCATCTTCACTTTCTTTATTCAGATGGCATTTCATTCATGGAAAAATGCTGTGTTGCTTAAGCATTAGGTATTGGCGACATGCTTGTTGCTATGGCTCATTTGTTTATTGGCAACATACTTGTTGGGGCTTAGGCCATAGCAACAAGCATGTTGCAAATATCCGCATTTGAAGGTGGTGGCAATATACTTGTTTAGGTCACCGGGGTAAGGGCAACATGCTTGTTGCTATGGCTTATGTAGGTGGTGGCAACATGCTTGTTGGGCTTATGCGGATATTGGCAACATGCTTGTTGCTATGGTCTATGTAGGTGGTGGCAATATACTCGTTTAGGTCATTGGGGTAAGGGCAACATGCTTGTTGCTATGGCTTATGTTGTATTGGCAACGTGCATGTTGGGCTATGCAGAGACTTGCAGCCTGCGGTGGCTTTTTCATTAGTTGTGATTGGGGGATATCAGCATTGGTTTTGTTTTGAGGGTTTATCACTGCTCTACCTGCTCTTATCCGTGCTAGGCTGCATGGATGCGCAGGGAGTTCTTGCCCAGAACAGAACCATACCGCCAATCTAAAATATGCTAATTATCTTTCACTTTGACGATAATGATCCTGACAGAACTCTGAATTTTGTCATCTTTTCTTATTTTTCTTATTTCTATGTAAATTTCTATACTCTTTTGTGATTTTTAGACTCAGCACTGAACGGGACTTTTATTTTGGGTCAGCGCCAGCGGTGTCGACGCAGGTTGGTTGGTTGGTCGACGAGCAGGACGGAGAGGATTTGCGTTGAACACGTTTTTGGACGGAGCGAAGGCAGATTGCAACCGAACTGTATTGTGAGTTTAACGATGGGAGATCAGATGGTAGCGATTAACTATGGAAGGGTTTCAGATATGGAGACTAGCCAAACAAAAAAGGCAAGGGAAAAATCTTGGTCTGAAGTGAGTAGTGGAGGAGAGAGTATTCTAAGACAAGTTAACAAAAAGATTAAAGCTAAATCTAAAGGGAACAGTAGACCTGACGTAGATGATAACCAGGAAGAGTGGAAAATTATCATTACGCTCAGTAATGATAAAGGTCACTTTCAACCAGTTCAAGTGACCAAAGCAATTGAGAAGGCTATGGGTAAAATTAAATATGCTAAACTACTGAATAATAGAAGAATTCTAATTTCAGCAATAAATAAGAAGCAGCAGGAAATTATTTTGAAAATGAGGGATTAAAGTGCATGTACCAGGTATGGCAGCAAAACTAAGAGGAGTGATTTCAAATGTTCCTCTGGAAATGTCTGTGGACGAGGTAAAGAGTGAGATCAAAGGTGGGAAAGTATTAGAGGTGAAAAGGCTCCAAAGCAATAAAAGTGGTGTTAAATCAGACAGTCTATCTGTACTGCTTGTTTTTGAAAAATCCTTACCTTATGAAATTCAAATAGGATGGATCAATTACAAAGTTAGGTGAGCATAGTGCTGCATATGCTGGATGTGTGGTTCAGAAACAAGCTAAAGAAGTACAAAGGTATAAGGTTGTGAATAAGATGTGGTATGCAGAGGCTATAAAAAGCATAGGCAATTATGAAACAAAGGAAATTAGTCAAATAGAGTCATGAAAACCCGAATGAAAGTGCAATACATGGAGTAGGCCTACCCCAGTGGTTAAACATAAAGAGATTTCAATCAGGAAAAGTAGACACAATACCCGTAACCATACAGCAACCATGTAAACATGGTTGCTGTATGGTATATAGTGGATAGTGGAGGAGAACACCTAGATGGTAGAAAAAAAGAGCTTTGTTGCTTTTATATGTAAAGTTGTGAACGTTGCCACACAACAAGAAAGAAAAATTGACAGGATCAAGATAACTTAATTGATTATCAGAGGAAAAAGGCTCAAGCACGAAGAATAAGTGAGAACAGTAAACAAAATGCATGGAAAAACTATTGTTCTACTATAGGGAAGGAAGTTAAAATAGGAGAGGTGTGGTCAATGCTGAAGAAAATGAGTGGGGAAAAAAGTGTATACTAAAATACCCGTATTAGAGGATGATGGAATCCTGGCAATAACAGATAAAGAAAAGGCAAATGTATTGGGAAAGAAGTTTTCCAGTGTTCATTGTGGAGACCATTTAGATGATATACATAGATTAAATAAAGAGAAGGTTCTTGTGTTTCTAAAAAAATAGCGAGGAATGTACTATGGATGCAGAAATAAACTTGAATGAACTAGTGATAGTATTAAATGATATTAAGAATACTGCTACAGGAGAAGATCAACTGAGTTACGTCATGTTCCAGAAATTACCTGAAAAAGTATTGCAGAGAATATTACATTTATTTACTAAGATATGTGAAGAAGGTAAAATTGAAGATTGTGTTAATATTGCCATTTAATAAACCTGGGAAAGATCCTAATAATGCTGATAATTATAGACCTATTGCCCTAATGTCACATCTCTGCAAGTGGATGGAGAAAGTACTAGTCAGAAGACTTAACTACACCTTTGAACATAGAGGATTATTTGCATCATATCAAAGTGGGTTCAGGAAAGGGCGTTCCACAATGGATGCTGTTCAGTGTTGGGGTTACAAGTAATGGATTACAGTAACGATATTACTTTTTGGGTAACGTAAAGTAACGGATTACACTAAAAACATTGGTAACTACACTACTTTACTAGACTATAGGAATGCGCTTTCCTGCGTTACTAAAGCCGTGTTTGCCTGTGTGTGAAGATCTGTTTAAGTGCTGCGTGCACCATTGCCAGAGCAGTGTTTCCCAACCGAGGTGCAGTCTGAAAAGAGCAGGGGTGCCGTGTAAAAGTCCTCTACAACGTAGCTCTTTGTAAACTTTGTTAAATACACGTGAGAGCTGCAATATGTTCGAATATGACCAGTCATTTTCGCCGTCATCACCCGTGTGTAATGCCAGAAGACGCGAATGAGAACTTGCGCGCTTTGAAATTTGTCTCCGATAGCACGCACACGTCTCACAGCACGCAAATTTTGAGTTCTCTTACAAGTCTTGCTCTTGGACGGACAAACTCACACAAAAAGTATGTCAACATGCCCATCTTGATGAGTATCCTAGGAGACATAGTCTGATATGCCGATATAAGTTAACTTTATATACAGTCGAGAAAGACGACGCACATCTGTGCAGTAGGTCTTAAAGGGGCAGTAGCCTTTACTGCGGGCTGTTTAATGTCACAAGGACGTTTCTCTCTACTCTTGATTGAATAGCTTTTGTAAGTTTAATAGGATTAATCTTTAATTTACACAGTCCAATATGCAATGTATTTTACATTTGATCAATTTCTGTACCTGGAAACTAATGTTAGACGTACTTGAAAAACCTGAAGAGCATTGTTTATTTTATTATTATTTTTGCTCAATAGTATTTATTTGTGCTGCTGCTTGTATTTTAATTAATTGTTCTTACTATTTTCTTTATTTTTCTTTGACAGTAGTCCTTTTTTCCCTGAATATAGCAAATACCAAACCATACCGAAACTGTGATACAAACCGAACCGTGAGCAATATGTACCGTTACACCCCTAGCCTAACATATGTGAGAGGACATTTTCAAAATGGTGACCGTTAAAACCATAAAATGACCTTTATTTTTATATTTTCATTGACCTCTTCATTTTTGCTACATTTCAACTACATTTCTTCATTTATCTTATAAATAGCTGGTTTTGTTCTTGGAGAAGAGTTTTGTTCTTATGTTTCCTTGTAAATATCATATGACATATATAAATATCATATACTTGGAGAAAGCTTAAAGCCCCAGCTATACGACCATTGTTCCACCTTTCCTATTGCTTCCTTGATTTTATTTCTTACCCTTATGGGATCTCGTCCTCTTACCCAGATGGCCCCATCATCTGCATACAGAGCTGATCAATCCTTCTGTCCAGATTCATAAAAATATCATTACTCATAACATTAAATAAAACTGGACTAATAACACTGCCTTGTGAAATCCCATTTGCAATTTCAAATTCCTCAGATACATCTGATCCCACTCTAACTCTAAAGAACCAGTTATAAAACCTACCTCTAATTCCCATTTTGTTCATTTTAATTAACAGCCCTTCCCTCAACATGGAATCATACGCTTTTTCAATATCAAAGACCACAATACTCATTATTTCTTTCATTTTAAGAGTTTTCTCCATCTCATTGCTTTTTTTACAACAGCTTCAGCGTTGGGGTAGTTACTCAAAAAGTAATTAGTTACTAGTTACGTCTATAAATTGTAATGAGATTACCAGTTACTGTATTTGAAAAGTAACTTCACTACTTATTACTTTACTGTCCCATTTCTTAATTTATCGTGTAGATATGTGGACAAACATCATAGCCCTATAATCACTGTATACAAGATGGCATGTAAAACCATTTGAAAGACCAACATCTCTTTTCGCACAAAGAAATATGCCTCACTGTAAAATGTACAAACAACAGTATAAAGGAGGCTATGGTGGGGTCATTTTATTTTAGTTTCCATATAACAATTCAACAAAGTTTATTTAGATTACAGACACTACAGATAGATGTGAGATTCTGTTGGGTTCCTGCTCATATAGGTATAAAGGGGAATGAGGGAGCAGATAAAATAGCAAAAAATCAACCAGGACGAACGATACAATAAATATACCCCTTGGTAAAGGAGAGGCTAAGGCAATAATTAAAAAATAAATTATGAGAAAATGGCAGGAAAAAATCTATTAATGCACAGGGTGTGAATAGAAGTAACAGAAGAGAGGATAGTGTGATAACCAGGCTAAGGTTTGATCACACAGGATTAAATAAAACATTGTTTTTAATGGGTTAAAGTCAATCAGATGAATGTATAGAATGTAGGTCCAAGGAAGATGTAGAACACGTATTATTGCATTCCAAGAAATATAGGGATGAGAGGATGAGACTAAATCAAAAGATAAATCAGGTAGGAAGAAAGTGGAATATTGAAGGTTTGTTAGGCACAAAAGGAGACGGGGTAAAGGATGCACAGAAAGCAGTTGTACAATATTTGAAAAACGTAGGAATATATAATAGGATATAGGAAGTATGTACGTGTGCATATATATATATATATATATATATATATATATATATATATATATATATATATATATATATATATATGTATGTATGTATGTATGTGTGTGTGTGTGTGTGTGTGTGTGTGTGTGTGTGTGTGTGTGTGTGTGTGTGTGTGTGTGTGTGTGTTTGTAAGTGTGTATATATACATTTTTTTTTCTTTCTTTTTTTC
This sequence comes from Gobiocypris rarus, assembly GCA_023029165.1. Lineage (NCBI taxonomy): Eukaryota > Metazoa > Chordata > Actinopteri > Cypriniformes > Gobionidae > Gobiocypris > Gobiocypris rarus. The sequence continues at coordinate 16,208,613 of CM040935.1, forward strand.
TGATGTATGTTCTCATGTTACATACTCCTATACAGTAGGTGGCGGTATGCACCTTCAAAGTCATGGTTGCAATCTTCCATAAAGTGAAAGAAGAACAAGAAGAAGACTTTTATTTTGGTCTGTGTGTATGACGTCATAAGGCCGCGCCGCGCCACGCTCCTGCATCTGTTGTGATTCTGCTCAAAAGAGGTTTGTGTTTTTAAGCGAAGCTGAATGAATGATATTAGTAAATGTAACACTGCATTGCTTTAACTTACATTTATCAGCTTTGTGTGAGTACACTAACATAATAAACTCATGAGTAACAGAAGGAGCGTCTCATTTCGCTCTTTATCGTGAATCAGTTCAAACATGAATTCAGTCTCTGGCGAGTGACGAGAGAACCGGAGCTTTGTTTGAGTCAATTAAACCGATTGATTCACAACAAATGATTCAGTGATTCGAAACGCTTCATTTCTATCTCGACTTCTACAATTTATTGAAAAGCTAAACTAATATATTAAGGGTCTGTATAATTTTATAATTTGCATTCTTTTATTAATTTATTGTGTTAGTTTTGAGTGTTTTTGTCTCATCATCAGGTAATCTAAGTCCATTAACTGAACTACTGAACTAGAACTGATTCAGAAGCACTTTTTATGTGGATTGTTTCTGTTAATTATTCTCATTTCAAACAGGACAGAGTTTTCCAACACAGAAGAACTCCTGGTGAAGCAACTGAGATCCACGTGTACATAAAGATGGCGTTTATTAAAGAGGAGAGTGAAGACATGAAGATTGAAGAAACATTGAGAGTGAAACATGTAGAAACGGAGAAACAAACAGGTTGGTTTCATTCTCAAAGCTGAACTTAGTCATTTCATCCCAGGGGCAGATCTACCGGGGTGGCTAAGAAAGACCATTGCCACCCTGTCTGCCACCCCAGCAGTGTATCCCAAATTCCCAATGTATCAAATATTAATTGTTTCCTTTACCGATTTACATCAGTGGCGCTTCAATGTGATAAGATAATAGCAAGAAAACGCGTCTTTTTATTATTGTGTAGTAGTCCAGACATGTGACTCCTATGAACTGCTTAGTGATCTGCAACGCAAGCCTGTTTCACACATACAATTTTTTCCTGTATCCATGTCAACTCTTGTTAGAGCATTCACACTGCATGCGGATGCCATCCGGCAGTGCGCTCCAGGAGCAGTGCATCTAACTTTTCCGCACCAAGTCTATTTTTTGCTGTGCTACACGCTCTGAATTAAAGTAACAGAGCAGTGTTCGCAATAAAACAAACATTTATTGCACTGAAAATCTAGTAATTTCTCCACAGATGCATATAATGTAAAGTCCACTCTGTTTCAAATTCAACACATGGCTTTTTGCCTCGGGTAACGCAAGGAAAACAACACCTTAAGTTAAACAAGGAGACATAATGGAGAGCACTCGTTCTTTTTTGGAGGTGGATAAACAAATTCTTTATGACCTGCAGGATTTCTTGTAGAAAGTTAAAAAAAGAAAGAATAATAATGTTTTACTATTTTAAAATATTTAATACTTTAAGTTTAACACTATTAAGTGTAGTGTACATTTAGAAAGCTAGAAAGTCTAAACTTTGTACTTGTTGTTACGTCTTGAGGGATACTATGAACCGAAAGGCTGACATCCAGAGTTTTTTATAAACCAAAAAGAAAAGGAAAATCAGAGTCAGATAATGTGGGAGTGGAAGGTGCAGATAAGACAGAAAAAGGTATACGTACAAATGAAGGGGAGAAGATGGAGTGGTGGAAGAAAGAAATATAGAAATGGATGATAAAGAGCGAGATAGAGGTGAGGAAACTGAAGAAAAACTGCATAAAGCGAGTGAAGAGGTGGAAGAGAGAGGAAGGAAGAAAGCTCAGAGATTGAGAGAGAGAGAGAGAGAGAGAGAGAGAGAGAGAGAGAGAGAGAGAGAGAGAGAGAGAGAGAGAGAGAGAGAGAGAGAGAGAGAGAGAGCTTGAGACACGTGTTGTCAGGTGCCCATGGTATGTTGTGTTCAGTGTACCATTTCAAATAGTTTTTACATTAACATTAAATAGTCGAAACCTATTTATTTTTATAACCTATAAGTTATGATTTAAAGGACCATATGTCAAAACCTTTTAAACCATATATATTGGTTACAATCATTGCTTTTGTTATTAGATACTGGTGAGACAAGATATTTGATGACTTTAGATGGGCATTTTGTTGTTCTTGTTGCACTTAAACCAGTTTTTTTTTTTTAAATGTATAGATTAATATAAAAAAATTATAGTCTTTAATCTTTATAGACCATTAAAAAAATGCCCCTGTGTATATTCAATGAATATATATATATTATTACTTGAATACACAAGAACCATGCAAGGATGCTTGCTTCAGTGTTGCCATCCTTCATGGTTCTCATGCCACCCCCTAAATAATTTTCTAGATCCACCCCTGCTGGGAGGTACACCCAAGACAGCGCCTACTCCAACTTGAAAAAGTGGCAGTGGTCTCAAACTCAGCTTCTGGATGACCACTGTCCTGTCCGGCGGAGTTTAACTCCAACCCGCTTAAACTCACCTGTAAGTTCCTAGTAACCCGAAGACTTTGATTAGCTGGATTCATTATGTTTGGAGCTAAATTCTGCAGAACAGTGAGCTGAGTTTGAGACCACTGGTCTGTATTTTCTAAAGTAGGGTAATACTCTCTTTGCCATAGACTAATCATCAGCATGATTAGGGACTCATTTAGGTGCAAACCAGTGAACAACCTAAAGTATGATAGGATCAAAGGATTTATTTTCTACACTAAACACTCAAACTGTTGTAACATAAATACACAACCATTCAGTTTGAGTTTGGTGTAGGAAGGAGGTTTAGACTGAAGCAGAAAAAAGAATAAAATCATGAAGTTATGATAGTATTTGACATTCAGCAAACCAACAGACTGAGAAAACAACAGTTTCTTTGTTCTAATGTGAAAAGAGATTGGAGATACTTAATGCATCAAATCCGGTCACTGAAACCAAACTTTTTTGAACACTTTAATTATTAAAATGTCATTATTTAAAATCATAAAAAATTATTCAACAACAATTTATGTAGTATTTTTTTAATATATATGTGAAATATATATAAAATAGTCTTTAATCTTTATAGACCATTGAAAAAATGCCCCTGTGTATATTCAATGAATATATATATATTATTACTTGAATACACAAGAACCATGCAAGGATGCTTGCTTCAGTGTTGCCATCCTTCATGGTTCTCATGCCACCCCCAAACAAAAATGTAATTTTTGTTTGGCATTTCATATTATATAATATAATAATTATATTATATTATATTATAATATAATATAATTACATGTTCAGGGCCATGAAAACTTGGGTTGAATTAAAAATGATTTAACTATCAGTGAATTTAAGAGTAATAATAAAATAGCTTTTCTAGGCACTTAACAGCGCATTTACAAATAGAAGGGGGGAATCTCCTCAACAACCACCGATGTGAAGCACCACCAGGATGATGTCGGCAGCCATATTAAGCCAGATCGCCCACCACACACCAGCTGATTGGTGGAGAGGAGACGGAGTGATAAAGCCAATCAGTAAATTTGGCTGGATGCCGGGTTTACACCTCTACTCTTTTACCGAAAGGACATCCTGGGATTTTTAATGACCACAGAGAGTCAAGACCTCGGTTTAATGTCTCATCCATTTCAATCAATTTATTTTCCTTCAGAAAGTGTGTTGTGTATTTTTATCAGAAATGTTGTTCTGTGTTTAAAATTTTTCTGGCAATCAAATGAAGCCATAAAACATTAATTTATTTATAATTTAATCATATTAAATTAAAAACATCATGCAGGTAATTTTATTTGTCTTTTTTCCCTTAGACCTGACGTTACTGAAAGAGGAGAGTCAAGATCTGAATGGAAAGGAAGAGAAAGAATATGAGAAACATGATTTCTTAACTGAAAACACTTCATCACAAGAAAAAGCTCAAAAGACAGAAACTTATTTCACCTGCCAACAGTGTGGAAAGATTTTCAGCCGAAAAGTAAACCTCAATGCTCACATGAGAGTTCACACTGGAGAGAAACCCTTCACCTGCCCTCAGTGTGGAAAGAGTTTCAATCACCAAAGAATCCTTAGAGTCCACATGAGAGTTCACACTGGAGAGAAACCCTTCACATGCCCTCAGTGTGGAAAGAGTTTCACTCATAAAGGAAACTTTAATAGACACATAAGAGCTCACACTGGAGAGACGGCTTACATCTGCAGACGGTGTGGAAAGAGTTTCAAACAAAAAACACACTTTCAAGACCACATCAGGATTCACACTGGAGAGAAACCCTTCACCTGCCCTCAGTGTGGAAAGAGTTTTGATCAACATGAAAACCTTAAAGTCCACATGAGAGTTCACTCTGGAGAAAAACCCTGCACATGCCCTCAGTGTGGAAAGAGTTTCAATCATAAAGGAAACCTTAACAGGCACATACAAATTCACACTGGAGAGACACCTTATAACTGCCAACTGTGTGGAAAGAGTTTCAAACAAAAAACACACTTTCAAGACCACATACGGATTCACACTGGAGAGAAGCCTTTCACCTGCCAACAGTGTGGAAAAGATTTCAACCAAAAAGGAAGCCTTAAAAAGCACATGAGAATTCATACTGGAGAAAAGCCTTACAGCTGCCAACAGTGTGGAAAGGATTTCAATCAAAAAGGCAGTCTTGATTGCCACATGAGAACTCACACTGGAGAGAAGCCGTTCATTTGTGATCTCTGTAGAAAGAGTTTCAGATATAAAAACCTTCAAGCAGCACATGAGGATTCACTTGAGAGAACGGTTTTATGTTATCAGTGTGGAATGAGTTGCAGACAGAAAAACCTTAGGGTTTTTAGTAATGACTCGTACGGGAGAGACTCATTTCATGTGGCATCACTGGAAAGACTTGCAGAAACAAAGCCAACCTTGAGTTTAACACAAGAGATTAGATTATAGAGAGACCAATCACCAGCCCTCAAGGCCCTGAAATACGGCAAAGTCATTTTTGTTTAAATATTTTATCAGTCTTTGCTTAGGGGCAGCGAACTGGTGAATATCCCGTGTGGCATGAATATGATTATAAATTAATAAGTAAATATATGTTGTGCACTTTCCTTTCAGTAACAAAATAAATACGGTGAGAGAAACTGCATTTGTGGAAAGCATCAGATATAATAAACTGTTCCAGCACAAAACTTAGAAATACTAAGATTGTGATGGCCACACTAAAGGAAAGGTTTATGTCATCTGCCAGTATTCCCCTTAACACAACCTCCAATGTGTACAGAAAAAAATAACGCTAGGAAATGACCTCTCTCACTCCTCAAGACCTCTAAGCTTTCGCACAAAAGTGGATGGGATGCAGTTTTGAACTTGTGTTTGATTTTTGAATGCTTCAACTATCCGGACAATGAAGATACTGCATTAACAGAGTCCTTAAAAGAGTCCTTATGCATAACCAGCCAATGTTTCAAAATTCTCATTTTAGACTCTAATTCAGGGTGTCAAACTAATTGAGGCGCAACCACAGAGACCAAGTATCCAAGGTAACAAAGATTTGTCAGCACGCTTGGATCGCGGCTGTAAGACCCTTAGTGCCAGTTGGGCATCGTTTAAATGCCACAGCCTACCTGAGCATTGTTTCTGACCATGTCCATCCCTTTATGACCACCGTGTACCCATCCTCTGATGGCTACTTCCAGCAGGATAATGCACCATGTCACAAAGCTTGAATCATTTCAAATTTCCATCAACTGCAAGATGCTATCCTATCAATATGGGCCAACATTTCTAAAGAATGCTTTCAGCACCTTGTTGAATCAATGTCACGTAGAATTAAGGCAGTTCAGAAGGTGAAAGGGGGTCAAACAAAGTATTACAGTATTTGTATGGTGTTCCTAATAATCCTTTAGGTGAGTGTATATTCATAATTGATTACTAAGTGATACACTAATAATTTACACAAGTTATCATGAAATATATATAAATAGTAGAATAAGTAATTAACTAATATTTTAATTACAGTTATTTATCTCATCCTTGTTTTAGCATCATTTAGCAGCATAACAATGGTTAATGATAAACAAATGATGAGTTCAAAAGCACAAACATACAAGTGTGTTAAAGCAGTGTTTTAAAGAAGAGTCTTCATTTGTTTTCAAGTGAATCAACTTTTACAACAATTACTTGCACACAGAAACAATATCTTTTACAGGGGATCATAACATTCACACATCCTTACATGTATGATCAATTCCACAGAAAAATATTTCCAAAGGTACAAGGAAAAGAAGAAACAAGAAATTATTAACAACATTTAAAGTAAACAATTTGAACAAACCAAACATCGACTTAAAACAAAACATGGGTTGTATTCAAGTTCCCCAGGCAAATATAACCAGTTAATACTAGTAGTCCTCCATCACCGTAATTAATGGTGCCCATCTTTCAATAAAAAGTTCCCTCTGTAATCTCAATGAATATGTAATTTTTTCCATAGTGTAAATATTTCTCCAAATTGTTAGCCATTCAGCTTGGTTCGGTGGCTCATTCTTAAGCCACTTTATTGTAATTGCTTTCTTTGCTGCTATCAGTAATATCTGTAATAAATACATATTTTTCCTACTGTGTATCACAACTGGTTTAATCCCTAGGATTGCTATCAGAGGGTCTCTTATCAAATCAACATTCAGTACATTATTAATATATGTAAAATTGGATTTCCAAAAGTTATCCAACAAAGGGCATTGCCAAAAAATATGTGAGTGAGTAGCCATTGTCTCTCCACATCCCCTCCAACACTGACTTGATTGATTCGGATTCATTTTAGCCACAACTTGTGGTGTTCTGAAAAATCTGTTATTTATTTTCCATTGAAATTCCTTACACAAATTGGCGTTCATGACTTTATGAGCCTGAGTACACACCTCCATCCAAACTTCTTCACTTATTTCGAGCCATAGCTCCCTAGTCCACTTGTCTTTCACATAGAATGAATTATCTCTTGTCATTGAAGCAATGATTTTATAAACATTGGTAATTGGTTACCTCATATGTTCTCCACCCTGAATTTTTAACAAATACCGTTCTAAAAGGGAGGGCTCTATTAATCTGTTCAAGTTTGGGTGTTTCAGTATGAAACTCCTTAATTGTAGGTACCTGAAAAGTCTGTTCTTGGTAGTTTAAACTCTATTCTCAGTTGTTCAAATGATTTGAAGTTGTTATTACTAAATAATTGGTGTACATAATGAAGGTTAAAAAGTTTCCAGTTTTTGAATCCTGTATCAAGTCTCAATGGAAGAAAGTCTTGAATATAAATAATTTAACTCAAAACAGAGAAATCGCCTGTTAGCTTAGACATTTGTTGTATTTCCAAGCTGCACGTTATGCTCGACCATTCTCCCAAAAGTTCTCTGGTGGATTTAAGCCTATTAAAGGGGATCACTGACAAAGGCATATCAGGACTGTAACTTTTTTCTATATTGAGCCATCTTGTACTTGTGTCATCTGATAGCCACACTATCATTGCACGTAATTGTGATGCTAACCAGTAGTGCTTCAAGTTGGACCCTAGACCCTCTTTAGTTTTTGCCAATTGTAAGACTTTATATCTAACTCTGGGTCTCCTACCCTGCCATATAAATCTTGAGATGAGACGATCTAAAAGACTAAAAGTAGATTTAGGTGGAGAGATTGGTAGAGTTTGAAAAAAAAAAAGAGGAGTCTTGGGAGAACATTCATCCTAACAGCTTCCACCCTGCCTATTAAAGTAAGGGGGAGTGTATTCCAGTGGTTCAAATCGTGCTTAATTTGATCTATTAATTTAATATAATTACTTTGATATGCACCACAATAAACTTTGAAAAAGGACTGGGGGTATGTTTATTCTCAAATATCTAATTCCCTCCCTGGGCCATTTAAATGAGAAAGTAGATTTCATCTGTGGGGAAATTAAATTGTTCATGGGGAGTGCTTCTGTCTTAGTCACATTTATTTTGTAACCTGAGTAAAATCCAAAGGTCTCAGTACATTTCATAAAATTTTTGAACAGACTTTGTGGGATCTGAGATATACACAATTACATCGTCTGCGTATAGTGACAACCTGTGTTCCTCACCATTCACTTCAATACCACTAATATCTGTGCTATCCTCGTATTAGCTGTGCAAGGGGCTCTATACTAAGGGGAAAAAGAAGAGGCGAAAGAGGGTCCCTCGGTCTGCAACCCCTCCCCAACAGAATGTTTTGTGAGAAACACCCATTTACCCTTACTGACGCTTTTGGAGATGAGCACAACAGTTTGACCCATTTAACAAAGCCAGGACCCAGACCGTATTTCCTCAATACACTAAAAAGGAAAGGCCAGGAGACACGGTCGAATGCTTTTTCTGCGTCCAAAGCCAATGCCATACATGGCACTGGTTTAGACTTGGCATAAGACATAACATTCAGTAGTCGACGAATATTATCAGACAGCTGGCGACCAGTAATAAAGCCTGTCTGGTCTGGGTGCACTAGAGTCGTAATAACTATTTTAAGTCTCTTTGCCAGTATGGAGGTCAATATTTTGCAGTCAGAATTTTGAAGCGCTATGGGTCTACATGAACTGCTTTCTGTAGGGTCCTTTCCCTCCTTATGAATGACCGAAATTATTGTCTCTTTCCAGTTTGGTGGGAATTCCCCCCTTTCAAATGCATAAGCATATGCTTTCTCTAAAATAGGGATTATATCGTCTACAAAGGCCTTATAAAATTCATTACAGTATCCATCCGAGCCTTGACTTTTGCCGTTTTTTAACCCCTTGATTGTTTCTACAATTTCTTCTCTCGTAATGGGTTGATCTATAGCTTGTGAATCTTCTTCTGATAACTTTGGCAGGTTTATGCTTTCTAAGTTGGCATCAATTTTTTCAAATTCTGTACATGTGTCCGTATTTGAGTACAGTTTCTTATAAAAAGTGGCAAAAGCTCCCGATATCTCAACTGGCTTATACAGAAAGGGCTTATCTGGGTCGCTATTTTTAATTTTCTGTACAACTGTTAGGCTCATCTGTTTTTTTAGTTGGAATGCTAATTTACTTGCTCTACTCCCATTCTCATAGTAGCGCTGTTTTAGAAATCTTAAATTTCTTTCAGTATTATTTGTGAGCAAGTCTCCCAAGGCCCTCCTGGCTTCCTTAAGTTGAGTTAGATCATTTATAGATAGTTGACTTTTATGTCTCTGTTCTAACTGTTTAATTTGTTCTTCAAGTTCTTTACGTTTGGCTTCTCTAAGTCTCGCCTTAGCTGATGCAAATGAAATTATCTTTCCCCTCAAAACTACCTTAGCCGCCTCCCACAAGATCACTGGTGACATCTCACTTGTGTCATTAAAGTGAAGGTATTGGTCCAATTCTGCCTTTATAAGATCTTTAAATGCATTATCGTTTAGAAGTGAGACATTTAGGCGCCATAGGCTTGGACTATAACCCCTACCCAAATCAAACTAACTGGCACATGGTCACTTAAGGTTATGTTATGTATTTTACAATCTAGGACTCTGTAAGACTCATTTTTAGCAACAAAGAAATAATCAATCCTGGAATATGAGGAGTGTGGGTTTGAATAGAACGTGTAGTCCCGGTCTCTTGGGTGTATATGTCTCCATGCATCGATCAGGCCCAGATCCTCCATCATTTGCTTTAGAATCCTACTGGTCCCTGAAAGCGTGGCAAATGATGATGTGTTTTTATCCATCCTATTTGACAAAATGCAATTAAAATCACCTCCAATCAAAATGATTCCTATTTCACTAATTTTCCTAAAAATTGTAGGATTGCTTTCATTTGGAGCGTAGATATTCAGCATAGAGACATTGACACACCCATTTACCAAAATAAATCTCCCTTCTTTATTCGTAATTTCTGAGTGTAAACAAAACTGCAGTGAACTGTGCAACAATATTGCCACTCCATGCCTTCTCCCTGAACTGAGATAAAAAATACACTTGGCTGGCCCATGACCTTTTAAGTTTCATATGTTCAGAGTCTGATAGGTGGCTTTCTTGTATAAAGGCTATAGTACATTTAAGATGTTTAAGCTCATTGAGAATTTTTTTCCTTTTTATGGGGTTATGTAAGCCCTTAACATTATAGCTAATAACTCTTATACTATCCATTAACGCTTACGTATGCAAACCATTTATCACACATTGCAGTTTTTTATGTTCTTGGGGCTCATTGTTATATATATCCCATGTTGTAAAATAAAACATTAACACGAACACTGTAACTATATACATGATAACATTTTGCATCCAGACTTCCAAATTATTCACCCATAAACATATGGGTCTTCCTTGCAGTAACATTAACAAAACCATATAAAGCAATTGAATAGGTCGTGAAAAAAAAAGTTTTGCAAGGAAGTGAAGGATTATACAGAGCTTCCATAAAGGAGACTGGGCCTTGACTGCAAGTTTGTTATTGCAGTCCCGCAGTAAATCTGTGTCCCCTCCAACCATCACAGATGTCCTGCGTTTATGTCTCCCACTCTCATCGCCAGAATTTAGAGAAGAAAATACAAACAAAATAAAAATCAAAAAGATCCTTTATCCGCCACTGAAGAGGATTTAGTGCCATTGTCTTTACACTCATAAAGTCATCCAACAAGTTAGAAACCGATGAAAAAACAATAAAATAAAATAAAAAAAGGGGTAAATAAAGTAAAACAGGGACTCTCATAGAACAAGCAAGAACTTAGTAGCTTACTTCCCTAATATAGTCGCGCAACAAGTTAATTATTATGTGAGAGCAGGGAGGGAAGCAAGCAACAGAAACACGTCATGAAAGAGATGTCCATAGCTCCATCATGCATCCCCTCCCAGATCATTAATGAACTGATGGACTGCAGTAGACATGTTGAAAGTGTGTGCGCTCCGTGGGTCACAAGCAACTTGGCTGGAAAAAGCACCCTGTGTTTGTCAACTCCCTTCTCCCTCAATTTCTGCCACACTTCATAGAAGTCTCGCTGTTGTTTATATACTTCAGCCGATAGATCCGGGTGGAACCTGATGCTGTTATTCTTGTACATCAGCTGGCCTTTTGCTCTTGATGCTCTCCATACACGCTCCTTGTCTCGATAGTTTAGAAACTTCACAATGAAAGTTTGCAGGAGGAAGTGGGGACGCTCTTCGATCCGTTAATGCGGTGAGCTCTCTCCAATATCACCGGCGGTTGCACACTTAGATTTTCGGTAAACCATTTTTCCATGAAAGCACAAGAATGCATCTCCTCCTTCTCTGGTATGCCAGATCCAGATCATCTGCCTTTGTTTCCAAAAACTTCACCTTTCTTTCAAACGCGCTGACTTTTGTCTGCAGGCCGCTAATTGAATCCTCTGGCGAGGATACCCGTTCTTCAGCCTGTGTGATGCGACTTGCAACATTGAACTGTATGTTCGCCTGAACATCCTTAATAGCCGTTAACACACCACTAATTTCTGTATGAAAGTCATGCTTGAGGGATTTGATGGCTTGCATAATATCAGCGATGGTTATATCGTTCACCTGCGCGCTGTCCGGGTCCACCGACATGGCGTCTCCTTCACTGTGTTCGGGTTCTGAGACACTTTCCTCGCTAGCTTGAAAGTCCAGAGAGTCAAGCGATTTCTTATTCTTGTTCTTTGATATTCCCCTGGGCATGTTTAACATACAATGACATTGGGTTGACTTTAAGTAGTTTTAGAATAGAAGTTAGGCGGTTTTGCAGCGATAATCTGAAGTTCAGCGACGGAGCGTGGAGAAGTGCTGCCGTTCAGTTCGACGCCATAACCGGAAGCCGGTGCAAAGTATTTAAAGATTCCATGGCTGTGTCCGAAATCGCCCCCAATACACTTAAATAGGGCACTATTTGAGGGGACAGCCATTTGTAGGGTTTCCAAAACCATAATGGACGTTACGGAGTGCACTCATTCAATCCCACAATGCACCGCAATAACGAGTGTACAACTGATGTATGCTCAACGGCGAGAATACCCATAATGCACTGTGAGAGTTGCGAGCTGAATGAATTCCCATGCCAGAAGATGGCACCCGCAGCTTGATCATCCAACCATTCATTTTCCAAACTGAGCTGATCCAGCGTAATATCATACAGATATAAATTCCTTTTTGATTATTAAGTTCTTTAATTACGGTTTTTACATGCTAGTTTCCATGGCAGAGTTCAAGATTAATACTGTCATTACTACTGGAGCTGCCAGTTTGCTACATTCCAAATAATTATTAAACAGCGAGCACAAACTATGCAGAACCGGCAGGCCTTCCTGTGCCCTCGTTTACATTCACTCACTCAAGTGGACTTTATTAGTGGAGAAATGTAGTGAATGAGTCTAAAGGGGGCGAAGGTGAACAGAGCACCTGTGTCAGAAAAGATCACTGTTTGTACCCTCACCAGTCAGCACTTACACTGCAGTACACACTAGTGCTCAACACCTGTTATACATGTGCAAACACGTGAATATATCATTATACAAAGCTTTCTGCATCCTCTAATCTAAAGTCAAAACTCTTCATCACATAAACATGTCTCATCGTAAAGTGACGGTCTGACATACTTGAGTTGCATAAACACTAATCACGTACAGCTTCTAAATTCGTTTTATATATGAACACTTTAGAAATGTTTTTTTTATTCTACTTCTCTCCAGTGTGAATTTTCATGTGGGATTTAAGGTTTCCATCCTGACTGAAACTGTCTCCACAGTGAGGGCAAGTGAAAGACTTCTTTCCAGTGTGAATTCTCATGTGGACTTTAAGGTTTCCATCTCGACTGAAACTCTTTCCGCACTGAGGGCACGTGTAAGGCTTCTCTGCTGTATGAATATCCATGTGGTAACTAAGGTGTCCTTTTTGCCTGAAGCTCTTTCCACAGTGTTGGCAGGTGTAAGGCCTCTCTCCAGTGTGAACTCTCATGTGGGCTATAAGGTTTGCATTTTCAGTGAAACTTATTCCACACTGTTTGCAGCGGTAAAGCTTTTCTTCAGAGTGAACTTTAAGGTGGGCTATAAGGCTTTCATTATCAGTGAATCTTGTTCCACAATGTTGGCAGGTGAATGGGCTCTCTACAGTGTGAATTTCCATGTGGTAACTAAGGTGTCCTTTTTGTCTGAAACTCAATCCACACTGTTGGCAGGAGTAAGGCTTCTCTCCAGTGTGAATTCTCATGTGAGCTTGAAGGTTTCCTTGTTGATTGAAAGTTACTCCACACTGTTGGCAGGTGTAAAGCTTTCTTCTAGTGTGAACTCTCATGTGAGCTTCAAGGTTTTCATGCTTTTTGAAATGTAGTCCACACTGATGGCAGGTGAAATCACCTTTAGTTCCTGACCTTTTAGCCCTTTTTCCTGAAGTAGTTTTTCAGTCTGTGAGCAATTCAAAGATTTTTCTTCAGTAATGAAATCATGATGTGTCTTGTCCTGATCTTTCTCTTCCATTACATTCAGATCTCGACTCTCCTCTTTCAACAGCATCAGGTCTAAGGCTAAAAAAGACAAAAGTTAATCCCAATTTAGTGCCACAAAGCAACAGACACCAAAACATTTAGACACCACAAAACATTAAAGGGTTACTTCAGAAACCCGGTAGTATATTCAAATTATCGTACTTTCCTCCCTCATAACCCCCTGAGACAAGAGAATTATGTATTTTATTTCTGGAAAAAATCCTAAAATGACGCAAATATCGTCATTTTGCGTCATAAGAGGATTTTTTGGCCAGAGGCTAAAGACTACAGCCAGCAGTGGGCGCTATTTCCGCATGTTTTCAACATTGCACTCACAGCACTCGGCTCGGGGAGCTGCGGGGATTCATTTAAAGGGAGTGGTGGAGAGCAAAGTGAATGTTTCAACTTTTCAAATGAATTCCTATGAAAGTTAAGCTTCCAAAGACATGAACTGAAAATGCCCCAGACTGATCACGCGTTGTGAATGCAGCCGCGAATTACCTCAGCTCATGTGATGAATGTAATCTGATCAATATACCAAAATTATTGAAATATCGCAAATGTCCATATCGCAATATGCATATCGCAACAGCACGCATTATCTGAATGATTTTAATAGGCTACTTCAACATTATGAAAAAGGATATATTTTAGATGACACAAATAGCAGAGAATTGACTGGGCACACGACTGTCACTTATTTGACTTGCTTTACGTTAAAAAGTTATTAAATGCAATACAGTCTGACACACACCGAAACATGCGCACAAGCCGCCTCTCAGAAAGCGTGTGATCCCTTCAGTTCTGTTTCGTGCCTTGTTACACACTCAAACTGTCAAATACACACACAGTTATGTCTGCCTCATCTTAGGATTGACTACACAGAGAATAAACTGTTACTGACCATAGCATTTACCAAATTCAATCTGAAACAAAAGTTCTGTACAGAACACGACTAGCTCCCGAACCTGTGATGATTGACAGCGTGGCAAGTATAGAAATGTTCTGGTGTCTTGCGCATTTGGTATCTACAATTTTTGACCTAAATAATATTAGTGACCAAAAATGAATAACAATAAAGTAAGTTATGCAAATTGTCAGAGTTACCAAAACCACCCTGGGGCTTGTCTTCAAGGAGGCCTGGTGAGGCCTACTACCTGATAGCAAGTCATGCTAGCTGCCCGAGTACCCAAACTCTGGAACTCGCCTCCAGGGAGGACCTGGTAGCAAGTTACAACGGACTGCTATAAACCCTGACAGTTAGACCACTGGCTGACTAAAAACCATCACAGTCATGGAGACTCATTCTCAGGGAGGCTTTGTAGAGCCTACTAGCTGGTAACAAAGCAAACGCTTTGAAATGGTTTCATTCATACCTATCTGAAAGATTTTTTTTTGTGAAACTGGGTAACTTTTCCTCTTCCACCGCTCCTCTGACCTGTGGCCTTCCTCAAGGCTCCATTTTAGCTCCTCCTTATTTTCTCTGTACATGCTGCCACTAGGCTCTATTCTAAGACAGTATTTGTGTGTCCTTTCATTTCTACGCAGATGATACTCAAATCTATCTTCCATTCAAGAAAAACAATTCCACTGTGATCACCTCTCTTCTCCAATGTTTAGAGGAGGTTAAGTTATGGCTAGCCCAAAACTTCCTCTTCTTAAATGAGTACAAGACTGAGGTGATTGTAATCAGTCCAAATGAACTTTCTCAGTGTATAAGCCCTGAGCTAGACAGTTTAGCCGCTTACAGATCGTCACGGGTGCAGAATCTTGGTATTATTTTTGACCAGCATTTAAAATTTGACAGACATATCTCATCTGTTGTTGGATCCAGCTTTTACCAGCTTCGTCTACTATCTAAAATTAAACATTTTCTCTCCTCAAAATCTCTCAAATAGCTGTTCATGCGTTTGCCACGTCACGTTTAGATTACTGTAATTCCTTATATTGCGGTATATCTAAATCTCAAATGCGTGACTTCAACTTGTCCAAAATGCTACTGCCAGACTTCTTTCAAAGTGTGAAACATGATCACATCACTCCTATCCTTAGATCACTTCACTGGTTGCCGACTTGTCAGAGAATAGATTTTAAAATGCTCCTCTTTGTTTATAAATCCCTAAATAACAAAGCTCCGGTCTATCTATCAGAACTCCTTCACTCCTATACTCCACCCAGAAGCCTCCGTTCTGGTGATCAGGCTTTGTTGGTCGTTCCACTCATTAGACTAAAGCGTAGAGGTGAACGTGCATTTGCGGTGGCTGGGCCAAGACATTGGAATAACTTGCCTTTAGAGATTAGGCTGGCTCCTTCCTTGTCTATTTTTAAGTCCTTACTAAAAACTTTTTTATTTTCCTTAGCGTACAGATTACTGTGATAGGTTATAACCTTTAAATAGGTGGTTTTATATTCTTTTCTGGTTTATTTATGTGTGATATTATTGCTCTTCTGTACAGCACTTTGGTCAGCCTGGGGGCTGTTGGAAATGTGCTATATAAATAAAATTGAACTTGAACTTGAACTTGAACAAGTCTTTACAAACCCAAAAGTCCTTGGGAAGCATATCACACCAAGTCACCCAAAACTGGGGCCACCCACAGGAGGCCTCTCAAGGCTAGCTATCTGGTGCAGCTGCTATGCATATTTGACAGCAGAGAACGAGGGCGGGCTCTGACCGAACATCTCTCACATTAGAGGAGGCTGACAGCACAGGGATGGTAAAGCTCAAATTCACATAGTGGACAGCCAGAGGTGAGTGCCTCAGTGACACATCATCCCTACAGCCTAGTCAGCATGCCCAACTGAAGCCCCAGCGTCAGTCTCTAGTAAACACACTCTAGAGGAGACAACTACTCTACCTGAGGTGGCTAAGGGGACTGCAGACAAATATTAACAATCCCAAGCAGTAGCAAACACTCCATTCTCCCAGAAGAACGTTCTATCGCCTAGTACTCCGCTACCATTCCAGTGGGATGAGCGGCGGCCTCAACAAACTCTCGCCATGAGAGGAAGCCTAAGTCGTCTACATAACACAACATGAGTAGTGGCCTGCCCTGTGAATTTATTATTTATAATAAGTATTTAGGGGATTTTTTTGTTAAATCCCCCTTAAGATAAAAAATATTAAAGGGAAAATATTATTGACATTCTTCAAAAATATCACTCATTTATGCAGAGCTGGTGATTAATACTGAATAATGATCAAATGACTGAGTTCATTATTGAGAATGAAACCAACCTGTTTGTTCTTCAGTTTCTTCATGTTTCAAACTGAATGTTTCTTCAATCTTCACATCTTTACTCTCCTCTTTCTTTGTTTGTTCCTCATTTTCTTCATGTTTCAAACTGAATGTTTCTTCAATCTTCACATATTTACTCTCCTCTTTCTCTGTTTGTTCCTCAGTTTCTTTATGTTTCAAACTGAATACTTCTTCAATCTTCACATCTTCACTCTCCTCTTTCTTTGTTTGTTTCTCAGTTTCTTCTTGTTTCAAACTGAATACTTCTTCAATCTTCAGGTCTTCCGTCTCCTCTTTAATGAACTCCATCTTTATAATAGTGTCAGGTGGCTCTCAGTCACTTCACCAGGAGTGTTTCTGTGTTTGTCCTGTTTAAGATGAGAATAATTAACAGAAAGAAAAATAATTCCACACTAAATCTCTCCTAATTCAGTGGTAAGAGAGTTCTGAAAATTGGGTTTTGAGTTACTCCATTAGTTTGATGAATGTAACATTTTCCTAATAACAAAAACAAATACATTATATATATATATATATATATATATATATATATATATATATATATATATATATATATATATATATATATATATATATATTTTTTTTTTTTTTTTTTTAAGTCATATTCAATTGAATGAAGTAAAACAGATTTAAGACGAGTTTTCAGTTCATTTTAACACTTAGAGATCTCATATCAAATGTGTGTTTCTCAGGATATAATCTGTCAACAATGTTAAATGACACTTCTTTGGTTTTATTTGCTACACAATACCCACTGAGAAATTCCCCAAAATGTTCAAACTAATGTAGATGGAGAAGAGATATAATCAAAAAAGAGATCTAATCTATTACTCACTGCATTTATCATTAATTCAATCAATTTTATCTAAAAACAAATGTTTGGATTATTAAAACAAAACCTGGATCAATTGAATTGCTCTGTGGAATTTTCCCTAACCATTTATATAAACAACTTGGTGGTATCAATTTCTTTCTTCTATGCAGTTTTGACATGAAATAAACACCTCTTCGATGATCTAATTTTCACAGGCACGCTTCTCTCACTCCATTTTTTTGGGGGAGAATAATACATTACACATTGGTTTGATTCTAATAAATTATTAGTTGATCAGTTGTTGAATTCTGATGGTAAGCTTTTGAGTATTACTGAACTAAATTGAAGTGTCATATTTCTGTATTGAAATATGAATATTGTATTGTCCTGAATTATATTTCTGCCAAAATGATATCTCTATTCATCAGTTAGAGCGATAGTTAATGGACCTAAATGCCCTGATTAGACAAAAACACTCAAAACTAGCGCTACAGATTAATAAAAGAATGCCAATTATACAGACCCTTAATATATTAGTTTAGTTATTTAATGATTTGTTGAAATCAAGATAGAAATGGAGCGCTTCGAATCACTCGTTGGTGTTTTATGACATATTTGCTTTTATTGTAGCCTAAAAAATTTAGAAATTTAGGTTATTTAACTTGACAGACTTTTGTATGTTTGACTGAATTGTTTGCTTTATTTATTGTATATTCTTTACTTTTATAAGAGCGATTATTGATAACAGGGTTATGTCATATTTAATTTTATTACAGTCAGCAATAATCATATGTACACTTATTGCCTGAAACACATGTTTAATATTTTTATTTTTAATGTAAATGAAAAGAGGAAGGGTTGTTTTATATTTCTTTTGTTATAAATATAGGCTACATTCATTGAAGATAATCAAGGAATGCCTTGTCTGAACTGAACCACATATGTGTGGCTATTAATGTTTTTTTTTTTTTCTTTATATGAAAAAATAGGTTGTTTGCAATCACGTGGTTTTGATGACGCACGAAATTCAGCTGGAGGGCAGGAAGTAAATAAACAGAATGGACGAGATGGAGGAAAGTCCGTAATGTGCTGGTTTAGAAAGCTATAAACAGAAAATCACAACATATGTTGGACGTGATCCTTATATTATCAAGAGGACCGATTTTTTTCTACTGAATTTGAAGACTTGCCTGCCATCTAGACGGTTGATATAGAGAATGTGAAGCTTGCTGCCGTCGTGCTGTGTTGAGTTCTGGTCTGTTTATATCGCGCTGTCTTTCTGCTAGTGAGTTTAGGTTGTTTTTATTTTCTCGACTTGTAATTGTGTAAAATGTAACCGTTGTAGGTAATTCATGCTGCATCAAGAAATGCCATATGAACTCACACCATCGATCAGGTGGAAAACTGGACAATGTAATACACTTTCAACAAAAAAAAAAAACACACAAAAAAACATGTTTTTACGGTTTATAGTAAAAACACAGGTTGAGGAGGTCATGGTAAGATGCTGGACAGCAATTCTATTAATAATGTCACTGATTAAACCCCTGCCTATCACTCAATAAAATAATCACATTACTTTTGAAAGTTGTTTTTTGTTTGGTTTAATTAACATTACATTTGCGAGTATGATTCTCACTCGGCTTGTGAATTAACAAAACGTGCCCAAAGCCACTTCAAAACTATTCACAAGGTTCCATATATGTGATTTTGATTGTAATTTGTTGAAATAAATATTTTTAAAAAATGCAGTTTTGGTGTCTGTCCGCTGAATGTAGCATAATTAACCCTCTCTGATTTTCCGAAATGTAATCTTTACAATGAAAACAATAAGCTTCAATTACATTTACACCTTTCCAACAAAGAACTAGATCGACTTCTGTCAGCTTGTTGAACCCATTTTTATTTCTACCACATGATGGCATGATGCAGCGGCGAGTGCCCAGCGTGACACTGTTTTCACGGCAACCAGATCAACATTGTGAACCGAATTCATCAAATGAACATGCAATGGAATACATTACAATTATATTTTCTAACATGCAAATGATACCAAGAAGAATGTGAATATTTAAACAAGTCAAAAACAGGTAAGCCGGTATCCGCATTGAGTATCAGCAGACGCAAAACGCCATCAAATGTTTTGTGTTTTATTCCAATAGTGATTCCCTTGTAGAAAATCGCTTCAAGCCCTCCATCTGCATTTCGCGCCTCAGCAGTGACGTCACGTGCAAACAACCTATAGACTGGCGTTTTATGACCTATATTTCGTAGCCTAAAACACACATACAGGAGTGAGATCTGAGTGACGCAATCCAGATCGCTTCTGTACCATTAGCAGAAACACGGACTTGTGTCCTCGGAAGTTCGTTCTCCTGAGTCTAACTAATCAAGTCTAAACTACCAATGACGCACGTCACAAGTTCGCGTACTTGATATTGAGAAACGGCCTGAATTCATGTTTGTCTAAATCACCGATAAAGAGCGAAATGAGACGCTCCTTCAGTTACTCATGAGTTTATGTTACTCACACAACGCTGATAAATGCTAGATAAAGCAATGCAATGCTGCATTTAATAATACATCATTCATCCTGCGTCACTCGCTTAAAACACAAACCTTTCTTCAGCAGAATCACAACAGCAGCAGGAGCGCGACGCTGCCTTATGACGTCACAATTTTGGATACCAAAATAAAAGTCTCGTTCACTGCTGAGTCTAAAATCACAAAAGTACACAGACATTAAAACACTGTTGCGTGTGCAAAGGGGCAAAAGTGCACCGACATTTACCAGTAAAATATATATTAACCAAAAAATAAGAAAATAATACAAAATTCAGATTTAAATGTAATGGTGAAATACTTTTAATAACACAATGGTAAGTTAATAATACACACAGCAGAAGGAGCACATCAGACTCAAAAAGAGCTGAATGAGCCGGTTCAACCAGTTGATACAATGCAAGCCTGAGGCACATACTGGAAATACTACATTTGTTTTATTAAAACCTTCATAAACCTTTCTGTCGAGAGATAGAAAACATACAAAATTTACAGAGGTTTTGTAACACACACAACATATATATTAAAAAATTAATAATTAATAATATTAATTAAAAAATTAATAATCAAAATAATTGTCTGAATAACAGATTGTGACAGCCCTAATTTTTAAGCTGTACACTTTATCTACTTTTTAAAGATCCCTTATTATGCATGTAATCAGAAGGAGTCATGGGTAGCAACCTGTTTAATCATGTCATTTTTACACTCTCTGGCCAAAGTGATGTGGAGTGCTTGAGAAGGGGTTAAGAAAGTGAGAAGTATTCCTCTATTACAGCTCATTTTCATTAGTCAAGGGGACTAGGGTGACCAGTCCCGAAATCTAAACTGTTGTCCCGAATCCCGAATCTGGCCATAATTGTCCCGAATATTATACTAAAGTAAAACCTTGAGTAGTTATTTTCTGGTAAACAGTAAAAACTGCCCACGGAGGTTTAGACTTCCAGCAACCAGCCCCCGCCGGCTGCTGATTGGCTACAGCATTTGTTTTCTAAGTTCAAATACCGTTGGCGGCTAGACGCAAATTTAGATATTCATTGATAAGCTAATTTTCATTCATTCCGTTGGCATGGCTGGTGTACAGGAACCCCAACACGCTGTTAAAAAGCAAAAACGCCTCTGCAGGTACCGGGAGGAGTAAGCCTTGATGAAGAGAGCGCAGTCTAGTTTTTTTGTTGCAAACTAAAGAAGACTATTGACAGACTGTTTATGTTTGAATAAAAATATGTTTAGTTCAGGATTGAAATTCATTATCTTTTATTATAGGCTACACAGTCTAATATCATAGAAGATGCCCTTCCCGTCACCCCAGACCGTAGAACATGATGTACACAGCCTACTATATTGAAAAGGAGATTTTCTTTTCATATATTCGAAGAGTCTTTAGTTTTATCATATTTTTAAAACACGGTGTACCGATTCTTTCAGAAAATACCGAACTCTTGAAGGTGTGCAGTGGGCAGAGCTAAAGAATCTCACGCACAGTGCTTAATTTGTGCTGGAACACTTCAGATTCGGCACCTCATTTGGGAGATCCCCCATCTCATACACCACTGAACGATATATTATATATTATTTGTTCAGGAAAATTAATATTATAATTAGCTTGCTATATCCATTAAAAAAAAGTACTAAGAAGTGGAAGAAGTGCCGCTCCATGCCATGCATTGACGATGATCCATTGGATTTGACAGCTATTCTCATTTCCAACATATGACAATAATATAGGCTATAAAAACTTTGATGCACTTCTGTTATTTGTGAAGCGATTTTGAAGTATTTTTAAATGGTTCACATAATACGCAACTTTAATGGTTTTCTGAAAAACAATGAATATTTTTGTATAGCCTATTACACAAGATGTTGTACGACTGTGAAAACTGGAAGAACTATTAGAAATGGCGACTCTGAGAAAACAAAGGAAGTTAACAAAGAAGCAAATTACACACAATAGGACAAACACACCTGATCAGAGACAGATATTACAGTTTCTCAGGTACAGTAGATTTAACATGTAGAAACACTGACAGAGGTCATAATCCAGTAGGATTGAAAGATCAAAGGTCATCGTATACATCACAGGGGTCGTCTCTGAACTGCTGCTCGATGCAGAAGAAGCATGAGAGTGTTTGGCATCCTCTATTGAATCATCATACTTCATCATTTACTCTATTTGCTCTGATGAAAGTGAAGTTTATTAATATATTGAATTATTTGTGTTCATTACAGCACTGAGAGCAGCAGTGGGGTGATCATGTGACAGATATTATTAATAAACCAACATTTTATTTATCAATTTTACCATAGGC
The DNA here is from genome assembly GCA_023029165.1 of Gobiocypris rarus. Taxonomy (NCBI): domain Eukaryota; kingdom Metazoa; phylum Chordata; class Actinopteri; order Cypriniformes; family Gobionidae; genus Gobiocypris; species Gobiocypris rarus. Next base: position 16,231,088 of record CM040935.1, read on the forward strand.
AGAGTTTCACTTTTGTGCTTGGGGGGCACCTTGGGTATAATTTATATTATAAATAATGAACTCAAAACTCACTCTATTGTGACAGGTGTCTCGTTATTCTATTGATTTTGCATTTTTATCAGAAATGAAAGGGTTACTTCAGCGATTAGCATTAAGCTTTGTATCAGTAGATACCCGGGAGTATATTCAAATTATCGTACTTTCCCCCCTCATATGACCCTGAGACAAGAGAATTGTGTATTTTATTTCTGGAAAAATTCCTCAGATGACTCAAATATCGTCATTTTGCGTCATCGGAGGAGTTTTTGTCCAGCGGCTAAAGACTACAGCCAGCAGAGGGCGCTATTTCCACATGTTTTCAACATCGCACTCACAGCACTCGGCTCGGGGAGCTGCATATTCATGTAAACGGAGCGGATGAGAGCAAAGTGAGTGTTTCAACTTTTCAAATGAATTCCTATGAAAGTTAAGCTTCCAAAGACATGATATGAAAATGGACCAGACTGATCACGCGCTGTGAATGTATGTGGCCGTGAATCCCGCGATTACCTCAGCTCATGTGATGAATGCATCTGACTCCTGCTGCGTTTGTGCCATGACGGCCGTGACACTCAGGCTCACTCATAATATATTGAACAGACAAGTTCAGTTTTTAATTGTACTGTCTCTAACTGAACTGATTTTATGAAAATGAATGCGGTGGGCCAGAGATCCAGTAAACCAGTAGCCATGCCTAGAGTAGGAGGGCAGTGAAGTGTATTCTGAAAGTAGTTTTCTCAGTCTAGAAGGCACCAAATTCAAAAATAATGAAATAATCTTCTACATTAATGACCCATTAATGAAATACAGATTCATCTTCCCAGCACTGAAGTACCCCTTTAAGAATTATTAGTGTCATTGTACATAGTGGTCAAATATTTAAGCTATCTGATTGCTAAAAAATTGTCTATAGCTCCACTGTGGTTTGAGATTTATTTTTAAAGGAAAAAAAAACTTTTCAAAGCATACCCCTTCAGTTTTTTTAAATAATAATAATAATAATAATAATAATAATAATAAAGGAATTTACAACCCCAAATCAGAAAAAGTTGGGACAGTGTGTGAATGTGAAATATCCAAATCTCTTTCTATCTTTCTTTGAGGAACATTGTTTTTAAACATTTCAATAATTTTCTCATGTATTTGTTGGCAAACTGGCGAAACTCGGCCCATCTTTGCTCCTAAAGGATTAGACCTTACTTGGATGCTGCTTTTTTTATACAAAATCATAATTACGATCACCTGTTGACATCAACTGTTTCCAGTCACATTATTATTAAACCATTTTACCTCATTACTAGCCCTAATTTGCTCCTGTCCCAAGTTTTTTTTAAATATGTTGCAGGTCTGAATGACAGGAAAGGATGCATATTTACAAATGACATGAAGTTGACCAGACAAAACATGAAATATTGTGTGTTTATATTGTCTGCAATGAAATACAAGTCAAAGTAAATTTAGAAATTACTTCTTTTTTTTGCGTTTTCCATACTGTCCCAACTTTTTTCTGATTTGGGGTTGTAACAATTAAAGGACTAAAAAGAATTTAAAGGAATAATTAAATAAGAAGTTCTAGGGGTAACTGTAGTAGGGTAATGGAGTAATCCATTTAAACAATTTTAAATCGTATTTTATTCGTATGTCTAATATGTAGAAGACGCAAATGTTTTTTGCCTCGTTGTTATAAATTACATGAATCATGACCACATTTTTTCAATTCAAAATGGCGAAATTTCACAAAAAGTCGAGTGGTTTGCAGTCTATTATTGTCAGTAGCTGAACATTTCTATCATAAAACACTTGTTTAAGAACACTTTATAAATTAAGAATAATGGTCATTAGTTGACATTAGTTAGCTATTTTAGTTAATGTGAACTAATAATGAGCTGCACTTATAAAGCATTTATTTATCTTTGTTAATGTTAATTTCAACATTTACTAGTGCATTATTAAAATATTGTTAACATTAGTTAATGCACTGTAAAGTAATATGAACAAACCACGAACAGCAGTATTTTTATTACCTAACATTAATGTGGTCAAAAAATTGATCATAGAAGAAAATTAACTTTAATCATTATGCATGAGAGTTTTTTTGAACACATATTTTCCATATATGAAAGTATTTATGCATACAGAGAAGCATAATGGCCCATCCATGACCTTAGAGGTCAACGTACAGCTAAAGGTCTAAATATGAGGGCCTTGGTGATAGGATGATGATACATGGGGTTATTTGTGTTTGTGCTCTAAACTTTTACTACGTGAGTGGAAAATTACAGAAGAAGCTAGTGCTGACCTTGGAGGTCAGGGGAGGAATAAGAATGGAAAAGATTGTGTGTGCGTTAGTTAGCACTCTACAGACATTCAGGATGACTGTATGACTCTGACTCTTTTCTTGCAAGAAAATAAATATTTATAAAGACAATTGGCAAAGATTTAAGAGTTTTTTGCCATAACATTAACAAAGATGAACAAATACAGTAACAAATGAACTGCTCATGGTTAGTTCATGTTAGTTAATACATGAACTACTGTTAACTAATCTACTTACTAATCTACTTACATCTTTCCACAAACTCTCGTAGCTTGTGTGACAGTGACAGTAAGCCCCACCTTCTTTGATTTGATTGGCCATCTCTGTCATTTTGACATTGACAAGCGCTCTTAGACCACTGAGCAGACTAAAAAGTAATCAGCCTAAAAATTTTGCTTTCAACATTTTGTCATCCTAAAAACAACCAGCATAACTCATTCTACACTAAAAGGATAAGACAAATAAAATGAGAAAATATTAAATTATTTTACAACAAAAAAAATAATCATAGCTCAGACAAAGTCATTGGCTCTCCGCCTATGCTACAGTCTATTCTGATTCATCAACACAGTTTCACTGATCCTTTATAAACATAAAACCCAGGATAGAGCTGAGTGAATGTGGTGTTGACTCTGTGAATGAGGCTCAATGTGTTTCTGTAGACGCTGTAGAAGGACAGAGTTCCTGCACTGTGATCCACATACCTATTCTACGGCTGATGGGTTTCACAGGGAGTTTAGTCTCTGTTTTACTGTGTATGAATGAGTAACTGGAGGGAAAACAGAGCAAACTCCAGGACTGATCATTAAATCCAAAGAAACAGTCATCACCCGTCCCTTCCTGCTGATACTCTTATATGACACTGATATTAACACATATTCACCATTCCATTCAATCTCCCAGTAACACCGTCACACACTCTCTCTACACAACACCTGAGCATAATGATCAAATCTGTCTGGATGAGCAGAATACCATTGAGGCTCTGTGTCAGTAGTAGTAATCACTCTGTTCTTCTCAGACAGACGGAGGAGTTTATTCACAGTGTTCAAATCCAAAGTGAGCCGATGGAAATCTGATGAGAGAAAACACGATCACAATCAGGAATCTTATAATCAGATTTGTTCCCATTTAAGACAAGACATTGTTTTCTATTATGCAGGTATGAATTAAACCACAAAACTGTATTTTCAAAAAAAGACCAATAGCATGAAGTTTATCTAAAAGCAAATGACGATCAACCAAATCAAAAGCTTTAGTTAAATCAATAAAAACAGCGTGACTTTGCCATTATCTGAAGCTGAAAACACATCATTAGTTAACTTAAATAGTGCAGTAGTTGTAGATAGTTAGTGTCCAGATAGTTGGCAGCTCACATGTAGACAAAGACAAATTAAATAAATCAGCTATTGGATACATAAAAATATGAGAGGATCATTTAAGAAACCAATTTTCAATCCCATCTAAACCAACACCACTAGTCACCTTTAATTCATTAATGGCATTCTGTTATGCAAAATCAACTGGTAAAATCTTCCTAAATAAAAATAAATAATTACACGACGCAGTCTCATTACCAGAATTCAAACAAGAAGATACTAAAGTAGACCAGATTAATTGAATGTTTATTTGATGTAATAGTAATACTTTTAATTTTATTCCAAAATTGCTTAGGATTTTAAAAATGATAAGAAAGAAATTCATTATAATAATTAGATTTTGCATTTCGGGTTTAAGTCCTACTCAGATTTCTCAAATGCCTATAGAGCCTATGTATCTGTATTTGGCTGTTGTGTGTTTCTAAATAATTTCTGTATTTCCTCAATATTATATAACATTTTATAGGACTAACAGGCTAGAGTAGGCACCCTCATAAGATTCCATAATCAAATTTTGGATAATAATGGAATATCGCGAGTGGGCGTGCCTGGCTGGGGCTCAGGCGCCGTGAGCGAGCTGGTACACAGAATCACAAAGTTGTCGTCGAAAGATGGATAAAGAAAAAAGCTGTCGGGGCTAAAAATAGAAAAAGAAAGAGGGAAAAGGAGATGGCATGTCAAGGTATGGGACAGCAGCTAAACAAGTGGATGGTGAATGGTAACAGGTAGGATTTAAAGTGTGACGTCTGCTTGGAGGCTTGCAAGTATTCATGTTAACAAACTAGCTAGCGTTTGCTAACACTGGGAATGTCAACACCAAAGGTCCAGGATTTAAGTCCATTTTTTTGTAATAAACAAGTGTTCTTTTAAGTAATGACGGGCAATAATTTGAGTCCGGACCTCTGTATTTGTATGATGTGTAGGCTATAAATAATTGCCTAATAATATAGACTTGGTCGGGCGTTGTGTCATTGCTGGGGAACACCCACATTCGCCATATCCGTGGTGGAAAACAAGCCATTCGAATGAATGTCGTAGACCTTGTTAGATGCTTTATCTTTACTCTTTGTAATGATTACGATTTATTTTTGCCCGGTGCAGTCCCGAAAAGTTACCATGTGGCGTTCTGCACCTCTAATAAGTTATCTGAAGTTTTAGAGTAAAGATAAAGTGTCTAAACAGGTCTATGTGCATTCATTCTAATGGCTTGTTTTCCCCCACGTCATATGGCGGACATGGCGTTTTGTGGGCGTTCGGTAATGCTAACCAAGTCTATAGTTTTACTTTAATGCAGCAATGATATTGCACAGCATCGAGATCTTCTCATCTGAGCTGTCTGCGGTCTGTGACTGTGTCTGTCACCACTCGTCAATCTTAAAATATTTAAGATGACCAATCAAAAGTGGCACTTCAGAAAAACGGTCCTACATTGCTAGATAAGATGTAAGTAGCTAAACTCAACATTTCATATTTGGCAGCTGTTTTAGGATTGAAATGTTAAACTACCATTAAAAATAATACGGCAAACTAATAAACCTGTCTAATTTATAACGTATATAATTTACGTGATTTAATGTAATAATTAGCGACTGTCAATGTGAGAGGACAAGAAATATTAATGAAACCGTTGTCTTCATATAATGCATAAGATTAATAATGAATGTGTACATATTGTGAATGAATTTAAAAAAAAAATCTTAGAAAAGTGATTAATAAAAAATATTCTAAATATAAATTCATCGTATGTTTTGTTGACTGCTTTAGGAGGGGAAAAGAGGGCAAGATAAGGACAATGAGGGAAAAAGAAAGAGTGATGGAGAGCAGGAATTGACAAATAATTTACTGCCCACTGACTTAGTTTTGAAGCTATTTATTTTATATGGCTTATGGATTTCAAATGCCTTAAAATGCTCATATGTAGATCACAGTAGGGTTGAAACGATTACTGGTTTCACGATAAACCACGATAAAATGTACTGACGGTTTGAAATATTGTTTAAAATGTAATATCAGTAAAACCACGTTTGATTATCACAAACTCGCGGTAAATCCTGTCCAGTCAGCATTCTCAACACAGGCACAACATTGCCGGGAGATTTTCCAGCCTCCTAAAAGGACATATTTTGGCTTTTACAAGTCCTGGGGGAAAATTAATCGAAGATACTCTGGTGACCCTGTCTGCAGAACATGCCTAAAGAAAGTCTCTGTAATGGGGGAAACACTTCAAATCTGCGAAGATTTGCAAAAGCAAAACAAGTGGACTTTGACCTCGATACCAAAACTACTTCTGGGAAATAATAACTTGAAGCTTGAGCCAAAGATGAAAGAACAAGTTCAGACACAACCAGGGTCTCATTTAAGGAATAATAATCAGGGTTTGAGATTAACATTCGCCGTTTGTTTGGTGTATTTCGGCTGTGGCGTGTAACGCATGATCGCTCACACTAGTCACTGTTGCGGTTGAACTTATTATAGGCTTCTCAAAAGCCATCTGTTATAATCACGTTGTGCATATTAACCAATCACTAGTGTTTCTATTGAGTTTATGAATGCAATGTCTAATAATCAGATGCGTTCAGCCGGAGTTTTGTTCAGAACGTGCTCTCTATCACTGAAATCTGCACTCAAAGCAGAGATGAGCGTGCAATACAGAACAAACAGTGGTTGAATGTTTTTTGTTTCTATTTCAGCAGCGAAAATAGTTTCAAACGAACACTGCAGAACCATAGCACATTGGATATGACTGGCATAAAGTTGGCATAAATTTAGGGACCGTCTCTAAAGTTACATTCCACATTGGTATGCGCATTTATAACTTCAATAGCATTTGAAGAGAATGACTTGCAGTCATAAAACTGAGTGTAAAGTGTTCATCTATGTGTTATGATGCACACTTTTGGATTTTTGACATTTAATAAAATATACTGTCAAATCATGAAAATATAGATGTGCATTATTTCACAAGGATACTGTTTGGGCTCTAATGCTAGATTTAAATGCGTCATAGCTGATAAGACACTGTAAATAAGTTCTCAAGCAGTATTTTCATCAGAGATAATATTAGAGATTATATTTACACCAAATGATTATTAATTATGTGGTGCTATTGACGACGGCCAATATAAGGAAGGAAATCCACAGAATAGAATCTTGCTTTAATAAGTGCATAGAGCTGCTTGATTTATTTGTTGTTTGTTGATTTTCAAATATAAAACTTGTTGAATTGTTTTCATTGTGTGCATCTGTTCTTTTTGAACACTTTCATCTCATTTTAAACAAAACCGTGATAATATTGATAACCGTAATAATTTGGGTCACTATAATCGTGATGTGAAATTTCCATACCGTTTTATCCCTAGATCACAGAAATCAAAATTTTCTCAAGGGAACATGCCCCCGAACATTATGATAAATACTTTGCTTGTTACATATATGTGCAACATTTCAGCCGTAAATAAATGATAAATGTTAGCTAGATTATGATCATTACCTGTCTAACAATCTATGTTTATGCTGAAATACAATAAAATAATGAGGTTCTGACTGAAATCGCCATTGTTACCAAACAAATACGATAGGATTCTAAAGTTAAGTGAGTGTGTGTGTGATTGTTATAGTGTGTGTTGTGTGTGTGTGTGTGTGTGTCTGTAGACATACATTTTTGTACTCCTGCTGTAATCCTGATCTCTCCTTCATGATCCACACTTCAAAACACACAGTGACAGTTAATCATTAAACACACACACTCTCTCAATCACAATACACACAACACACAATATCACACACTCAATCACTCAACACACACCCACTCTTACACACACACAACACTCTCACACACGCACACACATCACACAATTTCATACACACACTCAGTCACACTCTCACACGCAACACACAAAAATTCTCTCACACACACACAGAGGTGATGATCACACAAACGTGTGCACGCAGACACACATATACACAGAGTTGTGACTGCAACAGAGTATTTTTATAGAAATTGGCAAATAAAATCAATAATTCCAGCATAAATTTGAAAAATTCAGACATATAAATGAAAGCCTGGTACTAGAGCACAAAAGCAATACGAACGAGCAACGAACGATCACACACACACACACACACACACACACATGTTTTTGTGAAATATGGGGACATTCCATAGGCGTAATGCATTTTATACTGTACAAACTGTATTTTCTATCCCCTTACACTGCCCCTGCCTCTAAACCTACCCATCACAGGAGACTGTGCAGTTTACTTTCTGTGAAAAACCTCATCCTGTGTGATTTATAAGCATTTTGAAAAGTGAGGACATGGGGAACGTCCTCATATTTCACCCTCTTTTTGTAATACCTATGTCATACCAGTGTCATTATACACATTTGAGTCCTGATATTTCACAAAAACATGTGCACACACACACAAACACACACACACACACACACACACACACACACACACACACACACACACACACACACACACACACACAGGTTTTTGTTTGTTTGTACATTTGGATTATTGAAATAAATATATATATTATAAATACATATAAATATATCTTATTAAAAAGTATTTTCTTTTATTGGCAGTGGCAATCTATGAGGCAAATTGCTAATTTATTGGGATTATTGCAAATCTATGTGGCATTATTGCAATAACAATGACACTTCAAAAGACCTCAAACTAAAAAAATCTAAACTATATAACTATCTAAACATATTCATCACAAATGTTTTTGTTGGCCACATCCAGAAAAAAATAATGGATCTCTATGGGACTCTATCTGCTGGAGAGATATGGTAATTACAGTTTCTTCCAAAAACGATATTATCTGGAAAAAAAATTCTAACCAGCAGATGGCATCTAAGATTAATATCCAGAAACAACTCATATTTCATTTTGATCATCATTAAAGATTTTTAGTGGCATCTAGCTGCAGTGAGATTGTAAATTGAATCCCCCAAACCTCACCCCTTTTAGAGAACATAGTTGTTTTTGTCCTGTGTTGGCCCCCATAGCTTCTCTCTCTTGTCGTCAGAGAGTGACTAGTGCTCTGTAGAGAAGTTTTTTTTTTTTTAGGGCTACTGTAGAAACATGACGGCGCAAAATGGTGACTTCACTGTTAGGGGACCTGTGGTGTATGTAGACAGAAATGGCTCATTCTAAGGTAATAAAAACATAACAGTTGATTATGTAAGGTCTTTATACACCACCAACACACATAATTATGTATATTTCATTACATTTCTGTCAATGGGTCCTCATAAATACTACACACTGCACCTTTAAGGTGGTTTTTATTTTATTTTTATATACTGCATAAATGTTAATTAGATTTCAGTGAGTTTTGGAAGTGCACTAGAACTTATACACTCTTCCTGCTCAACATACTTGAGTTTGTCCAGTCTGCAGTTTGGATGGTTGAGTGTATCAGAGAGTAGCTTTACTCCTGAATCCCCAGGATGATTGTAGCTCAGATCCAGCTCTCTCAGGTGTGATGGGTTTGAACTCAGAGCTGAAGACACATAACGACAGCCTTCCTCTGTCACCATACAGCCCGACAACCTACAAACACACACAGCAACAGTCCACATCATGTTAGTTTGACAGTCAGATGTCACTAACAGTCATTTGGGTGGGAGCTGTTATTTTCTGTAGTTTCAGACACAAAAGTAACAAAAGTGAAGCATTTATACTCCAGTAAAGTAGAAATATACTTAAGAACAGAACAGAACAGAAACAAAGTATTTCTACAATGTCACTAAACACCAGGGGTCAAAACTTGAAGTGCCATTTTTAACTGATCTTACTGTCATTTCATAAAATATAAGTTTGTGGACAATTATCATTATCAGTAAGAAACAAATATTCGCCCAAAACATTGGATATTATATCTTGCATTTAAAAGTAAATCATGAAGTAATTTGATCTTACACAGACAACAGTGGCAGAAATCTTAGTGAAGGAAAGAATATAAATATAACATTTTTTTTTTTAAATGTCTTTGTTACTAAAAATAAAATAGGAAGCTTTTTGCAGATTCACATACTCACACTCATAAACACAAAACTGAAATCTAGGTCTAGAAGCTGTCAATCAAAAACTCACTAGCTAATGAGAATCATTTGCTACTTGTCCCTGCCCACCCGGGGGATTTGTGTCAGAATGGTGTTCTTTAGTGTTTAAAAATTCTTTCCCCGCCAAATACAAAATTTTCAATTATTTGTGAGAAAACGCTTCCCGGTCAAAAACGGAATTTTCTGGGTTTCCATATTTTCACTGTTATACGAAGACACAGTAAAACAAGCGATCGCATGTAAGCAGATGCATATGCAAAATAACGTGATCATCAACATTAAACAGAATATAAATCAAAACTGTCTAATGTTACTGAATGAAATGTGGACCCAGGACGAGCTACACAAAAACTCAGATATTTATAAAACAAAATATTCCATGGGCTATAAAATTTTATAAATTTTATAGCACTTCGGTGTTACTGACTATGGGAAGTGAGCACACAGGAAGATACCGGCTCTACACGTAAGCTATAGAACCTAGCGAACGTGTTAGGTGTCGCCCAGCCCGCAGCTCTACAAATATCCGTCAGCGAGGCGCCACGAGCCAGCGCCAAGGAAGAAGCTACACCCCTAGTGGAGTGGGCTCTTAACCCGAGCGGGCAGGGTACGTCTTGGGTTCCATACGCCAAGATGATGGCATCCACTATCCAGTGGGCCATCCTCTGCTTGGAGACAGCCTTTCCCTTCTGCTGGCCTCCATAACAGACGAAGAGCTGCTCTGAGGTCCTGAAGCTTTGCGTTCTGTCCATGTATATCCGCAAAGCGCGGACGGGACAGAGAAAAGCTAGGGCTGGGTCTGCCTCCTCCAAAGGCAGCGCTTGCAGGTTCACCACCTGATCCCGGAAGGGGGTGGTGGGAACCTTGGGCACATATCCGGGCCTGGGTCTCAGGATTACGTGAGAGTTACCAGGCCCGAATTCCAGGCACGATTCGTCGACCGAAAATGCCTGCAGGTCCCCTACCCTCTTAATGCTGGCCAATGCAACCAGGAGTACTGTCTTAAGGGACAGAACTTTTAACTCGGCTGACTGCAAGGGCTCAAAGGGTGGCCTCTGCAGTGCGGTTAACACCAGAGTCAAGTCCCAAGAGGGTAAAGAGGGAGGGCGAGGCGGATTTAGTCTCCTCGCCCCCCTCAGGAACCTGACGATCAGATCGTGCTTCCCCAAAGATTTACCACCTACCAACTCATGATTCGCAGCGATAGCGCGACATAGACCTTGGAGGGTGGAGGGAGACAGCCTTCTCTCCAACCCGTCTTGTAGGAAGGAAAGCACCGAACTGATCGAGCATCTTGGGGTCTTCTCGGCGAAGCGCACCAACCGGACGAACAGGTTCCACTTCAACGCATAGAGCTGCCTTGTAGAGGGTGCTCTAGCGGAAGTGATGGTGTCCACCACAGCCTGTGGTAGACCACCTAGAACCTCCGCGTCCCGTCCAGGGACCAGACATGGAGTTTCCAGAGGTCCGGACGCCGGTGCCAGAGGTGCCCGTCTCTGAGTCAGGAGGTCCTTCCTCAGAGGAATGGGCCAAGGAGGTGCTGTCGCGAGGAGCACTAGTTCCGGGAACCACGTCCTGTTGGGCCAGCACGGGCGACCAACAGGACCTGCTCCTCGTCCTCCCTGACCTTGCACAGCATCTGTGCAAGAAGGCTCACTGGGGGAAACGCATACTTGCGTAGGCCCCGGGGCCAGCTGTGTGCCAGCGCATCCGTGCGAGGGTCCTCGGTCAGGGAATAAAACAACTGGCAGTGAGTCGTGTCCAGGGCGGCAAACAGGTCTACCTGTGCGGTCCCGAGCCGCCTCCAAATCAGCTGGACCACCTGGGGATGGAGTCTCCATTCTCCGGGAAGCACTGGCTGTCGTGAGAGCTCGTCGGCCGCGCGATTGAGCAGGCCCGGAATGTGAATGGCCCGAAGCGACCTCAGATGCTTCTGACTCCATAACAGGAGATGGCGGGCGAGCTGTGACATGCGACGGGGCGTAGACCACCCTGTTTGTTGATGTGCGCAGCGGCCGCAGTGCTGTCCGTGCGGACCAGAACGTGCTTGCCTCTGGCGTGCTGCGCCCTGGTGGAGGCTGCTGCTGGGCTGGGGCGGGAGGGCGTCCTCGGCGGCGAGCAGGCGGAGGTGCTGCGGCCGGCGGCGGGTGGAGGCAGCAGCAGACCGCCGGGGCAGGATGTGCTTGATCGCCTCCGTCTGCTTCTGGGCGGCCGAGAACTGCTGGGCAAAGTTCTCGGCCGCGTCGCCGAACAACCCGGCCGGAGACACGGGGGAGTCCAGGAACCGATATTTATCGGTCTCCCTCATGTCGGCCAGGTTGAGCCAGAGATGCCGCTCCTGGACCACCAAGGTGGACATCGCCTGGCCAAGGGAACGGGCAGTGATTTTCGTCGCCCGTAGGGCGAGGTCCGTCGCCGCCCGGAGCTCCCGGAGGAGCTCTGGGCCAGGCCTACCCTCGTGCATGTCCATGAGTGCCTGTGCCTGGTGAATCTGAAGCAACGCCATGGCATGCAAGGCGGACGCAGCCTGGCCACAAGACCTGTAGGGCTTCGCAGCGAGGCTGGAAGAAAACCTACAGGCCTTGGACGGGAGACGAGGGTCACCCCGCCAGTTAGAGGCGGTCGCCGGACACAGTTGCATCGCGACGGCGCGCTCCACCGGCGAGATGCCCTCGTACCCCCTGGCTTGGCCGCCGTCAAGGGTAGTGAGGAGGGAGGAGCCCCCAGGTCTGTTTCTGGCACTGAAAGGTGTCGTCCACGACCTGGTGAGCTCCTCATGCACCTCCGGGAAGAAAGGTACCGGGGGGGGACGCTGAGAACCAGCGCGACCCGCCCCCAGAAACCAATCATCCAACCTAGAGGGTTCGGGACATGGTGGAGGGTTCCACTCAAGCCCGACCCTTTCGGCGGCCCGGGAAAGCATGTCCGTCAACTCAGGGTCCGGCTCGGCCGTTGCCACTCTCCCAGAGGGAGGCAGTACAGCCGGGTCATCATCGACATCTGTTCGTCCGCGGGAGCTCCGAATGTCACCGCCGGCTGCCCATGGGAGGGGCCAGCAGGAACCCGCGGAAGCGCCACGAGACGCGGCTTGAGAGGGATTAGGGGCCTGCGGAGGCTGGCTCGGCGGGTTGAACGCCCTCAACAATGAACGCCCTCACGCACCAACTGTATTGCTGTGAGAACAGCAGTTGTTTATATGCAGCAGTGAGATCGCGGTCCCGCTGTTTTGTGCCTTTACTCCAGCACAATCTCTCCTCTGTTGCTCTGTCTCTCTCTCTTATCTCTCGCGATAGTTTTTGAAGTCTAATTCTTCATCAACGCCGTTCGGCTTGAAGTGAATGACAAGTGCGCGCTGCATTTCCCTTCCGCTTTATAACCGCGCGGCGGGGCGGAGCGCGAGATGCAAATCTCGCACGCCAAAGTTCATTGGCCTGTTCTCTATATCTCGAAGCTGATAGGGCTCCTTGAAGTGATCCCAATTCGTCGGTGACGTCCGATGTACGTCGAACGTGACCGACTGAAAGGGAACTATGATTTCATTTTAAATTGATCTGTCCCAACTATATTTCCTCTTTTACTATCCTTATCTCTTCTACTCTTTTCTTACACCCTCATCTCTTTCTATTCATTCCACTGTTCTTCCCCCTCTCATTGCACCCATTCCTCGACCCACTCTGCTACTTCTATAATTACATCTCTTTCCTTTCCCATTTTCTTGCTCTTTGAATATGTACCCTTGTATAGTTAAAGAGCTTTGGTTTTTCCTGACATATTAAAGTTTTGTTTGGTTGTATGAACTATTATGAAAACATTTGAAAGTTTTGTGCACAGTGTTTTGAGAAAATTATTCAAATTATTTGTAATTTATATAAAATGGATGAAAACTCCAAACAATCTGTTTAGAACAACTTCAAGTGTCCAGATAACTGTGTTAACTGTTTGGAGAACACTGACCTGAGTTTGGAGAAATTTGTCAAATAGATTGAGGAAAAACTGTATTGAGGTAGCATTTTTGTTCATTATTTTAATGAAAACCCTTTTACCTCAGTATCTCCAGCTTACAGCTCTTTAGTCCATCAAAAATAATCTTCACTCCAGAATCCTGTAGGTCATTGTTACTTAGATCCAGCTCTCTCAGGACAGAGTTTGAAGTTTGTAAAACTGATGACAAACTCTCACAAGACAGAGCAGTGAGATTACATGTGGAAAATCTGAACAAGAAACACAGTAATTGCATAATGAATAAATTCAGCAGTGTGATTTTTAGTAATTAACTTAATGGGGAGGGGGCATTAAAAGTATTTGAAACTCAAACCTCAGTATCTCCAGCTTACAGTTTCTCTTCAGTCCATCAGAAAGAAACTTCACCCCAGAATCCTGTAGGTCATTGTTACTTAGGTCCAGCTCTCTCAGGACAGAGTTTGAAAATATTAAAACTGATGACAAACTCTCACAAGATGGAGCAGTTAGTTTACATGTGGAAAATCTGAACAAAAACAACAGAAATTGCACACCAAATACATTTAACAATGTGCTTTTTAGTAATTAACGTAATGGGAAAAACATTAATAGTATATGAAACTCAAACCTCAGTATCTCCAGCTTACAGTTGGTCTTCAGTCCATCAGAAAGAAATTTCATTCCAGAATCCTGCAGGTCATTGTTACTCAGGTCCAGCTCTCTCAGGACAGAGTTTGAGGATTGTAAAGCTGATGACAAACTCTCACAAGACTGAGCAGTGAGATTACATGTGAAAAATCTGAACAAGAAAAACAGTAATTACATACTGAATAAATTCAACAATGTGATTATTAACTTAATAGGGAAAAAACATTAATAGTACATGAAACTCAAACCTCAGTATCTCCAGCTTACAGCTCTTCAGTCCATCAGAGAGCAGCTTCACTCCAGAATCCTGCAAGTCATTGTTACTCAGGTCAAGCTCTCTCAGGACACAGTTTGATGATTGTAGAATTGAAGACAAACTCTCACAAGACTGATCAGTGAGATTACATCTGGGAAATCTGAACAAGAAACAACATACTGTTATTGCAAACTGAATAAATTCAATTAACTTAACCATCGCAAGTGTGCCGATGCACTGAAGCTTTCTTTGTTTAAATTAACTCAAAATTACTGTCAGATGTAATTACCTTGACAAAACTATACATCATTATAAAGATCTAAGTCTAAAGTTTCGATCTTTTACATTTGTTTTATTATTAAAATCTTATAGTGACTGTAATTTGTTAATACGTGTCAGGAGTTATGAATTTGAAAACCGGCGTTGGTACCTTTGATTGTAATATGCGCGTGAGCTGCTCTCATTCATAAAAAAAAACTACTCTATGCTCGTCATGAAGACTCTCTACAAAACATCCCTCAGGGCTTTTAGTTCAAAAGTGTGCAGATGTGGTGAAATATTGACAGAATCTCATATGTTTGTGTCAAATTTCTTTACAGAAGAGTAATATTTATTCAATCTTTACCCAATTTCCACAGATGTATCATTATGAGCACTGTATACTCTGATGTGCTGTGTTTTCAGTTCATACTGGCAGCCGGAGGGCGCCCTGATGCACTTTCAGTCCATATATGGCACACATGAAGAACAGGCAGACCATGTGACATTCAGGAAGTATCTCTGGCATTCTCAAAGCTTCCAGAGATCGCTATAACATGCAGATAGACACGTTTGACGACAATAAAAACACAAGCATGAAAATATATGGTTTGTCTGTGTTCTTTATGCCATATTGGGTGTTTTAATAATAGATTATATTTATAATTAAATGCTATTTGACATAGCTTTCATAATTGTGCAGAATACCTAAAATACATGTATTTTCTGTCTGATTTTTTTTTACTCAAAGCCACGTGAGATCACAGAAGCTTATTTAAAACACTCGACTTGTGATATAAAGTGAATTTGGAGCAAAAAGATGGTTTTAATCTCATAAATTGTTGTTTTGTTGTCCTAAGCTAACATGCTAGCTAGCCCTATGATGCACCTGTCACCTGAGGAGTTACTTTTATGAATCATTTTTAATACTAAAACTCACTGAAATGTTTCTATTTTCAAGAAAGGCATTTGTTACCGTTTAGAATGTGAAATGAGACATTTGATCAATGAAATGAGGTTAGAATAGTACAGAACAGAGAGTCATTAGTGATTACAATGAAGACAAAATAATAATAATTAGAGCCATAACCCGACTGGATAGGGATGAATGTGTGCTGGGGAGACAAACTGAATGGGGCAGTTTGCACCTCTAAACAATATAGGCAATACACTGAATGAAAGCTCAGAAGAGATGGCAATAAACATCAGTTAACATTTTAGAGAAATCTCAAAATAAAATCATGACATGATCTTGAAATGTTTTAGACTTATCATCTTCAGATTTAAAATATATAATATGGTTAGACTTTAGCTGTAGAGCATTTCTAGATTGCTACAAGGCCAACTTCAATTTTATTTTCATAAATATATTTCATAAAAATACATTTCTAATAACTTTTACAAAAAAAGTTTATTATTGCTATTTTTGATTATGAAAATAATTATCATTTTGACTTTACAGTAAACTGCCAAATGTCTGCTTTCAAATGAGACCATACTTAAGCTTTTAGTGCAAAGAATTCCTGAACTCTATCGATTTTTTTCAAAAGCGAGGAGCCTAACAGGTTAATGGAAACAAATATTCAAAGTATTTGAAACTCAAACCTCAGTATCAACAGCTGACAGTTTGGACTCTTCAGTCCATCAGAAAGAAGCTTCAATCCAGAATCCTGTAGGTCATTGTTACTCAGGTCCAGCTCTCTCAGGACACAGTTTGATGATTGTAGAGCTGAAGACAAATGTTTACAGGACTGAGCAGTGAGATTACATCCACATAGCCTGTGTAGAAAACAGAACAAAGAGTGATATCAGTGTGTTTATTAGGTAGGGTTTATAATCTGGGGCCTGATGTATAAACGTTGCACAAAAAAAAGGCATAGAAAAGTGCATATACAATTTCCCATGCTCTTATCGGGACTAACAAAAAATAAACTAGGCGTAAATATGTGCCCACCATTCGAACAATTTAGACCGTGCGTACACACTCTTTTACTGAGCTAAAAAAAAACGTTAATTAATGATTTAAACTCTGTTTTACATCTGATACACATTTGGATTAAATATGCCACACTCATTAATGGAAGTAAGCACTGAGGTTATATGAAATCATTATCCAGAAGTTACAAATTTTTTTATGTAGCACCCTTATGCCGTGGCTGTGACCAGAGCGATGCACCGGGTTCTCTTGACTATGCACTAAAGCTATCCTCACTAATGTTTGTGTTATGCAGTAATGTTTTATAAAGGGAATTTTGCACAGGTTCTGGTGTACACATTGTTTTATAAATCTGAAAACTTGTGCATACACAAAATGTAGTTTTTATGCGTACACAAGGACCTTTAGAAGGAAATCTGCAGAAAGTTTTATACATGAGACCTTTGGACTGCATGTTTGCGCTAAACACAGTGTAATCAGGTTTTAGCCATTAAAATGTTAAGAGGAACTTAAATTAGCAGAAAAAAAGCCTCAGGGTCAACTCCTCAGGATTAAGTTCATAACTCATCTATGCATTTATGAACTGATCCAGTTCAACTCACTGATTTAATGATCTGGTCACAGCGGTTCTCAAGTTATAAACACACTGAATCTGTCCTACTAAAATAAGGCAAGAACCAGTAATATGTAATGCGATCTGGGAAAACCCACCGGATGTCGTGCTGGAATGTTTTCAGCTAGATCGAATAATAGGTTGAAAGTCCATTTTTTGTCAAAATTGGGTTTTCATTAAATTATTATTCTATAACATCTTGTCTATCATTTCTAAAAAATAACTTGGCAAAATTCACATTATTTAGTGGAGAAAATAGCAGTTTGTAGCAACAAGTGGAAAAGACTGCGTCTTTCTCTTATGTTTTAGAACAAAGTGCACAAAAAGCCAAAGTTTTCACTCTCTTAACACCACAAAGACAGTTCAGCCATCAAAATAAACCCCATTACATGTAGAATAAAGGTGTATCAAAGCATATTTCCCACTAGTCCTCTGAAAACTACGACATGAAATTTTTTTTAATTAAACGTTATCGTATCGTGAAATGGCAGGGCACAAGAGAACAACAGAGTCTGAAGTAACTGATCACTTTAATTATCTCGTTCACCTCAATCAGCTTAATCCTTTTATTTTGAAATAGCGATGAACACAGAAAAAAAAAAAATTAAGTTTGGTAGACAACCCATTTGGTCTCATGCCAAGAGTTCCTAATATAACATCCAGTCAATTTAGAGATAAAAATTTAGATAAAAAATTCTGGAAATGCTTCAAATATAAAGGAAAAATATATAGATTTGTCATTTGTGATGCAGCAGTGAGCTATAATCAATCAATCAATCAATCAATCAACTTTATTTATAGAGCGCTTTTACAATGACGATTGTTTCAAAGCAGCTTCACAGTGTTAAACAGGACAACATTGCAACAAAATTTGATTTGGCTAGTTTAATTTGGATAGTTTATAGAATTATATATGACCAAATTAATAAATTCTATTTGTATATTTAGTTGAGTAACTTGGATCATAATTTGAGTGTCCCCAACTGAGCAAGCCAAGCCAAAGGCGACAGTGGCAAGGAACCAAAACTCCATCAGGGCATGATGGAGAAAAATAAACCTTGGGAGAAACCAGACTCAGTCAGGTGCCAGTTCTCCTCTGGCCTATTATTAACAGTGTATAATTATTACTCTGGCAACCTTGCAGGTCATAAATCATATTAGATAGGAATATTCAAAATTTTGGGTATGGCCTTGCGAGGCGGGCTCATTTAGGATGGCGCGTCAATTACAGAAGAATATGAATACTTGAAAGATCGGAGTTATTACGCCGGAGACGGGTTAATTGAGGATGACGTTCCGGTGAGGCAAATTCAGAGGAGACACTAATGCACATGTTCTTTTTCTATTTATTAGAGGTCGAAATCAAATCCTGCCAAACTGCCTAGATCCGAATAGGATGTCTAGCCTACTTCATTAAATGTATGAAAATTGTGGAAATATATGGTAGATCACTCAAACCATATGGATATGGAAATAGGTGCTATTTTGTGGTCAGTAATGGAGCTTGAGTGTCATCCAGTGAAAAAAGTTTAGTACTGCGCCCAAACAAAATATTACTGAAAGCTAATTTTGGATATATCAAGCTAAAACTTGTTCATATTTCTGGCTTCAATTGTGTTGTAGTTTTAGAGTAAAGAATGTTTTGTAAATTACATATTATAAAATATTATATACAATATTATAAAATATATTTTTTTTTACATTTTCATAAACGTAAACTTTTATAACTTTTTTCTATTTTACTTTCATAATTTATTTGACTTCTACAATAATCTGCCACATGTCTTCTTTAAAACAAGACCAACCTTAGGGTTATATTCCAAAGTATTTTTGAGTCATAGCCTTTAAGTTTGGATAGTGCATTTTCATGTCTATGCGAAAAAAGGGTGACAGTTTTTAAACCTGTTTTTCTCAAAATTCTGTTCCTGAAAATCATAGCGATCAGCCGACTTCTGAGAACCATAACTTTTGTTTCAGACAAACCATGAAATAAATGAATAAATATATACTCACCTAAAGGATTATTAGGAACACCATACTAATACTGTGTTTGACCCTCTTCAGAACTGCCTTAATTCTACGTGGCATTGATTCAACAAGGTGCTGAAAGCATTCTTTAGAAATGTTGGCCCATATTGATAGGATAGCATCTTGCAGTTGATGGAGATTTGTGGGATGCATATCCAGGGCACGAAGCGCCCTTTCCACCACATCCCAAAGATGCTCTATTGGGTTGAGATCTGGTGACTGTGGGGGCCATTTTAGTACAGTGAACTCATTGTCATGTTCAAGAAACCAATTTGAAATGATTCATGCTTTGTGACATGGTGCATTATGCTGCTGGAAGTAGCCATCAGAGGATAGGTACATGGTGGCCATAAAGGGATGGACATGGTCAGAAACAATGCTCAGGTAGGCCGTGGCATTTAAACGATCCCCAATTGGCACTAAGGGGCCTAAAGTGTGCCAAGAAAACATCCCCCACACTATTACACCACCACCACCACCAGCCTGCACATTGGTAACAAGGCATGATGGATCCATGTTCTCATTCTGTATACGCCAAATTCTGACTCTACCATCTGAATGTCTCAACAGAAATCGAGAGTCATCAGACGAGGCAACATTCTTCAACTGTCCAATTTTCGTGAGCTCGTGCACTGTCAGGATGTGGAAGTCCCAGAGCAAGATCAAATATGAAACACCTGTGTTTTGCCAAATGAAAAGATATATGGGCAGGAATGCATGCAGGACATAGAACAGTTGATTAAACATCATGAATTCCCACAAAAAGGGACACTGAGTACTGCAAAATTAAAACTGGTTAAAAAATCTGTGAGGGAAAAGAATGGCAAATCAAAAGGTTGTTGGGGAAGGAAACATAAGTGTGGGAAGTGTGAACAAACTGTTAAGTTTTGGGTGGAAGATGCAGATAAGAGGGAAAGAAAACCACTGCAGAAAAGTCTGCCATGCAGGAAGGGACAGAAAGATGAAAAACTAGAAGAAAAAGCAACTGCACCACCACAGCATGAATTAACTAATCCACCTGTTGTTTTTGTTTTCCCACCCGAACCACCGTTATACACACCGGCCCAAACACACCCTGACGCTGAGATACAGGCCATAAAAGTGGACCCCGACCTCGACTGCTCTCCGCCAAGGCGACCAACACAACCAAGACCAACACCAGCGCCAGGACAAAGACAAATCAATCAATCAATCAACTTTATTTATATAGCGCTTTTACAATGACGATTGTTTCAAAGCAGCTTCACAGTGTTAAACAGGACAGCATTGCAACAAAATTTGATTTGGCTAGTTTAATTTGGATAGTTTATAGAATTATATATGACCAAATTAACAAATTCTATTTGTATATTTAGTTGAGTAACTTGGATCATAAGACAAAGAGTCCTTGAAACAGAGGATGAAGAGGAGTGGGAGGATGAACAGGAAGACGGAGAGAGTGCTGAGGAAGAGAGTGCAGCTGAACGGAGTGCTGAGAGAGTGCGCCCAAAAGAGAGAAGGGTGACCTTCAGAAAAAAAGGAGAACAGCAGCAGCGAAAGGGAAGATAGCCAGAGAAACAGAGTCATGGGGCTATGCAACACGCTCTCGCACACGGAGCCAGCGTCCAGTCATCGACTGTATTCCTGATACCCCCACCGATGGAGAAGAGGACGAGAGAAAGGCCAGGAAACGAAAGACCTGGGAAAAGAGCATCAAAGAGGAACAGGTGAGCATCACCTCAACAATCTGCTGAATGGACTGAAACCCGACATTTCACAAGCAGTGAAACACAGCTATGTAGAGTGGAAAGATGGACGGTTGAACACTATCTTGAAATATGCCATGCATGCAGAAACAGAACTGACGGCCAAGAAAGAAAGATCAAAGGTCAAAGAGTTGCAACTGGCACTGATGCAGCTGCCAACAGGATTCAATTCTGGGGGAAGAGGAAGAGGCTATGGACGAGGACGAGGACGAAACAGCGGGAACTGGCCCAGACCGGGACAGAATCAGAACCAAAGAGGCTGTTGGGTATGTGGAGCTGAGGATCACATCGGTCGTGAGTGCACGAAGTGCAGGCCCTGCAAGAAAGATGGACATTGGGCAAGAGATTGCCCTGAGAACAGAAAAATGGACTGAGAAACACGGAGCGGAGAGCAGGAGGGGAAGGGAGTCCTGGGCAACCAAACAGCGGCGACAAAACAGGGAAGTGAAACTTTACTAATCTCACACACACACACACACATACGAAAACATACACTGATACTGATAATGCTCTCTGCAATGAAGAAAAAGCTTGCTCGTCTTTGTGTGTTTCTAAAGAGAACAATGATGAATTGAATGACTGTTTTGTTATGTATGGAAGTAAAGGGTTTTAACCATGCCAAGATATTCCATGCTAGTGGAGGACAGAAATCCAATTTTGGTCTACTCGGGGCAACTCGTTCTGTGCTACGACCATGTGACATGCTAAACAAGGTAGAACTAACAGATAAAATACATGGTTGTATTTCTGCATCAGGGCATTTGGTTACAGAAAGATTTACAGTGCCACTGGAATGTGAAACGGTGGGAGGACATGTGCTGAAACATGCTTTTCTGAACACGTCCACCTGCCCAGTTTCACTCATAGGTTGTGATTTAATGTGCAAACTGAATTTAATATTGGTTGCAACCCCTTCTGGTGTTGAAGTCAGAGAGGGAAAACAAAAATGTTTGAATATTGAACCAAAGTGGGCGTACAAATGGCACATAATTGATAATCAGTGGGCAAAAACAATTTGTGAATTGGGGAGAAAAAGGATTCTGTCACATGGTACGGAGATAATGCCGTCTGATGATTTGATTTGCACGTCACATGTTGTAACAGAACGAGATCAGCAATATGAAGAGGAATGGTTTGAAGGCAGGGAGGAGGAGACTTTGAAACTAAATCAGATGGTTAATCTATCTATCTATGACTGTGATAATTCGAGAGATGAGTTCGATGATGATACGATCTGTGTGAGTGACAGAGGTTAAATGATTTTCTTACTTTAAAGAATCTTTAGAGGTTCTATCTATCTATATGTTTTGGTTGCAGTGAAAAAGGGACTATACCCGTAAAAACAGCCTTAGCAATTTTAACTATCTTCCTTCAAGAGTTCAAGAGAGTGATCGTTTATATAAAAATCAGAGATGAAGAGTATAAATGTGATGTAAGGACTTGAATTTTCTTTTTACAAGGATACATTTTTTTGATTGTGAAGTTATCAATGAATGATAAAAAGGGAGAAATTGTAATAGAAAAATGTATTTAATCCATAGAAGAAAATATAATCATAGAGGAGAGTTATTTTAACAATAAGTATGAATTTGTTTTAACACATATAATCATTATTGTAGTATGCTTAACATGAAGGTTGCTACATGTCCTTAAAATGAACTAAGGACAACTGGTCAGTTTAAAAAAGAATCGATCTGACCCCTAAGGTCAGTGGCTAAAACTGTATTGATCCTTGACACAGGGACCATGAAAGTTTATTTCTGTGTGTGTGTGTGCTGAAGCTTTACCATGTGTGGAAGATAACAGAGCACTTGTCTTTGCTTCTGACCTTGTAAATGGTATAAAAGGGAATCTGATTGTTCAGTCTTTAGGCCGCTCTCATACAGTCATCTGTGGCTGTGCGACAGTACTCTTTCCTTGCAAGGAAATAAATAATTCTTTATTATATTCAAAGATTTGTCTCTTGTTCAGTGACTTGAATTATTGCCACGACACTCACCAACAGAGGTTACACAGACAATAATAGACAAAGGCGCATGGCAAACATGAGGGCTTAAATACACAAGGACTAATGAGTGGACAAGGTACACCTGTGGACAGCGATCAAACAATAAAACCATTGACAGAACATGACTGCGTTCAGCCTTGGCAAAAGGTTTTTTAAATGGAAATAGTGATGTGTTGAAAACCCTGTTCTGATGACAAAAGAGTTGCAACTATAGCAACTAAGAAGGCAATTTTTAACTTGATGAAATCGATATAAATACATGTTTTTATACTGCAAAATATGCTGGATGTTACAGTTGCAGTACAATTTGGCATATAAATAAACTTGCAATTAAGCAAAATATATAAACAACTACATCATCATGTTGATATGTTTTTACTGTAAAGCTCTTATGACAAACATGTCTTATAATATCTTCAATTGTTACGTATACAGAGCTGCAGCAGACACATTAGAAACTACTTCACTTGGAACTATTGTGTGAGCTGTCTCTTTAATACTGCATGTTGCTGCTGATTGGGTTTCCAGAGAACATGTTGTTCAACCCGGAAACCATAGCAAAACGTTGTGCAGCAGTTTGAGCTTGAACCTGCACCCGAACTAAGAACCCACAAGACTAAATGAACCAATGACAAACTGACACAAAATCACATGAGGGCATGGGAATCACATGACAACCAGGAAACATGACAGTGAACATGACAAAATAAAAACATGGAACAAACCGTGACACACTGCGACAATGGGTTTATTATTGTTCTTAATGAAAAATACAACAACTAGAAAAACAAAGCTAATCCTTTGCAGGTTTCCTATTATCATTAGGTTAAATCCAAAATATTGTTAAACAGGTGCTTTTACATTTTGCTTTGAAACCAGATCTTCCGCCAACGTCTTGACAGTCAAGAGTGAGGTGAAATGGGCGAAGCGAGGTGAAATCTGACTCACACTGCATTGAAAATACACTTTTAGTTTTTTATTGTAATGTCTGTTCTCCAACTGAACTAAATTGTATTGTATTACTATAAAAGAAAAAAACGACGGTCGGGGCGGTGGGAAACTACAGTGGGAAAGTGATGTAACCGGTGACACTATCGCAGCAAGTCTAATCTCACTCTACGTTTGAATCTAACATTTGAACTAAACAGAACTAAATTCGGGATTGCATGGTGTCTAAGAGGCATCTTTCTGTGCACACTCTTTGGATGTTTGTTAGTCAGAGCGAGTAATATATTGAGATATTTTTTGAGTCCTACTGTGCTTAATAACTCTTTTTAAGTATGTCCACACTTTATTTTCTCATTTATGCATGCTGTTTTTGTGAAAACCGAAGTTGGCTTGGAGAAAACGCCACTGATATATTCATACTCAAATATAGACTGAGGAAATGATCTGCTAATCAGATATGTAAATGCTATTTATCCACATATTTGAGCATAGTAAATGAGTGAATGCTAAACCTTAGTTTGTTCAGTTGACAGTGCAAATTCTTCAGTCCATCAGAGAGCAGCTTCACCCCTGAATCCTTCAAGTGATTGTTACTCAGGTCTAACTCTCTCAGATGGGAGTTTGATGATTGTAGAGCTGAAGATACAGTTTCACAGCATGTTTCATCAAGACCACAGCTGTCAAATCTGCCAAAGCAGAACATTTACCCAAATTATTTTCTGATGTTCAGTGTTTAGCACATTATACCCTCCATAATCAGAACAACCAGATATTTCACACAGTATTTTGACATTCAGTTGTTTAGCAATATAAGATTAAACCTTTGATTAAACAGTGATCAGTGAAATTACTCACAGGGCTTTTCTGCAGCATATCACAGCTGGAACGAGTTTTGTGTAGCCGGCCTGTGATGACGTGAACCTCTTTGGGTTGAACTCGTCCAGCACCTTCTCTGACATCAGCAGTACATAGGTCAGCACTGTGCACATTGAAGATGAGAGTTCTCTTCCTGGATGTGCATCTGAACTGAGGTATCTCTGGATTTCCTCATATAATGAATGATCCTTGAGCTCAAGTAAGCAGTAGAATAGGTTGATGGAAGCTTCATCTGAGATGTCTTTTTTTTGCAATTGTTTAATGTGTGCACTTATTTTTCTGATGTTCACACTGGTGTATTTAGTCTGTGTGAGCAGACACTGGAGCAGATTTTGACTGGATTCCAGTGAAATTCCCATCAGAAACCGCAGGAACAGGTCCAGATGTCCTCTCTGACTCTGCATTGCTTTATCAGTGGCCCTCTTTGTTAAGTCATAAAATGTGACATTTCTAAAGAAGAACTGAAGCTTTTGTATGGCTGTAGTTTGTGAATCGTCAAAGAAAAACTGAAGCTCCTGCATGTTCTTGTTCAGGTAGCAGAGGAACACATGCACTGCAGCGAGGAACTCTTGAACAGTCAGATGCACAAAGCAGAAGACCTTTATCGCATGAAGCCCATCTTCCTTCTTAAAGATCTCAGCGATCATTCCTGTGAACTCATTGTCTTTATTCACATCAATACCACATGCTTTCAGATCTTTCTCATAAAACACAATGTTTTCCTTCTTCAGCTGTTCAAATGCTAGCTTGGCTAACTTCAAAATCATTTCACTATTTGATTGCAAGTTCTTTGCACATTCTCTTTCTTCTTGTTCATTGTACTTCTGATTCTTCATGTCCATCTGTATCAGCAAGAAGTGGATGTACATTTCAGTGAGTGTTGTGCTGATGTTCTCTGTATTGTTCTTGAGGAGAATGTTCTGAAGTACTGTGGCCGTGATCCAGCAGAACACGGGAATGTGGCACATGATGTAGAGACTACGAGATGTCTTAATGTGTGAGATGATTCTGGAGGCCTGAGTCTCATCTGTAAATCTCTTTCTGAAGTACTCCTCCTTCTGTTGGTCAGTGAATCCTCGCACCTCTGTGAACAAACCCACATACTGAGGAGGGATCTGATTAGCTGCTGCTGGTCGTGAGGTCACCCAAACGAGAGCTGATGGAAGCAGCTTTCCTTTGACCAAACTTGTGAACAGCACATCTACAGATGATCTTTTCTGAGCGTTGTTCAATGTTCTGCTTTTAAAACTCAAAGGCAGATGACTCTCATCAAGTCCATCAAATATAAATGCTAGCTTGCATTTCTTATATAACTTTGATTTCTCCAGGTCCTCCAGTTCAGGATAAAATTCCAGCAGAAGCTCATGGAGACTAAAATCTTCATTTGTCATTAAGTTAATCTCTCGGAATGGAAGCAGGAACACACAATCTATATCCCGATTAGCTGTTTCTTCTGCCCAGTCCAGGATGAATTTGTGCACAGAGACAGTTTTTCCAATGCCAGCGACTCCTTTGGTCAGCACAATCTTTTCCTCATTGTTTTCTTTTAATAATTTAAATATATCATTGCATTTGATTGGTTTGTCCTGTGTTGGGTTGTTCTTGAAAGCATCATCAATCTTCAGAATCTCATGTTCCTGATTGACATCTTTCATATCTCCCTCTGTGATGAACAGTTCTGTGTAAACAGCCTTGAGATGTGCTTCATTTTCTTTTTTGCACTCAAAAATACGCTCTGCTTTCTTCTTCATGTTGTTTTTGTGAGTTTCCAATAATCTTTTCAGAATTAAATCATCTGTTATAAAAGACTGGTGTAAGTAAATAATAAGTAAGTAATAAATGTTCATTTTAAAAAAGAAACATGACAACGCTTTCACATCAGCATCATCTGATGATCTGAAAATGTATTCACATATTGTAATTAAATTACTGTGAAAAGTATTACAGCCCCAAGGCCTCAGATCTTCCATTTAATTCCCTAGATATTGATAAATATATTACACTCATGGAAGGGAATACCCTTAAGCATTCAAATCAGGATTGTTATCCATATTTTTGTAATGCCTAATTTCTAAACTCAGTACAGAGGACAGGGTTCGAGTAACAACTGGCAGTGAATGCTCTAGTAAGGCAGTGGTTCCCAAACTTTTTCTGCCAGGACTCCCTTTTGCAGAATTTTTTCGAGGCCCTTCCATCCGCACCCCGCACAATTTTGAAAGTATCTTCTGCTCAACAAGGCTGCATTTATTTATTAAAAATACAGAAAACACATTAGTATTATTAAATATTTTAATTTTATATAACTTTTTTTCTATTTGAATATTTTAACATAATGAATTCCTGTGACGGCAAAGTTACATTTTCAGCATCATTACTATTTTTTAGTGTCACATAATCCTTCAGAAATCATTCTAATAAACAGATTGTCTGCTCAGTAAACATTTCTGATTATTATCAATGTTGGAAACAGTTAATATTTGCTTAATATATTTGAGGAAACTTATTTCTAATGAATATATGCACCCAAAAATGCACTCTCAGACATTAAAATATTGTTATTAATACATAGTACTAGCTTTACTTAACTAGCCTACTTGGTGTCTTGTCCTGATCAGCTTCATTACCCACCTTTGTACTGGTGAAACCAAGGACGATATGCCTAGTCATATTTTTGTGTCTTTTCAACACACTGTAGACAGCTGATGTCTACTGACGCGATAAAGCAAACATTGTAAATCCATTTGTCCATCGTATTAGCGCTGGAGTTCATCAGAAATAGAACGGGGCATCAGTTCACTGTTGGGATTTGTCGTGTCAATTACACAGTGTAGTCTTTTATTACATTGCAGAGTTTTATTTTGCATAATAATCTGCTAACTGTACACAATTTCATACCAGAGGCTTGCAATGCCCCCCTTTTCATAACTCTGTGCCCCCCAGTTTGGGAACCACTGATGCAAGGTTTACTGGTCGTTGCCAGTCACATCCAGTGGTTGCCTTTTCGGTGTACACAAAAATTTAGGATGAAATTTTTAGGCCTCTGGACTGGTGACCTGTTTAAATAATTTCTGAAAAACTTTAAACAGGCTAGTTCAGACTGCACAGACAGACACGTTCCTGCTGATGACAAACGGTGAATGAACATGTTCAGTCTGTGAAAATAAACAGACCAACACTAACAGATGCCTAACAGAACAAAACCTGGCACTCATGTCTATTGCTGTTGACACTGTAAGACTGTACCTTGGTCTTCTGTGAGTTTCTCTGCTGTCTCTGGGATTGTTTGTGGCTCTGTAAGGAGAGAGTAAAAAATTAGAAAAATATACAGATACACAAAAGAAAATACTGTCTGCCTATGAACAATTTGACCATAAAACGAACTGAGATTTAGCGGTCTCGCACGGCCGGTGATTGATTTGTTGATGAGCGCCAGCTGCTCGACACCACCCATATGAAAAAATACTATAGTATATTATAGGAAAATTACTCTAGTAAATACTATAGTGTTTTTTAACCATACTATAGT
Source organism: Gobiocypris rarus (assembly GCA_023029165.1). Taxonomy (NCBI): domain Eukaryota; kingdom Metazoa; phylum Chordata; class Actinopteri; order Cypriniformes; family Gobionidae; genus Gobiocypris; species Gobiocypris rarus. Next base: position 16,259,708 of record CM040935.1, read on the forward strand.
AAATACACTCACCTAAAGGATTATTAGGAACACCTGTTCAATTTCTCATTAATGCAATTATCTAATCAACCAATCACATGGCAGTTGCTTCAATGCATTTAGGGGTGTGGTCCTGGTCAAGACAATCTCCTGAACTCCAAACTGAATGTCAGAATGGGAGAGAAAGGTGATTTAAGCAATTTTGAGCATGGCATGGTTGTTGCCAGACGGGCTGGTCTGATTATTTCACAATCTGCTCCGTTACTGGGATTTTCACGCACAACCATTTCTAGGGTTTACAAAGAATGGTGTGAAAAGGGAAAAACATCCAGTACGCGGCAGTCCTGTGGGCGAAAATGCCTTGTTGATGCTAGAGGTCAGAGGAGAATGGGCCGACTGATTCAAGCTGATAGAAGAGCAACTTTGACTGAAATAACCACTCGTTACAACAGAGGTATGCAGCAAAGCATTTGTGAAGCCACAACACCCACAACCTTGAGGCAGATGGGCTACAATAGCAGAAGACCCCACCGGGTACTCCTCATCTCCACTACAAATAGGAAAAAGAGGCTACAATTTGCTACAATCTCACCAAAATTGGACAGTTGAAGACTGGAAAAAAGTTGGGACAGTATGGAAAACGCAAATAAAAAAAGAAAGTAGTGATTTCTAAATTTACTTTGACTTGTATTTCATTGCAGACAATATGAACACAAAATATTTAATGTTTTGTCTGGTCAACTTCATGTCATTTGTAAATATGCATCCTTTCCTGTCATTCAGACCTGCAACACATTTCAAAAAAAGTTGGGACAGGAGCAATTTAGGGCTAGTAATGAGGTAAAATGGTTAAATAATGATGTGATTTGAAACCGGTGATGTCAACAGGTGATTGTAATTATGATTTGGTACAAAAGCAGCATCCAAGAAAAGTCTAATCCTTTAGGAGCAAAGATGGGCGAGGATCACCAGTTTGCCAACAAATGAGAAAATTATTGAAATGTTTAAAAACAATGTTCCTCAAAGAAAGATAGGAAGAGATTTGGATATTTCACATTCAACAGTGCATAACATAATTAAAAGATTCAAGGAATCTGGAGGAATTTCAGTGCGTAAAGGACAAGGGCGCAAAGCCTAAGCTGAACAACCGTGATCTCCGATCCCTCAGGCGGCACTGCATCAAGAATCGTCATTCAGCTATAAGCGATATCACCACATGGGCTCAGGACTACTTTGGCAAACCTTTGTCAAGTACCACAATACGTAGTTACATCCACAAATACCAGTTAAAACTGTACTGTGCCAAAAGGAAGCCCTATGTTAACAGTGTCCAGAAGTGCCGTCGACTTCTCTGGGCTCGGGGGCATCTTGGATGGACCATCACACAGTGGAAACGTGTACTGTGGTCAGATGAATCAGTATTTCAGGTATTTTTTGGGAAGACACGGTGTGCTCCGGACCAAAGAAGAAAAGGATCATCCAGACGGTTACCAGCAACAAGTCCAAAAGCCAGGGTCTGTCATGGTATTGGGTTGTGTCAGTGCCCTTGGCAAAGGTAACTTGCACTTCTGTGAAGGCACCATTAATGCTGAAAAGTACATAGAGATTTTGGAGCATAATATGCTGCCTTCAAGAAGACATCTTTTCCAGGGACGTCATGCATATTTCAGCAAGACCTGGCTGCGGAGGAAGAGGGTACGGGTACTTGACTGGCCTGCCTGCAGTCCCAACCTGTCTCCAATAGAGAATGTGTGGCGCATTTTGAAGCGCAAAATGCGACAACGAAGACCCGATACTGTTGCCCACCTTAAGACTTGTTTGCAGGAAGAATGGGATAAAATTACACCTGAAACACTTCATCACTTGGTGTTTTCAGTCCCTAAACGTCTTTTAAGTGTTGTGAAAAGGAATGGCAACATTACAAAGTGTTAAATGCTTTACTGTCCCAACTTTTTTTTAAATGTGTTGCAGGTCTGAATGACAGCAAAGGATGCATATTTACAAATGACATGAAGTTGACAAGACAAAACATGAAATATTTTTTGTTCATATTGTCTGCAATGAAATACAAGTCAAAGTAAATTTTATAAAATCACTTCTTTTTTTATTTGCGTTTTCCATACTGTCCCAACTTTTTCTGATTCGAGGTTGTAAAGAATGCTTTCAGCACCTTGTTGAATCAATGCCACATAGAATTAAGGCAGTTCTGAAGGCGAAAGGGGGTCAAACACAGTATTAGTATGGTGTTCCTAATAATCCTTTAGGTGAGTGTATACTACAGTAAATTAACAAAGTGAGGTAAATACTATAATATACTACAATTTACTGTAGTATGGTTCAAAAACACTATAGTATTTACTAGAGTAATTTTACTATAAATGGTAAATGGACTGCATTTATATAGCGCTTTTAACAGACCAATGGCCATCCAAAGCGCTTTACATCTTGCCTCACATTCACCCATTCACACCCTCACTCATACACCGACGGTATATAATATACTATAGTATTTTTTTCATGTGGGCAGTCTCGGCTCTCACGGCTCTTGCTTGTTCTGCTCGTCACTCATGTTATTTACTTATATGTTAGAACACTTTATGGATATCTAATCAAAATATGTTACAGTGAAGACTGAAATCGAATCAAAGACTTTATATAAAGGGACTTTGATTGAATACATTTCTGATTTATGTTTCTGTTGGCTGCATGACGATACAGTTTGTGATCTCATGTCACTAGCTTTAAATATGCATAGCAGATGCATAAAACTTCCAGTCAGATATAAAATAATGCAAATAGATGGTAACAAACGTGAAATTAAACATTTTGATCAGACTTGTGTGTGTTTTGTCATGTTGTTCGAACAGCTTGAGGTATTTTAGCATCCTCTCAGCCTCGACAGCATTAATGCAGCATCTAGTTAGCAAATTAATTACTTTATGTGATAGGAAAACTGTCACGGGTTGGGTGGCTTAGAAAGCGCACAATAAGGAAACATTAATAGATGCACAATCTTTAATAAAAAAAAAACTCATGACCACGTTCACACAAACAATAACCGATGAGGACTGAGCAGAATGAGGAATATATATATATATATATATATATATATATATATATATATATATATATATATATATATATATACACACACACACACACATACCCTCTCTACTGGTCTGTCAGAGAGGAAGCTCATTTTCGGCCTACATCATAAAATTGTCTATTTATTTAAAAGTAAAAGCCTACTAACGTTATATGAATGAATGAATGAATGAATGAAGGAAGGAAGGAATGAACGATCTAAAAAATAAAAATAAACTCTGTAAAACTGAAACAAGGAATGTGGTGTATAATTGTGTGAAATGTATGATGAAAATCAAGCAATTTCGCCAAGCAAACATCAAAGAAATAGGTTGCAGCAGTTTTTATTTCGACTGAACTTGAGAAATCCGCGATGGGACTTAGCGAATAGCTTCAGTGATTCCTTATAGTACAGAATCGCTGTCAGTCAAAAGAGATGCAGTCTTTCGACAGACCCGCCAATCATCACGCAGAAGCTCGGAGTCCGGGCCAGCCCACTCCCCATTCACCCCCAGAGACGCTGAACGTCCGTGGGCGGGACATAATCACAGCATTTATCCAATGACCGTCTAGTTTCGAAGCGCTGAAAAAAAACGCTCAAAGCAGCCCCATTGAAGTCAATGGACGCTGGGCTTCAAAAGGGAAATGCACTGTGACGCTGCGGGAATGTATGAGAAGGAAATCGAGTCAGCCGACCTGCTATATGTAACTGATTCTGAACGAACTCGTCTTTGAGATGAACGTTTTCTAACGCATTTTTAGTCAATAAACTGTTAATACAATAGTACATAATTTGACCATTAATTTTGTGACATTATAAGGGAAGCCGAGCTTCCCTTGCAGTCTTAAAGAAATCGCCACTGATACACATAGTAAACAGGAACAACTATACAGAGATTAACTAATCAGAAACCAAAGCAACTAATGAGAACTAAAACAGGCTTGACAGAAACGTCAGAACATAATGGTGACAAACATGTTTGTTGTGTATAACACATCATTTTGATGTCTATATTTTAAATTTGTTTTTGAAGTGTCCTGCTCTTTGCAGCGCACAGCCTCATGTGTCAGCTTTAGCAACAGACACAACACAGAAAATGAAATCAACCGCGCTTGAGTGAGCACTTGTTTGCACATGCTTGCAGTCTGTTCTTCTGAATTTATTTTGTAGCAAATAATGAATATGCTTTGAGGAAATGTACTGAGTAAAAGTATACATTTTATTTAAGAAATGTAGTAGAGTAAGAGTAAAAGTTGACAGAAATATAAAAACTCAAGTAAAGTACAGATTCTCCCAAAAATACTCCAGTACTGTTACATTAGACCACAGAAGCAAAGCTATAGTGACAGTACCTTTTCCTGCAGTGTTGTAGTTGAAGATTACTGATGTGATTGTGTTTCCAGTGAGTACAGGAGCATTTACAGTTCCTCCTGTCTGAGCATTCAGATCAACACAGACTCCAGTGTGAGTGCTGCTGCTCATCTCCACTGGAACAGAGACAGAGATTAATCACATTTCCTAAAGGACAACTTTAACATTACTGATATTCTTTCCTTAATTACCTTTCTTGTCTTCTTCCAGCTCATCTAGAGTGTCATGATGCTGATCTGCAGATGCCATCATCCTTCACTGACTCACCGCTGTTGGACATGAAGAAAAAGGTTCAGCTCCGCTGTTACCTGGCATTGCATAAAAATAAATAAGGCATTATTTGAAAATAAACAAGTAAATAAAATATAGTCACAAGCAGCAATTAACTAACTGTAATGAAGCGGAGGACTAGGGGATATCCATTTGCAGCTTTATTGAATACTCGTGGTCGTAAAGGCAGGGGTCAAATACCAGCAATAATAATGTCAGAGGCTAGAGGAAGACAATCACATTACCAGGCAGTAGGACGGGACAGGCGGCAGACAAGACAGGGGTAATCGGTAGACAGGCAGAGATAACAAGGCAGGCGGCAGGCACGAAACAGGTTGATAAGGCAGTCCAAGGTAAGCAACGGGTAATCGTACACAGGAGTAACCGCTCAGAAATGTTAGCCAGGGCAAAACAAGACTTCACAATGGATGTGTGTGTGTGCTGAGTATATATAGGCCAGGTAATGAGTGTCAGGGGATGAGTGTCAAGTGTGTAAAGCTCAGTACCGGTGTGAGGGTACATGGGAAATGGAGTCCAAGAACAGTCTAATACTCGGGTGAGGGTGCCCTCAGGTGGCGATCAGAGGGAGCCACAGAGACCGGGTTTGTGACACTAACATTTACAGAACATGATATCAAAGACCCTGCAATTAAACAATACAACTCACTAACTTGGAAAGAGCATAGGACACTGCCCTGCCTAAACTTCTCTCCTCGCTTATCTATGCCTTCTCCCTACTCCAACCAATTATGTCAACACCTCAAACTAACAAGAAACTATGCTAATATAACCACAGGTCGAGAGCTGCTGTTCAAACCACACAGGTTTGCGAAAAGCATTTTAGATTTTCCTGTAAGCAGGCCAGTCCCATCTGAGCGTTTACCTTCCATTGCCGGCCTTTGAGCACTGCAAATGTTCTGGATTTGTTTCCCCTTTGTTAATCTACTGGTATCTCCTTCAACATGTCTGCAACCTTTGTTGTGAACTTTCTGATAATCATCTTATTTCCCTTTCATTGTCTGTTAATTCTTCTGGCTGACTGTTTCCATTTGCCTAGGATCAACGACTATGTAGATCGAGTCGGTTCTGCGCAGTATGTCAGGAAGTTTTTAACTGAATTTCAATTTTATGGCTAGTGTTCTTTTATATATATATATATATATATATATATATATATATATATATATATATATATATATATATATATATATATATATATTATTTTATTTAAACCAATAGCCTACTATTTTGTTTGTTTTTGTATTGTGTTTTGGTCAATTTTGTCAGTTATTTTTAAAGCTATGATAAACATATTCGCCAACACTGATTTGTACAGATCAGTTTTGAAATGTTGTTGTTTTCTTCCGTTGCTATGGTTATCACTGTCAGTCATCTCAATTTCGTGAGTGATACATCCAAAACAATAGCAATTTACGGATTAAAGACAAGTTAAGAAATTAAATTAAAATTAAATTAAGTACATTCACATTAAATTTATATTTTATATTATATATTTAGCATAATAGCAGAAATTTGCAATGCTTTATTGATGTGGCAGCAGGCTATTTTACAGTAAACACTTCATAATGTATTCAAAACAGGCCATGAAATCTTGTCCTAACATTCATATTACTGTACGTCTGTAACATTATATATTGCATTTATGTTATATTAGATTATATAAATGTTAATTTGCAGTATATTACATTGCTTACAGTATACAAAGATATTTTATTTCAACTTTTATTTCAGTTGATTTCACTCATTTCAATTTAGCGATATAGTTTGGAAAAGCCAAACTAGTCAATGTGCACATGTTCATGTAAAAATAGCATGTTTACTACTGTAGGTATGTATAGTTAACAAAACCGTGCATCTGTGCCATTCATTCACACAGAGACACGCATAACATGCAAGATTCATATTTTTTGCGGTTTATTATTCACAACCACTAGTCCATATCATAAACTATATTTTAAATAAACTACTAACAATATATATAAAATAATGTTTTGTTGAGGAAACATATTTAGAATGTTTTTGTGACCTTATTTCAGTGACTTTACATTTTTGTTTTTTCAATAACCACGCATAAACATTATCACTAATTTGTCACTAATTTGTTTATAAGGAACTGAAAAAAGCACAAATGTCAGGGCATGTCAAAACTTCTAAAGGCCCCCAAATCTGCCTCAGCCCTTACGAAAGAAAAATATATTTCAATATTTGAAATATATTGTAATATATTACTTTCCAATATATTATAAATTGGAAATACATGGAATAATATATTGATGGTACATATATTATGCAATATATATCCTGATCGATTGCTCCCTGATCGATTGCTCCAGTCTACCTACTGCTGCTGCATGCTCCAGTGTTTGTAGCTCTGTATAGCTGCGTTTGAATCTCTATTTGATATATTTTCTTTGTTATCTATACTGCTAAATATAACTTACTCATCACCATATATTGTTTAATATTGCCTATCAAGTTAAATTTAACATCACTAGCTTTTAATCTAAATCACTACCACGTGTTAGCTTTTCGCTAGCCTGGTAGCTTTCCATCCCGGCACCCGGTCTCCTGTTTTCTGAGTTCATTAGACAACTGTGGTGAGTTGGATTATTAAATAGACTCCATCAAACAAAGTAAGTGGAGTAAGTTGTGTGGTAAGTTTTGGATTCATCATCAAATACGGTAAGCCATGTCTTCTTCTCCTGTCATTGTCACTTGCACTGCATGCTACATGTTTAGCATATCTATCTCCGTTGGCGAACAGGGCTTCACATGTGTTAAATGTAAGGAATTAATCAGGCTGACGGAGAAGATTTCAGATTTAGAGACACGCATCCAGACTTTATGTGAGAGTAGTGAGAATGTAACAGCTTTAGATACTACTTTGGATGCGACTAGCTTAGTGAACACTCATTGTTTGGTTCCGGCTGAGCCCTTGCAGCAGGGCAATTGGGTGACTGTGAGACAGCATATTCGCGGATCTAAAAACCACTCTTCCGTTCGATTAGAACATCAAACAGGTTCTCCCCACTCAGTGATGCACCCACTGAGGATCCTGTTGAAAGTGCCCTAGTTATTGGCGATTCTATTACACGGGTGAAAATAGAGACACCAGCCACCATAGTCACATGTTTACCGGGAGCCAGAGCGCCTGACATCAAAGCAAATTTAAAAGTGCTGGCTAAACCTAATCGTAAATTCTCTAAGATTATTATTCACGTCGGCACTAATGATGTTCGACTACGTCAGTCGGAGATCACCAAAATTAACATTAAAGAGGTGTGTAAACTCGCAAGTACAATGTCACCGGCAGTCTGTGTATCTGGCCCCCTCCCTGTTAAAAGGAGTGATGAAATAGTTAGCAGATTATCATCACTCAATGGCTGGTTGTCTAAGTGGTGTCCGCAAAATAACATAGGGTTCATAGACAATTGGAAAAGTTTTTGGGGCAGACCCGACCTGTTGAAGATAGACGGCATTCATCCTACCCGGGCTGGTGCTGCTCTACTCTCTAGTAATTTGGCACATAGTCTTAGAGCTAAACCTTGACTCACTGGGGCCCAGGTCAGGAAGCAGACAAACTGGCTAAACCAACCGTCTGCTAGCTGTCTCACGTCACCAGAGTCAGCTAAATCCCAGCACATAGGCGCTTTCACCTAGATATTATCACATAGAGACTGTGTCTGTTCCCCGAATCAGTAAATACAAAAAAACATCAAAACCATTCAACAGTAAAAATTTAATTGATGTCCAACAAATAAACAACAGATATAATACGGATGAACAATTGATAAATCTCGGGTTGCTGAATATTCGATCCCTTTCGCCAAAAACGCTTTATTGTTAATGATATGATAATAGATCATAACCTAGATGTGCTGTGTTTGACAGAAACCTGGCTAAAACCTGACGACTACATTACTTTAAATGAGTCCACTCCCAAGATTATTGTTATAAACACGAGCCACGTCTGAAAGGAAAAGGGGAGGTGTTGCTGTAATTTATAATGATATCTTCAGTATTACTCAGAAGTCTAGTTTCAAATATAATTCCTTTGAAGTTTTGGTGCTTTATGTAACGTTGTGTAGTGTAAATGATAAATCCCGTTTGACATTTGTGTTGGCTACTGTATACAGGCCACCAGGGCACAATACAGACTTTATCAAAGAATTTGCTGGTTTTCTATAAGAGTTAGTACTTGCTGCAGATAAAGTACTAATTGTTGGTGATTTTAATATCCATGTTGACAATGAAAAAGACGCATTGGGATTGGCATTTAAAGACATTCTAAACTCAATTGGAGTTAGACAACACGTATCGGGACCCACTCATCGCCTTAATCATACTTTAGATCTAATACTGTCACATGGACTAAATGTTGATACCATTAAAATTCTGCAGCAGAGCGATGACATCTCAGATCATTACCTAATATCATGTATACTTAATTTAGCTAAAGCTGCAAAGCCATCCCCTCACTTCAAATATGGCAGGACTATAACCGCTGCGACTAAAGATTGCTTTATACATAATCTTCCTCATCAGTTCCATCTCCTCAGCATTACAGATAGCCAAGAGGAACTTGATGTTGCAACAGAAACTACTGACTCTCTCTTTACTAGCACTTTAGACATAGTTGCTCCTCGCGCTAAAGAAGATTAAAGCAAATAATCCAACGCCGTGGTACAACGAGCACACTCGGGCCCTTAAAACAGCAGCCAGAAAAATGGAGCGCAGCTGGAAGAAAACAAAACTGGAGGTTTTTCGCAATTTGTGGAAAGAGAGCATGATTGCATACAGAAAGGCCATAAAAACTGCTAGATCTACTTATTTCTCAACTCTTTTAGAAGAAAACAAACACAACCCTAGGTATTTATTCGATACAGTGGCTAAATTAACAAAGGATAAAGCTTCAACTTCTGACATTTGTAAACAACACAGCAGTAATGACTTTATGAACTTCTTTACTAGTAAGATTGATAACATTAGGAATAAAATTATAACCATGCAGCCGTCTACTACAGTATCACTTCAGACAGAACATTGTAGTCTCACTGAGGAAAAATTACACTCATTCACTGCTATAGGAGGAGAAGAATTGGCTAAACTTGTTAAATCATCAAAATCAACAACATGTATGCTTGACCCTATACCGAATAGGCTATTAAAGAGATGCTTCCAGAGGTCATAGATCCTCTGCTTAATATTATTAATTCATCCTTGATATTAGGATATGTACCAAAAACTTTTAAGTTGGCTGTAATTAAACCACTTATTAAAAAACTGCAACTTGATCCTAAAGAATTAGTCAATTACAGACCAATCTCGAATCTACCGTTTCTATCAAAAATATTAGAAAAGGCTGTGTCTTCACAATTATGTTCCTTTTTAGAAAGAAATGGTATATGTGAGGATTTCCAGTCAGGATTTAGACCGTATCATAGTACTGAGACTGCTCTAATTAGAGTTACAAATGATTTACTCTTATCATCTGATCGTGGTTGTATCTCTCTATTAGTGTTACTCGATCTTAGCGCTGCATTCGATACTATCGATCACAATATTCTTTTGAATAGACTCGAAAATTATGTTGGCATTAGTGGAACTGCATTGGCATGGTTTAAATCTTACTTATCTGACCGTTATCAGTTTGTAGCAGTAAATGAAGAGATGTCACACCGATCACAAGTTCAGTATGGAGTACCACAAGGCTCAGTGTTAGGACCGTTGCTTTTCACCCTGTATATGCTACCACTGGGAGATATCATTAGGAAGCATGGCGTTAGTTTTCATTGTTATGCTGATGATACTCAGCTCTATATTTCTTCACGCCCTGACGAAACTTACCAATTCACAAGATTAACGGAATGCATAGCTGATATTAAAAATTGGATGAATAGTAATTTCCTGCAACTTAATTCAGATAAAACTGAATTTTTAATTATTGGACAGAAAAGCTCCACAAGTAGTGCCCTAGAATACTGTTTAACCCTCGATGACTGCTCTGTCAAGTCCTCGTCGTCAGTGAGGAACCTGGGTGTGCTCTTTGATACCAATCTTTCGTTTGAAAGCCACGTTTCTAGCATCTGTAAAACTGCATTCTACCATCTTAAAAATATATCTAAATTACGTCACATGCTTTCAATGCAAAATGCTGAACAATTAGTACATGCGTTCATGAGCTCAAGGCTAGATTACTGTAATGCTCTACTGGGTGGTTCCCCTGCTCGCTTAATAAATAAACTCCAGCTGGTCCAAAACGCAGCAGCTCGAGTTCTTACTAGAACCAGGAAGTACGATCATATTAGTCCAGTTCTGTCAACACTGCACTGGCTCCCTATTAAACATCGCATACATTTTAAAATCTTGCTTATTACTTATAAACCAATAAATGGTTTAGCTCCCCAGTACTTAAGCGAGCTCTTAACACATTATACTCCATCACGTCTACTGCGCTCTCTAAACTCTGGCCAGTTGAAAATACCTAGAATATCTAAATCAACTGCAGGCGGTCGATCCTTTTCCTATTTAGCACCTAAACTCTGGAACAGTCTTCCTAGCATTGTTCGGGAAGCAGACACACTCTGTCTGTTTAAATCTAGACTAAAAACACATCTCTTTACTATGGCATACACATAGAACATTTTTAACTTTCTTTATTCAAATCAAATGACTGATTGTTAGGCTGCATTAACTAGGTCAGCCGGAACCGAACACTTCCCATAACACCTGATGTACTCGTTACATCATAAAAGAGTGGCATCCACACTAATGTTAGTCTCTCTGTTTATCCCAAGGTTTACTGCAGTCGGCGGATCCAGGCCGTGTCCGGATCGGATGGTGGACCTGCATCTGGACATGACCAGCTCATCCTGGAGTGTCTGCTGAGACCGTGTCCATTAGTGTCTCCTCTGAATTTGCCTCACCGCACGTCATCCTCAATTAACCCGTCTCGGCGCAATAACTCCGATCTTTCCAGTATTCATATTCTTGTATAATCGACGCGCCATCCTAAATGAACCCGTCTCGTGCGTGATACCCAAAATTTCGAATATTCCTATCTAATATGATTTATGACCTGCAAGGTTGCCAGAGTAATAATTATACACTGTTAATAATAGGCCAGAGGAGAACTGGCACCCCGACTGAGTCTGGTTTCTCCCAAGGTTTATTTTTCTCCATCATGCCCTGATGGAGTTTTGGTTTCCTTGCCACTGTCGCCTTTGGCTTGGCTTGCTCAGTTGGGGACACTCAAATTATGATCCAAGTTACTAAACTAAATATACAAATATAATTTATTAATTTGGTCATATATAATTCTATAAACTATCCAAATTAAACTAGCCAAATCCAATTTTGTTGCAATGTTGTCCTGTTTAACACTGTGAAGCTGCTTTGAAACAATCGTCATTGTAAAAGCGCTCTATAAATAAAGTTGATTGATTGATTGATATATTATACAGGTGCTGGTCATATAATTAGAATATCATCAAAAAGTCGATTTATTTCACTAATTCCATTCAAAAAGTGAAACTTGTTTATTATATTCATTCATTACACACAGACTGATATATTTCAAATGTTTATTTCTTTTAATTTTGATGATTATAACTGACAACTAAGGAAAATCCCAAATTTAGCATCTCAGGAAATTAGAATATTACTTAAGACCAATATAAAGAAAGGATTTTTAGAAATCTTGGCCAACTAAAAAGTATGAATATGAAAAGTATGAGCATGTACAGCACTCAATACTTAGTTGGGGCTCCTTTTGCCTGAATTACTGCAGCAATGCGGCGTGGCATGGAGTCGATCAGTCTGTGGGACTGCTCAGGTGTTATGACAACCTAGGTTGCTCTGATAGTGGCCTTTATCTCTTTTGCATCGTTGGATCTGGCATATCGCATCTTCCTCTTCACAAGTTTGCTAGCCAATTAAGAAAAGGGATGCCATGGTCCTTAAACCAGGTACTGGTTGCTTTGGCACTGTGTGAAGGTGCCAAGTCCTGTTGGAAAATAAAAACTGCATCTCCATAAAGTTGGTCAGCAGCAGGAAGCATGAAAAGCTCTAAAACTTCCTGGTTTACAGCTGCGTTGACCTTGGACATCAGAAAACACAGTTATATTGCATTATATTGGAAAATATAAATATTAAATCCCATATATTGGACTATATTGCCTAATGTATTACATGATATTTTCCAATATACTGCAATATATTTTACTTTCGAAGGGAGATTGCAGAGCGTTAACCTCACGGTTCCCTACGGTTCTCAGCCCTGCCCTGTTGTATTAAAAAAACAGTTTGAACTAGATCATGGGTCGGGTTGTACAGCGTGTAAAACAGAACGTTTAACTGCTAGGTTTGTGGAGGATTTGTGAAAATAAAATGTAATTATTTGATGTATTGTTGTGTGTTCTGACATGTTGTTCTTTTTAAAAATTGAGTGACAAACTTTAGGAAAACAAACTATAAAGAGTTAAAAACTATAAAAAAACTGATGTGTACACCAGCAATGCACAGTACAAGTGATATGGGTGTGTGTTTGTTTGTCTGAGTTTATATAATCAACAGGTTAACCTGTGACAATGACCCCTTTAAACAGCAAATCCTGACACAAGAGTCAAAAGACAAACAGCTCAAAGTGAGGTAGTCAGATGTGCAAGTCAAGGTTTGACACAGGCTGAATTATGAATATAATCGTGTAGTGAAAAATCTCATATTGTGACTGCCCTAATCTAAATGAGTTGAATTAAAGGTTGAGCAGAATGTGGCTATTTATGAAGAGACAACAGAGATACCGTCTGAGCTGAGAGACATATCAGGCGTCAAAAAGCTGTTAAAATCCTGAAAGCAAATTGCTTTAAGTTATAAACAATGTTTAAGTATTATGTATTTTAAGTATCATTGCAATAAAGTTGCATTAGCTTTTTAGATTTTAGGGTCATTCTGACAGTTTTGTTGGCATGTATCTCCTCACTAAAGCACATACAACCAATTAAATTCATCAATTCATCCAACTTCACAAAAAAAAACAAATCCATTCTAAGACATCCTATCTGCACGTAGGGCTAGTTATTCAACTCTTTTTATATTCAAGTCTTTTAACTACATCGATTAAGATCATAATACACTATCTAGTATAATGTCCATTTCTTAATATGAGTTAAAATCTGTCAAACAATGAGATCCTAAAACTAATCTCAACCATTTATTTTTGACTTTTCTAACTTTGTCATCCACATACTGGATAAATCTGTCATCCATGAACTACACACATACTCAAGATGACTTTGTACTAGGCCTGTAGCAAGTACTGTTAAACTTTCCTCATTTAAAAACAACAACAGAAAAAACGCCTACTATATGTTTATTTCTAGCATAAACTTTCCAGGCCATACTTACGTCACTTAAATTATTTTTACAGAACACAGCCAAGCTAATTGACTGATTTATAAGTACACAACCATCACCTTTGACTATCAAGTCATTTACCTTTTGTAACTAATGTTTGTTAATTCTAGATCAATGTGAATGGATACACAACACTTTTAAATCTACATCTATCATTATTCTATGAAGTAGTATTCACTTACCCTGAAAAATGACAATGTTTAGTTCCTCCACTGAACTTGTGTCTTTAGCTGAAGTTGTTTTGAAACTCCTTTCAGTTCTGCATTTTCATGAAGAACTGTGGAGGGTGGAGTTTTCTTCAGAGCTCAGAAATCAATGATTTCGACACCTCAAACTGACAAGGAACTGTGCTTCTACAGGCTAAGAGCTGCAAATGTAAAGCAAGCAAGGAATACAGTTTAAATCATTTTAGATTTTGCTGTAAGCAAGCCAATCCCTTTTGAGCTTTTCCCTTCCGAGCTTTTCCCTTCCATTGACGGCCTTTGTGAACTGCAAATGTTCTGAAAATTGTTTCCCTTGTCAATCAACTGGTATCTCCTTCAATGTGTCTGCAACCTTTGTTGCGAACTTTCTAGTAGTCATTTCTCTTTCATTGTTTTGTTAATTATTCTGATAAATGCTGATATTTTATTTTTACAATGTCCACAATTTACACCGTGAGGGCAATATACAATAAAAAGCATGTAACCGTCATGTATTTCAATGTCCAATCACCTGACGTTTGTATTCACATTGTAATGGTACTTTCTTGTATTAATAAGAATGAGAATGTGTATGGTCATGTATTCTTTTTTTCCCCCAAATCTTTGAATAGATGATAAACTCATTTATAATGTATAATTGTGTCATGTGAAAAAGTTAGGACAACCTATTGAATTCCATGGTTTTCTGTAGCAGGTGTTGAGTAAAAATATGCGATTGTATTATTTTGCTCTGTGAACTATTGCATGGTAATCAAAGTGTTTTTAATTAAAAAGACCACAACTGTATTCATTGTTTTTTTTTAAGAAAGTGGTTTATTAAGTAAAAAGACACCACGACTGCATTTTATTAAGAAAAGTATTTAATCAATTGATAAAAAAACACGTATTGTCAAGGTATTTTGATAGAGTAGAGAAAAAATATAAGCTGTATTAGAAAGAGCATCGAAGTAAAAAAAAAAAAATGAAAGAAGAATATTACCTCCAGATGAGATGTTGATGGCTAAAGCTTGGAACATACTCTGCAAGAATAAAGAAATTTGTTTGTTTTCTCGAGGTGGCAAGAACAAGAACAAAGTTCGTTCTGGCCAAGACATTACATACTTCACGAGAACAGCAGGTGCCGAACATCTCCGTTTCTCCGTTAAACCCCGCCCACTTTAAATCTCTGACCAAACACACAATAGTTCTCGGACACCCACAAGAAAAAAGGTCTGCTCAGACGATGTTTCGAGAACGAGCTGCGAGAACTCCCAAACCAGGGCTCAGAGAACAAAATGACGTAATTTTATTCTCGCAGCCCTGGGAGTGCAAACTTTTTTCTCGGTTCTTGTTGCGGCCTTAAAGTCGGCATGAAATAAAATTTTACTATTCGTATTTGTATATGTAATAGTGTAGTGTTTACTGAGTTATCTGTGCACTTTATTATTTTTTACCCTTATAATCTTTAATCAAATACACGAACCTCCCCTCCCCTCTCGAAATGACTTCTTTTCTCTCCCGGTCACGTGCTATGGCGCGAGGGCGGGGCTATCGCGCTCTGTCTCACTTCAACTTCTGCGCTGCCTTTCAGACACCTGACGCTGACATGGGTCACTGATCGCAGCAACGCCCAACTTCCAACGATTTAATCAATTCCCGAAAAAATTAAATCAAGCTCCGGCCAACATTTTTTCTAATTTCAGAGGCCGTTTCACTCGGATATACGTCACAATAAGGAGAAATCATGCCGACTTTAAGACAAAAGCAACGGAGAAGAATCAGGAGAAAAAAGGCAAGTTTTTAGGGGGTTTACAAGTGGATGATGTCTCAAGAATGTGGAATGCTGAAGTCTATAAAATACTGAAGTAAACAATGTACAGCAGATGCTGGATTTTTGGGACAGCCTCTCCGGTGTTAGATGCCTTGATGCTTTTACTAAGCTTGTAACCAGTTTATTTTTATCTGAACTTATACCTTTTGTTTTATTATTAGTATTATATGGAGTAATTCACTTGTAACAAATAAACTTAAAAATATATATAACCAAGCAACACGCCTGCCAAAAAGCCTCTGATTTCTAGTCTTGAGCTGCTTAAACCACGGAGAAGTCTTCTGTGCCTAGAGTGTTAATATGATCATTTGAATGCTTATGAGTTAGGGCAGACTTGACTTGCTTTAACTTACCTGAGAATAATCAAAATAAGGTAGAAGGTGTTAGAGTTTACACCATAAAGCAGCATGTAAAAGGTTTTTGTCATTGTAATTCTGACATCATGAATATTGATTATTTTCTTAGCACCCCCACAAACATTTCAGCCGCTGTACATGCTGAGAATAAATAGTCCATTTCCAATCTCAAAACAATTTGTTGTTCCTCAATCTGCATCTTCGTCAGAAACAGGCTCAAACATATAAGGTTGAATGCCAAGTCTCTTCATTGTCATGATGGACAGTATAGATCTGTTAGCGGTCACGGTGAACGTGCTACAGCCAATCAGGGCAGACCTCCACGTTATTATTAATGATCCTTCCAAATAAGGCAAAGCAAAAACAGACTATTTAATTCTAGGGACAATTTCTAAGGTTGTAAATGAACCTGTAAAACTGTATCAGGAAATGTTTTGTCCTTAAATAAGTCACATAATCTCTATGCAGATATCAGAAAACAATTTAAAATAGTGTTTCAACATATTCTAGGGCACCTTTAACATTTACTCTCCTTTAACAGTCAGAAGCAAAGCATGATGGAACAAGAAATTTATTGTAACTCATTCTGTGAAAGTTTGTATATTTATGTATATAATATGGGAACATGCAATATACAGGTCCTTCTCAAAAAATTAGTATATTGTGATAAAAGTTCATTATTTTCCATAATGTAATGATATTTTAGGTTCATTGCATACCAACTGAAATATTTCAGGTCTTTTATTGTTTTAATACTGATGATTTTGGCATACAGCTCATGAAAACCCAAAATTTCTATCTAAAAAAAATAGCATATTTCATCCGACCAATAAAAGAAAAGTGTTTTTAAAACAAAAAAAGTCAACCTTCAAATAATTATGTTCAGTTATGCACTCAATACTAGGTCGGGAATCCTTTTGCAGAAATGACTGCTTCAATGCGGTGTGGCATGGAGGCAATCAGCCTGTGGCACTGCTGAGGTGTTATGGAGGCCCAGGATGCTTCGATAGCGGCCTTAAGCTCATCCAGAGTGTTGGGTCTTGCGTCTCTCAACTTTCTCTTCACAATATCCCAGATTCTCTATAGGGTTAAGGTCAGGAGAGTTGGCAGGCCAATTGAGCACAGTTATACCATGGTCAGTAAACCATTTACCAGTGGTTTTGGCACTGTGAGCAGGTGCCAGGTCGTGCTGAAAAAAATCTTCATCTCCATAAAGCTTTTCAGCAGATGGAAGCATGAAGTGCTCCAAAATCTCCTGATAGCTAGCTGCATTGACCCTGCCCTTGATAAAACACAGTGGACCAACACCAGCAGCTGACATGGCACCCCAGACCATCACTGACTGTGGGTACTTGACACTGGACTTCAGGCATTTTGGCATTTCCTTCTCCCGTCCTTCTCCCGTCTTCCTCCAGACTCTGGCACCTTGATTTCGAATGACATGCAAAATTTGAGCAACAGTCCAGTGCTGCTTCTCTGTAGCCCAGGTCAGGCGCTTCTGCCGCTGTTTCTGGTTCAAAGTGGCTTGACCTGGGAATCGGCACCTGTAGCCCATTTCCTGCACATGCCTGTGCACGGTGGCTCTGGAAGTTTCTACTCCAGACTCAGTCCACTGCTTCCGCAGGTCCCCCAAGGTCTGGAATCGGTCCTTCTCCACATTCTTCCTCAGGGTCCGGTCACCTCTTCTCGTTGTGCAGAGTTTTTTGCCACACTTTTCCTTCCCACAGACTTCCCACTGAGGTGCCTTGATACAGAACTCTGGGAACAGCCTATTTGTTCAGAAATGTCTTTCTGTGTCTTCTATGATTGCGATTTTGAGTAATGAACCAGGCTGGGAGTTTTTAAAAGCATCAGGAATCTTTTGCAGGTGTTTAGAGTTAATTAGTTGATTCAGATGATTAGGTTAATAGCTCGTTTAGAGAACCTTTTCACGATATGCTAATTTTTTGAGATAGGAATTTTGGGTTTTCATGAGCTGTATGCCAAAATCATCAGTATTAAAACAATAAAAGACCTGAAATATTTCAGTTGGTGTGCAATGAATCTATAATATATGAAATTTTAATTTTAGCATTACATTATGGAAAATAATGAACTTTTATCACAATATGCTAATTTTTTGAGAAGGACCTATATTTAGGGACATTTATTGATTGTAAATTGACATTTGCTGGAAATGTTGAGTATGTCCTTAGAAAAGCAACGCAGAGATTATATCTTCTTAGGAGGTTACAACACTTTGGTGTGAGTCAATATGTTTTAGAGATGGTTTATAAGAATCTTGTCGAGTGTTATGTTTTAATATGACTTTGTGGTACCGGACTAAGCAAAACCTGTGCAGTGAGTAGTTAAATTGCTAGTGCAATTGTAGGACAATCACAAAGACAATGGAATGAAATTTATCAAACTAGAGTCAAACAAAAAGCACAGGTTATTATTGAAGATTGCTCTCATCCCTTTTCAGCTTTTACCATCATTAAGACAATGATGCAACCTCAAGCAGGGCCAAGGGTGTATCTAATGTCATTTGTGCCCACTGCATTTAGAACTTTAAATACTGGGATCTCTGAGTGTGAGGGGGATTGTATTACTTGTTGTCTTTTTATGTGATGTGTGTGATGATATTGAATGTGTTTCTTTGTGGTGAAGCCAAAGACACATTTCCACTTGTGGAAATTAACGAACTTAAGGTCACAATGAATTGAATGAATTGGAAGATGATATGTTTCTGGTCTCATTCACTCCATTCCAAATCAGGTTTCTCTCCAGCATGAATTCTCAAGTGTTTTTTAAGATGTCCTTTCAGATTGAAACTCATTCCACACTGAGGGCATGTGTGGGGTTTCTCTCCAGAGTGGATTGTCAAGTGGTCTTCAAAGTTTCCTTTAAAACTGAAACTCTTTTCACACTGAAGGCATGTGTAAGGGCCCGCTCCAGAGTGGATTCTCAAGTGGTTTTGAAGATGTTCTTTCTGATCGAAACTCTTTCCACACTGAGGGCATGTGTGGGGCTTATTTCCGAAGTGAATTGCCAAGTGGTTTTTAAAATGTCCTTTATGATTGAAACTCTTTCCACACTGTTGGCAGGTATAAGGCTTCTCTCCAGAGTGGATTCTCGTGTGTGCTTTAAAGTTTCCTTCTTGAGTGAAACTCTTTCCACACTGTTGACAGGTGTAAGGTTTCTCTCCAGAGTGGATTCTCATGTGGGCTTTAAGGTTTCCTTTTTCAGTGAAACTTTTTCCACACTGAGGGCATGTGTGGGGTTTCTTTCCAGAGTGAATTGCCAAGTGGTCTTTAAAATGTATTTTCTGATTGAAACTCTTTCCACACTGACAGCAGGTGTAAGGCTTCTCTGCAGAGTGGATTCTCGTGTGTCTGTTAAGGTTTCCTTTACAAGTGAATCTCTTCCCACACTGTTGGCATTTACAAGGCTTTTCTCCAGTATGAATTATCATGTGATTGATAAGGCTTCCTTGAAAAGTGAAACTCTTTCCACACTGTTGGCATTTATAAGGCTTCTCTCCAGTGTGAATTCTCATGTGTCTGTCAAGGTTTCCTTTAAAAGTGAAACTCTTTCCACATTGTTGGCAGATGAAATTACTTCCAGTTCCAGTCATTTGAGCTGTTTTTCGTGAAGAAGTGTTTTCAGTCTGTGAGTGACTAAAAGTTCTCTCTCCAGTAATTAAATCATGATTGTTATATTGATCTTTCCCTTCCATTTCATTCAACACTTCACTCTCCTCTTTCAGTGCTCTCAGGTCTAAGGCAAAAAAATAAAGAAATAAGTTAACACTAATTTAGTAGCACAAAGCAACAGACATCCAAACATACATGTTAAGCATCAAAACCAACTGCAAGCAAAAGAGCACAGCAGAACAAAAGAAAAATAAAACAATGATATAAAGTTTTAATAAATAAAAAAGTTAATTATCATTCATGTTTAATTTTCGAGAGAAATTCCCATAATTGTTTAGAAACGTTTTTTTTTTTTGATTGTGTATCAAAGTACAATAATAACAAATGTCTTTGAAACAAAAGTATGTTGAATTATAAAATGCTTTTTTGGAGGCTGGAATTCTATGTGGTTGTGTATTTAAGTTGTGAATATTTCTACTGAAAACATTTTCACACGCAATTCCATTAACAAAATAAATAATTCACAATCACTTTTACAGACTTAATTTGCAACATATTAACTCAGCTTAACATCCTATAATATTCAACAGGAAATTTTCCTTCCACTTTTTTTCACTATACAAATTCACTTCCACTTTAAATTTGGCAGACTACGCAACATTTCACACCTGGGAACTGCAGGAAAAGCAGTAAAGCACTGATATCTAATCTCCATCTGCTGTTAGTTGAGCAGGTGTTGATCAAGATCAGAGCAACAGAAAGAGACAGAATCATTCCTTCACAAAAACTGATTTACAGAAAAGGAACAAGCAGTATGTTACCATTATCAGGACCAGTTGCCTATATACCGTATTTTCCGGACTATAAGTCACACTTTTTTTTCCCATAGTTTGGCTGGTCCTGCGATTTATAGTCCGGTGTGACTTGTATATCAAAATTAATTCATACTGACTGACAAGAATAAACATTTAGCTCCGTCTACAGCCGCAAGAGGGCGCTCTATACTGCTCCTGTAGCCTACAGTACAGTTTGGAGTAAAGGGTCCTGCACAATGTGTGATTTTTTAAAAAGAGAGCTCCCGCTCTCCATACGCCCTGCTTCTGTGTGAAGCTGCCGTTTTAGTCCAGTATAATGTGACTTGTAGTCCAGTCCAACTTATATATGTTTTTCATGACACTTTTTTTGACTGATGCGAAAACACGGTATGCAGAAAAACTGAATGAGAGACAAAAGCTGCATTTCCGTTTAATTAAGAGTGTTGATGGCTTCCCTTACTGTGTACATGAAGCAGCTTTTCTACCACAAAGCAGAAAATTGTATTCCCCGACATTGATGTGTAGAACAAACATTACACCTGACCTATATTGCTCTCTGTTGCTTTGTTTCAAGGGTTTTAACAATATACCTGTATTTCACAATATAAACATGTACAATTTGTACATTTGAGTATCTACACTATTGGAAATAAAAATCAGACGAAGAATCTCACCTGCACATAGGCAACAAGTTTCCATGTAACTAGACTTTAAACTTGCTCCACCCACACACGAACAGACGCAAAGTAAAAGGCGGAAACAAACATGTAGCTTTTGTCTCTCATTCAGCTTTTCTGCATACCGTGTTTTCGCATCAGTCAAAAAAAGTGTCATGAAAATCAGAACACCAGGGGCCTGTACCATGATGGTAGATCAACAAACTCAGGGTTATAGGATTAGTTTTGAGTTGACAAAACCAAACCAATCAATTCAGGCTTTGTTGGTCCCATGATGCTGATCATCAGCTTTCTCTGTCAACTCAGGCTTTGATCCTGAGTTTGTGGAGCGCGTGCACATGAAAGTGTGACATCAGCAGTGAGCAGCCAATCACAGGCCTTTCAACGCAACGTGTGACTCATTTCTCGCGGGAGAGCTAACGTGATTCAAAACTCTTCTGCTGAAGATAAAGAAATTGAAGTATATATAAAGAATTTAAAAGCATTTACAAAGAAGAAAAGAATTATCCATGTAAGAGGATAAATAAAGATAATAGTTGTGAAAGTAGTTCTTTCTTTTTTTCTCTTTTTCTTATTTATTTTTATTTTTAAAGCAGTCTCTTGTGCTCACCAAGTCTGCATTTATGTTATATATATATATATATATATATATATATATATATACTTTAATATTTAACTTTATATATATATATTATATTATAATGTAAAATAACTGATTTCTATTTGAACATATTTGACTATGTAATTTAGAATTGTACAATTATTATATTAAGTAATCATCATTAGACTATATATATATATATTATCATGTAGTGACCTTTAATTTGGAGCAAGAGAAACAGGGGGAGTGGCTTTATTGAATCAGAGATGAGTCACTTTGCTCACAGCTGATTGGTTCAATTTCAGATTGCGATCTCTTATCCCGAACATAACCTGCTCCGGAGCAGGTTAGCTGCGGAGCGTAAGTTACTATGGAGATGAACACTGCTAAAAGCCAAACCACTTTAATGGTACTTAAAACCCAGGATTGGTACAAACTAAGCTTAAACATATCTGGCTAGCTAGCTAAACCGGCTTCATGGTATAGGCCCCAGGTATGCTCCGTTTATAATGCCAGAGGTGGAAAGTAACAAATTACATTTACTCGCGTTACTGTAATTGAGTAGTTTTTCTGTGTACTTCTACTTTTTTAAGTAGTTTTAAAAAGCTGTAATTTTACTTTTACTTAAGTACATTTTGATTGAAGTATTGTACTTCGCTACATTTTAAACCACATCCGTTACTGAGTAAAAATAAATCATTAATGCAAAGGAGGAAAAACGCGATCCGAAAGCGACTATATTGAATAGAAGGCGCGGGACGCGGAAGAGAACAAGCGCGCAAATATCAAATGGAGACGAACAAGACAGACTTCAGTGACGCAGACCCAGCTAAAAGCAAAACGCTGTCGTGAGCCCCTGGCCAGTATGGAAATACTTTGGATATTGAAAAAAATAACGTGGTGTTGTCTTGGAGGATATCAAATGTGCACAAAATATGGATGCAAATGAAGAAACACATAGAACATGTTGGGCAAACATCCCTCTGTGCAGATAAAGGTATGTTTATAACTTAAGGCGAATTATTTCTGTGGACGCAGAGGGAATCGGTATCCAGTCATGAACATTACCTTTACATTATAACGTAGGATTCACGTCATATACACAAACTGATGGAATGAGCGAATAACTCGAAAGAATAAATCAAATCGACATTGTCTGTAAATATTAAAGCACAAAACATTGCCATATGAATATATGATCTGCTTGTTCTGTCTCTGTGAATGAGCTGCTCCGTCTACTACATAAAGGACTCTATTATTCTTAAACATTTGAATGAATTAATGATAAAATTAAGTTGTTAATCTAATTCATAATCATTTATTGAATTTAGTTTATTAGACATCTTTTATTGAATTTTTAATAAACAAAACAAACAAATGGTTTTAAGTTTATGATAAAGCATTTGTTCAACCAAAAAAAAAAGAAAGACCAATCATCTTCATTCATTTAACATAATTTTAACTAACCATAATTTAATAATAGGTACAGTTTATTTATTAAATAATTGTTTAATACCGTGATGTTTTCTGAGATAGTTGTCATATCGTGAAAATCTCATTCTATCAAAACCCTACAGGGTAGAGTCCCCCACCTCCACTGTTAAAAAAATTAACTAAGTAACTTTTACTCTGAGTACATTTTAAATGAGCTACTTTTTACTTTTACTTGAGTAAATTTTTAGGCCAGTAATTTTACTTGTACTTAAGTAAAATTTCATTGAAGTAACAGTACTTTTACTTGAGTAGAATATTTTGTTACTCTTTCCACCTCTGTATAATGCAATTTTTGTCAATGTTAGTAAACATAAAGTGCATGTACCATTATATGACACCTTTAATATTAAATAATGTTGATGAGGTAAACAACAGGATTTTTACATTTAGTTTAAGATGCAGAGTTAGAAATGTTCATCCTTAGTGTTTGTCAATTGCTACCTAGACTAATGTAAAAATTTACAGCATGTTAACCTCACAAAAACAGTAAAGCTACAGGCATTGTTCATGGTTAGTTCATTTGAACTAAAATTAACTAACTGCAGCTACCGTGGCGGTGTTTGGTGTGGCTGCATTTTGTGAGTGCTGCTTGTCTCAATTTTTGTAAGGCAACATACTTTGTTTTTAATAAACTCTAGACCGCTACTTCTTTTCATCTCCTGTGTTTTTCACTTTTTGGTTAATATGGAGCTTTTTAACACCTCGTCACAACTGCACCAATTGAACAGTTCTTCACTGTTGGACTTTTCTACATATGAATGGCATAAAAGCCTTGAAACTGCCTGCCGCCCTTGTCATATTCATATTCAGTCAGCAAAGCGCTGGTTAATTAAAGACTCCTCTGTCTTCAAGACCCATGATATGGTCATATAGAATGAAGCATCACCATAATGACAAGATTTCTTGTTATGCTAGAGATGTGACATACCCTCAGTGCTGGGAAACAAATACTCCCCTTACAACCCTCTACGCACACCTTGGCAATATAATCGCCATTGGCTAGTATATTTTTTTAGTTTACTCCAGACTGATATACTGTTTCATTTATATTAGTGTGGTCAAATAGATTTATCGTGATTAACCACATCCAGAATAAAAGTTTGTGTTAACATTATGCGTGTATAATTATTATGTGTATATAAATACACACACATGTATATATTTAAGAAATATTTGTTATATATTAAATATATTTATATATAATATAAATGTATATACACTATATACATGCAAATATTTATTAAATATACACACACATGTATATATACATAATAATTATACACAGTACACACACGTATGAATGAATGTTTGATATTTTAACTGAATGACTGGTGGTGGTGCTTAAGACGTTGTCATTCAGTGTTTCTGTAAAAAATAAAATATAATAGACTGACTGGGTTCATGAATATGTTATCAGCATTGCTCAAAATGATTTGCTGAAATTAAAAGAGTGAAGGTAATAGATGAGCACCAGCAAATGAGATTGCTGTTTGCGCATTAGTCCCGCCCATTACCGCATATCCTCTGCTTCTTTAAAGCTGAAAAAATGAACTCTGTTGTTTTGACAGGAAAATACAACAAAGAATATTGTTTACATGTAGCGCGTCGATTCTGTGTGGTATGTGTACATCTGACCCGTCAAATAAAAGCGCTTTAATTCAGATTCTTCAAAAATGTCATTCATTTCTCTAGAGCTGGAGATTTGAATAAAAATCAAAAGACTAAGTTCAGCTTTGAGACTGAAACTAACCTGTTTGTTCCTCAGTTTCTTCATGTTTCACTCTGAATGTTTCTCCAATCTTCACGTCTTCACTCTCCTCTTTCTCTGTTTGTTCCTCAGTTTCTTCATGTTTCACTCTGAATGTTTCTTCAATCTTCACGTCTTCACTCTCCTCTTTAATGAACTCCATCTTTTGGTCTTCAATCTCTTCTTTAATGAACTCCATCTTTATAATAGTGTCACGTGGATCTCAGATGCTTCACCAGGAGTTTTTCTGTGTTTGTCCTGTTTAAGATGAGAATGATTAACAGAAAGAAAAACACTCAAAATTAAATCTCTGAGTCTCAATCAGCTAGTTAATAAAGGCCTTCTGATGCGAAACGATGCGTTTGTGTAAGAAAAATATCCATATTTAAAACTTTATAAAATAAATTCTCTTCTGGTGAATTGCCTTCCGTATTCAACTTATGGGAAAAATGCCTGAAAGAAGAATGCAATACTGGCTTGAGAGTGAGTAAATCATAGGATCATTTTCATTTGTTGATGAACTAACCCTACTACTTACTAACAGACCACTATAAAGACACATCATAGCATTTACATTTTCATGAAAACATTATAAGTTTGTTAAAGTGGTCATAACACATGTTAGTGTTTGATGTTTTCGTCCACTAACAGTTTGAGCAGCACGAGTCGCCATTCGAATCACTAAATGTTTATTTAATTGACTCTGAGTGTCGAAAAGTTCAGTTTCTCCATCACTACTCGCCAGAGACTGAACTCGTGTTTATGATGAACTGATTCACAATAGAGGGAGAGAAATGAGACGCAGCTTTTCTGTTACTGTGTGGATGCGCTTTACTCACACAAAATATCCATCATTAAAATTAGATAAAGCATTACAACGTTATATTCAATAGTGAATCAATTATTTTCACGTTGCTTGTAAAAACTGTGAATAGTTGAACGGGTTATATCGATTTAAACAGATTCAATTCTTAAAACACAAACCTTTCCTCAGCAGAATCACAACAGATGCAGGAGCGCGGCGCAGCCTTCTGACGTCACATAACCGCACCAAAATAAAAGTCCCGTTCACACTCTGCTGTCTATAATCACAGAGGTGCAGAGAGATGTCTGCCTACTATTTTTTTTAACCAGATAATCAAAAGTAAGTTTCAATGTCAAGGGTCATTTGTGTGAGTTGCCTATGTAGTGATTGGAATCGCTCACTGAGTGAACACAGACCCGTGCACCTGCTCCAGTTTCTATTATATTCAAATCTGCCAGTTCAATAAATGTCCTGTTTATAATTTATACTCAAATAAATAATTATTTCTTCACATCGTTTTGTATTAATGTGTTTCCCTGAAAGTATATTTTAAGATGAATGTATTAAGTGGTGATTGCTGGTTGTTGTTTTATATGACTACATTAACATATGTAGTCCTAATAATTGATACTACACATACATTTAGCCACTCATTGTATTAATTCACAAAAGAAGAAAAAATATTTCATTTCCTCATCCTCACATTATTCCAGTCTAAACCTGTACAACAAAGGGGGTTTTAATATTAACCTTAGCCTTTCTTTTGTTAAAAAAGTGAAAGGTGAATAAGAATATTATGCTTAAGGAAAATCACCCAACTCAGAAGGTGTTACAACCTTGTCAAGAAAAGGAAAGAAGACAGATTAATAGCTTTGGTTGGATAATAGGAGATGCAGTCAATGAGATAGGGATAGAGGATATAATGTTAAGCCCCACAGTGCCATTATCCAGTGTCCCACCTTAGCTTTTAGGGGAGTTAGGGGTAGATATGCACCTTTTAGAGTAGAAAAGGATATAAGTATACTGTTGATTGGATTCAGGTTATTAGATATTTGAAGGATCATTATTCTATGTTTATTCAAATATACACTGATGCATCAAAAACAGATAATAATAGAGTAGGAGCAGTGTTCATTATATCAGAATTAAATGTTATGTTGAATAAAAGAGTCAGTGATAATTTATCAATGTTTACAGGAGAATTGTTGGCTATTATTTTAGCACTTGAGTGGGCAGAAAATAATAAGCCAGGTAAAGTGTTAATAGAGTCAGATTCAAGTAGTGCTAACCAGTTTTAAAAACATGCAGTTAAAAGCAAGACAGGACATTATGTTGGAAATAGCCCAAACTGTTTATATAATCAATAAAGTAGGAGTGATAATGAAATTAATCTGGATTACAGCCCATATAGGAGTAGATGGTAATGAACTGGCAGACAAATAAGCAACAAGTGCAACAACAACAAAAAAAAACAGAGGTAAATATGGCAGTAAATTATAGTAAGGTGGGAATTAAAAACATAAAGTAGAAATGAAAAAGAAGTGGCATATGGAAACAAATGCGAGAATGTTCCACAGTATCCAGAAGAAGGTAGGAGAAATTAGAGAAAATAAAAGAAATAAAAAGAAGAGGACATTATTTTGAGAATAAGGTTTGGGCTTACTGGACTAAGTGGTACGCTTTAGACGATAGGGAAACATGAAAGGGTTGTGTGAGCAGAGTAATAGTATGGAGTCATGTAATTAGTATTGTCCTAGGTACAAGCAGGAAAGGATGGTTATGAAAGATAAAAATTAGATTAGAAATTAAGGAAATATTATAAATGAATGGGCATGTGGGGTATAAATCAATAGTTTTTTATTTGGAAAAAAAACTGGGCTTATTAGAAGGATATTGTGACAGAAAGTGTAATCATAGAAGAAGATGATTCATTATGCATGTGAAGTTTATTGATTTACATAATCATACAGAAGAATCATTATGTATGTGTTTGAGTTCATCTACAGCTCATTCTTAGGATTTAACATTCTTTCCCCACTGCTAGCAGACACAGTGGCTAGCTTGTTACCTTAGAGGTCAGGGTAGAACTAATTCTGGGGGTCCAGGGTTCAAGATGGACTGGACACATGGGGATATTTGAGTATGTGTATCTGACATTTACCATGTGGAAATTTACAGGAGGATAGCTGGTATGACCTTGCTTGGGGAGCCTATAAGTACTGATCACAGCCATTTCAATTAAGTAGGGGGACAAGGCAGGGATGCCCTCTATCCACACTGTTGTTCGCAATGAGTATAGAGCCCCCTGGCTCAGACTATTAGAGATAACTCACAAATTAAAACAATTGATATAGATAATTATGTACACAAGTCCCAGATTGCAAGAGCGTGCCGATCAGAGGTGCGCAGTGATTAAATATACAAAAAAAACAATCT
Source organism: Gobiocypris rarus (assembly GCA_023029165.1). NCBI lineage: Eukaryota > Metazoa > Chordata > Actinopteri > Cypriniformes > Gobionidae > Gobiocypris > Gobiocypris rarus. Next base: position 16,288,427 of record CM040935.1, read on the forward strand.
AAAAATAACCTGCAGGGAACTTTCTGAGAATGTTCTCTTTAGGTTACAAAACACAACCAATAGAGAACATTCTTATTTGGTTTCCCACAAAAATAACCAATCGGAAACCATATGGGAACGTTAGAAAAATTTTCTGTGTTTACTGGGAGGGCTGGAATAAAATCACAGACTAACCTCAGTAAATGCTTAATATAGCTAAAGTGAACACTACCATAATCAACACGATCTCATGACAATGCGTATAAATAGTACGAGTGTGCAATCTCGTAGAATGTATGTAATGTGTGCAAATGGTACGCCGTTTTTGGCGTGCATATGATACGCACTTTATGGCGTGTATATGACATGCTTTTGGGTAGGGTGAGGGTGGGGGTGTGGGGGGTTCGTACATATAATACGCCATAAAGTGCGTATCATATGCACGCCAAAACGGCGTACCATGTCCACGCCAAAATGAGTTTCGTATACATTCGAGATTGCACACACGTACTATTGATACGCATTTTCGTGAGATCGGGCTCACCATAATACAACCCCAGTTATATTCGCAAAAAATATTTTGGCTGTATAAGAAAAATAATGTTTATTAAACTTTTTAAACTATATCAATCATTTCCCAGCTATCATACATTGGACTTATCAACTGATGTCATATTACAGTTTATTTTAAAAGGAGACACACCCAAAATGTTAGCGCGACATATACCGCAAAATAGTCACTTTTAGGAATGTGAGTGTTGAGGACGTGAGATCTTTTAAATCTTTATGTTTACATCTATGAGCTTAAAGCGATGGTTCACCCACAAATTAATATTCTGTCATTTACTCATGTTGTTCCAAACCCGTACATTTGTTAATCTTCAGAACAACGGTTTAACCTCAATTTTATGAAGTGGAGTGTCTTGTTTACACTTCTTACACAGAAAAGGTAATTTACCCCTTTATTTACGAAATAGTAAATGACCAACGCACGCTCTTGCGTCAACACAACACGCACATGTCAGGGTGCTTTCATGTTGAAGATTAATATTTTACTTACATTTTTGGCTGAACTAACCCTTTAATGCATAAACAAACCTGCATGTCAATAGCAACATGAGATTATCAAAAATGATTTATTAATACCTTAATATACTTTAATTTCCCCAGAAGTTAAAATGCCATGGCCACAACAAAACATGTCCCTTCTCAGTCACTGTATGTTTTGTATATGCTTAAAATGTATACTATCTTAGCTAATATTTTGCACTTATATTTAATATCTGAACATTCATGTTTAATATCACACTGTGCTCCCTTTTTTACAAAAGATTTTGTTTTTATTTTCTTACAGATTTATTAGGTGAGACTTTTCTCTTCAAATTATCATCATGGATATTTAAGAAGGAGGGCTGTAAAAAGAGTAAATGACTTGTTTGACTCCCTTGGTTGCATTCAAGATAGTGAGGACTAACACCCAGATCATTTACCTACTGTGCATGTGTCAGATTCTGAGGAGCCATGTGCTGAGTCTGAGTCAGAAGGGCTTTCTGATGATGACCAAGAGTTTAGTTGGTGAGGATTTGGTTGCTTCACTGTCAGGCTGGGCTGTTCATTTTGGGATCTCTCTGATTGCTTTGTCTGCTCTTTTGACCATACTTAGGGTACATCTCCGTTTCCTTCCTAAAGATGGTAGAACTCTGCTTAAAACTAAAACTTCTTACAAGATTCAAACGATAGCTGGTGGAGATTTCATTACTTCAGCATACTGAATTCACTAAAGAAAGCATTTGAAAACATGTGGTGCCAAGTTCATTTTTAGACTGCAGTTGATGGCATTCCACTGTTCACTGTATATCAAACACCAAATGAACTTTCCTGAAAAGACCTTTCCTCTCTTTCCGGCAGATGACAGAACAAGACCATCATGTTACAAAGTCTCCTCTAATAGAAACCAACATTGACATGGTTGGTGTTTTCCCTCATGACGGAGACTTTTAGATCTTTGGCTGAGTTCAGGGCCACTCCGTGTTTGTTTGCCTTTCCTGGTGAGTCAGGATTTTGCATGTAAACCAAGACCCCTAACAGATAGACTAAGGTGGAAAGTTACAGAACTCAGACAGTTCTTATTATACACTGGTCCTGTTGTCCTTTGTAATAATAATAATAATAATAATGAATTTTATTTGTAATGCACTTTACATTTCTGCAATCTCAAAGTGCTACAGAGCATCTAGAAGTACAATAAAAATAAATTAAAAACACAGTTAATTAAATACAAAAATAAGAACTATTTAAAACTATTTAAGAAACTATTCAAGAAAAATTATTTAAAACACATTCAGTGGAAAGCTTTAGTAAAAGAAATGTTTTTAGGTTTTGTTTAAAACATCTGTAGTCTGTGGGGCCCTCAGGTAGTCCGGGAGGGTATTCCACAGCCTCGGAGCTGCAGATGAAAAGGCCCTACCGCCCATGCTGTAAAGTTTTGTTCTGGGAACTTGGATGGTGTTTGTGTTAGCAGAACGAAGTGTGCGTAGGGATGTTGGGTGGGTAAGAAGTTCCTGTAGGTAAAGGGGGGCATGTCCGTAAATACACTGGTGGGTGAGGAGGGAGACTTTATATTCCACTCTGAGCGGGACAGGAGCCAGTGAAGAGATTTAAGGATGGGGGTGATGTGTTCATGCTTGCACCCTCATCAGGATCCTGGCTGCGCTGTTTTGGATGTACTGCAGTCGCTGTATGCTTTTGCCAGAGATCCCGATGAGGAGTGCATTACATTAGTCCAGCCTGGATGAGACAAAGGCATGGACAAGCTTCTCTGCATCTGCCAGGCTGAGTGTTGGAGTTTGGCGATGTTCTTGAGGTGGAAGAATGATGTCTTACAAAGGTGATTGATATGGTTGTCAAAGGTAAGGTTTGAATCCATTTTGACACCCAAATTATTGACAGAAGTGGAAAGGGAGATATTGTGGCCAGAGAAAGTGATACTAGTGATGGGTGAAGAGCGAAGCTGATGTGGTGTACCGATAAAGATAGCATCTGTTTTGGAGCTGTTTAACTGAAGGAAGTTGAGCTTCATCCACGTCTCTATCTCCTCCATGCAGGTGGTCAGTGTGGATGTTGGAAAGGGAGCAGAAGAAGTGGGGGTAGTCTTAATATACAGCTGTGTGTCATCAGCATAACAATGGAACGACGATATACCATGTCTGCTAATGATTTTTCCAAAGGGGAGCATGTAAACAGAGAAAAGTGTGGGGCCCAGCACAGAGCCCTGAGGAACCCCGCAGGTGACATTATGGGTGAGTGATTTAGCTTTGCCCAGGCAACGTACTCAGTTCTGCCAGTAAGGTATGAAGCAAACCACTCGAAGACACCCTTTGAGAGTCCAATGGTGTATTTCAGGCGGTGGAGGAGAATGTTATGGTCTACTGTATCAAATGCAGCTGTTAGGTCTAGTAGGACGAGTAGAGGTGGGGAGCCAGCATCTGCTGCCATCAGGAGGTCATTGGTGATCCTGACCAGTGCTGTTTCTGTGCTATGGCCAGGCGGAAACCAGACTGAAACTTTTCAAACAGGTTATTGTGTTTGAGATGAGCTTGAAGCTGTGCTGCCACTATTTTTCCAGAACCTTTGATAGGAATGGCAGATTTGAAATGGGCCTGTAGTTGGAGAGAACATCTGGATCCATCCTTGTTTTTTCAGTAGAGGTCTGATGACAGCTGTTTTTAACGCAGATGGAATATCACCAACCAGAAGGGAGTGGTTAATGATCTTAGTGATGAACGGTGAAACAACTGAGAGGTTGGCCTTCAGCAGAGTAGAAGGGAAAGGATCCAGGGCACAGGTGGATGGCTTCATTCTCTTGATGACATCCTCCACCTCTTCCTGTGTGGCTTCTGAGAAATAGCTGAGGTGCTGGACAATCTCAAATGTTGGGTTAGCCGTTGGAGGGGGCAGAGCAGCAGTGGTGAGGTGAGAGCGGATGTTATTCACTTTTTGTTCGAAAAAAGTGATGTGCATATTACACCTCTCTTCAGTAGTCTCAGAGTGGGAGAATACGGGGGGGTTTAGAAGGTGGTTAATTGTTGAGAAAAGTTGTTTAGAGTTTCAGGGTTTTTATTGATGATAGTGGAATAATAATATGACCGTGCGGCTCTAAGAGCTTCTGCATAAGCCCTCTTTTGTTCCCTGTAAGCCTGTTTGTGAACAGTCAGACCAGAGGCCTTGAACCGCCGCTCAAGGACACGCCCAGCCGCCTTCATCTTCCGCAGCTCGCATGTGTACCAGGGTGCTGACCGCGAGAAAGAGACTGACCTGGATATTAGAGGCGTGGAGGTCCAGGAGACTGCTCAGGGACTGGTTATAAAAATCCACTGAGTCAGCAATGGAAGTTAAATCAGAAAAGCCGGAGGAGAGATGTTGAAGATCCTGGGTCAGGACATCCGTATTGATGTTTTTCAACTTTCTGTATTGGATCTGTCTCTTTGGCTTGGGGTGAGAGGAAGGAAATGGCAACTCCATTGCCACAACCTTGTGATCTGAAACTCCAAGATCATAAACCTGAAGGTTACTGATTTGGGCTGAGTTTGAAATGACCAAATCAAGTGTGTGACCCTTGGAATGTGTGGGGACATCAACATGTTGTTGTAAGTTGAGGGAGTCTAGCAGCTGAAGAAAATCAGCAGCAGAATGACATGAGGGAGTGTCAACATGAATATTTATATCTCCCAGAATTATGGTATTGGCAGAGGTTGTACAAAGTGAAGTGAGGAGATCAGATATTTCCGGGATAAAAGCAGAATTTTGTCTAGGTGGCCGGTAGATAAGGAGAACAGTCATTGGAAAGGGGGGCTTACATTTAAAAGCTAGACACTCGCAAGAAGATATTACAGGCAACGTGATGGAGGACAACTCTAGGTCCTGTCGGTATATGACAGCTAGGCCACCACCGCGGCCAGTGCTGCGAGCTGCCTCCAAATAACTGTATCCAGGGGGACAGGCTTCATTTAGGGCAGAGTACACCTCTGGTTGGTGCCATGTTTCCGTTAAGCACATAAGGTCCAATGTCTTATCCATGATGTGGTCTTGGATGAAAGTTGACTTATTTGTGAGGGATTGTGCATTAAAAAGTTCTAATTTGAGCGTTGATGGGGTGGTGAATCTTGTTATTGGCCGCAATACACTAAAATCCACTCCACGTTTTCTGTCATGCTCTGTGCTGGAAGATCTTGCGGTGATTCCCATGCAGTCCAGCTTAGATTGGTGAGATCTCGCGGTTTTTCCCGTGTTGCCAACACAGAGAGCAACACTGTTTTGATGACGCGGTAGATGTGCGACAGTGGTCCAGATGGATGGTATGGCTGAAGCAGAGTGTTCAGGCTGATGATAAACAAGCCCACGACGAGAGCCTCTATGCATGTAACGCGGTCGGCGCAGAAGTCCATGTTCCTTAATGACCGCAATGCACGCCGGAACGGAGCGGTTGTTCAAATTTAGTAGCTGCGGGATGGAATATTTGAGCTTCATGACGGCCGCTGGAAGGTCTTGACTAGCGCTAGGCATTATCCAAACACGGAGCTGGAACACTGTCAGGCACAGCGAGAAGATGGTCCATACCATGGCAGAGGAATGCATGAGCCAACTCCCAGCAATCACCAGAAAACAGCCGATACTTAGTAGAGATAGCAGTAGGTGAGTAAATGTCCTTCAGATTAGAAGCAAACCGTAACAATCCATACAAAATGTTTTAGACGTAGAAAATCGGTGAACAACGGTGAAAAACGAGCATCCTCTCCTGTCATGAGAGAGTCCATTCGAAACTACCAACTGTCAACAGCCAACTGTCAACAGCCAAGTAGAGTTATCTGAGACGATACGATCCAAGGAACAGTCCCAATATCAGCGCTGACTGATTTGACTAGTTATGGTCAAAAAATGTAAAAATAAATATCTAAATCAAACAGAAGATAAACTAAAGTCGGGTGGAAAAGCGGCGAACAGACAACGCCAGCGTCCTCTCCCCCTCGTTGCCTAGGAAGTCCTGGCCCCACCAGTGTACAGTCATTTCATGCTTTTATCTGTTGCTGTTTCTATTCTTCTCAGTTGGAAATATTGCTTTCTGTGTAATGGCTTTGCTCATAAATGACTAGTGTTTTTTGTTGAACATTTCAGCGTGTCATATGGTCTGGAATTTGTAGGTTACAATGTGCATCGATTAGTGCACCTCTGTGAGAATGTAAAGCAGCATGGTAGTTTAGATGCATTTTCTGCTTTCCCATTTGAAATTTGATTGGGCTCTCTTAAAAAGCTTGCAATCCTTTGGCCCAAGTCATTTGCAGACTCTCCGAAATAAACGCCCAGAGAAATGCAAATGACGAGAGCATCAAAAGGACCCTCTGACAAAAACACAACAATGGCCCTGTTCCTTTGATATTTTCAAAAGTAGTTAATCAGTTTCAAGAGGCCTTTTTTGTGGTTTAGTCATAAAAAAAACTAAAGGAGACAATTGTGTGAAAATACAGAATAGTATTGCCATTGTTGTGAACAATTTTTGTTGTGAGGGAACTCAAGACTTGCACATCTCAGAGTTTAATGGCATTATTGAGAAGTATGTTAGGTAGCCTCTGCAAGACAATTGTGTTGTTTTACCATTACTTCATACTACTGAAGTTCATGAAACAGAAGATTAAATATGGAGTGTGTGGTGATGAACCAATACAAATTCTACAGATAATACGTATTTATCCAATTTATGTTTTTGTTTTTTAATTAAAGTGTCCGACTCCCCAGTTAATAAAATAGGTTGTTAATGCAAGATAAGGTGTTATTGCAAGATATATATTTATATTTTTGCTATTAGTATTCTCCACACTACAAAATCCCTATGTGTTTATTGAACTGTGTGGACCTATGTAAAATACGGGACAAATCATGTCCTGTAATGGTTTGATACCGTCATTTTTGCCTGTAAATACGGGAGAATTCCGTATTTCAGGGGATGAATGGCAACCCTACTCAAAGGGAGAGAATCAAAACTAACACCAATATTTTTTTTACACAACTGGAGGGTTTGATGAGAGCACCAGCAATATCACAGACAAAGTCAGTAGGAATTTTGTTAGTAAGCGATGGGGTTCCAGTGATAATGATTTCAGTCCTGTTCAGAAAATTGTAGCCATTCTTTATTCACAAAAAGTGGGGTTAAATGTCTCTAAAAGGATAGTGTCACATTTCCTGCATATGTGGCAGTATATATTGTTTACTCTTGAGTCTTCTACCCCCCTCTGCTGATTTAGTATGGAAAGGAAACCCATTAATGAGCTGAATTATGTTGACTGACTTAATTAGGTTTTAATTATTCACAGGTGTCGGTTGTTTGTGTGTGTGTGTGTGTGTGTGTGTGTGTGTGTGTGTGTGTGTGTGTGTGTGTGTGTGTGTGTGTGTGTGTGTGTGTGTGTGTGTGTGTGTGCCCCCTCTGCTGATTTAGTATGGAAAGGAAACCCATTAATGAGCTGAATTATGTTGACTGACTTAATTAGGTTTTAATTATTCACAGGTGTCGGTTGTTTGTGTGTGTGTGTGTGTGTGTGTGTGTGTGTGTGTGTGTGTGTGTGTGTGTGTGTGTGTGTGTGTGTGTGTGTGTGTGTGTGTGGACTGGTAATCCCTACGGTATGGGGACAAAATGTCCCCACAAAGATGGCAATATCCAAATTTTTGTCCTTGTGGGGACATTTTTTGTCCCCATGAGGAAAACATCTTATAATTCACACTAAGTGATTTTTTGAAAATGTAAAAATGCAGAAAGTCTCCTGTGATGGGTAGGTTTAGGGACAGGGGCAGTGTAGGGGATAGAAATACGGTTTGTACAGTATAAAATGCATTACGCCTATGGAATGTCCCCATAAAACATGGAAACACAACATGTGTGTGTGTGTGTGTGTGTGTGTGTGTGTGTGTGTGTATGTGTGTAAAATATATTTAATGTTAGGTGAATGAGTCAAGTTCTTTGAACTTACAGTCCAACTACACAGTGAGTTAGAACAACTTCAACATATGGAAAACATTTATAATCAACATTTAACCATGCACTAAATGTATATATACACTCACCTAAAGGATTATTAGGAACACCTGTTCAATTTATCATTAATGCAATTATCTAATCAACCAATCACATGGCAGTTGCTTCAATGCATTTAGGGGTGTGGTTCTGGTCAAGACAATCTCCTGAACTCCAAAACGAATGTCAGAATGGGAAAGAAAGGTGATTTTGAGCATGCTATGGTTGTTGGTGCCAGATGGGCCAGTCTGAGTATTTCACAATCTGCTCAGTTACAGGGATTTTCACGCACAATCATTTCTAGGGTTTACAAAGAATGGTGTGAAAAGGGAAAAACATCCATTATGCAGCAGGGAGAAAATGCCTTGTTGATGCAAGAGGTCAGAGGAGACTGGGCCGACTGATTCAAGCTGATAGAAGAGCAACTTTGACTGAAATAACCACTCATTACTACCAAGGTATGCAGCAAAGCCTTTGTGAAGCCACAACATGCACAACCTTGAGGTTGATGGGCTACAACAGCAGAAGACTCCACCGGGTATCACTCATCTCCACTACAAATAGGAAAAAGAGGCTACAATTTGCACAAGCTCACCAAAATTGGACAGTTGAAGACTGGAAAAATGTTGCCTGGTCTGACGAGTCTTGATTTCTGTTGAGACATTCAGATGGTAGAGTCAGAATTTGGTGAAAACAGAATGAGAATATGGATCCATAATGCCTTGTTACCACTGTGCAGGCTGGTGGTGGTGGTGTAAGGGTGTGGGGGATATTTTCTTGGCACACTTTAGGCCCCTTAGAGCCAATTGGGCATCGTTTAAATGCCACGGCCTACCTGAGCATTGTTTCTGACCATGTCCATCCCGTTATGACCACCATGTACCTATCCTCTGATGGCTACTTCCAGCAGGATAATGCACCATGTCTAAGCATGAATCATTTAAAATTGGTTTCTTGAACATGACAATAAGTTCACTGTACTAAAATGCCCCCCACAGACACCAGATCTCAACTCAATAGAGCATCTTTGGGATGTGGTGGAACGGGAGCTTCGTGCCCTGGATGTGCATCCCACAAATCTCCATCAACTGCAAGATGCTATCCAATCAATATGGGCCAAAATTTCTAAAGAATGCTTTCAGCACCTTGTTGAATCAATGCCACGTAGAATTAAGGCAGTTTTGAAGGTGAAAGGGGGTCAAACACAGTATTAGTATGGTGTTCCTAATAATCCTTTAGGTGAGTGTATTTTTATTATGTTGAAATGTCCCCACAACTTTATAAAAATCATTAATATAACTTGATTTGAGGTCAAAATCACCTCAGAAAACACATTTTCCTGCCAGAAACCCTTCCCAGAACAGATTCTGTCAGAATATATATTATGTTGATATTTCCCCAGAACTTTATAAAAATCATTAATATAACTTGATTTGAGGTCAAAATCACTTCAGTACACAAATGTTCTTGTCAGAAACCCTCCTCTCAGAACAGATTCTGTCAGAATATATTTTATTATTTTGAAATTTCCCCCTAACTGTACTTCAGCGCTGGGAAGATGAATCTGTATTTAAACTGGGTCATCAATTTAGTAGAAATGTGAAATATTTTTTTTATTTGGTGCCTTTTAGACTGAGAAAACACAGAAAATGTATTTTTGTCTCATTTTGACAACAATTCCCAGAATGCACTGCTTCGCTGCCCTACTCTAGGCATGGCTACTGGATTACTGGTTCACTTGCCCACTGCATTCATTTTCATAAAATCAGTTCAGTTAGAGACACTACAATTAAAAACTGAACGTGTCTGTTCAATATATTATGAGTGAGTGTCACGGCTGTCAAGGCACAAACGCAGCAGGAGTCAGATTACATTCATCACATGAGCTGAGGTAATCGCGGGATTTGTGGCCGCATTCACAGCACGTGTACAGTCTGGTGCATTTTCAGTTCATGTCTTTGGAAACTTAACTTTCATAGGAATTAATTTGAACATTTGAAAGACTCGCTTTGCTCTCCACCGTTCCGTTTACATAAATCCCCGCAGCTGCCCGAGCCGAGTGCTGTGAGTGCGATGTTGAAAACATGCGGAAATAGCGCCCACTGCTGGCTGTAGTCTTTAGCCTCTAAGCAAAAACTTCATAATTCTCTCGTCTCAGGGTCATATGAGGGGGAAAAGTACGATAATTTGAATATAATCCTGTGTTTCTACTGATACAAAGCTTAATGCTAATTCCTAAAGTAACCCTTTAATCATTAATATAACTTGATTTGAGATCAAAATCTCTTCAGAAAACACATTTTCCTGTCAGAAACCCTCAGAACAGAATAGAATATATTTTATGTTGAAATTTCCCCCTAACTTTATAAAAATCATTAATACAACTTTATTTGAGGTCAAAATCACTTCAGTAAACACATTTTCCTGTCAGAAACCCTCCTCTCAGAACAGATCTGTCAGAATATATTTTATTATGTGGAAATGTCCCCCTAACTTTATAAAAATCATTAATATAACTTGATTAGATTTCAAAATCACCTCAGAAAACACATTTTCCTGTCAGAAACCCTCCTCTCAGAATATATGTTGTTGATATTTCACCATAACTTTATAAAAACCATTAATATAACTTGATTTGATGTCAAAATCTCTTCAGAAAACACTGTCAGAGACCCTCCTCCTAGAACTGTCAGAATATATTTTATGTTGAAATTTTACCCTAACTATTATTACAATTTATAGTGATTTGTTATCAGAGGTGACTGTATCCAAAAATATGAATTTCAGAAATGCACATACACAAATCACGCATTTCTTCAAATAAATACACACAATAACAGACATCATAAGTTTTATGTGATATAAAATACTATTCGCAATTATAATGCTTTCTGTTTTATATTTTGTTTTATATGTGGGCATAATGCCGTCACTTCCACAATGTTTTACTCTGTAATAATGAAGTAATTATTTGAAACCCAGTTCTTTTACCTGAAATATTCAAATCGCCTGTGTATCGTAGATGTGTCAATGCATGTTTTGTAAGATTGGATCGAAACAGTAACGAGGGATGAATAAGGTTTGGACGGAGTGCGAGGCGGAGGGCATTAGCTGGTTAGTGAATGGATCAGGATTGCAGAATCTTGGTATGAGGATGTTGATGATATGGATAGTGATAGGAGTGGATGGCTGTTGGTGGTGTGAAAGAAAGGGGTAGAGGAAGAAGGCAAGGAGAAGGGTGTAATTATAGCATTTAAATAAATCAAAAAAGGGGGCTGGAGGAGAACAGTTGTGGCGCAAATGAGCGAGTGGTGCGGAGGAAGGTGGAGGATGGGAAATACAAAGCTATCCTAATGTTTAGGAAAGAAGATGAGCATATCCGATTCAGTCCAATTGCGCGTACCCAAGAATTAAAAAAGAAGCTAGGTGAAATAGAAATGGCAAAAATACTTTGTGATGGAAACATTATGACAATATGTAAAACAGAGGAACAAAGAAAGAAAGCTCTACTTATTGAAAACATATGTAAAAAGCAGGTAGCAGGTAAAAACGTAATAAATGGAAGGAAGGGAACTCAAGGAGTAATATGGGGCATTCCAGTTGAAGAAGATCTGGATAACATCAAAAAGAACATCCAATGAGGAAAAGTAAAGAATATAAGGAGATTAAATAAAATGATAAATGGGGAAAGACTGGTAAGCTTGTTGGTTTTAATTGAATTTCAAGATGATAAACTGCCAGAGAGGGTCAAAGTGGTCAAAGTGATACATGATATATTCATTAGGGATGCACGATATTATCGGCACGACATTGGACTCGGCAGATATTAGCATATAAATTAATTATCGCATCGGACCGATTTTAAAGTTGCTATTTGAAACTAATTCAGCAATGATCACCCAAAGTTAAAAGCTGTGAACCGAAAAATAATCAAAATTATTGCTCGTAATAACCAACCTTTTAGTGTTGTGGAGATGTTGCGGCCCGTTTCCCCACTCTTGCTCGTGCTGCACGCAAATACCTCAGTGCGCCCTGCACAAGCTTTGAAAGCGAACGATTGTTTAGTGCAGTCTCCAATGTGATGGACGAAAAAAGAAAATCTCATTGATGGGGAAAAAGCAGAAATGCTCATTTTTGTTCAGAAAAATCTGCCCTAACTTAATAAGGACTGGGTTATTTGTCTACAGATCTGTTAGCTGTTTTGTAACATCGTGGTTCATTCGTTTCGGTTATACAATTATATAGCCACAGTAGGCTACGATCTTGTTTTTATATTAATTTAATGTTCTTACATGATTTAAAATACAGTTTAAATTTTTAAAATTGCTGCTGTTTATCTATTTTAAGTGGTGCAGCTTTATGAGACCTCATTCATTGTTCAAGGTAGCAAAACAAAATTCATCAAAATGTCATGTTTCAGAACTTGCTCAGCTATTTTTTATTTTTTCAATGAATTTGTATATTTGTAATGTTGCCAATAAATAGGCTGAATTGGGAGTTTGTTCTGTCTTCCTCTGCAATAAGGTTATTGTAATGTCTAAATTAAGCCGTGGTTTACAGTGAATTTAAAACAAGTGCGTTGCACAACGTCAAATAGGTCTATTCTTTATTGTTTACATCTTGATTTTATGTTTACGTTTATTGCAACATTTTAAAAATAAATAAATAATAAAATATTTACATTTTCCACAAAAACAATTATTTATATTTATAAATCTGGTACTAAAACAGAACCATAAATTGCGTATCATATGTACGCGAAAAACTGCGTAGCAAATGCACGCCAAAACTCATTTTGCCGTATACATTCTACGAGATTGCACACTCGTACTATTTATACGCATTGTCATGAGATCGTGTTGTTTTAAACGGAATAGAAAAATATAGCGTTATAGAGTTTCCCGTCGTTACAGCTTCATTAAATTGGAGCGCCGTATTAAAAGCAACTTGTGTTTCTCATTAAATAAAGCAGTAATCGATTTTATCAAAGTGTCTGTCTTGAAGTTATGAAGAATAAAAATTAAAACATGACAAAAATACGATTATTAATATAAATTTATTTTAAACAGTTGAGGAAAATAAAGTTCACTTCACTGACTTAATGCACGCCGGCTGTGTTTAATATATGCGAGTTTGTCATTACTGTTTTGTTGTGTTTTTCATTAAAAGATAGTGAGGAACCCACCATTCAAACAAATGCAGCCCCTGAATTACTATTCTAATGCGAAAGTAAAATGTGCATGGCTGCAGGGGCATTTAACCGTGCTGTTCACTGGAGCAGAGCAGAGTAGAGATCTACTCTACTCTGCTCCGCTCCAGTGAACAGCATGGTTTATATATATATATATATATATATATATATATATATATATATATATATATATATATATATATATATATATATATATATGGAATATCGGCATCGGATATCAGCCAAAATTAGTTGAACAATATCGGCAAAAGTTCAATATCGTGCATCCCTAATATTCATGATATTTATTTTAGTTATGTCTTGATTTTTTCAGATTCATCCAAAGATATGGAAAACAGAGTAGGAGTGGCATTCACAGTATTAAATTTCAAGGTTAACAAAAGAGTTTCAGATAATTTTTCAGTATATACTGGAGAAATGATTGCAATCTTATTGGCTTTACAGTGGGTTGAGGATAATAGACAATTGAGGACACTTATATATTCTGACTCAGGTTCATCATTTATGTCAATAGAAAGTGGTCATACTGAAAGCAGATCTGATGTATTGATTGGGATCTGTCAGACACTATATAGGATTCAGATGATGGGGTTAAAGGTATCTTTCTGTTGGGTACCAGCTCATGTTGGAGTGAAACAAAATGAGTTGGCTGATGAATGGGCTAAGGAAGCTACATTAAAATCAGATGTAGACATTCAAGTATATTATAGTAAGACAGATGAAAGAAATAGTGGGAAGAGGAGAGAACGGGAAGATGGTTTTATAAAGAAATGTTGGTAAAGGTAGAACAACAACAAGAAGTAGAAAGGAAGAATCAAATCTATCAAGACTTATATACGGACATACAGCACTTAACAGTACTTTGAACAAAATAGGGAAACATCAGACAGGAGTATGTGAATACTGTAATAAAAAAAACAACAACTGTAGAACATGTTATAAAGTACAGAAATGAAAAAAGAATAGTGTTTTTTTATTTGAAAAGAATTAAGATGAAGCTTGATGTGGGAACTATATTGCAAAAGAGTTAGAATGACAACTGTATTGATTTTTTATGCTATATTTAAAAATGACTAATTTAGATAAAAGGATATAGGAAGTATGTGGCGATCTTGATCCACACTCCTAATCAGCAGGTGGCGGTAATGCACCTTGAAGTTGTATGCCAACCGCCATTAAAAAAAAAAAATCAAAAGAAGATGTGGCGTCACTGGCGCGCTCTCGTTTCAGTCCGCGGGAGATCTGACAGGGGAGAGGCGTGTGTTTGTTCACTAGTGTTCAAAGGCGTCTTAAAAGGTTAATAATCGATGATTCATCTTTTTAAAATGTGTAAATAAGCTGCATGAGTATGTCACCTTTCCTCAGAGTCGAGTTTAAAGATGTTTTATCAGCAGAAGTGTGATTTTAACCGAGTGTGAAGGTTTATGTGAGCGGTTCTCCTCTGAAGATGAATTTCTCTCCTGTGCGTCAATGTTTGCCACATTCATAATACACGGATTAATAACTGCATGTTTACCGCTTCTGCAGGCATGCTTATGTGTTTGCTGTGTTTTAGGTCATGTGTGTTCAAAACTGATTTGGCTTTAAATGTTTTTGTGATTGTAATCTTTTGTTTAGTCGCGAGGTAACGCTTGTGAAAATTGTTCCGTGTGAACAGGCTTTTAGTCTGTTTAATTGTTTGGACTGTTGCACCACCTGACATTTTGGGGTTGAAGAGTTGCAAATAGGGTTGCCACCTTCAGTGTGCCAAAATAAGGGACACCCATTGACGACCCACACCAACCCCAGCCTACTCCCAAAAAATATTGTATAAAGGATAGATATAAAGAATACATCATGAAATGGCTCAATAATAAAACATAAGAAAACATGAGATCAAGTATGTGAACTTGCAACAGAGCAGGTTTTATATTATTTTACATTTGATTTTTATTTATTTCTAAAGAACTCTTTAGTAGCCTATTTGGTGCACTTTAAATGGAAAGTTCACCCAATAATTAAAATTCTGTCATCATTTACTCGCCCTCATGATGTTTCAAACCTGTATGAGTTTCTTTGTTCTACTGAACACAAGTGAAGATATTTTGAAGAAAGTTTATCCAGGCTGCTTTAGGGGCACCATTGACTTCCATAGTAGGAGTCTTCCTATGTGTTCAACATAACAAAGAAATGTAGGGTACACATGTTTGGAACAACTTGAGGGTGAGTAAATGACAGAATTTTCATTTTTGGCTGAACTGTCCCTTTAAGCAGTCATTCTGAACCAGTAATCACTTTTTTGAATTTCAAAAATGTTTATTTTTTTTATTAATTTACTTAAATTATGACTATATTATCATGTAATTATTTGTCCCGTTTTTATCTAAATATTTTTTAAATGTCAAACTTTATATGACAGGACTATTTATTATGTATGATAATTATAACCTAGTTAAATGATAAATTATATTAATAATAACATTTATTAGGCTATAATTTATTAATTAACCTGTCTAAAAAATGTATGGAATATTATATTAAATACATTATCCTTTATCCATAAAAAACAATAGGCCTACCTTTAGAAGCACGGATGCGTGTGTCACATAGACCCGGTCTGTCAGAGCTGCCGCTTTAAGTCAGACAGTCTGAGCAACAGAAATGCTTCTCATAAAGTGTGCAGTTGGCCTGAGGTTCATCATGAGTTACTGGACAAACCCATTGATACATTTTGATATTTAGTTCTATATCTGGAGATTCTCTTGCGTTCAAGCGGTGGGCGGCGAAAGCTTGACATGTTTTTAAAAACCACACAAGTTTACAGGCACACTGGCACAGCGCATCTTCTCTCTGCCGCTATGGCAACAAAGCCGCTAAAGCAATCACGCACAAATGAGTTCCTGTACTACTTATCATCAAATGGATATCTTTATATTTGCTATCAGTATTCTACACACTGCAAAATCCGTATTTGTTTATTGAACTACGTGTGGGCCTATGTAAAATACGGGAGAAATCGCGTCCCGTATTGCTTTGATACGGGACACGTTATTTTGCTTATAAATACTGGGCGATTCCTTATTTTAAGGGGTGGCAACCCTAGTTGCAAATGTAAACAGACAACATGGTCACATTTATGAATATTTAGAATGAGTAAACCGCTTACAAAATAAAGACTAATGTCAAGAAGAGCTGGATTAATTTTGCAAACAGCTACTTTGAGGATCACCTCCAACACCTGCGTCTGCAGTGACTTTTCACCAGATAGTTGTTAAAACTTTCAACAACAACAAACCAACCAACCGCCTCCATTGACTTTATATTGCGTGAAACGGCCTCTTGGTTATTTCTTATTTACAACAAAAAAAACAATGTTATGCAAGTCACAAGTAAGTCTCAAGTGTTTGACCTCGAGTCCCGAGTCAAAGATGAGGCAAGTCCTGAGTCAAAAGTCGAGTCCCTACCATTTTACTTTCGAGTCATTTCAAGTCCTCTTACCACAGAAAAAAAATGTTTACAAATCATGTATGTCTGTAAGATTTGTATTTATTTAAACCTCTTTTTATACAATGACATTATTTAAATACAGTAAAAAACAGAAAATTAAGTGTAGGCCTATAGTAGGCTGTGTTATGTATCCTGATTGACTATATGATTTGTTAAATCTGTTTTGCACATGCATCATATAGAGGTAACCATTTCAGACAGTACAGGACAGCCTCTGTCTCGTTGTGGGAGTTATACACAGCTCAGTGTGGCCCAGGCACGGCGCCAGGATTCCAGTTTTGGATGGGTCAGACCAATAGCAGGGTTTCAGTCACGTGATTATAAAGACACGCAAGGGCGGGAAGAAGGCAGATGGAGGGCAGGAAGTAAACATGGAGAATACGTCTATAGAGGAAACCATTGCAGAAAGTCAGTATTGTACAGATTTAGATCCAGTTTCAAGACATGGACAGATATGTTGGGCGTGACCGTACCTCATGAAGATGAGTGAGTTTTCAGTAGAACTGAGATTTACCGACAGTTGAGGCTGTTGACATCACCAACTATCTGGTCCTTCAGACTTCGTACTACACCAGACAGCAAATGAAGGCCTATAAAAGTCTGGAGGCATACAACTTTTTTACAGTCTTCCTTGAGCTTCATCCTCTGCTCTCGTTGCAGAGATACCTCTGATTTGGGCTTAGTTTTTTGTAACCGAGGCTGACTGTCGGAGCCCAGTCTACCGAATCAACGTCAACCAAAGCGCTAGGGCAGCCTAAACAGTCACAATGAAGTCCATATTAGACTACCGGTAACATAATAATTATTACTAAGTAAATTAGCATTTAACGACAACCTATAGATATATAAACACAGCTACAAAAAAGTTAGCAAGCTAACATACCTCCGACAAAGTGGTCGCTGCAGACACGGGCATTAGCAGACTCTGCTCTTTCCGACCGCATACGTCGTTTAAAATCCACTTTTACGTCGTTGTTCTGTGAGCTTTTTACATTTCTCACCTTTATGAACGACAATCTTTGGAACTCTGAAAAAAACCTTTCCTTTTTCACGGTTAGAACGATTGGAGCAGCCGTAAACTGCACAAAACATGGGCATTTTTACAGACGGCAGATCTTCGTTAATTCACTTCCTGCCCTCCATTTGAATTTCGCGCGTTCGCGAAGCAGCAATGTGACGTCACGTGAAACCAACCTATTGTGGGTGGGCCTTAAATGAAAAATGTTATTAAAATTTAAAAAAAAACTTATCCAATCACTGTTTAACCTAATAAAAAAATATTGACTAAATATAGCCTACTGTTATATGATCTGTGCGTATACATAATATAGATATTAGTAGCTTGATGCTCTTTAAATATTTTGTTGCATTGTCAAAAGTTTAGGTGCATAGGGCAGACCTATCCGCGATCGCTCTCCATGGTTCTGACTACAGAAGAGCGCTTTGGAATCTCCATTACGCATGAAACGCATCATACCTGGGCTGCGTTTCCCGATAACATTGACTCTTAGCGCTACGAAGACTCTTAAGATATAACTTAACTAAATGTATACTACCACTAAAGGTATCATTGCTAGGCGTCTTCAGGGCTATCATCCACTCGCGAGGCATAGGCGCTGAAAGGCAGAGTCGCTGGTGCCCTCCTAGCAACGGCGCTGTTTTTGGTAAAACATGATTTTGACGACTTCATTAAGTTTTGTTTTATAGAAAACTCTTTTAAAAGATATTCGTTTTGTATAAATTGTATCTTAATTTTGATCAATGTTTTATCAATCAATTGCCCGTATTTAATAAATAAGAAGCAAATATGTAGCAGACAATTTAATAACCTTAGTGTAATTGACAGAATTACTAAAAATATTTTGCTACCTAAAAGTTAAAGATTTTTTGTGTCACTCATGCATGCATGTTTATTTCCCTCATATTAAATATAAAACGCATGTGGATTGATTTTTTAATGGAGTATATAAACAGACGTTTCAATATATTGAATGAGTTGAATTAAATGCATTTTCTGAGAATTTATATTTCAAGTTTTTACTGCAAATGTTGAAATGCGCGCTCTTTGGTCCATCATGCTTGAGCTGTATGCGCGATATAATTTTATGACACAAAATTTTGAAATGTAGGCTTAAATCAAACAAATTTTAATTCAGATTCTGTATGTAAATATGCAGCAGCTAGTAAGTTACGGTACATCAGTACGTACAGGTGCTTATCATTTGTTCAAAACTTACCTTTCTTTGTGCAAATTGTGGCAGCTCCGTCTGTAATCTTGTAATCATGTTTTGCAAAATTGCAACTCGTTTTTCTCGGCTACCTCGTAATTTTTATAGAACATTTTCTTAATTTTCATTTGATAGTAAATGCCTTTCTAATGTGATATATGAGGAGAAACGGGAGAAAAGCGAATTCGGCAAAAGGCGGATTCGAACCCGGTTGATAGCGTCAAAATTAAAAATCATGAGCCATACGTTATACTTTTCAATGGCGCTAATAGGCATTAGCGCATAAAAAAAGAAGAAAAAAACACTGCACAATTGATGCATCAAGCTACACGTCACAATGTATATGATTATGGAAATGAAAACTGGTATTTCTTAACGACATTTCAACAAAATTACAACAGCCAATCACAACACCTGCTTAGCATGTAAACATCCTTTATTGCTGTGAAAATATTAGCTTCATGTTTCAATACATCATGTATACTTGAAAGGTTGCATTCTGAAATCCATTGCTGCTTAAATATACCTATCGACATTAACACTTGTCCGGAACAAGTGGATTTTTTTGAAGGGACAAGTGAAAGAGAATTTTACTTGCCCGATGGTAAAACGTTAATAACAAAAATAACTAGGGAATCACTAAGATGCAAGAATGATTCTGGATTAATTTAGTGTAAGTGGCGATCGATAGTGGATAATAATATATAATGCAATAAACTAACAGAAACAAAGTTGAGCTGTTGACGCTCACGCAACCTCTCAAGGAGAGATCAATGTGCACAGAACAAATGTGCGCAGCTCAGATAGGAAACTCGGTTAACAAACTGCAGTAAAAATGTCAAAATGTGGAGTTTTTTATATTTATAACATACAATACAGTCGCAACATCACACTACCAAGCGTGCTGTTATCCTGAGTACCATCACGATTGAAAATGAAATTTCAAATGACAGTTCCATAAACAATTCCTTTACACTAGTCACAGTCACATTTTAGATGTAATATTGACTGTTTATGTTCTATTTCAGCCGTGAAAATAGTTCAAAACAAAGGTCACAGCAGAACCGTGTTGAATGAATTGGTTGAATCAAAGTTTCAATGACCTGTTCGTAAACTAATGCCTCATTCTTGAATGAATCAGCTATTTGAATGATTCACTCATTAAGACAGTCACCTACTGGTGGTTTAGTTTCATGTTTAAACATTCTTTCCAACATTTATTTGTATATATAAAAACATATTTAAAACAATCTCAAAACATTATTTAATGCATTTGTAATTTTTCAGAGTAAATTATTTAATTTGATTGGTAACAGTCCTATAGTGTCTTATTCTAATTTAATTTATTGATCAAATTTAAGAAAATAAAAGGAAAGCTCAATCACAGCCTATATTTAATAAGATTGGGATTTCTTTATAAAAGATAGAAATATCACAAATATGCAGATTTAAAATATGTCAAAGCTGATTGAACACTGGTGAGAATATTGCTTAAGAATAAACTATATTTACAGGCTTTTGTCCTTGTGCAGCCGCGATGCTAAAAATTCCTTCACCGTACAACAAGATCTCTTGTGCAGTGTCAGGCTAATGTGAGACCTGGTCTGAGTTCATCTTTTTCCTCGACACTAAACAGTTGCTCATCCTGCTCATTAACGTCGACTTCCTGTTGCGTTTCTCGTCCTCATTTTCCTCATCTAGGTCAAATATCACTGGTCAAATATCACTGTTTCTCTTATGGAGATGTCCCTGTATTCCGAATACATTGCTTTCAGCTTCGCTAAAGCTGCAAGCATGTTAAGCATGTTCACGGTATGAAAGTGTTGGTAGCCTTTAAATTTAATGTGTCTCTTTAGCTTGACCTGCGGTAGCTGGGACTCAGTACTAGGTCTGGGAGGCAGTTGACCGTCTTCACCTCAGAGGGCACACACACAACAGGCAAACGGTCAAATTTTAGCGACATGTTGACGTTCAGGCACATTAAATTCGGCAGAGATGGGTGGCAATTCAAGTCTGTTGGATGCTGCAATTGAAGACATGTGACCTCTTTTAAGAGGGCTGTCACAAGTGTGGCAAATCCACTTCTGTCATTCTCTCTTCCGGAACAACACAAGGACCTGATCCGGCACTATCACAGGCATGAACATACTTGAATGTTTTTGCCATAACTCGTTCTGTTACAGACCTTCACTTGATCAAGAAACAGGGCTCTGTGACAGACATGTGTAGGGCCATGCTGAATCCTGCATCGGAATGCATATGGCACTTTCCATCGCTTTGCCAACCAACGGCTGGGGTGTTTCCTGGCTGAAGCAGATGTAAAGTTTGTATTTCCTTTTGATCCTGAGTGCACTTTTCAACTGATGAAGATCGTGATATGCAGCATCACCAACACATTTCTTTATCTTGCGTTATTCAAACATGTCACTCAGGTGGGTGAAAGTTTACATGACAGCAGTTCCCCTACTGGTAGGATGGGGCAAGCCTTCGGCATTTCTAGAGTGGGAATCAAATAATCCGTACCTTCCGCATCTTTCTCTGAACACAGCAATAACTTCTGGAGTAACAATGAGCAGTGCATGGCTAACATCTGTTGCAAGACACTGCCGTCTTTCAGTGAGATGAATCCACCACCCTTCCATCTCAGGGGTCCATCTGCCTCTTAGCTATCCCATGATCACTTCAGACTTCCGCACATGGTGTGTTCGGTGTAATGTTGAAACACTCAGCGGTACTTCCTCCATAGTGAGATGGTCCTGATTAAATCGCCTTTAAGCAATAAGCTGCATTTTAACGTTGACGTACAACGCATCCCCCTCCTCTAAGACTATCAAGGTCAGGCATCTTAAACTGAATCCCTTCATTGTGATTGGCTAAGAATATCAACGCTACACATGTGCACCGATGATTTCTGGAAAATACATCATACCTTACATCATTCTGACAATAAAGCATTTGCACACATCATTGATCAATATTTTCATTAAAATATTTTCTTGGCTGTTAGAACATTATTTTAATAATATAAATTACTCAAAAGTGTAATTATATAAGTCAAGTAACGGCTGCCGTTATTAACTTGCGTGTCAAAGATCACAGACGGCCTCAGATTACTATTGACCAACATTCACTGCTCGTTAAAACATCACAGTCTTACTTTATATGGACAAACTCAGTAACATTAGACAGATTAAAGACTCCAGCTATTTGAAACTCTATGATTAAAACATTAATTTCTTAATTTATGTCAGGATTGCAAAATAATCAATCTGTTATGAACGATATTTTGAATGGAATATCACAGGCAAATGCACTCTCACTTGTCTGCAGCTGTTCAGTTGTATCCACACTGCTAGCAAACAACAGCTTTCAGTTCAGCTCTTAGTTACAGGTTAGAAATACAGGTCCTTCTCAAAAAATTTGCATATTGTGATAAAAGTTCATTATTTTCCATAATGTAACGATAAAAATTAAACCTTTATATATTTTAGGATCATTGCACACCAACTGAAATATTTCAGGTCTTTTATTGTTTTAATACTGATGATTTTGGCATACAGCTCATGAAAACCCAAAATTCCTATCTCAAAAAATTTGCATATCATGAAAAGGTTCTCTAAACGAGCTATTGACATAATCATCTGAATCAACTAATTAACTCAAAACACCTGCAAAAGATTCCTGAGGCTTTTAAAAACTCCCAGCCTGGTTCATTACTCAAAGCCGCAATCATGGGTAAGACTGCCGACCTGACTGCTGTCCAGAAGGCCATCATTGACACCCTCAAGCGAGAGGGTAAGACACAGAAAGACATTTCTGAACGAATAGGCTGTTCCCAGAGTGCTGTATCAAGGCACCTCAGTGGGCAGTCTGTGGGTAGGAAAAAGTGTGGCAAAAAACACTGCACAACGAGAAGAGGTGACCGGACCCTGAGGAAGATTGTGGAGAAGGACCGATTCCAGACCTTGGGGGACCTGCGGAAGCAGTGGACTGAGTCTGGAGTAGAAACTTCCAGAGCCACCGTGCACAGGCGTGTGCAGGAAATGGGCTACAGGTGCCGCATTCCCCAGGTCAAGCCACTTTTGAACCAGAAAAAGCGGCAGAAGCGCCTGACCTGGGCTACAGAGAAGCAGCACTGGACTGTTGCTCAAATTTTGCATATCATTCGGAAATCAAGGTGCCAGAGTCTGGAGGAAGACCTGCTCACAGTGCCAAAACCACTGGTAAATGGTTTACTGACCATGGTATAACTGTGCTCAATTGGCCTGCCAACTCTCCTGACCTGAACCCCATAGAGAATCTGTGGGATATTGTGAAGAGAAAGTTGAGAGACGCAAGACCCAACACTCTGGATGAGCTTAAGCCCGCTATTGAAGTATCCTGGGCCTCCATAACACCTCAGCAGTGCCACAGGCTGATTGCCTCCATGCCACGCCGCATTGAAGCAGTCATTTCTGCAAAAGGATTCCCCACCAAGTATTGAGTGCATAACTGAACATAATTATTTGAAGGTTGACTTTTTTTGTATTAAAAACACTTTTCTTTTATTGGTCGTATGAAATATGCTAATTTTTTAAGAATTTTTTTGGGGGGGGTTTTCATGAGCTGTATGCCAAAATCATCAGTATTAAAACAATAAAAGACCTGAAATATTTCAGTTGGTGTGCAATGAATCCAAAATATATGAAAGTTGAATTTTTATCATTACATTATGGAAAATAATGAACTTTTATCACAATATGCTAATTTTTTGAGAAAGACCTGTATTGACTTATCGCGTTTGCAAATATTTCATCATACAAAATACAATTTCTATTCATTTCTTACTGAATTATCCGATCTGAAGCTGAAACATGTCCAAAGCTCTCTCTGTCTCTCCTCTTCCTGATTTGCGTCTGATATGAATCATCAAGCGTTCATTCGTTCACTTGAGCTGACAATCATCTCACGTGACTCAACACTGCCCTCCTGCATGATGCGCTCCTGTATGGACACTTCCTCATTCTGTCTCTGTGAAGAACGAGCCAATTCTACATTTCTACGCAGCTAATAAACACGATAACTATGGCATGAGGGGTACTGGAACGCTAGCCTGGATGCCAGCCGAATTTAGCCCCACCCACAACATTTTTGCTTGGGCAATTCTGTCTGGACTCTATCCATATAGGACTAATTATGCCCAAACAGAAACTGTTCGGACCAATGAAATTGTCAGGGCGGGCTTTAGACGATGATAAACAGTAACGTAATCATCCACGTCATCAAAGGCGCTTGGGTTGAATTTGCTCTTATGTTAAACGGAGAACTTGTTCGTATATATGCATTCACCTTCACTATTTTCTCCGGAAAAAAATGGCGTTTGGGGGGCAAAATGTGTTATTTTGGCAAGGCTGAATGCTAAAATTCGCATGTCCCTTTCACCAAGTATTGACTTAACGTATATGGCTGCCATGATTGCTGACAGTGTTGCTCTTCCCTCCTACAAAAGACAACACAATACATATACATTTGAACAGGGTACAGAGGGCATGCACACATTGTCTTTTGGCTAGTTTTGGATTTCCTGATATATTTGTTCACAGGGGAACTAAAACAATTATAGGTATGTTTGATTGTAAATATATTTAATGAGTATTTTTTTTGGACAGTGCTGTTAAGAGAATGTTTTATTTACACTTCTGGACTGCATTTTCACTTAAAAAAAAAAAAGAATAATGCAATCTCACAAAGGCGGATTCACTTAAGATAGTTAACTTAGAGATACTCCAGCCAAAAATGAAAATTCTCCCATCATTTACTTACCCTCATGCCATCCCAGATGCATGTGACATTCTTTTTTTTTTTTGGAACACAGAGATACTAAGAAAAATACTCCATCTCTGTGAGTCCACGCAAGTGGATAGGTCAAAAACCAAATAAAGTGAACATAACGGTAATCCATATGACCCCAGTTGATGAATCAATGAGGACGTTTACATGCACACCAGTAAGCTAATAACTCACACATATCAGCTTAATGAAATAAACATGCAAACCAGAAACCTGACAACGCAAGTAAACCGCATTTACATGACTTTCTTAATAAACCAGGTTATTTCCTTGTGATGTCAAAAATAATAATTTCCATATCTGACTCGGAGTATTCCAAATGTTATGTTAGATGTGTGATGTTAAATAAAGCGTGCACCGTGTCAGCGGGAGATTTACGGCTCATATTATCCCTCATTCAGTTTTGACTGAACCTTCTTCTACTTCTGCTGCATGAGATGAGAACACATTTTAATCATTTTCTGGGTCTTAAAAGAGTCTGCGTTTGTGATATATTGCAAAGTAACTAATTTGTGTGCACTTCAAATCAGTAACCAATGTATGTGTTGTAAATGTACCCCAATGAAACCCTTACAATAAAGAATTAAATTAATATTGTTTGTTTTGTGTGGTTGTTATAAACTTATACTGGAACAAAGGATGAAATGAATGACAAAAGAGGAAAATTAAAATAAAGATTATCCTTAACTGAAAAACCAGATGCGTTTGTGTAGATGTTTGCTTGTATGTGTCCAAGAAACATCTACATTAGCACTCGTGCGGCCACCACTCGGGCCGTCACATACTGTATCTGTACCTATGGGCCTTTTCACACCTGCCTTGTTTGGTCCGGATTTTCGGACTTTTCAGTTTGGTCTGAATCAAAATTACAGGTGTGAAAACTTCCCTGTACCACGGTCCAGACTAAACAGACGAAATTTGGTTCAACGAAAAGAGGTAGTCTCGGTCCAGATCAAACTGAACGTCATGTGCGTCATGTAAAGTTTTTAGTGCATAACTGCACTGAAAACTGAAAGCAAACCAAAACTATTCGAATGGATAAGATGTATCAAAACACAAACTTTGGTTCGGACCTTGGTGCGGACTTTCAGGTGTGACAGCCTTATGACTGGTCTGCAGAGCAAAGCTTCTGGTCAGAGCCTCTCCAGCTCAAGTGTTGGGCCAGTGGGGCGGTCAGCATGTGGACAGGGATGTGTCTTGTGTGGCAGATGGGCTGTAACTGTTCCAGACAGAGACAAATAGTAATAAAGACATAAGTGCATTCATAGAACATATCAGCTCTTAAATTAAACAAATACAATTAATTAATATTTGACCAATGATTAAAAATTATTTATTCTACTTATCCAATATAAAAGTATTTATAGCTCTTACCTTCTCCTCTGAGAACTCCCGCTGGTAGTCGACCGTTGGAGAGCAAAATGAGACGCATGCGCAGTAGTCCAAAGTCTGTGTGCATAAATGATGACGCAGTTCTTAACGTCATACATCTAGAAATTTATTTATATTTACATTTTTATTTGATGTACATTTAAATGGTATAATTGTCATATAAAACTTGTATTGATTTACAAAAAAAAAAATAAAAAAAAAGAAATAATAAAAAATAACATTTGTGAGGGTGATTCTTCTGACTGCAGGGTGATCGTATACTCTGTATTTTGGGAAGATCAAAAGTGGACAACATGCAGAAAACACAGGAAATTCATGTGTTTTTTCCTGTAAGGGTTTGAAATACTTCTAACACATTCTAGATGATGGAAACAAAATCTACTTTAGGTTTTTATTGCTACTATGCTATGTTCCATCCATATTTGCATTTTGTCTATGTAGGCTACTATTATGATTGAAAATAATAATTTTCTTGCCCCGGAAATATATTTTCACTTTCAAAAATATATTTCATCAAACTTCACTGTTCACAACATACATTTACCAGAAATTATTTTTTTCCATATGGAGACATTTTAAACACAAACACCAGTAAAATAATTTTCACTTTCGCCGCTGCAGCCATGGTACGACCGCGAAGATCTGCGACTATTACACAGGAATGAGAAAGTAGTTCCTAGCCATATAGGTGTAGAAAATAGTAACTTTTCATTTTCAGTTGGTCTTAGCATACGATGTAACTGTAGAAGAGTCAAGTTTTAAATAGGAAAAATATTGCAAGTGTCTTTGGTCATTTTTTTGACTGAGATTACACATGATGAACTAAACCATTTATTAATGATTATTGCATCAGCAACTAATGAAGATTATATATGATTTATAGATTAAGTAATTGTTGGACTTGGCATCAATTTCCTCGAGTCCGCGTGTTCCTTGAATGAGGAGAGCAGGAACAGAATAAAGTTTAATGTTTTAATGATTAAGTAAGTCAGATGAAGAAGAATTCAGAGCTCTGTGTCACAGCTGTCCCTGATTTACACAATCATCATCATCATCGCTTTTATTCGGGACACACATGGTCCAAAAAAACACAAACATAGAAAATACACCAATACAAACACACAAACAACATATCACATTTACATACAAATTAAAACGCCAGTGGTTCCACATTCTAGAGAAGAATCTGACTGAACTTAGTGTTGAATTCGTCTGTGTTAAAATGATACGGTTTGCAGAGTCAGTTATGCGAGTCTTGTCCAGACAGTCTGCGACAAACTTGCCTTTCCCTGACCCAATATTTATACACAAAAATACATAAGTTGTCTTTCTTTGGGAGATTTTCTGGTCAGCTGTGCTTCATTTGCAACATCACCCCTCCAATTTCCTGGACAAAAGACTGCTTCTTTGTTAACACATACAAAAGGTACTCTAAGAGCATAGCAAAAATGCATAGCAAAACACTTTCTCATATGGATCTTCTGGCTGTTGGTCTGTTGACTCTTATGTCCAACAGAAAGTACATACAGTCTTAATGCATAAATCATTTCATAGGCTAACATTATCTTCAATGAACTATTGTTAATGATTAATTTCTACAAGCATTGTTAGCAATAATGCACAAACATTTTATTCTCATCAGTAATATATGAATTGTTATTACTTAAATGTGTCATAATGTATCCATTCCCTTAAGACATATAACAAATAGTAAATACTGTAAATGTGTTAATTACCACAATAGATCATTTGCATCATTGTTATGACTTTAGTTGTTGAGGCACATGACTATTAAATTCAAAATGAATTCAAAAGCCATAACCATAATGTCATGTAACTTAACAACTGAGCTTTGACTGTAGTCTTTTCATTTCTGCCTGTGTCCGTGACGAAAGTAAACATAGGGTCAACTGATATTTAGACTATATATGTTTTATTAATAGGGGAGAGCGGGGCACAATCTAACACGGGGTTAGTTGTAACAGACATGGTTTATAACTTTCCACACATGCCAGGATGAAACGTAGCGTATTTACTAGTTGCCATAACATTATTTAAAGAGAAAAAAATGCACCAAAATTAAAACATCTTTGCTTAAATAAATGTTCAGTAATATCTTCCAAGGCAAAAGTATTTTCACACCAACAGTATAAGTGTGTTAATGTAAAAATAGACAAATCTGATATTTTAATCTAATATCTGTTATTCAACAGTTGAGATGGTTAGTTCAGCATTAAAGAACTATTTGAACACACGAGCAGGTTAAATCCCAGTGTCTCAGATGGAATATAATATTCCGTACTTTTATGAACTATATTGAGAAACCATGAGGAATGGGTGAATAAAGACAAAGTCAATGTTCAGAAATGCTTAATTATTATGTTTTGAACTGTTGTAAAGCTGTAAAAAAAAGTATACTCTGTATTAATAAAACAAAACAGCATAATTGTACTAAAAATGTGGGAAAAAAATACTCTGAACCCAAGTAGCCTAGATTAACTGAGAAAGTAAAAAAAAACTCTTCCCAACACATTCATTTTTTATGCCTAATCTGATGAAATCGGGTTCGTTAATGTTTATTTTCCACTCACATTTGCAGTTAATTATTAATGAAATGTTAAGCTACTTATACTCACACAGCACTTTCAGTCCGTTTACAGAAGTGTTGAGCTGGTATTTACGCTAAACTTCTGTGAACATTAAGCCTGCCTACTGAATTGATTGGTCATCTCAAATATAATATTTTGACATTTGATGAGTGGTGATTGACCGCTGAGGCTCCAATGAGAAGCTCTTGATGCTGAGCTATATCCTTGCAGCACTAAAGTAGGCCTAGTGTTGATAATTAGGCATTTATTTCACCACATTTATCACACCTCGGAAAACACAGAGGTCCGGACCTCAGCTGGCTACGGTCTATTTTTGCCACGCCCATGCTGAATTAAAGCTAATATTTGTCTGTATTTGCAAAGCACGAGCTGCGTTTCAGCTGTGCGAGACAAACGCCGCCAGTGTGAATGCACAACGGGCACGCGCGGCTCCCGTTCTCCATACTCACTGCCTGCGTGTATGTTGTGAAGCTGACATTACTCGCATGTCAGGGCCGTAGTTTGCCCCCACTGCTCTGAAGTCCCGTTTCATCGAATCTAGGTCCCTTGTATGAAACTACATCCATTTTTTTTTTACCTCTGACTTGTTCATACTGTATTTTACACTGATAGACGGGTGATAAAAGCGAGAAAATCATCCACCGAGTAGGTCCAAACTCCCCAGATATCATCCAAAAACGGAAAGTGTGCGAACGGTTTCCTGAAAATGTTGGCATAAGATGGCGCAAACTTCTTCCCCATGGCCATAACCATGATTTTGAGTCGAATTCAAAGTGCTTTTTGGTCAAGTTTATCTTGAGGTATTCATCCAGTCTGTGGGGTCAGGTATTTTTCCATAAATAGTTCTTTTTACTGCTCCGAGGCCTGTGGGGGTGCCCAATATTGGTGTATAAGCTATCTATATCAATAGTAAACAGGAAAGTGTTTTGTGGAATTGTGGAAGTTTGCTTGTTTTGGAGATTAAATGTTTTGTATTTCAGGTACCTTGGATGTTTAGTGGAGAGAGGATTGAGGAAGTGTTCGATGTATTCCGCCGTGAAGTACGTCTCACTGTTGCAATCCGAAACTATTGGCCTGCTGGGACCATGGCACACTCCATTTCTCCTGCTCTTTGTGGATTTTGGGTAGCAAGTAAAATCTTCTGGGTCTGGATGGGCCCTCACCCATCAGGTACTTTTTTTGTTCCAAGTTTATTACCCTTGTCTGCACCGTTTCCTCTAAAATGTATTCTACTTGCTTTGCAGTATCTACATAGATTGGACCCTCGAGTGGACAATAGTGATTCTATACAGGCAGCTGTCTAAGGCCTTCCCCAACATATTGTTCTCTGTCTAATATGACCGTCACGTTCCCTTTACCTGCAGGCTTGATGATTATGTTGGTATTGCTACACAGTTCTTTGAGAACTTTATTTTCTCTAGCAGTAAGTTTAGAGACCCTGCCAATGCCCCACTGTAGTTTTTTGAAGGCTAAGTTACCTGCCCTAATCAATTTACCAATTCCTTTGGGTAGGCTGTATAACGGGGGTTCCCAATCTGATGGGTAAGTGAATGGCACCTTGGTCTTTTGATTCTTTTTGCCCTCTAAGAACATTTCTAGTTTGAGTCTGCAATGGTATGACTGCATTTCCACTAACAATTCTTTTTTTCTGCAGTTAGAGAGGCCTTTTTCTAGAACAGAAGTTTTATATTTTGTTAAAACCAAAGACTTGGACATATTGACTATTAGTTTGTGGGAACCACGTTTGGGGCTGTCAGTTAACAGTGTTAACAGTTTAAATGGTCAGTCCAATGGGTGAGGAGTGCCTTGGCCGTAGTCGGTTTCCAATGGTCCCTCTCCACCTGGAAATGTGTTGCAGCCAGAAGGGGAATGAAATTCATGTTTTTAAAGATGAAGTGGTTCATGTGTTCAATCATGTCCTGTCCGGACCATGGTAGCGTTCTGGAGAAGTTTATCATGGGAATAATGATTGCTGTCTGAGGTAAGATCCTTTTCGCGGTTTGATAGGCTTTCTGGATTTCTGCAATGGCTCTTATTTTGTACCTCTGTTTCCGGTCGTTAATCCTAAAGGCTGTACAATCTGTTCCGGTACTAGAGCCACTTGCTTTTTCCATTAAATTGCTCGCATGTTGGAACTTTGCACCCAGGAAGCAATCTATCTGGAGCTCTGGATTATTGTACTGAGGGAATCTAGACAGGTTTGAGTCCCCAATTATGACAGTCCTCTTTTTAATAGTCAAGCTCCAATCTATCAGATTTCTGTGTGTTAATATGGCATTACAGGCGGTTCAAGGAGCTGGGAGGTGGACTATCGTCATTTTTTTCTTTATCACTCGCATGTAGTGTAACGGCTTGTTGTACTGTTGTTGTCCCTGGAAACAACCCCATTTGGTGTGTTTGTGGTGACTCGACTCTGTCTACATTTATTAATTTAAACCATAAACTAACAAGATTTTTTTTAACTTTATTCTAACATTTCGTTGTTTTTAGGGTCGGTTATTTTTCCAATTGACATCTATCTATGCATGACAACCATATGAAAGGGGAGTTCGCTGAATAGCTCAACGCTCTTCTCGAGGATATTGAGGGGTGCTGTGAATTCAGTGAATTCCCCTGTCATGATTGCCAGTTCCCCATTGGCTTCAGAGAGGCCAGCTAACTTTATCTCCTCCACCACTGGTCCTTGCCCCATGACCTGAGTTGCAAAAAAGGTCGATAAAAAAAGCACATTTAGTGTAAGTGATAATGAACTATAGCAGATAAGTAATAATTGTCACTCATAGCACGCTGTTTTTAGCAAGGAAATGATAGACTGTTTGTGATCGAGTGATGGTGCACGCTTTTAATGCAACTGAGAGTGTTATATCAAACATGTTTTCTATTGTTATCAATGAAGCCGTACCATCGATATATATATATCAATACTGTTTTATCTCACAGGCTTAGTTTCTGTGTACAAAAATAACAATAAGACTTACTTTAAAAAAAATCTAGCCAAAGTCTTTTGTTTTTCTTGAAACTTACAAGCAGGTGTTTGATGATTTTTCAGGATAGAGGGCTGTGTGTGTGGCATACCTCTATGATTGTGTAGTTCGTCAAGTTGAAACTTGAGACCTAGTGTTACCCTTCAGGTGAGTAATTTTTAGTTTGTTACTTAAGTGGATTGTGCTCAGGGCCCGATCACGCCACAGGGACATGTCCAGGCCTTTAGATCCACTATGGATGGCCAAGTCCAAGATGGCCAGCCTCGAAACCTGCAGGTATAAAATAACGGTACATTAAAAGTCAATATAATAACTTAAAAATGTTTAGAAATAACTTGTAAATGCATTGTTGATGTTGATTTGTGTGTGTTTGATGGAGTTCTGACAAGGTTAAAATAACTCACATATTCCACCATCCCTTCAAGTGTAAGGTATCCCCCTGGGAAAAGAGGTCCTGGTCTAGCCCGTTGACTTCAAGGGACGGAGGAGTGAGGGCTTCTCTTGCCAGCCGCTCTTCCTCCTCTGTCAGTGAGAGGAGAGATTCGGTAGATTGCCCAATGAACAGACGTTCTGGCCACACGTACATAAACATTTCCTCCACTTGACAGGGCACTAAGGTGGGTGCTTTCTTTGGTGCCTGGACAAAAAAAAAAAAAAAAAAAAAAAAAAAAAAATCACTATTGACCAGCTGGAAATTTAAGGCATCTGACCCTGATGGGACCAGGGTGGCTGTAGGGATAGGATGGTGCCATTCTAATGAGAAGGAGAGAAAAAACAAACATGAAATAAGTTACAGTTTTTTTATAGATGATAAATAGGTGTGTGGTAAACAATAAGAAAAGTGAATTTGTTAACAAGCTGGTACTTTTTGGAGGCTTTGGCATAAGAGTAGGGCTGGGCGATATATCGAATATTAGCGATACTATCACAATAATTTTGACGACGGTGTAAAATTTGAAAATATCGTGAATATCGAATATTTCAAATTCAACATGCAAACTTTCCCAAATAACATTACCAGATAACGCAGATGTAAAAATGCACGTGCTGGCAAGTATTCAGGTAAACACAGTAATGTATGTCTTTAGTGAAAGTACACAGAGTTAAGTGAGAAATCGTGTGTTACAATGAATTTGGTCCATCGAGGTCTTAAAGGGCCGGAGCTCATATTCTGTGTGATTTAATGTTAATCAAACAACAACGACAATTAGAAAACCACCCCATGCTTGGCTAAACAACTTTAATATATTTATTAAGAATCAGTGTAGCCTATGGTTAATTTATAGAATTAAGACTGAGCTGTTTATGTTTATATATATATATATATATATATATATATATATATATATATATATATATATATATATATATATATATATATATATATATATATATATATATATATATATATATATATATATATATATATATATATATATATATATATATATTAGGGCTGGGACACGATTAAAAAAATTAATCTAATTAATTAGAGGCTTTGTAATAATTAATGAAATTAATCGCATTTTAATTGCAATAGTTTTTTTAGTACACCATTGAATAATGACTGAATACATAAGCTTAATCAACAAAATTTTGTTTATTTATATATGTCCAGCGTTTTGCGTTGAGGTGATATTTGAGGCTCGATACGCAAATTCCTTGTTGCATAGCTTCCACACAACCATGCTCTTGTCGGCGCTTCCATCCTTTCGTTTTTAAAACAAAATTTGCCAAGCAAAGCAGTCTCGTCAGCTTCTTCGTTCATGTTCACTGTGGTTTGTTGTGTTCAGAAGTCAAGAACGCTAGTTGGTGTTCCAGTATAAACGGTCCGTCAAACTCATTCATTAAAAAGCGTTCATGCGTGCAAAAATAAGTTAAAATTGTTATCAATTTTTGCGTAATTAATCTTAATTAACGCGTTAAAGTCACGCAATTAATTAATCTTAATTAACGGCTAATATATATATATATATATATATATATATATATATATATATATATATATATATATATATATATATATTTGATTTTTGATTTATTTCTTGTCTTGCAGCTGTTAAATAGACCCACTGTAGCTGAAAATAAAGCACTCTTTTTGTCATATTGTTTGTAATCAGCATGTTTTACTTATGTTTTTTTTTTTTTTTAAAGATCAAATTAAAAATCTATATTGTAATTATAAAAGTACATTTAAAAAAATATTAAATTACTCATATCATGATTTAAGATTTTGGTCATCCCAACCTCGTAAACATTTTGTATTTAATTTGGTTCTATCTAAATAGTTTTTGTTGTTTTAATGGGGGCAAAATAAAATATTTTTTTAAATTTAGAAGCAATTGCAAACATAGAGATATATATCAAATATCGTCAAAATTTTGAAAATATCGAGATATATATATTTTTTGGATATCGCCCAGCCCTACATAAGAGTCTGTAAAATATATGTTGAAAAATATATGGTGTCGTTTAGAAATTTTGGCAGTAATCAGAAAACAGTAATCAGATTTTAACAACATCAACTTCATGAGTCAGGTAGCACATTTAAATGTTGAAATAGTATCACTATACCTGTTCTTAACCAAAACATTTTCAGCAAGAACTGCCTCCAATTTTGTTGTGGAATTAAATTGTTTTTTTACAAGCTGCTTGAGTTTGTGTGGGTTCAGAAAATAAAAAATTATTAAAATGACCATTTCTCACTGGATTTTCACATCGTAAGCGTGTGAGTAAGTGTAATGTTATTTTAAAATTTAGTGATTAAAGCATACTTCGGTCATTTCCTCCAACCAAGTTGTTGGGATTATTTCTACAGAATATTCATTAATGGTCTTCAAATGTGATGCCCTAGCCATCTTTCATGTGTATGGTGTACAATTTTATGCATTATGTTTTTTTTTTTACAATGAATGACTACGGTGTAAAATTGTATGATGTATCAGGTTATGTCAATGCTGGCTACGAAGTCCATCTCAAATTTCCCTTCATGGGACAATAAAGTATATTTCATTTCAACTGGGGATCTGCGACCCCTAGGGGGTCTGCAGCGGTACTGCAGTGGGTCCGCAAATTAGTGTTTGATCACAAATAATTTTAGCTATAACATTGGTAAAATAAAACAGTCACTGCCTTCATTGCCAAACAGCTTCAAAAGTTGAGGTCAAAAACAGTTTCAGACTCCATATCAGTGATGGTCACTGCAGGTTAAAGGAGGCATTCAGGTGCAGTAAAGGAAAGCAAAGAGTCAAAACAATCACACTTAGACAAGTCTGGGGTGGGGTGGGAAGGAGTTAAAGTGTATGCAGTATGGCCCAAAAAAATTATTTCTGGTTTTCTTCAATCATTATTGCATATTTTGTTACATGGGTCTTTGAAAAGTGGTTGAAATTAAAAAAAAAACCTTCCCTCTCTTCAATGACAACACAACACTTCCCCTCCCCGAGAAAGAAAGCATTGTTTAGTCTTGTAGTTTTGAACTTTGTGGTGACCACTGATTGAGTCTGTGGAAAATTTGACCTTTCCATCAGACGTTTGGCCACTTGAACAAGTTGCTTCATTCCTGACCTAACGAGTTGTTTAAGCTTTTCCAGAAATTTTTTGAATGGCCAAGCGCTACATGCATCAAGACAACCAAAATTCATCACCTCTACTGGTACATGTATCATGGAATGCATGTTGTACACCATGAAATGATCACCTTACAGTTCTTTAGTTTTTTTCTACAAAGTATTTTATCAGCTGACTGCTGTAGTTGTGGTCCACTGCTAAGTTTGGCTAAGTTTTGACAGCTCGGAATGTCTTTTTCTCACACATTCCGATTTTGTTACTCTCCCAGAAACCCACATGCCCCTCTGAGTGCATTTATCGCACCCATAATATCCTGAGAACTGTTTTATCTTTTTTAATGTGGCAGGGCGGGGAGGGAGATTTTAAAGATCGTAATTATTGCAGCTAGCGACTACGCCACCCTGGAAAGTCGCCAGGGATAATACAAAATTTTGTTGTTTGCAACACAGGTTAATTCACAAAATCGCTGGAGTCGTGGATATAACAATATACAGTATATAACATTATTCTAAGAAAATGTTTTTGGAAAAGCACAGAATAAAAATGTAATAATGCACTTATCAAAAGGGAGAAGCAATTCCACAGGAAAAGACTTGACGTTTTCAGCATGAGGAAGCCGAGGCATGACAGCAGGGAATTAAAGGCAAAACAAGGCCTCCACAGCACATCATTTCCACGCACTTGTGCACAACCACGCTCACACAAAAGTCACAGCAGCACTCGTGAAGAAAAGACCACCACCACAAGTCCACCCTGCCTCAGGCACTCGGCTCCTGCAAGCACACAGAAAGGTGTTACACACTAACACAAAATAAACACAGAATAAAAGACACAGAAATCAGTCACTATACAACAAAACAAATGTTCTACTCACAACTGAAACATATTACAATAATTGAAAGCAGCTAACGGCACACTGGGAGGCTGCGGGCTCTTTCAGTCTCTAATCAAAATAACACAAGTCCGTGCTGTGAGGCAAACACCCATACTGGCGGTTTCCAAATTGCTCACACAGCCCTCTGGCTACAAACAAACAAAGATGCTGCTACAACACAAACAGAGACAACCCTGCAACCCAAACAACTTTTACATACCTGTAGAGGAG
This sequence comes from Gobiocypris rarus, assembly GCA_023029165.1. Classification (NCBI taxonomy): domain Eukaryota; kingdom Metazoa; phylum Chordata; class Actinopteri; order Cypriniformes; family Gobionidae; genus Gobiocypris; species Gobiocypris rarus. Next base: position 16,324,880 of record CM040935.1, read on the forward strand.
CAGCGCCAACCAATACCGGCCAACGGCTGTACTACTCTAAGCCTCTAGAAGAATAAACTAACATTAGCTCTAGTGTCACCAACAACCCAAACAACTGTTACCAGACATACCTGAACAGCAACTAGATGGGGACACAGGAAGAAGGAGGGTGGCGGCTTGTGGCGGCATTGCATCCTGCTAGCCATTTATGTACACTACCATTACCCACCGATAGGTTAATCGCAGAGCGGAATAACTAATTACATACAGCTGGAAAGGAGATTGTTAGACCTGCCACATTACCATTGCTCTAGCATGGCGTCACAGACATCACATCAAATTTTTATTTGCATTCCCTCGAGACCATTGTCCAGATGATCCTGAATGTCTTTAATGGCTTCATCAACGAAATCCAAATCTTTTTGTTTAGAAGGGCCAAGTGTCAGTATCACCGGAAAGACTCTGATAGGTGTCAGGTGAATGCCACAGAGGATGGGCCATGGGTTTGCTGCTTTTGAAAATGAGCAGTCCATCTATATTGAATGATAACTCCAGTGTTGTTATTCCATCAGTTAAATCCCTTGGATAGTGCTGCAACTGCTCGCTAAGACTCTTTCTCAAATTGAAATAAACACACTCCATCCCTGACTTCATCACTGTTTTAATATGTCTGGGAGTTTGCAGCAAGGTTCTTGCTGTTGAAGGCAACAAGAATGTCCAAGACTCTTCACAAGGTCATCAATGGCATTGTTTATCCTAATACTGCAAAAAGTTGAATTTGAGGCTGGAGCCATTTGATCCACATCCTGAGCCCTGAACTGAAATTTTCTTCACTGACCCCATTATCCTCACTATAATGTCCGCATCGATTGATGCTATGGGAACGCACTGCGTGATTACATCATGAAGCACTTGTGAAATCAGTCTAATGGTATAGGCGGGTGACGTCATGGCAGGAAGCTATAAAGCGCACCCACACCAAACATAGTCAGCTTCTGTGTCTTCAGCAAGTGCTCTGTGTAAAAAGGTCTCTGTCTATTTATTGTTGTTTGTCCACAAGCCTACAGGTGCTGGTGCCAACAGGTGCCATTCAAACAGTGAAACTTGTATATTATATACATTCATTACACCCAGACTGATCTATTTCAAATGTTTATTTCTTTTAATTTTGTTGATTATAACTGACAACTAAAAAAAATCCCAAATTCAGAATCTCAGAAAATTAGAATATTAATTAAGACCAATACAAAGATAGGATTTTTAGACATCTTGGCCAACTGAAAAGTATGAACATGAAAAGTATGAGTATGTATAGCATTCAATACTTAATTGGGGCTCCTTTTGCCTGAATTACTGCAGCAATGCGGCGTGGCATGGAGTCGATCAGTCTGTGGCACTGCTCAGGTGTTATGAAATCCCAGGTTGCTCTGATAGTGGCCTTCAGCTCTTCTGCATTGTTGGGTCTGGTATATCGCATCTTCCTCTTCAAGGTCAGGCGAGTTTGCTAGCCAATTAAGAGCAGGGATACCATGGTCCTTAAACCAGGTACTGGTTGCTTTGGGACTATGTGAAGGGCCAAGTCCTGCTGGAAAATGAAATCTGTATCTCCATAAATTTGGTCAGCAGCAGGAAGTGCTCTAAAACTTCCTGGTATACGGATGCGTTGACCTTGGACCTCAGAAAACACAGTGGACCAACACCAGCAGATGACATGGCATCCCAAACCATCACTGACTGTGGAAACTTTACTCTGGACCTCAAGCAATGTGGATTGTGTGCCTCTCCTCTCTTCCTCTAGACTCTGGGACCCTGATTTCCAAAAATGCAAAATCTACTTTCATTAGAACATAACTTTGGACCACTTTTTGTCCTTTTTGTCTTTATCCCAGGCGGGGCCTTCTGACACTGTCAGTTGTTCAAGAGTGGCTTGACACAAGGAATGCGACAGCTGAAACCCATGTCTTGCATACGTCTGTACGTAGTGGTTCTTGAAGCAATTGAAGTGGACTCCAGCTGCAGTCCACTCTTTGTGAATCTCCCCACATTTTTGAATGGGTTTTGTTTCACAATCCTCTCCAGGTGTGGTTATCACTATTGCTTGTACAATTGCTTGTACAATTGCTTTTAGAATCTTTTCCTTCCCTTCACCTCTCTATTAATGTTCTTGGACACAGGGCTCTGTGAACAGCCAGCCTCTTTTACAATGACCTTCTGTATCTAGCCCTCCTTTTGCAAGGTGTCATTGGTTGACTTTTGGACAACTGTCAAGTCAGCAGTCTTCCCCATGATTGTGTAGCCTACAGAACTACTGAGAGACCATTTTAAGGCTTTTGCAGGTGTTTTGAGTTAATTAGCTGATTAAAGTGTGGCACCAGGTGTCTTCAAATTGAACCATTTCACAATATTCAAATTTTCTGAGATACTGAATTTGGGATTTTTCTTAGTTGTCAATTTTAATAATCAAAATTAAAATAAATAAACATTTGAAATATATCAGTCTGTGTGTAATGAATGAATACACTGTAAAATATTACATGCTATCTGCTTAAAAAATTATGGTAACAATATTACACGTATTATATTTGAGTAGACTTTAAGGTTGTTTTTATTAGTGAAATTTACCCAAATAAATTAAGTAAAAATTCCTAAATTATTTAGTCTATGGCACATGATGAATTTAATATTATTAGTGGAACGTGCTTTTTTAATTTAAGTTGTCTCACAAATAAATCAAGCAGAATTTACTCATTTGTATGAATGAAATTTACTGCTTTTTCAGGTTAAGATAATAATCAATACATAATGCACTTTTGTTATCAAACATGCTTTTAATCTTTCTTTTTTGCACAAATAAAAAAAATCTGTATAAAATGTAAGTCAGCAGTTTTAAGATATGAAAATAAAATTAAAAAATGCCAACATTTTCCATGAGAAAGATAATTTTGTTAAACAACTTGTGCATACAAATATTTCAGTTAGAAAAGTCACATTATGGACTAAAACTTGAGAATAACTTGTAGCAAGACTTTGTAAAACATGCATTGTCTCAATCTAAGTCATGAGTTTGTTTTTAATTGTTAGTATTTTTGGTGAAAACTTGCAAACATCCAGTTCCAAGAAGAGCTTCTGAAAGGCCTCAAAAGTGTGCCTAAGTTCTTTCGGGTAGGTGAGGTTAAGTGCATATGTGAGTCCAAGAAGAACAGTACAGGCTCTTGCCAGATTTTCCAAGCCAGCCATGACTTGCACCTCCAAGATGATGCTGAAATCCTCCTGATAATCCCTATTGCAGATGGCAATTTTCATTATGTGCTGCAGAATATCTCCATTGTCACACTGTAAAATAAACATTAAATAAGTATTCTTATCTTGTCAAACATCATTACAATAATCTGTTAACCTGACCCTTTAACACAAACTTATAGAATACCAAATTAAAATATACATGTTAGTTTATTAAGCCTTTGGGCTAGAAGGCTAATTGTGGTCTCATTTTAACATTTCAGTTTGCTTCAATTTGTAATTACAATCATAAATAAATACAAAAAAAGTTAAGGCTGTCTTATAAATGTTTTAGAAATTATTTTTCATAAAATGTATTTTTAATAACCAAATTAAATTGACCTTGTTGAGGTTAAGAAACACAATGCAGCTAAAACATGTCTGACAAAGTTATATTTCAAATTCATTAATTTATAAATCGCAATGCTACAGATTAAATTTGCTCCACAGTTACATATTCTGTAATCTGGTATGATATACTACATAATTTAACATTACATTAAAATACACTATATTCTTATAAACATACCCGAGATGGTTTGCAGAAAAAGATATCTTCACGATCATGGTCACAACTGCTGGATGTTTTAGTCATGGTTTTAGCGTTTCAGCCAGAGAATTTCTACGATATTTGCGGGAGAGTCTACTTCTATGAACGAGTTGGGACATCGCGTACAGGCTACTGAAAGAGAGGGCGCCATCTGGCTTCAGTATGAACGCAATATTACATTGTGCCATTTGTATTATTATTACTCTTTTCTAGAAGATTAATTTTAAATTGTCATACATTATTATATTTCGAAGAAGTAATTTGAAGTTTTAAAAGTTACATCTATTAATCTTCCCAATATCAAGCTTACCGATGGCCTATGGAGAATATAACGTTAGCACATTGACAACGATTTATTTTAGCAATCAATATTCTAGCCACAGCACAAGCATGTGGTGGTGTTGTACACACTGGAGATAAGACAATCGTTCACAGTTTAGCTAGTCATATAATTTGTTTTCGTTGATTTAAGACAACTCATCTCATCTATTTTGCCTTATAGGCATCGGCATGACACAACTAAAATCTGCGACCTCAGCGATGCTACTGAACAAGAGTGGACATAAATGCTTTAAGAAATAATGAGAACGCTTACCTCTTATGTGATTGACGTTCGACCACTCCGCCAAAAATGTCTTCTGATCACTGCCGTTCACTTTCAAATGGTGTCTCAACCGCATAATTGAAGCAATTCTCTTAAAATAAATGGGTAAATATTTTCTTAATTTTATTAGTTTATTTTGCTCAAATTAAGCCTAAAATTGCACACATTTTCTTAAATAAAAGAGGAAAACGTATCTCTTGGTTTTATTAGTGAAATCTTCAAAACCACAATTTCAATAATGAAATGTACCCATTATATTTAATTATCACGTTATTTTTTTTAAGAAAATTACAAGGCCCATGATTCATTTTTACAGTGTATAATATACAAGTTTCGCTTTTTGAATGGAATTAGTGAAATAAATCAACTTTTTGATGATATTCTAATTATATGATCAGCACCTGTATATATTTCTAGACAGGAGTATAATGGCGGGCAAACAGCATTTTGGATCGTGTGTTCCTTCCTGCCCTCACTTCATTACGAGTTGGGATACACGCGATTCTTGTGTTGTTTTTTTGGGAGTGGGGCAGGCACAGTCAGCTCTCGTAAAAAGTGAAAATAGTTCCAAACAAAGATCACAGCAGAACCATAACGCACCTCACAGCAACAGTGTGTTACTGAACTATTCAGCGTTTGGAATGAATGACTCACTCATTAAGACGGTTACCTGCTGCCATTTACTGTTTTAGTTAATTGTTTTCTTTCCAAAATTTCTTATTTGAAAAATATTAAAGCAATCTCATAACATTATTTCCGTGTAAATTATTGAATTTGATTGGCAACAGCACTATAGTGTCCTATTCTAATTTAATTCATAGGTCAAATTTAAGATTATAAAATAAAAGCCGAAGCATAGCCTATAATTAATAAGATTAGGGAAAAATGCCCTTCATAAAATTTACAAATATCATAAATATGCAGATTTAAATATGTCAAAGCTGACTGAACACAGAATATTGCTTCAACATAAATTATATTTACAAATAAAAAACAAAAAACATTCGGACAAGCAACTAACTTTTTTTACTAAGTCATCTTATCATTGCTGGGGAATATATATGTGTCTAGGCAGCTGGTAGGTTACTCAGTTTGACCAGAGTATGTGAACTAGCCGGTTGAATCCCTGCTAATTCCAGCAGCTATTCTGACACATCAGAATCAGAATCAGAAAGAGCTTTATTGCCAAGTGTGCTTCCACACACAAGGAATTTTTTTTGGTGCTGAAGCTTCCAGTGCACATATACAATACAAATACAACAGTGATAAATAAAAAATTCTAAGAATAAAAAATATAAACAGTATAAAGTCACGGTTACATTTAGAAAACTTGTTTAGAAAAAACAATTATGGAATCTTCCCTGACATCTTTGAAATTGACAAATGCAATAATTAATACTATGCATTATAAAATATAATGAAATAGGCCACACACACACACAGAGAAAGGCTGAATTAATTTTTTTTTAATTATTTGTACGAATGTGTCATTTTTCAGATCAGACCCGCACCCACCCAAACCCCCTGCCGTCACCAAAATCTCACTCTGAACTCAGTTTAAAACTTGAGAGCCCTGCACTCATATAATATTCTTAAAATGTTTTATCAATTATGTAGAAGTGGATATTTTAATAAGGATCAAAAGACTTAAATTCAGTTTGAGAATGAAACTAAGCTGTTTGTTCCTCAGTTTCTTCATGTTTCACTCTCAATGTTTCTTCAGTCTTCACATCTTCACTCTCCTCTTTAATAAACGCCATCTTTATGTACGTGGATCTTTCTTTGTTTGAAAACTCTGTCCTGTTAGGAAAATAATTAACAAACAAATCCACACAAAATTTCTGAGTGTCTCAATCAGCTCTAGTTCAGTAGTTCAGTTAATGGACCTAAATGACCAGATTAGACAAAAACACTTGAAACTAACACAACAAATTAATAAGAAAGCAAATTATAGACCCTTAAATTATTAGTCAGTTTAGCTATTTAATGTTAAGATAGAAATAGAAATAGAACGCTTCTAATCACTGAATCATTTGTTGTGAATCAATCGGTTCAATTGACTCAGAGTCAAAAGCTCTGATTATCTGTCATTGGCCAGAGCTGAATTCATGTTTGAACCAAGGGTGTAATCCAGCCCCGGAAAGTGTACCTTTCATAGGGCGGCCATTGCTAACAAGCCATTACCTGCTGTTAGCATCCCATTGACTCCATTCATTTTGGCATCACTTTGACAGTAAATAACTTAACATCGGAGGCGTTTAAAGACTCCATTTCTCCATTGTTTATTTCTAAAGAAACACGACAATGTATAATAGGCTCCATGACCTTGTATCTTACTCTATCGTCCCGTAGAAGACGTTTTTGTAAAAAATAGGCTAATGATTGCGTCATAACTAACGCGACTCTGTCGCGCAGTAGAGAAATTACCGTATACGCAGAAGGAGAAGCTCGTAGGCAATCTTTTACTGTCTATGAGGCAATCGGGGGACGTGGAGGCATTAAATCCGATAAACACATGGGGTGAAGCCCATAGAGAGCCAAAAACAATGGGACAAGATATTTCAACAACGTGATTCAAATTTCAATTTGCACAACTACTAGAGGACTTACAACTGTCAGACAGGTTGCGCACGTCACATCTACGTCGTCAAGCTCAGTCTGAATCTGCGCAGTACGCTCAGCCATCAGGAAGTAAGTGCTTCTAATTGACTTCAATTCTCTCCGTTGAAGTCTATGGGGTCGCTGTGTCCATTTCTTTTACTGTCTATGGTTTGAAATGATTTACGATAAAGAGCTAAATGAGGCTGAAGCCTTATGACATCACACCACCACATCAAAATAAAAGTCCGCTCACATTGATGAGTCTAAAACCACAGAAGTGAATAGATATTTACCTACAAAATATATATTAATAAAAATAATAAAGATGACAAAATTCACTGTTGAATTTGTATTATTGAAATACATTTACTAACACAATGGTAAGTTAATAATGTATACAGTTCACATTGAGAGATAATACATTTTTTAAAAAATACTCTAAATCAAGACAAAGTACCCAACTTAAATTTTTAATTTTTTTATACAATATACAAAACACACATTACAAATTATATTAATGTAGCCTGACGTGGTCATACTCAATTCTAGTCAGAGTATGAGTCTGATACCGCTCCATTGGGCTGTAATTATTGGGCGTGTTTCAAGCGAACCAGGAAAGACCTCAATTGGATAGACCTACAACCAATCAGACGCAATGTTAGTTGTCAAATGTCAACAGAACTCAACTGCACTGTGTTGCCAAGTCCGTGTTTTCCCATGGGATGTTTTTCCATGTCCGCGGGTTGAAACGACCCCAATTATGTGATATACTGTATTGACCAGGAATGCGCATTTTAGCAGGCAACCATGCCAAAATAACATATTTTACCCCCAAATGCCATTTTTCCTGCATACTCTTTTCATTAAGTTTCTTACTCGAATAGTACTGTTAGACCTATCAGAAAAAGCAGTCTATTTAATTTGTATCCTTATTCTATTGTAGGAGCGCGAGGCACAAACTAATGTTTGCGCTCTAAATTGTCTGTAAATGTGTCTGATTTGCAGCGAAAGGAGGAAAATAAAAAAGATTATTGGAGAGACACAGGAAGCAATGACTGCAAAGAGAGTTTGAGGTAAATAAATAATTTTGCAATGTTCTGCTGCTGCGGCTGGACGTGCAAATGTTTGGGGTTTCTTTCTGTTTGATAGAATTGTAAATATATCTATTAAAATACGGATATTCTGGTCTATAACTCCTCCCTGAACCTCCTGCTGCCCTGTATCTTGCTTTCTCATTGGCTGTTGGTCATCGCCGGTGTTATTTTCGGTCAGAACTCATTTCACACAGCAGGAGTTTGAATTGCGACAGGTCCAGATATTTAGCATGCCAAATATCTTGCGGGCATTGGCGACTTGTTGGCAATTCTCTCTGATCGTGTCTTTGATCATTCACACTGCGTGATTGTCACACGCGCGTGCACGAGCACCGATTTGGCTATGATTTCCGGCATTTGTCGGCAATTTCGCAAAACCTGTTGGCGAGTCAAAATCGGGCCAAAATCGGGCAGTGTGAACTAGGCATTAGTTGTAACACACATGGTCTAACACTTTCCAACCATGCCAGGATGACAAAACGTTGTGTATTTACTAGCTGCCATAACATTATTTAGAGAAAAAATTGCACCAAAATGAAAAAATCTTGGGAAGATATCACTGAACATTTATTTAACCAGCAAAAGTACATTTCTTACTCAAGTTTATTTTTCATCTCTGTATTTTGTGTTTATTTAAAACAAGACAAATCTGATATTATTTTAATCTTATATCTGTTATTTAACAGTTGAGATCCTTCTTTAATGCTGATCTAACAGCAGAAGACGCAAGCCGCGATTTAAATCCCAGTTGCGCAGGTGGGGTGTGTTGTCACACTGCGTTACAATGAGCCCCTATTAGAACCACGCTATTATATTCTATAATTTTATGAGTTCTTTTGAGAAACCATGAGAAAAGGGTGAATAATGACTGAGAGTCAATGTTCAGAAATGATTATTTATTATGTTTTTAACTATGTTTTATAGCTGTATTTAGCCATGTATTTGTTGTCAAAATCAAAAATTTGTGTATTTCTAATGATATAAAAATGCCATTATTTTATTTTAAAAAGTTAATAATTGTATTTTTGACAAAATATTTTAGTTTGTTTTGGATATTTTTGATATATCAGATAACATTTTAAGCTGTCATTCTGGTCATGTTACAATGTGGCGGCCCTTACATGTTACAATGAACCCCACCTATGGGGCATGTTGTCACATTTCACTTCCATTCTTTCAGGGTACACACTGTATTAATGAAACAAAACCATAATTGTACTAGACATGTGAAAAATAAATACTCTTAACCCCAAGTGGATTTACACAAACTGAGAAGGTCAAAAGTGTTAGGTTGTGCCCCATTCTCCACCTATTTATTTGTGCTATTGCTTTGAACAAAAAAATAAAATAGAGACCTAGATCATGCTTACAGTATCCTCTCCTATGTTTATATATATATAAATTATTTTATGAATTTGAATTTTGTGAAGTCTTTCGTCTGAGGCGGTAACATCTGCAGGAAGGACCAGACTCAAGAGGAAGAGCTCATCCTCTGAGCGTGGAGGCGGCCCCGGAGCCACAGGACGGGTTTCCAGGAGCTGCTGCTCACCTCTGAAAGGCTGCTCCCTGCGCCTTCTCTGGCTAAACATGGTCATAATTGCCTGTACACACCTTTGGTTACAGCAGCAGATTTTGAAGCGCCAGCAGAAAAAAGCAGCAGGTTCTGCCAGAGGACCCAGCCTCATTGCCATCAAAAGAGCCAGTCGGCTCTGTCCAGACAATATTACATATTTTGACAACATTACATTGCACGTTACACGTTAGAGGAAAAAAATAATTTAGAATTTTCATCATAAAAATACAACAGCATATATGCCCTGCTGTGTTGCTTCACTTGTCAACACACCTCCTGTCTCTGAGGCCACGTTTACACATAGCGGGTATTTAGAGAACCGGATATTCCCCGCCTCCGTTTTCAAAAATAACATCGTGCACACATCGTTTTCAAAAAGTTGTCGTTTACATCAACCCGCATAAATCGCGCCGAGCGCCATCATAACTATGCCAAACCTATGGGTGGCAGTGTTGGGAGAAGGATAAAGCCATGCAAGGCAATCAGAATCCTCAAAATCGACAACAACGAATAGCACGAGCGACTTCCTGTTCCTTTCAAAACAACAGACATGTGGCCTGTTGCACAAAGCTGGTTTCAGTTGCTACCCAGGTAAGTTTGAGATTAGTTTGAGCAAACTCTGGTTTTTCGGGCTCAAGAAGGTGGATTGGTTTTTAGCAGTGTTAATCACCATAGTAACACTACACAGCTAACCTGCTCTGGAGCAAGTTTTATTCTGGGTTAGAGATCACAAACTCAAACTGGACCAATCAGCTGCAAGTAAAACTCACACCACCTGTATCTCTCAAATTAAAGTAGTTTATAGTGAAAAAACTTTAGAGACAAAATTGCTCATCTTTTGGTACAAATTGTTTATTATATTTATAATATATGAATTATAATTACTTTTAATTCACATAATATATTCATATAATTATATTATATTGACAAGTTGCCAAATATTAATATAAATATAAAACATGCATTCATAATTCTTTTAAACAACATGTATTTATTTGAGCTCTTTGTGAACCTATAATTATTAAGCATATTTCTTTGATTAACATCATGCATTGATATAGTCAGATATTCTGTCAGCTGCCTTCTTAAATTGGCGCTGCAGCACAAGTGTTTATTCCTGCTTTAAACACATTTAATTTCATGATCATTTTCAGAACGATCTCTCAATCTTCAGAAGAGAAGTGAATCAAACAGACACTGTGATTGGCTGTTTGCCGCATGTGTCACGCTTTCAGGTGCACGCGCTTCAGTGTTAATTGCAAACTCTGGATTGAACCTGAGTTGACAGAGAAAGTTTATACCAAGCTTTGAGAAACAATTGAACTTGATCTAAACCAGGTTGGATTTATCTGGATTTGTCAACTCTAAACCTACTCTGAAACTCAGAGTTTGTTCAGCTAGCTTCATGCAACAGGCCAATGGCGCGAGGTTCGCTTAGTGTGGACAGACAGCGAAGTGGAGTTACTCTAAATGTTGCGTTAGTACAGCAGTTGTGTTTGCAAATGCAAACAGGCCAAAAGCGTTTGCACAAAAGTAAAAATGAGTACCACCTTAACAGCATCCATGATCAAACAAACTGTAAACATAGGGCGCTCACATGGCGTAAGAATTTTCTGGCGTATAATTTGAAGTTTGAGAACCTAGAACCCGTTTCTCCCCGTTGACACGGCAACACATAACCAGCGTTTTCAGAAATCTCCACTTTGGCCGGAGTTTTTAGAAATAATCGTTTTCTGGGATAAAACGCGTTTTCGTGTTTTCCCATTGTGTAAACGGGCCAGAGTGCCCTGCTACTGCGGCCTGATTCTCCTCATCCCCCTCTCTATATTTCCACTGGTCTCCGTGGGAGACGAAGGGTCGAGGAATGACAGGACCACTCCACCAAAAGTGGAGTACTTCCACTTTTCCTGACCCTACTGCTGACCACTCCTCTTTTCCGTGTCTTTTCTCCTCTCCTTCAAATATGTGTCCCTTAGACCCTTCCACTTCTTTCTGCACACTACATCTGAATAAAGCAAATCAACTCAGCTGGAAAGTATTTGTAAATCACGGTGAATTTGACAGCTTTATCCAGCTTGTAGTCTCGATATGTATAGCTCAAATTGGGTAAGGACGTTTTTACAACTTAACAGATTGTCCGACCTCCTCACTCACTTTCTTCCAAGCAAAATCATTTTTATTCCTGTTTCTGTAGTGATAAGATGATGTATCGTACAGCTCCGGGTATCTACATACAGCCACGATAATCTTGTCCTCCATTGTTGTTCGGATTTCTGCCTCTGCCCGTAACACGTCACTACTAGAGCAAGCTCCTGATTGGTTAACGCGGTGCGAATATCCGCCAAATTTCAGATCACGCTCAATTCGTCTCATTCGTGCGAATCGCGCGCAGAATGCCTATTCGTGTCTCTGCATTGACTTAACATGTGCATCATTCGCGTCCGGTGTGAACACACCATAACAGACAGCAGATAAATGGCTACCCACCTGCCACTCAAAGTGGCCACGCCCTTAATTATGCAAAACTTTAAAGCTTTATATAATGTAAACGAATGAGTTATAAAAATAAATAAAAATCACCCCCTCACAATTGTCATGGGGCAAAATTAGCCGTTTATACCAAAACATTTAAGCTCCTTCTGGAGCCTGTCGATGAACTGCAGTTTAAGTCACTTTCGTATTGGCTTCAGAGAGACTTGCCGCTTGGTGCCCACACACACACACACACACACATGCTCGCTGTCTTTGTAGACTCTGCCGTGTGTCACTATATGAGGAAAGCGGGCGCATAAATCGTCACTTCATGAGAATTTACAGTTTCATTTGAAAACTGTCATATCATGGATACAGACACTCAAAGCTCTTCATGGCAACCGTCAAAATAAAAGTGTGGTTTAAAATTGTTTTAAATTGACAGAATACACTCACCTAAAGGATTATTAGGAACACCATACTAATACTATGTTTGACCCCCTTTCGCCGTCAGAACTGCCTTAATTCTACGTGGCATTGATTCAACAAGGTGCCATATTGATAGGATAGCATCTTGCAGTTGATGGAGATTTGTGGGATGCACATCCAGGGCACGAGCACCTGTTCCACCACATCCCAAAGATGCTCTATTAGGTTGAGATCTGGTGACTGTGGGGGCCATTTTAGTTCAGTGAACTCCTGCTCATGTTCAAGAAACCAATTAGAAAGGATTCAAGCTTTGTGACATGGTGCATTATCCTGCTGGAAGAAGCCATCAGAGGATGGGTACATGGTGGTCATAAAGGACATGGTCAGAAACAGTGCTCAGGTAGGCCGTGGCATTTAACGATGCCCAATTGGCACTAAGGGGCCTAAAGTGTGCCAGAAAACATCCCCACACCATTACACCACCACCACCAGCCTGCACAGTGGTAACAAGGCATGATGGATCCATGTTCTCATTCTGTTAACGCCAAATTCTGACTCTACCATCTGAATGTCTCAGCAGAAATTGAGACTCATCAGACCAGGCAACATTTTTCCAGTCTTCAACTGTCCAATTTGGGTGAGCTCCTGGAAATTGTAGCCTCTCTTTCCTATTTGTAGTGGAGATGAGTGGTACCTGGTGGGTCGCATTCTGCTGTTGTAGCCCATCCGCCTCAAGGTTGTGCGTGTTGTGGCTTCACAAATGCTTTGCTGCATACCTCGGTTGTAACGAGTGGCTATTTCAGTCAAAGTTGCTCTTCTATCAGCTTGAATCAGTCGGCCCATTCTCCTCTGACCTCTAGCATCAACAAGGCATTTTCGCCCACAGGACTGCCGCATACTGGATGTTTTTCCCTTTTCACACCATTCTTTATAAACCCTAGAAATGGTTGTGCGTGAAAGTAACTGAGCAGATTGTGAAATAATCAGACGAGCAACTGCCATGTGATTGGTTGATCAGATAATTACATTAATGAGAAATCGAACAGGTGTTCCTAATAATCCTTTAGGTGAATGTATATTATGCCTGGCTCACACTACAGGAGTTTTAGACCGATTTATACCCGATTTCCCCCTCCCGAGATTCAGAGAAAAATCTTGTCCACGACCTCGATCAGTTCCGATGTTGGCGCTGATTATCTGGTAATGTGAGACATTCACAGATAAAATCTTGCCCCTCGATCTGCTCTCACATAAATCGGGCTCTCCCGATCATATCAAACATGTTTGATATTTATCGGGATGAGCAGGATGTAATAACTTCAGTACTGTCACAATAGCCAATAGGAAACAAGAAGTCTACGACTAGACGGAAGTGACGGACATTTCGAAATGGCGACATGAGAAACCGACAACACGGATAACAATAGATAGATAGATAGATAGATAGATAGATAGAGAGGGATTGTTTGTGCGTGTGTGTGTGTCTGCGTGTGTGTGTGAGTGAGAAAGAGAAAGCTGCAAACCCTTGTTTCTTATAAGTGGACACATTTCATAATACATACTATACTAGCATCAATTGTATTTTCATATTACAGCACAAATCTACACTGTAAAAGGTGACACTGTAGCTTTTGAACTAGCCAGGCAATATTATAACGGTAAACATTCTAGCACAAATATAAGGTACATTTTACCTCCATTTCTCGCTGAAGAACTGACAGTCCATGTTGATCCTGTCTCCCCAAACATTTTCTCATCCACACTCGTTTATTTTTCCACTTTTTTTCACAACAAACGATCATTATTGATAGAGCAAGTTTTCGGTTTACAGTATCCATTTTCCCGAGTCCAATCTTTTGCGTAGATCACGTGATGCGCTTCCTCTGTACGATAATCTTAATAACAATTTGTAGTGTGTGATGCTTCGCGAATTTCATATCTTGTAGTGTGAGCATGTTTAAGATTTGAGGGAAGAAAATCTGCAAAGATTCTCCTGAAGTGTGTGCTGCAACCAGATTTTACAATCGGATAGAATTTTAAAACTCCTGTAGTATGAGCCAGGCATTAGGCTACTGTTGTACAGTAGATTTAGCCACGTGTCTAAATAATAATTATTATGCCTAGATGGTTGATTATTTTTCTTTTTATAAACAATGTTTACTTTTAAACAGGACACAGCCTTTAAATGTTTGTATTATTTATTTATAATGACTATCATCATAAATAAGACATTTAATACTTTTTTTAAATAGTAAAAAAAAAAATTAGCTGTGTTACCAAAATTGGTACTGAGTACCTTAACATTTTATGGTATTGGTATAGTCGGTACGACTACTGGAATTTTGGTACTGTGACATCCCTACGTGTGACTAACTATATTTAGAAATAATGTATGTGATACTGTGTGGATGTAGTCACATCTGTAAGTCTGGAGGCTTACGCTGCTACAAGGTGAATATGTTGAACAACATAATTCAGCTATTAATCTGACTCTAACTAAAATTGTAGAGATATGCACACATATGTAGAGATTTTATTTGAAAATTCTACTGATAATTCATTGGAAAAAACATTTAAACACCATTCATTAAATACTTGGATTAATTTGTCACAAAATAAAGTGCACTCAGTTCAGAAATGAATGAATGAGTGACAAAAATTTATATTATTTTCACAAAAATACACTAATTATGTTTGTATGTATTTGTGGTACTGTGAAGATAGAAAATAACAATCTGCTTTTAATCAAACACATCTGGCATTAAAGGTAGGGTAGGTAAGAATTGGTTAAAAACTTTTTTTCCAAAATTGTTTAAACTTTATATAGCAATACATAATTAAAATGTAAGTACTCTGAAAAAGAAAGTATAACAATTGAGTGTCTGTAGACCTCACACAAATGTTTTGAAGACAGCTCATTATTTCCATTCACTCCAGCTTCTCCCTTTTGGGCTCTTTCCAAAGCCACGCCCCCAAAACACATGAAGACACTACGCCAACCGCTCAGCTTGAAGGCGCATTAGGGCCGGTGACACACTACAAGCGTGTCGTGAGCGTGGCGTTTCTGTTGCGTGTCAGCTGCGTGGCGTTTTCCATGTCTTTGCACACTAGAAGCGTGTCTGACGTGGCGCTGGTGCTGCTAGGTGACGTACAGGAAGGCCTATACTTCCATATACAGAGTAGTTTGTGCAAGAGGGCGGGCAACTATTTTCCCAGGAAGTAGAGGTGCACGCATGTGGGCAGATCCTGTAGCAAAAGGGGTGGTAGCCATGGTAGCGAGAGAGAGTGACAGTCGCACTAGCCAATCACTTGTTTCGTCCTGAACGAAAATAATGAGTGGTGTTCATTGCAGATTAAAAAGTCTAGAGTCAAACAAACAAATACAATGAATGTAATTATGTGCAAAAAGGGGATTTACAAACTAAAAACAAAATTAATAATTTCGTTTTTAAATGCACTTGGCTAAAAATAAATACAAAAGTATATTATTCTATATTTGATTACTCTATTATGATGGTCACTTTCATAAAAACTATACTTCCCGAAATATACTAATTTCCACATATGGCACATTTATTGTCCAACAACAAATATTTTAGAAATATGTATACTTTAGTCAGAATGATTGTGTTCCTATTCCTATCCTATTCTATTGCGGCAGCAGTGCTCATTCACGGAAAGCCTGAAGTTTAGTGTAGATTCACTTGCAAAAAGCTTGTCCTTTCCTGACAGCAAAATGGACATATTTTACATGACTGTCCAACATTTACAGAAGAGAATATACCTATGAAATGTACCTATTCAAACGCATTAAACACAGCCAATATTTATGTCAGTCAGCACAAGTATCTCTCAGAGCATCTGAGCATCAAACTGACAACACCATTGCGGTCATGACAGTACAAATATTAATTTGGTCCATTTAGTCGCAGTCTGGAGCCCTGGGTTGTGTTTTGTGCATGTGATAATGAATGTTCTTTTGACCTTGAATGTTAGATGGGTTATCTCCCCAAGCATCCTCTTGCTCATTTACATGAGACAAGCTTAAGGGTAATGTATGAACTTGTACACGAGGGCTCTTAAGCTATACCTGAATGACTGATCTTTTTTTTTGTTTTTTTTTTACTTACTCTGCATTCTTCCTTGGTGTGTAGATGGTCTTTGGTCTTGATAGGGTGTCAGATGAGATAATGTGTTTTTTAATTTATTATACAGAAAAAAAGGCATTTTATTGTATTTGGCTGTGACTCATTTGCAGTGTTTATGTGATTTTGTCAATGTACTAATTAATGCTCTTATACCTTGAATGTTAAGTGGGTGTTCACGCTAAGGATCCCGTTGGTGGCCTGTGTGAGAGAAGCTCTCTCTTAGATGAGCTTACTTATGGAACTTGTTCAACTGCTGCAACTGAATGGTGCTCTCTTGCTTTTTATCTTAGCTTTAGTTTTGTAGTCTTGCTTTAACACATTTTATATTGTACAACTAGATGAAATACTAAAGTATTTACCAAAAGTGAGACTCATAACTTACGTGGTGTTCTTCTGTGCTTGGAACCTGAAGGTCTCAGGACAGAAAATGCATTATCTAATGGATTGTACAGAAAATTTTGAAATAGCTAATGTGAGGCTGTCTTTTGTGTGCAGTGATTGTCCTTCTGATTTCTTTTTCCAAATGCTAATTACATTTTTTTCATCTTGGGACTCATCTGACTGGGAGAAGCTCACTGGTCCGACTGGCGCTGAGAAAGGTGAAGGTGCTAAGTTGCATTTGCTACTATGACAGTGGTACACAAAGGTTCTTAAGTTATACCTCAATAATGTCTAAAATGTATTTTTATTTTTTTGTACTTTGCATTCTTCCTTGGTGTGTGTAGATGATCTTGTGTCTTGATAGGGTCTCGGTGTTCTCTAATTAATTAAACAGAAAGAAAATGTTGCGTTAGGTTTGACTCATTTGCAATGAATTTGTCCTCCATACACTTAATGCTCTTTTACCTTGAATGTTAGGTTGGTGTTCATCTTGGTGCTCGTCTTCCTGGAGAAGCTTACTGGTACATCTGGAGCTGAGAATGGTGGAATTGGTAAAGGTTGTATGTACTAAAGTAATTTTACACAATATTTTCATTTTTATTGGCTGATTTAATGTAGGTTCATTCATTATAGAGGCCTACAACTTTCTGACATCAGGCAGAATATAAGTGCATGACTAAATATCTACAACTTTTACATGTCATTACAGTATTCATGTAGAGCCAGTTACCTTGACAGTTGGGGAGAGTCTCAAAGCAGCCCTGCTGTGGCTCTTCTGTGGCCTTTTGGTGGTGATTAACAAATGCTATTGAAAGAATTGGTATGTCAATGTGTGATGTCTGCCTCCATCAAAACAAATTCCCATTCGAATGGGAACTTGCACTGCGTCAAAATACACTTTGTAGTTGTTCCGTTCTCATGGAACCATGGTGATATGCATAACCTGAGAACATTTCTTTGTACTACACATGATATAGCATGCAAAATCTTGAGTTAGAACTGTAATGATTATAGTTCTGTCCAAACTGTTAAAATAACAATAGAATTGGGTGAATTTGAAAAAGCAAAACATTTTGTAAAGCAACAAGTTACAAAAGCTTGTGCATTACATTCATTTTACCCTGGGTAAGGAGCATTCATAGACAACTAAAAACTATCAAAAATATCAGTTTTATAAATTTAAACTCACAGTTGCTGAAAGATTGCCCTGCTCTACTTGGTATAAGCAAAGGTCGTACAGCAGGACCTGAAAAAAAAAAAAGAACTCGGCAGTTAAACACAAAATCTAGCAATCGTTAATTTATTTACTAGATTCATTTATTGAACTAGATTCAATGTATTTTCACCTTTTGTCTTGAATTGTTTTGGGGGTGCTGGAGCTTTTGGTTATGTTGGATATATGTTGGGTATCATGAGGCTCATCGTCTGATGAGTATATTTTCCTTCTGAGAACAAAATAAGGATATTACATTATTTTACAAAGCAGGATTAGATGGGTTTGTCAACTGAAAAAAAAAAAAATATCAATATAAAAAAGGTCCCGTATGACTTTATTTTACTTATTCTATGTTCTGTGGTCTATATACTAAGTCTTCTGACACTAGTTATGTAAAAAAAAAATACATTTCTCTTTTTGCTCGCATATATATATTGTATGGCTACAAAAGACTATGAATATAGTTGTTTTTAAATTATTTTTCAATGTATCTATTATCAAAGTAAAATATGTATTTTTACAACTTACCTGTGAATTCTTTTCCCAGGAACTTCGGATTCTGAAATGTCAGACGTGTAGCATGCCTTTTTCCATTTTTTTGAAATATTGTCAAAAGATGCTGAAAGAAACAAAGTATCTTAACTCAATTCATAAACGCATTAGGCCATGTGATTTTATGTATTTAGTCATTTAGTTTTAGGTGATGTTTTAATGTTTATTTACAGTGTAGTTTAACTACCTGACTCATGCGGAATTCTGGCCTGATGTTTGGTCCACCCTTTATCTGACTGTGGTGCCTCCATTAACCTGACACTCTTCAGCAACCGGTCCAAGTTTTTGAATGGAGGCCACCACGAATGGCCATCTAAGTACCAGGACTTTGCTACAGGTCCAGTTGTCCCTTCTCCCACAAACTCCACAATCAGGTACATGTTTTTTGGGGGTTCTTTTGGTGGTGGTTTTATTTGTTTTAAAGCTGCAACAACCTAGAGCCCCATAATGTTGAACGGCATTCATTAAATTTCAGTTAAACATATCCGTGATCCAAATACACAAAATATTTGTAACAAAACAAAAAACACATACATTCAAAAGGAAAACAAATAATTGTGTGTGTAAAAGACGAAATGAAACTAAATAATGGTCATAAGGAACTAAGAAAGCTTTCCCCTCAATGTTCTCCAGCTTGCAGAAATGGGTTGTTCTTGAAATGTCATCAACACGATGAATAGCAAGTGCCGAGGATGGAAGGGGATAGTAAAAAAAAGTTAATGAATGTTGAAGGTACTGTACTGGTTCAGGCTGGTACTGCTCAAGATGAAAATGCAGACAAAAAACAGCAGAAAGTTTTTGTACACCTCTTTGGTGAGTAGATCTTTAAGCATAACCGGGCCTGTGTACAACAATAATTGTCTAAATTCAGTCGCCTTCCATTGATCTATTTCTATTAGTGCCCTTGGTTTGCGTGCAAATTCCATGGGCACATTTTTCTGGACCCGAACCAACTTTTCTGTCAGCACAGAGACAGCCTGCAGGTGAGAGGACCCAGCCGAAGCCGCCTCATCACTACAAGACACACAAGGTGCATGTAATCAAGGGGAAATCCAGAGACCATGTCCAGCGATGTTTGTTCTAGAGGTGAGGTGCCATGGTGGTGATCCGCATTGGTTTTATTTCGGAAACTCGCATTATTTCTAAGAAGCATGTCATTCCTGGGGAAGGTCATTCTGTTCTCCATGTAAACGCCATCCTGAATGCACTTTTCACATCCATGGTAGCCTGTGTCCTTTCACCTTTTTCGAGAAATGCACGTGCAGGTGCGTCACAAACCATTGAGGTAATATTTAGTGTTAACTTGACTCCCTCAAATTCAAAACCCTTGCCCAATTCTTTTATTTCACCGATGAAGTCTTGTAGATACTCACACAGTGAGCTATGTTTACCAGCACCACAAAATAAACCTATTGTCATCGGTTCCTCCTGCACCAAGTTTTGAACAGTTCCGAGGATTGGCCAGAATTGAGTTGCTGAACTCTTATGGAGAGGCAGACCATCGATGTTCACTTGGAGCTCCAAATTGCTAATTTTTCTCAAAATGTCCAAGTTCTTGTGGAGTACACCTGAAATAGATTGAAGTACGTCAAAATGATAGTATTGGCCACCAGCCTTATGTATTTCAGATCTGTTGGAACGCACTGTTCCTAAAAGTGTCCTGGCATCTTCAAATCATGCTCACGGAGGATACTAAGTAAAGAATTTAGTGCCACGTGTTATTTTGTGCTCTGTTGCCCAGGTTGCCAAGTTGTCATCCAGGGAACTTGAATGCAGTTAAGTTTTTTCAATGTTTATAAGTGCATTTAATGAAGCTTTCATAGTTTTGTAAATACAAAATAATTTAGTCTTAGTCTTTTTAGGCCCCAGGCACAAAATGTGTAGGGCCCAGTTGTTTTTTTCTGTATTGTATCATATCACCAGAGCAAATTAACAATCACATTTGGTACATTTAATATTTGAAGAGTTTATTTACTAGTAGTGGCTCATGTAAATCAAGTTTTGACCAGCGGGTAAAACTTAAGTGTCATTATACATTTCTGCTGGTGTTTTTTTGCATTAAAGTTACTTCTGGGAAGCACGTGTCAATCACTCCTTCACTTAATTAAAGACGAAAGGATACGCTTTCACGGCATGAAGCACACTTCGGAGGTTTCATTACAGGTAGGTAAAATAAGTTTTTTCTGTTTCATGGCATTGTTTTCCTGAATAGGAAAGTTTTCACAGTGATAGTCAGGAGAACGGGGCCAACACATCTGCTGAAGCCGGAGTTTCAGCATCAAGGTAACCATTTAAATTGCATGGCAAGAACTAACGTTAGTGCAAGGATGACTAATCCTCCACATGGAAGCCCACTGTTCTGAAAAGTTTAGTTCCAACCCCAATTAAATCTGAAACAGTTTATGTTAACTCAACGTATTAGTAAGTTAAGTATAATAGAAACTTCCAGGCAGGTGTGGAGACCAGTTGAAGCTAAACTCTGCAGTACAGTGGCCCTGCAGAACCTAAAGATTACTTTACAAGTGTAATAGTAGTCACCGAGCGAACACACCGTGTAACGTCATAACATAATTCTCTACAGACTTAATATGATAAACAGAGCTGTGTTACCTCATACTCATGACTGGAAAAGCGGAAATGGTGCCGGCGACTGTGTCCCATCATAATAGAAGTGTGTTTTCTTCAGCTCCCACAACCTTCGGTCCTGCTCTGCTTCATACTACAGTAATATTAATAATCACATCCATGAACTTGATTTCTGCCCGAGTCCTATCCCAACTCTTTTCCACCGGCTGTGAGGTGAAGACCACATGTCCCAAGATTCTGCGAACTTGACATCATCACACTACGCCTTTGTTTTGAACAGGCGACCTCTAGCGGACATAAAAAAAATTTGCATAGTGCCCCTTTAAGAGTATCTGAACTGTGAGTGATATTCTCATCTGTACTGTTGTTTGATTATTAATGATGACATTATAGACAGCAGGAGATCTGCACTTACTCTAATGCACAGATCTCTTCTGAAATACAAGATGTGGTTCGTCCTGTCTGTTTAATCTCTTAAGACATTGCTGACTGTGTTTACATTAATTTTGCATTATAAAAGCGAGACGTGCGCAGCTGCGTGCGCGAGCACTCTTTTTATAAAGCGTGGCGCGAGCATTTGAATCTGAAAGCCTTATTCTGTCACTGTCAGTGAGTTTCCTATTTTTTATATATAAGCACACTGCATTCCAAACGACATAAATGAAGACTTTGTGGAGCATTTGTAAGGAAAATACCGGCAGGCGAGAACACACTGTAAGTGCAACATCAAGCAAAGTTTCTCACAGCGCATATCCTGTGCCATGAAGACCGCGAATGTCAGTGTGATTCGCTTCAAGGAAATAGTTTATTTTTATTTTGTAATCTATTTCGATCTGATTTAGTATCAATTCATATGTATATAGCCTACTGTATAAGGCCGGATAAGTCACCTGGTGGGTAATGGCATTACAAAAATATATATATTTCCAGCCACAAAATGACTCTAATTTGCTTCTTTGCATTGGAATTATCTATTTTAACCTTAATTACTACACTAACTATAAATAGTAACACATATTAGAGGAAAATATTTTAAGTGGTCATAGACCATAATTATTGCACAAATTGGATCTCCTCAAATTATTCAATAAATATTATTGAACTAAAACATAAAACATGTATTTAATTGAAAAATAGTTAAGGTGTATGGTCAATAAGTACGAGTATGACCAATTAGTAAGGAATACCTGAGGGCTCAATACGAAAGAAAAAAACATAACATTAATGTTCACAATGTTGCATCTCTATCACTCTACATAAGAAAACGATCCTGTATATGTGGTTGACTTAATAATGCACACTATGCCTTACTGTTTACCAAAACTTGCTGCAAACATCTGTATAGTGAAACTGTTGTGTATCCGTTTAAGCCATTTAAATGCTTTGACACAGTGCTAGAAGTATTGAGTGCTCCATGAACCACATGATTGCACGCCGCCGGGAGATGAGAGCATGTCGCAACTCCGTTTTTCAACGCCTCTGGCTTTAACATTATGCCACAATAGAGCAAAAAAGCTATTTCAGACAGGTCCACTCACGTCATAAATACCATAGACAAACTTTTAGACAACTTTTTATTGGTATATTTGCATACATTTTACATTTGGCGGTATGGCTCTGTTCAAAATTCCCCATCCTTTTCATAAGCTCCATGAAAAGCCAAGACAGGGAACAGCAGCTTCTGGGGACACCTCCCAAATTTTTATCTAGAGGGGCATTATAAATCCCCCATTTAGAACAAAGCATGCATCATTGACACAATATGACATTGATTAAGTTATCACAGTTAAAGGAGGAGCTGGGGAGGAGGTGGGTTGCAAAGCAGCGTGCAGCAGAAACAGACAAGCAGGCAGAGTGAACTGAAGCTACGCTTAAGTAAGGCACCCTGTTTGAGAGTTGCCAATTGAGTGCATGAGAATCGGATCAGCTGATATGGGCGGGGTTGGAATTTCCCCAATCAGCTGATAGCAGAGCTTGACTACGTGGCCTGCCTGAACTAACGCAGATGCTTGATTTATTGTTTGAATTTCGCATTAAAATTTAAAACAAATGTAAAAGCTTAGCTTTGTTTAATATCAAAAGCAGGTTTGGCAATTTGGCGTGAGATTAGGTTGGGCAGAGTGAGAGTATGAGATAGAGCCTCAAAGCGTGTGTATCACGCCAAATCCGTGAGAGTTGGCAACCCTGGTGTTTGGTTGGGAATGTTGGGAAACGTAGTTTGCGCACCGGAGAGAGAGAGTTGTTGTCGGCGATTCTTCCTCTTGTACAGTCATGCGGTGTGAAACCCCCTGTCCCCGATCCATCGGTCAGTGTGAACACAGCAGTGACTGAATGCTACTCCAGATAGTCATGCAGTGTGAAAAGAGCAGTGATCTGACCAGTTTGAAAATCGTGGAGTCTGAACTAGGCTTAAGCCATTCACATGCATTGACAGTGCAGGTTTGTTTGGAACTATTGAGAGCGCCATGGTCCACGTGACCGCATGCTGCCGAAGATTTATCACCGTGTTAAGATTAATGATGTTTATCTTCCCACCTCTCCTCTTTTAGGGAGTGTGCGGGCATATTTTGCAGCTCCAGTGGCAGGACGCCTTCCTCTCTGATAATCTTGATGCTTTGCTTTCTTTTGCTGGAGATTTAATCATGACGAATCACCATTATCACTAGTCTATGTCTGAATACGCAAGATTTCAATCCGTCTGTGTTATTAATTATAGGAGATGCTTACATATAATATACAATCAATGTTAATCTGAGCTTTAATCAGAATAGTTACTAATATGTTGTCATTTTGAGCTCTTATTGTAATTATAATGTACGCATTTATATAATTCACACATTCTCTGTGGAGGTTAAGGGTAAATATTCACAATATTTCAGTCTTTTCAATGTGATAAATCACTGCATGAATAATACTGGTCAAGGGCATAGGATTAATTTTGATATTGGTGGGTAAATTGTCATCAACAGTTTAGTGCCCAAGCCACCTGACTCATAACTAATAACATAACTTTGATTGTTAACCAACAACTTTCTGTACTTTATGATAGACTACAAAGTCTGAGCACTGAGATTATACAATAAACTCTTCTCTTTTATTATCATCCCTTCGTCTCCTGCTTCTGCTCTTCTCTGGCTCTAACTCGATCTAATCTACATCTGATATTTCTGATGTGGCGATCCAGCCCATCTAACTGCCACAATCTAACAACAAAGATTTCACTTTAAACTGACTCTGTCCAAAGTGGAATTGAAAATTTCTCACCAGTGTAGCAAATACAGATATTTTATGTACTGCCTGTTTATTTACTTTCACTTGCTGAAACCTTCTGCCAAAATATAGAGAGGAGAGGAAATGGGTACCTGTATATAGGGGCATAGTTTAAAGACTGTGGAGGCATATTCAACTGACCAGTAACAGTATGTTACATTCCCTTTGGAGGCAGTCATTGCGGGTGGATCTTTGGGAAAAGTGTGCGTTTTCGGGCATTGTGAAGTGGAGGTAAGTTAGTTACATTTATATAGCGCTTTTCTAGACACTCAAAGTGCTTTACATTTGGAAGGGGTGAATCTCCTCAGCCACCACCAATGTGCAGCATCCACCTGGATGTTGCGACGGCAGCCATATTGCACCAGAGCGCCCACCACACACCAGCTTATGGTGAAGAGGAGACATGATGTGATGAAGCCAATTGGTATATGGGGATGATTTAGGAGGCCATGATGGACGGAGGCCAATGGGCAAATTTGGTTACACCCCTACTCTTTTTCCGAAGGACATCCTGGGATTTTTAATGACCACAGAGAGTCAGGACCTCAGTTTAATGTCTCATCCGAAGGACGGTGCTTGTCACCTTCACTTCACTGGGGTGTTAAAACCCACAGAGCACAGGGTGAGCATCCCCTGCTGGCCTCACGAACACCTCTACCATGTGTTGCTACCTGGTTAGTCTCTCTTTAGCAGGTATTTCCCGTGGCCTGTGGATGCTCTCAAGTTTTGAATTGGACTGTAGTTGTGCACCGTAGCTATGTATAAAAACACACACACACTACAGCGCTATGGGAGCATTTCAGTGAGCATTAGAGGTGGCGTTACATGGACGTAGGTAAATTAAAGGTCCCGTTTTTCATGTGTTTTTGAAGCTTTGATTGTGTTTCCAGTGTGCAATATAACATGTTCATGTTTCACGTGTAAAAAAACAGTATGTTTCACACAATTTACTTATCTGTATACCGCTGTTTTCACTGATGGAAAAACAGCCTGATGATTTCCTTGTTCTGTGAAGTCCCTCCATCAGAAATACGTAACGAGTTCTGATTGTGCCAGCGGTTCCCGTGTTGTGATTGGACAGCAGTTTAGCGCACGTTGCCCGGAAAGGTCACACCTCTTACCATAACGGGAGATGCATGCGCTCAATGTTATTGTAGACGACAAACACACTCTACAAACGCAACACTTCCTCTTCTCCATGTGGGAGAGCAACAAGACCATACTCCCCTTTTTTACGTATTCGTGGACGGAGGTTAGTCAACAAACTGTTCTATTGACGTAAATAAAGCAGGAAGTACAGGGATGTAGTCCAAAACGGCCGTTCGCTGTAGGCTTTGAAAGGGAACTTCTGTTAAATAAAATATCATTGAACTTTGAGCTTTATCATTTTACAGGTATTATTTATGCTCTAACAGCAACATTACACACTAACTAACGTTTGAAAGATGGGATCACGAAGAACAGGACCTTTAAGACCTGTTTAAAATTATTTAAGACAGAACTCAATACTGCAGCGAATTTTAAGACTTTTAAAAAATTTAGATTTTGAAATGTACAACTTTTTTAAGACCCCACAGAAACCCTGCATACACAACCCAGTCTCACGGTAGTTCGTGAAATAGTCACGAAATTTAATCTATTTATTCGTGGCAGGGACACGTTTATTTCGTTCTTTTCGTAATAGCAGCACGTTTTTTAAACTAATGCATTTCAACTGGATGCATCTTTCGTGCAACAGCACGATTCTTTCTGCCAGTCGGGCTGCAGCAGAGAAGCTGCTTAATCAACATTTATTCACTAATGCATTTTTATTCAAGATCTTATCACGGTTTATATATGTGCAGTGCTGCTGCTAGCCATTTTGGTGGCCTATCCATAATTATTTTATGATTTTAAAAATAAAGCCAGTCCTTTATATACCTCCTACTGTCAAACTTTTTTCAGGTGTGAGCATAATAATATATACTGAAATAATATCGGTTTTTCATTAGGCTATTTTTGGTGCCCACTCAGCAAGTCGGTGCCCTCGCACAGCGCGTTGTGGGAGTGGTGGTGCTGTATATGAATTATGTATTATTATTTCGGTATTTTTCGGTTATTATTTCGAAGCTGGGTTGCTTTGCTGTTTATTGATATTTTTAAGACTATATAGGCTACATCTATCAACGTTTATTTCGATGTTATCATTGTATTCATTAATTTCTTTATAATAATATTATTTCGGTCTTATTACCGGTGATATTACACTAAGCCAGAACACGGGCCGAGCGGGGCCCATTAGCCACAATACAATGCGCCTGCGGACATTCACAGCGACCAGCGGGGTTTTTTTTTCCACATTGGTACTAAATGTGAAAAATGTGTAAAAGTAATGTGCCAAGGACTTGATATTGAATTCTGTAACTTAAAAAATTCAATGAAACAAATAATTAAAAATAAGAAAGAACAAAAAGCTGTGTTTTGTCACCAGCTTTTTGCTGTATGTTGCTCAGTTTTATTACAGTAAGTTAAGCTCCGAAATATTTTTAAAGCTCCAGGGAGTTTCTTTGATGCTCTGTTGAAATAATAAAAATAATTTTAATTTATTTAATTTAATTTTTCGCAAGGTCATTTTTTTTACCATATCCGGATAACGGAGCTTATTACTTCCTCTCTGGAGTCGTCGATTAAGGTAGGCTTAAATTATTGGCAACCTCATGAACATGTAGCCTATATAATTCGATTAAATGTATGCAAATGTGTATAAGTCAAGTATGTTGCTGGGGTATTGTCATGAATGCCTTATGCCCTAATTTAACTTTTTGTGACATTTGTTTACATTTGTATGATATCCTCTCTGGGTTGTATTCACTACAACAACCGCATATCTCTCTACATCATCATTGTCCATGACTAGGCCTACCTACCAAATAAATCAATCATTTGACACAAAATAAAAAGGAGTTTAGTTTATTGATTTAAATACGATTTTATTGCTTCCGCTAAAGAAAATAGTCCTTTTTTCGTTGTAATCCTGCAATGTAAACTTGTTTAATTATCCGGACTTCTTTCAGTGGAACGATAGTTGTCTTCCAGACACCGAGTAAACAGAACTGCTTCTATTTTAGTTTTTGAGATCTTCAGTGCTCATTAAAAAAGTTATATTTAGCTGCACCAGTCACAAAAAATTATATTTTATCCATTGTTAAGTAAATTAATTGTCTCTGTCCCATTAACTCCCTTCCCCTAAACAAGTGTTGTTTTTGTTTTGTTTTTTAGATTCTACCAACCTACCTGCTAGTAAATCACCAGTAGATCACAACCAAAGGCCCTTTTAAGTGCCAACCTATCTGGTTTTGTTCACTGTCTGCCTTTTGGTCTGTCTCTCATTTCTGTCTGTGTCTCTTATCTCTGTCTGCCCCTCTGTCCATCTCAGTGTCTGTCCTTCTTTTTTTGTCTGCCCCTCTCTCCGTTTCTGTGATGACCACTACACATGTCACCGACTGTCAAGATGGCAGTTACATGGAGGGGAGACGGATGGCTCTTGAAATGAGCTTAGAACATGTTCTGACTGAAGCCAGGGTAGGTGTTTTTAGGTACTGAATAATCAGATGCAATGAAGTGGAGTGCCTACATCGGGTCCTATTCTATGCATTGCCACGTACAAAAAATAACTATCCATTGTATCGTAATGGTCGAAGAAATATTTAGACTATAATAATTACTCTGTAGCTTATTAGAAAACAGTATTATATAATGCTATTATATAAGCCTTGGTACCTCAGACTCATTCAGTCTGTGAATACATCTAGCTACTCTCAGCTGTCAAACATTTTCATGAAAGGGGTGTAGAGTTGGTTTTTACTTTTGAACTCCTTGGTCCAGCCAAACTGAATGTATTGATCAAGGATTCTTTCTTGAAGTTTTCCCCCTCAAAATATATAGGGTATAAAGTGTATGGTAAGAAGTTAAAAATAAATTAACAGCCTAATCATGATTTTCACTTCAACCCCCAGAAAGAATCTGAGAAGCAGAGGCAAGTTGCCGCTCCACCAATCTGAAAAAGGTTTGTCTAGGGCTTGGGAAGCCAAGGGGGAGGCGTGGAAGGCAGCCCAAAGCCTCAGCTGCCGGTAATAATATTAATAGTAATTGGTTAAACTTCATTGTCAAGAAATCAAGTTGTGTTGCTTGTAGACTTAAGTAACATGTACTTGTGTCCAGATAATGAGCTCATTATAATGAGGTTGAACCATGTGAAATATGTTTATGCTGTATTTGATTTGATAACTGTATTGTATTGCATCCACAGGTTAATTGTACTATTATTTCCATTTATTATTTCCAAGTTCTGTTGTTATTTATTTTTTAAATGTAATTTCCCCCGTATTTGAAATGTATAGAAATGTAGATTCAACCAAAAAAGTGGTATAACTTGGTTTTATTCCTCTGTGTGCTGTAGTTACACAAAAACCAGATTGGGAACTACCTGCTCACTGAAGAGCTTTCTGCAACCAGTCTGGATCCTCAAGTGGAATTTGGTAAAATATGGTAAAATACATTTGAATTATTATTATTATGAGGTATTTTTCTGAAGGAGATTTGAAAGCAGGGTTCACATAAATCCTGGAACACCTGTATCATTGGAGTCTAGATTGTCCTGGCAATCCTGGCAAAAAATGTAAAAACTCGATAGCTCGCCAGACCTCCTGTGCCTAGTTACGGGCATCTAAGCCACTATTGGCCTATGGCCAATTTTCAGGCATGTCTTACTGAAGGGTCAATTGTACCCACATCAACTGCTTATAAATCAGCAAAGCCACAACTTGTGTGCACAATGAGTCCTATTATTGAACCACATTTTTTTTGTAGTAGTTTCAATTTTGTCCGAATGGAATTCCGTCTCAATTTTGACGTTGATACAATTTACCCTGATCCATGTTTCAAAGAATGCTGAATTTGGCCCTAGACTATGGGAAAGTTGAAATGTATGTTACTGAAAGCATTGGCAAGATATTTACCCATTATAATGAAATCATGTCAATGACTATGAAGTCGTTTGTCAATTGAATTAATATTTGTCTTAGCAGAAAAAAACATGGAGAGCCTCTCTGCTATGATGTCTGACTCCCCTGAAATCCAGAGGGCATCGTCATCATGGACTTTCAGGCAGCAGCAAGCCTCACAAAGATGGAAGGAGGCAAGGCCATTTCACCTTAAATGCCTAATCCAAACTCAGGATGTTGGCCAACCATTTTGTAGCCATTGCAGCAAGCCTGCGGTTGTTAGGTGAGATCTCATTAATGTTCTTTCATACTTTTAGAGTGCATCACTAATTGATGTCTTCATGTTTCAGATAAACTGCATGTTTATGGTGGAATCAGGGCTGTTTCAAAGAGTTGATTCAATGGCTAAATTGGTTCATTGATTTTGTTCCTAGATGCAGACTAGAGTGTCTACCAGATCAGTGGTTCTGTGAAACCTGCGATACCAAGAATCACAGGAGATGGCCACTCCACGATAGGGAGTCAGTCCTTGAGGGCTTTTTTAAAGCTATTCCCCCATCCACATATTTTCTAAGAGGGGAGGGAGGATACAGCTCACATGACCAAGGTAGGTAATGGCAAAACTCTTTTGTACTCTTGTCTAATACATCTGATTTTGTGTTTATCTTTCCTTTGCTAGCTTGCATTTTGCCAACGGTGAGAGTGACTCAAAAATGTCCCTGTGAAGTCTCCAGTATAACTGTGTCACCTGGAAAAGCGGTCATTTTAATTTCCATCAATGGTAATATTTCTAAACTCTGATCTTTTTTCAATATTCAGCTTTTTCCTCCTTTTTTGGCTTTGCTTTGCAATGAAAATAATAGTACTCAAAATTACAGAATATATCTTGTCATTATGATAAACCAACAAAAATATACTTATTTGAACTATACTGGTGTGATTCGACTCAAGATGCAGCCCAATTGTCTTAAAGTGTGCAAGATGATTGTTTCTAAAAGCTCAGGTATCCATGGGTTTGTTTTCTTATAACCCAAGGGCGTTATGACATGCACCAGCCGTTGTTTGCATGCCAAACATGCCAGCACCAGTGAGCTCCAGTGTTCATGGACTTCGTAAACAGTGGATACTGGCCAGCTTCCACCAGCTCTTCTACTTTGTATTCCCTCGATCTTTTCAGCAGTGTAAGAGAACTGAAAATCATCGCACCGGCACTGTCCAGACAAGCCTTTGCAACGCTGCTGGAGCATCGTACAAAGTGTGGTGGGCGGGTAAGTGTTCATCATATTATAGATTTGTTTACCATATGTAGACATCTCCAAAGTAAAATATAATGCATCTTTCAGTCAGGACCAGTGTGCGGGGACACGCTGCAGCGCAGCTTCCTGGAGTTTTCATATTGTTCTTTTGAGGAAGATAACTTGTCCTGTGGTTCACCTTTTAACTTATCCCGCTTGCACCCCAGACATGTTGGCAATCTCTGTGGATGGCAACAGGAAGCTATACCGGTTTCTCCGAAATGGAAGGTGATATTTTTTTTCTTCCAGTATAGATTGATCAGGATTTGTTTTTTGTATTCAATATTCAGCATGGATAAGTGTTCTGTTTCACATCTTCCTCAGCTCCGACTCTTCGTTTTTTGAAGGGCATTTATCGCAGAAGACACATCTGTGTCTGCATTTGTTGATGTCTTGCATAAAGCTGTGAAACAGGCAGGTTTCAAATTATTTTTAATTAAATTATTATGCTTTTATAGCCCAGATTTTCTTTGCATTGGTGAAAAACTGCCCTCAACTTCAAAGAACAAAGTGTATATACAGTATGTTCATAGTGTGTTTCATTTACATCGCAGCTACCTGGACAAGGCAGATGTGGGAGCTCCTCATGGACAGCAGCGAAGGAGACTTCTAGGAGGACCTTCAAGTTGGACGAAGAGGGCATGGAGGTTGCGGTGTGTCGGCATGGTTTCCTCCTTAAAGCGCTTAATATGTTTAGAGGTGAGATTATAATAAATTTTTTGCTGTTAAATGTAACTTTGTATTGTTGTTATTTGTATGTCGCTTTGGACAAAAGCTAAATACCATAATCATATGGAGAAGCATCTCAATTATCACTATTAGTTCAGCTTATACCACTGCTTGAGTTTCCCATTTTAATGCTCTCTTTAGAATGTACAATAATAGGATATTTGCATTTCTAATACAATTTGTATATCCCTAGGTGAAATCTTTGCCTACCCCATGTATCTGCACAAGGAGTTGATGAGTTCAAAGCCAAGGTTTATCGCTATGGATGTAATGTGTAAATACTGGCCATATTTACACAAATCATCAAACATCCTTCCTGATCTCCAGGAGCTAACATCAATCAGGCCTTTCCTAAGTGTCATGCACGCTACAGCACATTCCACTAAGTGTGAGGTATGTTCAGTGTTTATTATGTTTAACTGTATCAAGTCCCTCTGCTGTGCATCAGGGTCCTGTTCGTCTTGTTGTTACTTATTTTCTGATAATGACCGGCAGACATTACATTATCCCTTACATGTCTTTTTAT
This sequence comes from Gobiocypris rarus, assembly GCA_023029165.1. NCBI lineage: Eukaryota > Metazoa > Chordata > Actinopteri > Cypriniformes > Gobionidae > Gobiocypris > Gobiocypris rarus. The sequence continues at coordinate 16,357,146 of CM040935.1, forward strand.
TTCTAGATTACATGGAGTGGCAAAAACCAAGAAGGAGCAGGGTCATCTGCGGGGGAGGAAGTTGAACAGGTGAACAGCTACCTCTCCCGCTGTGCCTTTACGACTAAATACATGTCGAAAGGAGGTGATTGTAGTATTTCTCTTCTAATGTAATTTTTTTATTGCTTATTGCATGACATTCACTCAACATTTACTCTCAACAGCACGTGTGGATATGCTTACAATCCATGCTATGGCCTGGAACTACAAAAAAATCACAACACTACATCGGGCAATGTCTGCAAGATATGTGAAGGTGTGTTCTCTGTAAATGGTTTCAATTTGTTGTAGCTTTGTGTAACTATATTGTTTAACTGTCGCATTAGACTTGCCAGAGACTTCAGGAGGAGACTGCAAGTCTAGCGGAACTTAAAGAAAGCTTGGCTTGCACCGATGAAGCAGTGTGGGTGTCTGATGTGAGGGAATGGGCAGCTGGTGGTAAGTTTGAACTAATAACATTTTTCACTTTGGGCTTCCTCATTGGCGGCGATCATTTAGATCATGATATTTAAGCTGCCTACTGCTTACTATACTGCATGCCACTATCTCTGTAAGCCTTTTTTGGCACCCAACTCGTCCTTCTTTACACTATTGTGTTTTTGTGCTGTGTTTCCAGACACAACAGGTACTTCCCTAGAGCAGTCCATTGAGGGACGTTACCTTAATGTGAAGCAGAGGAAGCAGGCTCTATACCGCCAAAATGGTATAATTACATTGTCTATAGATAATTGCTCAATGTATTTTTGGTCACTATTTTTACCTTCTGCTTGATGTCTTTACAGATAGTGGCAAGTTCCGTCACCGCCTGCGGAGGAAAATTGCTGAGAGCAAGAGACTGCTATTGAAAGACATAGAGACCTATAACAGCCATGAGCCTTCCATGCCAATTGATGTTAATGAAGTAGAGCAGTCTCTATCAGGAGACAACCCGTCTCCAACATGGCCATGGGAGGTTCATGGCAGCAGTAAGCTGAGTTTCCTGAGGCCTCTGATTTATTTTGTTAAGACTCAAGTCAAAATTGTTATTTATACTTATTCTTTATCTCTGTTGTAGCACAAATAGAAGACAAGTTAACATTTTTTAACAAAGCCATGCTGAAAAAGAGACTGGAGGAGGAAAGGACAATACTTGTTCAGGAGATGGCCCAGCACTGCTCATGGTTGCAGAAGTTGCAGGCAACTCTTAAAGAAAAACGTCAGAGGATGGCAAGTTTCATCTTTGTAACCATACCAATAAAACAAGAAAGTGATGGTGATAAGGACACCATACTTTAACTTCACCTAACAAGAGACGTATCTTACTAGAAAGCAGTAGAAAAATATTACACTGACCCTCTAATTTTGGTGAGTTATAACAAATATTACAAAGCAAGTGGGTATTTCTGGTCCACTATCGTCAAATATATGATTGACTATCAGCATATAGTTTGGATTGGCGGTATGGTTCTGTTCTGGGTAAGAACTCCCTGCACATCCATGCAGCCTAGCATGGACAAGAGCAGGGAGAGCAGCAATAACCCCCCTTAGGGTAAACCGAACAGAACCAACATAATGTATTGCAGATATCATTAATGTTGATGTTAAATGTACCATAATTCAGAAATATAGTCTGACTCAAGGGAATAAGACTGCCAAATCCTGACTGGATGAGATGAGGAGCTGAGGGTGGAGGAGGGTAAATGAGCTCTAGAGAACATGGCAGCTGCTGATAGTACTGAAGGGGCTGTATATATGTCTGTGCTGTGATAGATGTTGTATACCTATAGGTAGATGTGATCAGCTGACAGTCAGGTGATGCAAGCCTGACTGACGTGGCCTGCCAGAACTAACGCTATACCTTTGATGTCATGGTAATTTGGATTTGTTTTTCACTTTTCACTTACAGACAAGCGAAACAAGGGCCTTTCCTGTCTCTGCAAAAGACGACTGTCTGAAGTTTCAGATATGTTGAAAGAGGTGCTCCTTCAATACAAGGCTGTTTTAGGCCCTCATGGCTCTGCTATACAGTAGTACTGGACGATAAACAGGAGAATGAAAGTGAAGAGGAGGAGTGCAGGTAATGAATATGTGAAAAGTGTCTTTTAAAAAAAAAAACCTCTTTTAAGATCGCCACAATATTAAACTCAACAACTGTTTTAAGAGCCAATAACCCCCACAAGAGTTTCTAGTGAGTCACTGCAAATCTTGCCATGATCAAGTTTGTATTGCAATATTTTAACAATTTTACATTGTACAGGTTTTCATTTAGTTTTTGACCTAATGATGCTTTTGAAACAAGGGGCAGAAGAGTACGTTGTCTTGAAAGATATCAAGCATCACTGGGAAAGGTTAAAAAGATCTTTCTAAAAGATCTTTTAAAACAAGTTGCTGTTTATATGGGTAAAACATGAACAAAGTCTTCAGGTGTACTTATAGACAGTTATAGGCAGGTTGGTTTGAGGATTGAGCTGAATCTGCAGTGGACGCTGAGGGCCAGAGTAGCCCTCCACTGTTTAAATCATGCAGAACATAAGCTGACCTGACTATCCATTAAACTACTTAATATTAATTGTTTGTGTTTTATTGTTTTACTTTTAGACCAGGACTGGAGAACGCCTGACAATGGGATGTTAAGACTTCTTCCTCTGGTTTAGAAAAAGCTACAGGACATCAGTGATCACATCTTCTCAGTGCTTACATCTTCACTGTAGAGTACAACTGAACAAACTGTTAAGAAGAAGAACATGAACATAAAAGACACTTTCACAGGGAAGAGCAAGAAGCCAGTTTATCTATGTTAATGAATCTGGATTTTAAACACAATATCAAATCTGTTTCTGGATCATAGTTGACTGGATGGAACTCTGTGGCACTCATTTGTGCAGTAGGAGTAAAGTCTGTGAATGGATTATTATGATGTTAATGACATTTTGGCGACATTTTTATTTATCTTCAATCTCATTTGTGTTTATGCTACTTTCAATGTTATGCTGCATCTTCCAATGAACTGTAATAAAGTATGGTGAATACCTGTGAATGTGAACGTGGTGTTTGGTACAGTGAATACAATTTTACTTATGGGTTTGTATCAATATTTAAAAAACAACATATAATTAATTACCATGATTTTTCTACTTAGGACATCTATTTAGGATCTTATTAATGATGATTTGCTACAAACACTTAAAGGGATAGTTCACTTTGAAATTAAATTTTGATATGTTTTAGCTTACCTCATGGGCATCCGAGATGTAGGAGTATTAGTTTCCCCAGTAGTTTCAATTTTGATCATTTTAGTTTAAACCGTTCTTGTCTGTGCCTCACATAATGCAGGTCTATGGTCACCACCTCAAAGAGCATACACAGAGAAGTCCAAATTAAACAATCCCCCATCGTAAGTACACACTGATGGCTTAAGACACAGCAGCGGTTTGTGTGAGAAAACGAACAGTATATATATCGTTTTTACCTCTTGTACACCACTACGTCCGACTGATCCGAGGGCGCGTGTGCGTGTTTCCTGTTGTGACATTTGCGCGTTCTGGCTTTAGTTTGTTCGTTTTCTCATACAAACCGCTCGTTTCGTGTCTTAGGCCATCAGTGTGTACTTATGATGGGGGATTGTTTAATTTGGACTTCTCTGTGTATGCTCTTTGAGGTGGTGACCATAGACCTGTATTATGTGAGGCACAGACAAGCAGTTTGACCTAAAATGATCAAAGTGAAACTACTGGGGAAACAAATACTCTACATCTCGGATGCCCATGAGGTAACTAAAACATATCAAAAATTTAATTTCAAAGTGAACTATCCCTTTAAAGCTGAGCTGAAGATGATCCATGTTAATCGTTCTGGTACATCTACTACTGCATTCAAAGTGACAGCTGGACATTACTGATGGAGCAAGAAGAGGTGATGAAGATGAAAGTTTAGCACTGTTTCTTTGTTAATTTTACTGAATGATACACTATAATTGTGTAATAGTGAAGTGTACATTTATAAATAATTTTTTGTTTACTGCCAACACTGGAAGTTGGATAATGGCAAGTTGCTGCAGGTTCATCCATTATACTGCTCAATAAATTAAAGGAACACTTTTTAATCAGAGAATAGCATCAAGTCAGTTAAACTCCTGTGATTATTGATCTGGTCACTTCAGCAGCAGAGGGGGTTGTTCATCAGTTTCAGCTGCTTTGGTTTTAATGACACTAACAACAGGTGCACTACATGGGCAACAATGAGACGACCCCCAGAACAGGAATGGTTTTACAGGTGGAGGCCACTGACATTTTTAACCCAACTCATCTTCTCTGACTGTTTTTTACCAGTTTTGGATTTGGCTAGGGTCAATGTCACTACTGGTAGCATGAGGCGATACCTGGATCCTACAGAGGTTTCACAGGCAGTCCAACTCTTCCAGAATGGCACATCAATACGTGCCATTGTTTGAAGGTTTGCGGTGTCTCCCAGCACAGTCTCAAGAGCATGAGGAGATTCCAGGAGACAGACAGTTACTCTAGGAGAGCTGGACAGGGCTGTAGAAGGTCCTTAGCCCATCAGCAGGACCGGGATCTGCTCCTTTGTGCAAGGAGGAACAAGATGAGCACTGCCAGAGCCCTACAAAATGACCTCTATCAAGCCACTGGTGTGGATGTCTCATACCAAACAATCAGAAACAGACTTCATGAGGGTGGCCTGAGGGCCTGTGCTCACTGCCCGGCTCTGGCAGTACTCATCCTGTTCCTTCTTGCACAAAGGAGCAGATCCTGGTCCTGCTGATGGGCTAAGGACCTTCTACGGCCCTGTCCAGCTCAGTAACTGTCTGTCTCCTGGAATCTCCTCATGCTCTTGAGACTGTGCTGGGAGACACCGCAAACCTTCAAACAATGGCACGTATTGATGTACCATCCTGGAGGAGTTGAACTGCCCGTGCAACCTCTGTAGGGTCCAGGTATCGCCTCATGCTACCGGTAGTGACCCTAGCCAAATGCAAAAAAGCCAAATGCAAAACTGGCCATTTAAAATGGCTGTAACTCAAAGTCCGGTTAGCATATCAAATAGAAAGTCAACAGGACAACTGCTTATGCTATGTTTACTAAATAATGTTGGGCACAGTTGTTAGACATACATGAAAAGCTGTATTGAAACGTTTTTTAAAAATGCTCACAGTAAAATATCAAATTTCAATCTGTCCCTCATGTATGTAATAAATGTTTGCACAATAAACATATCTAGACACAGAGTTGTCCATTAAAGATCTTATTTATTTAATATTTATCATTTTATTACTAAACGTTTTAAACTACATTACCCATATGTTTCTGTCAATCTATCAATGGAACGGAAACATGGCGCTGTAGTTCATTGAAATAGGCAGCGATGCTAGGGTTAGGGTTTGGATCTCGGTAATGGAGTAATTTCTCACAACATAGAAACACTTTATAGTTAACTTAATGTATGAGTAAACTAATATTCACACTAAAACATACTTTGTAAGATAAAGCGCCGTTTTATAAGCGTTAAAAGATAATCCAATCGCAGCGAGTTCTGCGATAAAGCCAATGACAACCCAGCTGAAAAGAGTCGTCACACTTCCTTGTCCATTTATGGTAAATGACGACAGCTCTCCTTGGGTTCCGCCTAAAGGAAAAATATTCCTTAAATATTTAATTAATCTAGTTAAATATAATAAAACTCACATTTTAAAAACGAAAGACTCTTTGTGTACTTAAACTAATGCATACATATATTTGAAAGAGATTTTTTTTCTAAGCAAGTATTTTAATTATGTTTTGCATATTTTAACTAAAACCTATTGAAGTGCTTCTAACTTTTATATTAGATTGCACTTGCATGCACCACACACACACACACACACACACACACACACACACACACACACACACACAAACTGTTTTAAGACAAATGTAATCCCCAAACTACTGCACAACAGTAAGAGTCAGTGAATTATGAGAAAAATGTATCCAGTTACAGAGGAAATATATTACAGTGAAACTTTAAATTGCTATGATGAAGCATTATTTTTTTTACAAACCAAGAGATGAGATATGGGGGTAACATTTTACACTCTCAACTTTAATACAATATCCTTGTGATTATTGTTCACTTTTACTATAACTAAATTAAAGGGCAAATTAAAATAGTTAATCCATATCATAAATGTTAAACATTTTAAGCAATAAAATGCTTATACAAATACATTGTCAAGTGTGTCATTTCTGTAATACTTTATCAGCACTGAACAGAATTACATAAATATTGATTGTTTTCAGAGAGTTTTCCTGAACACTCTCAATATCTTTAATTGTTCGGACAAACACCTGCTATACACACATGCAGAAATATATATTTGACAATCGCATCATGAAGTCGCTGCATGACACTAGAACTAGTGGATGGCAATTAATATGTATTTTACCAAAACTCCGGATGAGCACTGGCTTCTTTGATAAAGGCAATACGGAAAAAGATAAATGACTATTTTCAATATTGGTTCTGCACATTTCAAAGAGATCATAAGGGGGAGTCCATGTGAAGACTTTTAAAAAATGTGTCAGAGCAAGCCCGAACAACAACACCCAAACACAATTATGGACACCACCAGGAGAATGCAGGGGAAGACGTGGAGACAGATGTTTCACAAAGACCTGAAGAATGTCAGTGTCCCATGGGAAGATGTGGAGAACATGGCCACAGATTGGATACATTGAAGGACACCTGTTGCCCAATGTGCCCAGCACTTGATGATGATGTTGTGAGTTTGCACATAACTGTAGGATTTCCTCCTGTAAAGAGTGTTGCATAATTTAATGTTAAATGTATTTATATAATACATTCACTGATCACAAACTGCACAGACACTGTTAACATACTAAATGTAAAAACAATTCCGTGTTTACTGATATAATGCACACTAATTTAATTTACAGACATTTTTTACTTTTAATTAATTTGTACTTTATTGAATGTTGTCATCTATATAAAAGTGACAAAAGTATCATAATTATTGTCTACTCTATGCATATATGTATGAAAATGACAATTTGCAAAAAAAAATATTTAATATACATTTAATGGAAATTAAAGGGATGCAAGCAGATGAAAGGTGGAAAAAAGGAGTGAGTGTGTGTGTGGGGCTGTTTGATTGGATATCCGTGTGGTAAAATCGGCATGAGGTAAAAGCAGCAACAGCACCGCCACCACCATTGTCTACTGGAACATTCTCATCGTCTTGGGTCTTCTTTTTGGGTCCTTCTAGTCTCACCACCACAATATAACAGGAGAGCCTAAAAATGAAATTAGAAAAACATAGATTTATGCCCCAAATGCTGATCATTATTGGGAATTAAGTTCCTTCAGGATGAAGCAAGACCTGGTCGCCTTGTTCTGCACATTATCCCTTTCTCATTAAATTACTACAGTCATTCATAGGCATATTGTGTGGCTGTAAAATGAAATTGAAAGATGTACTTACCAAGGTTCAAAGACCAAACAGTGGAGTGGGACTACTACAGTGAAGTGGGGCATGGCGCGGGGGGCGGGGGGACAATTATATAATACTCCGCAAACATTTTCCAGTGGCTGTACAAGTTGGTAAAGTAAAAAAATGAGGATGTCCAAAATAGTACAACACCAAAAATGGAGTGGGACCACATCAGCCTATCAGGAGCAGTGACTGGTAAAACACCAGTAAAGGGAACAGATGTAAACCACCAAGAATAACAGCTAACAGCTAAATCAATCACACACACACACACACACACACACACACACACACACACACACACACACACACACACACACACACACACACACACACACACACACACACACACACACACACACACACACACACACACACACACACACACACACACACACACACACACACACACACACACACACACACACACACACACACACACACACACCCCAAATAATCCTAAATTAACAAATATTGTTAATAATCACACTACATCACCTTCTATTGTATGAATGTTGGAAATATGCATATTACATATGGAAACGTGTTTGAGATGACCATTATGGATATTTCACATTAATTTGAAATTATTAACATTGTCATTCGTGAGGTATTTTTTTATTTTTATTTACAGTAAATTGACTTACAGCATGTACAGAGTCCTGCTTTCATTTGTGCACGCATTTTGCTCGGTTGAATAATACTAACCTTTTGATCTACCATCTACCATAAACAACACTTTACTTTGTATAGAAATATCACAAAATTACTATATACAATTATTGAATAAGCAATGTACAATAAAAAAAAATTAACTTAAACAAATAATTAACTTTGCAAGTGAGCGAATTAACCAAAACGTGGCAGAATGTTGCTTTAAGAGCTTCAAAATTTAGCTGTAAGAGTTACCTTTTTTAGGTAGTTGTATTTCCACCACATCAGGGCTTTTCAGCCCCACCTTGTCCAAAAGGCCTGCCGTCTCCACAGCTGGGCCTTCCAGCCCCGCCTGCTCCAAGAGGCCTTCAGCCTCTACACTGGGGCCTTCCAGCCCCGCCTGCTCCACGAGGCCTTCAGCCTCCACAGCTGGGCCTTCCAGCCCCACCTCCCTCATGAGGCCTTCCGGCTTCTCCTCCTTCACGATTTCTGGCCCCGCCTCCCCTGAGGTGCCCTGCTCGTCACAGGGGGTGAGGGTCAGGGTGACGACAGTGTCCTCACTCGCCTTCCAACCTGTTCAAATTTGATTAGAAAAAAAAGTAGGAATGAGGCTGAACTATAATGTATTATAAAAATTCAAAAAGGCAGATTATTTGAAATTTCCACACACAAGAATTTTAAGACTATATTTCTTAGCTTGTATACATTTACATATTTCAGAAACACAGGCAAAAATGGGTTATAGGCTATTTTTCACACTGGATGCAAGTTTACATGATGTTGGTTAAGGCGTGAATAGCTAAAGGCAAAACAATGGGGAAAACAGGGAAACTGGGTACAACATACACCAAATATCGAACTGGCATCTAAAGAAAACCCAGCTATGTTTTACCAAATTTTCAGACTACACTTGGTAACCTATATTAACAGGGCAATGTATTGAACATGGCTGGAATTATAACCTAATAACACCGGAGTATAATTTATTTATTGTTTGACTTCAACAAAAAGTTGTTCTAGCTTCAGTGGACAGTGTCTTGTTTGCCACAATTGTCTCGTCCATGTAACCAACATTCCACAATGTTGAAATGTAATAATACAACAAAAGATTGTCATTTGTTGTATAAACTATAAATATTTGATAAGTGCTGAAAAAATAGGGAAGGATTGATAATCAACTGTATACTGTACATCTCACCTGCACAAACCAACTCATAAAATGCAGTCATTTTGCTGAGGTGTTGTGTAGCCAGCGGGTCCAGCTCGCATCTTGGGGTGAGGGAAGTTATTTTTGGTCTCTTGCCTTCCTTCTGAAGGAGGAGGAGTGGCTTGTAGCCAATTGCATGTAGCTTCTTAAGCTGCAAAGACATTTATTTGTAAAAGATAAAAAAGTATGTTATCGAAAAACCTGTGTATAAATTCAGTTTGAGGCAAGACTTGAAATTTGTTTTAAGACCAAACATTGACTAAAATGACCAATTTGAACTTACACAGGCACTGACTCCACACTTACCCCTTCAACCCACCTACTGTGCAATATTTAATACTTTTGATAACACTGATATTCTTTGAAATTTCATTACTGTTCAATATTTAATACTTAACATTTAATACTTCATACTTTTGATACAATCAAAATCACACAATATACAAAACATATATTATCTTTCTATTTTAATGTATAAAGCTTTTCTGAACTATTTTTATTTTATTCCCTGTTGTTACATCTTGTTGTACATGTGTATAAAAACAATAAAAGGCATTCTATTCTATTCTATTCTATTCTGAAGAATCTGTCTTTAAAGTTAAACTCCACTTTTATCAGTAGTACCTAAATTCCTTATTACTATTACAATGAATGCCATGACTGCATTAAATTCAGCACATACTACTGAAAGGGGGAATCACATGCTCAATTTAAGTCAGTTTTTCAATAACGATTTACCTGGCTCGCAACTTGGACCCAGTTTTTAATTTTGGACCACTGTGTGTTTAAGTTTAACATGCCTACACTAGGCTTTAACTGTGTGAAAGAGAACCTTCAAGTTGCATTTGGTGTTTAAACTGTTTAGAGGTCGGTAAACTCTATATTTCAGAAATCTGGTTTAAATCACTTTTTCAAAAATACAAATAAAAGCATTTGAAAAATATCAAAAATGTCTGGTAAATGGACTGGTACATGTGACGACCCTATTAAAAAAGGTAGTGTTAATTGTACACACCAAAATGATGGCTTCATCCCTCAAGGCTGCCTAATTGTGTTTTTTTTTAAGATTCCCCAGCCACTCCCTCTTCTTCATGTCAAGGGCCTACAGCCTCTTCATCAAACGTGCCTTCTTGGGCTGCTCTGCCCCACAGTGCCTTACAAATTTTTGTGGCACAGGGCATGACCTGGGGGCAGTTGGGGCACTTTTTTTTATTTGAAACCATGTTGTCTGAGAAAAAAAAAGAGAAAGTTAATTATGTATAATATAGGCTACCCATAGAAACATTCTGAATAATACACGTTATGATTTACAATCACACTATGCAAGGTTAATTTCACTCAATTTCAATGGTTAAATTGTCTTAACCAGTCACTCTTCTGAGTTTTAAACATTTCTCTGATTTTTAACTGCCATTTACACTGGGTTGGTGTGTTTGTGTGTGCGTGTGGGGGTGTATTGCCACAAAGATGGCAATATCCGAAATCCTTGTCCTTGTTGGGACATTTTTTGGTCCCCGTGAGGAAAACATCTTATAAATCATACTAATAGATATTTTTTAAATGTATAAATGTAGAATGTTTCCTGTGAGAGTAAGGGTAGGGGCAGGGGCAGTGTAGGGGGATAGAAAATACGTTTTGAACAGTATAAAAACCATTACGCCTATGGAATGTCCCCATAACATGGAAACACAACGTGTGTGTGTGTGTGTGTGGGCATGTTTTTGTGAAATATCAGGACACAAATGTGTATAATGACATGGGTATGACACAGGTATTACAAAAAGAGGGTGAAATATGAGGACGTTCCCATGTCCTCACTTTTCAAAATGCTTATAAATCACACAGGATGAGGTTTTTCACAGAAAGTAAACTGCAGTCTCCTGTGATGGGTAGGTTTAGGGGCAGGGGCAGTGTAGGGGGATAGAAAATACGGTTTGTACAGTATAAAATGCATTATGCCTATGGAATGTCCCCACATTTCACAAAAACAAACATGTGTGTGTGTGTGTGTGTGTGTGCGTGTGTGTGTGTGTGTGTGTGTGTGTGTGTGTGTGTGTGTTGCCCAGATGAGAGACAGAACATAATCCTATTGATAAAGGAAAAATGTGACAATTTCATGTATAACATTATTAAATTACATGAGATGCGAAAAGGAAGAGTTGAGAAAATGTTTGTGAACTAGTAGGCTATACTAACATGTGACATGCTAGGACATGCAATTAGCACTTTATAGGGTTTTATATCAGACAAATGGAAACACCAAAGCAATGTCACAAAAAGTTAAAATAGGGCATAAGACAGTCACTACAATACCCCAGCACGTTACATACTTGACTACACTTGCATGTATATTTCTATTAGCCTAAGCCTACCTTAATCAACGACTCCGGATAGAGGAAGTTAATGGGGAGAGCTCCGTCATCCGGATATTGTAAAAAAAAAAAAAAAAAAAAACAACTTGAGAAAAATTAAATTAAATGAATTAAAATTATTTTTATTATTTCAACAGGGCATCAGAAGAAAGGGAGCTTTAAAAAATATATTTCGGAGCTTAACTTACTGTAACAAAACTGAGCAATGCACTGTATTGCTGTTGACAAAAACACAGATTAAATGTACTTTTTTCTGTAAGATGCAGTGGTTCTTTTTTTTTAATTGAATTTTTAAAATTACAGAATTCAATTTCAAGTCCTTGACACATTACTTTTACAGATTTTTCACATTTAGTAACAATGTAGTAAAAAAATAAAATAAATAAATAAATAAAGGGCATCACAAACGTATGTTTTAGGCTGACCCGCTGGTCGCTGTCAGATTCTGTGATATGAATGTCCGCAGGCGCATTGTATTGTGGCTAATGAATAAACAGCAACATAACCCAGCTTCGAAATAATAACCGAAAAATACCTAAATAATAATACATAATTCATATACAGCACCGCCACTCCCACCACGCACTGTGCGAGGGCACCGACTTGCTGAGTGGGCACCAAAAATAGCCTAATGAAAAACTGATATTATTTCAGTATATATTATTATGCTCACACCTGACAAAGTTTGACAGTAGGAGGTATATAAAGGACTGGCTTTATTTTTAAAATCATAAAATAATTATGGTTAGGCCACCAAAATGGCTAGCAGCAGCACTGCACATATATAAACCGTGATAAGATCTCGTGAATAAATGCATTAGTGAATAAATGTTGACTAAACAGCTTCTCTGCTGCAGCCCGACTGGCAGAAAGAATCGTGCTGTTGCACGAAAGATGCATCCAGTTGAAATGCATTAGTTTAAAAAACGTGCTGCTATTAAGAAAAGAACGAAATAAACGTGTCCCTGCCACGAATAAATAGATTAAATTTCGTTACTATTTCACGAACTACCATGAGACTGAGTTGGTATACACATTATCAGAGACTTGTACACGGGTTTGTGAAATACTTGATTCTGATTGGTCAATCGCGCATTCCAGCGGTATGTTATTCCCAGATAACAACCGCCAAAGTTGAATAACACACCGCTCATCCGGGTACTACGAGTTGTCTTGACCGGTACTACTTATATGCTTAACGTGTCACTCTGCTGTCTACTGTCTGGTGCCAACTTGTGACTGAAACACTTAACTACCACGGGTTACAATGGAAGAAGACTTCAAGGTGTTTTACTCATGATTCACTCACCCTCGAGTCATCCTAGGTGTATCGACATTCTTCTTTCAGACTAATAAAATCAGAGTTATTTAAAAAGTCCTGCATAGTCCAAGCTTTATGATGGCAGTTGAAGAACTCTGTTTTTGAAGTCCATAAAAAAATGCATCATTCCGTCAACTAATGTGCTCTACACGGCTCCGGGGGGTTAATAAAGGCATTTTGTTCGATCGCATTCCATAATCTATTTATGGGAAAAGTGTTGAAAGTGCCTCTGCAGTTTAAAAGGCGAGAAGGCCCTTTCAACACTTTTTCCACAGAAGACGATCGGCCGTAGCCTGGTGTTACCAGACTCTCGTACATTTCATTTGTACATAGAGTCTGGCCACTCTCCATTGACAACCATTTACTTCCTTGAAGGCGGGTACTCTGTTGAAGTATAAAACAATTGGATCTGCCATTACCAATCGCTAACGTCTGGTCGTGACACATGTCATGTGCCGGAACCGGCAGCTACTCAGGCTGTAAACAACAACTATCCCCCATTGCAACATGGCACCATGACTTTACATAAACATACACGCCACTTTCTAAAGCCAAAAATGTTGTTATCTGTACGCATTTTGAGCTATCCGCGTGTATGTCTACACCGAAACGAACCATCATCTCCGCGTGTATGTCTACGCCGTGTGATTCCGCATGTATGTCTACGTCGAAACTAACTATTTTGTGTGTGTGTGTGTCCAAAATGTAAATGGATTTATAAACATACTAAATAATGTTTTTTTATGATAATGTAAAAATGCTAAATGTTTCTTGTGATGGGTAGGTTTAGGGGCAGTGTGTGTGTGTGTGTGTGATGGGTAGGTTTAGGGGTAGGGGCAGTGTAGGGGATAGAATGAAACGGCGTTGATAAACATGCAAAAAAGCGATTATGCGTCTTGATAGCATGCCAAAATGGCATACGAATTGGCCATTTCATGAGATCAGTCTGCCCATTGGAATGAGCAGAGCAGTGTGTGGAGATGTCTGTCAATGATAGCTGCAGGTTATGTTCGTTGAATTAAAAATAAGAGGAACAATTGTAAATTCTACATTAATATTTGACACTAAGAACAATGACTATGTTTACAGTCAACTGTCGAAGCTGGGTCTAATCATTCAAAATACACCGCTTCGGTCATGTCGCATCTGCTGCAAATGTTGTTCTGCGATTACTAGGCTACAGCGCGATACAGAATTTTTTCAGAAGTCGAAGAACGATGAGACGATGGAGACATGCCAGGGGGTAGATGCCAGTTCCGCTGACAAGAGAGACAGAGGTCCCACACCTTTGAAAACGCCAAGGGCCGTAAAAAAAGTCCAGCAAATCAACTGAAATGCCAGCGAGAAGCAGTGTGACCGAGGGTGGGAAACTAAACCAGATGTTGTTTATCTGTAAGTCTCTGTCATTCTGTCTTGTGTCACCGTGAGATTAGCCTGGTCCTGCGTGGGACACACTCAGGACTAATGTCTTTTTTACATTTGCAACATCACAACTGTCACAAGCACGCCAGGCTCCACACACTCCCACTACCGACCTGATCCATTTATCACTCTACTTTTCAATAAACTGTGCTTCTTACCATTATCCGTTCTCCGTGTCTGTCTGTCCGTAACACCAACGTTGCGGGTTTGTATTGTCTTGTTTATTAGTTTGGTGTTAGAGCAAGTCAGATAGGAGGAGAGCTAGAGCCTGTAAAGCTAACTGTTGTAGACCCTCCCCATTCAGCATACCACATACCTTTCTCTCTATGTAGATTCATCATGTGAATGTAATATTTTGTAAAGGGCTGTCCCCCACAAAAGACTCTCTCCCTCACATTTCAGGGAAACCGATGATGTATTCACATTCAGGACACTGTCAGACCAAGACATGGCTGATTTAGGTGTTGCTCCATTGTCTACCTCAGCACTTTCAAACTTATCGGCACCTCAAACATATTCAATAATATTTGACAACCTGGACTTTTACAATTCAGACGCATCATCAGTCTACCAGCCAAACAAACAAATCAATACACTGGATCAACCACATGTGTGCCATCAACAGAGTGACATCCGACATAGCGCAGGAATGCCATAGCGCCAGAAATTAAAGTAATCGCTACATTACGATATGTGGCAACTGGGAAAATGCAACAATGCAGCAGTGATGATTTAGGTCTGTCACAACCTTCTGTAAGTAGAGTGATCACACAAACAATTACAGCACTTTCAGAACCTCATATTGTGTCACAGTTCATTTCATTTCCACTGGACATTCCCACCTTTCAGGCTCAAAAAACTGCATTTATGAATATAGCAGGCTTCCCTGGTGTTATTGGAATAATCGATGGAACCCACATCCGAATTATTGCACCGTCGGAAGACGAGGACATTTATGTTAATAGAAAGAGGTACCACAGCATAAACGTTCAAGTTGTTTTCAGTGCAGATTATCAGATTTGAGACATTGTTGCTCAATGGCCCGGCGCAACACATGATGCCAGGATACTGGCAGAGTGGCCTGAGACAACTGTTTGAAGGACGTCGTGTTCCACCAAATAGCCACTTGTTAGGGGACAGTGGTTATCCTTGTAAACCATGGCTCCTCACACCTTACCTCCGTCCTGACCAGGGGTCGCAGTTAAATTACAACAGGTAATAGTGACAGCATACAATTAATATGTGTGGAACAAAAAATGTGTTGCAGTAGTATTTGTAGGCTACATCCATAAATAACCAGTATGGTTTGAAAATTTGCACTGAATTCTGTTAATTTTCATTAACTCACAGAGCACACAAGAAAACACGAGCTGTAGTTGAGCGAGGTATTGGTCAACTGAAGAGACACTTTCACATTTTGAATGGAGAGGTGCGACTGGCACCAGGAAAGGTCTGCAAAGTGATAGCAGTCTGTGCAGTGCTCCATAACATCTGTAAAGCTAGACAAATTGCAGACCCTCCCAAGGACACTCACGCTGATGAAGAGGATGATGAAGAATACCCTCCACAAGGGAGGGATCTGTCTCAAAGTGGGAATCCCTACAGAGCCCAGTTTACCAATTTGCATTTCATGTAAGTTACAGTGAATGCATTATAAATATCGTGACTAAACAGACACACCAGAAGTAAAATTTTAATGAGAAAGAAATTATGAAGACACAAAATAAATCATTTGTAATTCATTTTATTTTTGAGTGGCTCTATTTTTAGTTTGTAGTACACCTTCTTTAAATGGAGTACTATTTTCTTCTACTGGACATCCATCAGTAGCTCAAGTTTTTTTCTCTATTAGGGAAGGTGTTGGGGCAGTTGCGGTGGCAGCAGAAGTCAGGGAATGAGGCACTTCGGGCCGACGGTCCCCATTCCTCTACTGAAGGCTCTGTGCTGCTGAAAGGAGAAGCCATTTAATCTGCCATTTAATTTTTTACGCCAATTTGTTTTTGTTCGGTTCATATAATGCCAGATAGAAATATGAGAAATTGGCTTGACTATGTTTAATAAAATGGGTTGTCATATTGCGTTACTTGGCTCTTGGTTTATTTCAATTACCATTTTTTGTAATTCGACCAGCTGAATCATTGAGCTGTTTGTGCCCTCCTTCAAACCGCTAATACTCGTTTCTGAGTGACCTAAGATTTTGAGCACGGTTTCGGCTATGTGTGTGTGTATGAGTGAGAGAGAACGGTAAAATATAACAATTTGCGCTTGTAATTTCAAAGTGAAGGCTTAGAATAGACCCTATACTTAAAAGCGCTCATTTTTTCCCCTTTTTGGACAACCAACTAATCACAGTCTTCAAAAGACTGTGTCAGTAGCAACGGGGCCAGCCCCGCCTGTTCACTAAGATAAAAGGTTTTGTATTTTCCTTGCTCAGAGTTGCTCTCAGGTCAGTCCCGAATAGCTCTTGAGCTAAGACTTCCACGTAAAAATTTTTAAGCTAAGTAAGGAGTTTTCTGAGAGGACTCTTAAAATCTTTATGAATATGGGCCCAGATGTTTCATATAGTCTTTTAATAACTGTTATGTGATTCACAGGTGCAGCAATGCTAAAAAAGGCCCACATGCTACATACAACGCCTACAAACAGTTTGTGCAGATTGACACAACAGCACTTTTCCTTGCGGCAGCAATAGAACATTTCCATTTGGATAATGTCACAGATTTGTATCTGTTAAATTATGTTTAAAGAATTACATCAAGGAATTAAACATTATTTTTGGCTTGCATTTAGGTACAATGTCACAGCCACTCCTGGTGGGGTAGTACCAGACCACATCCAGCAAGAATCTGCTGAACAGAAGAGGGCCTGGCTATAGAGACCTGCACTCTCGCGAGAGTAGAGTGGGGCCCAGCAAAACCGAGTGCGGCGCGGGACAATATTTGATGGTTGAATGCAGATGCGGGTGGCAAGATATTATTGTGTGCGAGTTGCGGGAAAATAAAATGATTTGCGGGGACTCCTGCAAAGTAGAAATATCTAACAAAATTAAATAACTAGAAACAAATAAACCGTTATTTTTAATTAAATAAAAACGATTTACAGGCGCATGGTCGGAAGCTAACTCTCGCGTGGTTCATAGGCGCGGAACAGCCTACCATACAGTGGCAAATTAAGTAGGCTAGTCGTTGGCTACATTTTTTCTTTTTTTTAATTCAGTATTTTTATTTATTTTGCTAAACATTTTAAATTGGTCTATTTTGTTATTGAGAAATAAGGAATTTTTTGCTGTTTAATGTTTGAAGGAATTGTTAAAAGCAAAGAAACCAATATTGGCCCTAGGCTACTTTTCCCTTGATCATGAAATAAATCCAGGTTTATTACTATTATATAATATATTAGGCTATAATATTGCTTAATTATTATAGGTATTTTTTTATGTACATTTCTTTTTTTTTTTTTTTACTGTATTTCTATGTTCTAAGTTCCTTGTTAGTGTTCATCCATTTCATTAAACACAAATAAAACGATAATTTGCTTACTTACAGGCAGAATATGCAATGTGTTTAAAAAAATTACGTAAACGTTTACCAGCGGTATTTTGTGGGCGGGAGCGGGAGAACACGCTGAAAAGGAGATGCTCCCTTGTCGTGAGCCAGGTTGCACCAAAGTGTTCATTCATAAAAAAGCCAGAGAGATCCACGAAAAGAAAGTCCACAATCTTGTGGTGGCGTCTATGCCAGTTGCTGAGCCTGCTTCCTCTGGTTTGAGTAACTACAAAAAAAGAGCACACTGAGCCAAGGCTTAGCTTTGGATTTCTACTTTTTGATATGTTTGCTGCGGTCAAAGAGGGAGATGGAGAGCACTTGATAAGACTGTACAAAGTGGCACTACTTATTTACAAGGCATACGGACACACTCAATTTGCCTACAGCACTTTCCTCTTAACAGTACAAGTCAATGCAATACTGTCCCCTCGAGTTGCACATGATGTAACCTGGAACTGATTCTGGAATAGCAGGGGTGGAAAAGGGAAAAACAGACCTCTTGATCTGCACCTCGAGCATCTCAACAACTTTCTTAAATCATTTTTTTTGAGGAACAAAGGCACTAACCTTACAGAGCATTCAGCTGACAGGGTCAGCAGGTCTTCTGGTGTATTATGGACACAGCAGACAGAGAGCTGCAGCTATCCCAGCCTAGCATCCACTATGCAGCTGATCTCAAAAACAACATTTTAACTGTACTTGAGGTATTTAGGAAGACAGAAGTTTTCAAGCACCAACCAGGAAGACACTTCTCTGCATTCCCTAACTTTGACAGAAACATTCTGTCCAAGCTAAATTATAAGGATTTATGGCAATGGATACATTCCAGGCTGAAAGAGTGGAGGGCTGTAGCACTTCAATCAGTTATTTGTCTGATTTGCAATGGTCCAGCTTTGAAGCTTGGAATGATAGTTAAATAGTTTGTGTAATTTACAGATAATGAGTAAATATTTAAATGTATATACATTAATTTTCCTTATATATAATGATGTTAGTACTTTTTGGTTAAAGAATTTGTAATGAATATCCTAACTGCATTTGCAGAGGTATAATAAACAACACTTTTTCATAGAATGTTTTATACCTTCTTTTATACCTTAATTATGGTCATACAAGTATGTTTGAACACTTATTTTGTTTAGTAAAGTTTTGTAGAAAAACACAAATTACAACTAAACCCAACAATATATACAGTATTGTTCAAAATAATAGCAGTACAATGTGACTAACCAGAATAATCAAGGTTTTTAGTATATTTTGTATTGCTACGTGGCAAACAAGTTACCAGTAGGTTCAGTAGATTCTCAGAAAACAAACAAGACCCAGCATTCATGATATGCACGCTCTTAAGGCTGTGCAATTGGGGTATTAGTTGAAAGGTGTGTGTTCAAAAAAAATAGCAGTGTCTACCTTTGACTGTACAAACTCAAAACTATTTTGTACAAACATTTTTTTTTCTGGGATTTAGCAATCCTGTGAATCACTAAACTAATATTTAGTTGTATGAGCACAGTTTTTTAAAACTGCTTGACATCTGTGTGGCATGGAGTCAACCAACTTGTGGCACCTCTCAGCTGTTATTCCACTCCATGATTCTTTAACAACATTCCACAATTCATTCACATTTCTTGGTTTTGCTTCAGAAACAGCATTTTTGATATCACCCCACAAGTTCTCAATTGGATTAAGGTCTGGAGATTGGGCTGGCCACTCCATAACATTAATTTTGTTGGTTTGGAACCAAGACTTTGCCTGTTTACTAGTGTGTTTTGGGTCATTGTCTTGTTGAAACAACCATTTCAAGGGCATGTCCTCTTCAGCATAGGGCAACATGACCTCTTCAAGTATTTTAACATATGCAAACTGATCCATGATCCCTGGTATGCGATAAATAGGCCCAACACCATAGAAGGAGAAACATGCCCATATCATGATGCTTGCACCTCCATGCTTCACTGTCTTCACTGTGGCTTGAATTCAGAGTTTGGGGGTCATCTCACAAACTGCCTGTGGCCCTTGGACCCAAAAAGAACAATTTTACTCTCATCAGTCCACAAAATGTTCCTCCATTTCTCTTTAGGCCAGTTGATGTGTTCTTTGGCAAATTGTAACCTCTTCTGCACATGCCTTTTTTTTAACAGAGGGACTTTGCCGTGGATTCTTGAAAATAGATTAGCTTCACACAGACGTCTTCTAACTGTCACAGTACTTACAGGTAACTCCAGACTGTCTTTGATCATCCTGGAGGTGATCATTGGCTGAGCCTTTGCCATTCTGGTTATTCTTCTATCCATTTTGATGGTTGTCTTCCGTTTTCTTCCATGTCTCTCTGGTTTTGCTCTCCATTTTAAGGCATTGGAGATCATTTTAGCTGAACAGCCTATCATTTTTTGCACCTCTTTATAGGTTTTCCTCTCCAATCAACTTTTTAATCAAAGTATGCTGTTCTTCTGAACAATGTCTTGAACGACCCATTTTCCTCAGCTTTCAAATGCATGTTCAACAAGTGTTGGCTTCATCCTTAAATAGGGGCCACCTGATTCACACCTGTTTCTTCACAAAATTGATGACCTCAGTGATTGAATGCCACACTGCTATTTTTTTTGAACACACCCCTTTCAACTAATTCAACTAATTGCCCAATTGCACAGCCTTAAGAGCGTGCATATCATGAATGCTGGGTCTCATTAGTTTTGGAGAATCTACTGAACCTACTGGTAACTTGTTTGCCACGTAGCAATAAAAAAATATACTAAAAACCTTGATTATTCTGGTTAGTCACATTGTACTGCTATTATTTTGAACAATACTGTACAACTGACACACCAAACATGTTCCAGCACAAGTACACAAAGGGGTTCAAAGTGTTCTGTTCATCACAAGAATCACTGTATTTACAGTTTGGACTCTGAGCTACTGACATGGCATTTGAGTACATCTTCAACAACAGAATCATCATCATCGGCATTGTCAAAGTAGTTACTGTAATAGAGATCTGGGTCAGTTAAATACCCCCCTGAATCATATTGCAGATACACATCAATAAAATGGTCAACACTGCATCCACCAGTTGCTGACTGAAACCAGTGCAAGCTGCATGTGAGGTGTACAGTCGATTAGAGGAATTGATTAAACTACCCCTGTAGTCATTCAGCAAATCTGCAATCATGCACATGCCTAGTTCTCTGATTAATTGGTTCATCTTCAATCTGTCCATAATTTGGCGTAGGTTCTTTACATGTGCCAGATGAACAAGAGCAAACAGTCTGACAGTTTGTACAACAGAGATGGTGTGCCTCTACATGGCTGGGTTCAGCTTCAAAATGTGCATAGAGACATTTCCTAAAACATGTGTTTTTGCAACAGCAAGCAGTTGTTTTACTTCTTCATCCATCTTGAAATACTGTCCGGTGTTGTAGAGGATGGCATGTGATGGCTGAACATGCCATCCTCAGGCATGTTCCCCCCTCAGTGAAGCCAACACTCTCTCCTTGTTTTGGGGGAGGGTTTTGCTGTGGTACATGCCAATCAGGAGGTTGTCACTTTTACAGTCCGGATCACAGCCTACCCAGGGATGTCCTTGCAGTTCAGCCTTTAAGTATGGGAAAACTCGCCCCACTAATTTCAGCGTTTGGCAGTAAATGAAAACAGGTTGCATGGTTGAGCCCTTGTCTTTTACATGTTGAACTATCCAGTCTAGGCATTTCATGTTTTGGCTAGGCACCTTGCACAATCCAAGATGAATGTTAGTCTTATTGGGACAAGCAATGATTTGAACAGCATTGTCCATATGGAGCAGTCCGAGGACTCTGCTCCTGGACTTGATGTCAGCTGAGGCAGTCAGCACCAAAACAGGTGTACCTGGGAGTATGAAAAAATTATAAGATAAACACTTGCCCCCTTTTATAGCATACCAAACAAGTTGTCAAGTGTTTGTTTTATAGGCTATGGCAGGGAGGACTTAATAAACAGCACTATGAACATGAATGCAAAAAAATCGAGGTAATAACGCAATTATGTTTCATTAGAGGGACAGTAACTAATCATTGCAACAGAGAGTATCCATAGACAGATTATTGACGTTATAATAGCATTCAAATGATATACAGGGGTTAAAGTGAAAAACAAATCCTGCGCCTGAACTGTTTAACGGGGGGGTTCTTCAGCTAGTTTTCTACACAGGGTGACCAGTGGCTGCGAAATGTGCACAAACGTATTTTTAAGTCGCAGACACGGTCAGCCATAAACCGCGTTTCCATTACTCTTCAAAATGCGCACATTGAAATTGCGAATTGAATATACGCTTAATGGAACAACAAAATACGCATCAATTTCGCAAAAACTCTCATATATCGCAAAAAAAGTTTTTACGGCGGTGGTTTTTCAGGCAATTCGAAAAAGGACATTTTTCGCAAAACTGCAATGGAAACAGTTTTTTGGCATTTACAGGTCACCTGGCGTACTGAGACGCATTGGTGCTCCATAGGGCCTAGCCTACATATTATTTTTTCCACTCAATTATGTTTTTTCCCCCTGTAATAACGAGATGTTATGTCGTAAGAACAACGACATAACCTATATCAGTCTGGCGACTAAACAAAAAACCAAAAAATTGACTAGCCAATGGCGATTCTATTGCCAAGGTTTGCGTAGAAGGTTGTGCTCACTTTACATAATCAACATATGAAATTTAAAAAATAATAATATTGACGTTTTAGGCTAATAGTTAAAACATAACTAACTACGAAACAACATAGGGTACGTTTTCTATAACCCTCTGTCTGATGAAAGTGCAACGCATTCTGATCGATTTTTCCTTTATGACAACTCAGAATGCTCCGTAATTTTTATCCATACAGATAAGTGCAAGATATAATTATAAACTACAAACTGTCTACTTTTATTTCTGTACTTTTTTTTTTTAATCCCTCACGACCGCAAGCCGGAGATCCGGCACGGTGCCGGAATACTTTAAGCCCTGGATATATTAGGTAAACACAGAGGGCAGTGCATTCAACTCACCCTCCTTGGTGATAGATCTCAGGTCTCTCAAGCTTGGCAAAACTGTCTCAGAATGCCGACTCGCCTTTGGAAGCCTCGCACACTTGAGTGAAACAAAATAGGGTGTATAATATTCCTCGTGAATCTAATATCATAAGTTTGAATGATAAATGACAACATTTAGCCTAAGCTATCGAGTATGCAATAACAGCCCTACTTACAGTTTGTTTTTTAACCTTATTAAGTGCTAACTTACCATTTGTATGTAACATGGACCTTGTCCACGACGATACCAATGAGATTGTCCTGGTATATGGTTGAGGCTAGCATTCGTCTCCATTTGTTGTTCAGCAACCAGGACTCGGGGCTCCCGAACACCAGGCTCAAGCATCCATCCAAAATATCACGGTCATCATGAACGCCAAGCTGCCCAGCACGAACTCCCAACTAGCCTCCTACCCTTGGTCCTCCATTAGAGCAACAAGAGAGGAGACGACAACAACTATCAGCTTAGCATGGCTTGCTTTCGCCTTTGCCAACTCCTTTTCAAACTTTTCCCGAACCCCGTGGGGAGGAGGGCCACAACATCATGGCCACCAAGAAAACTCAGCAAAGCTTGCTCTTGCTTTAACCTCTGGATATTCGGCAGCGTTGCCACAACTCACCAAATAACTCCGCTGGCATTTTTCGCCGCCGCCATTACTGAACCACAACTTTAGCGCACAACATCAACATGGTCGCTCTCAGCCACTCCCTCTGTTCGCTGATTGGACCGGTAAAAAATTGTTCGGAGAAAATGCAAGTCTCTACCGCAGTCCCAGACGTAGTACTTAAGGAAAATGAAAATTGAGCGGAAGTACGTAGGAAGGCGGAGCCAGGCTAGATTGGCCAGAGATTTAAGTTTTAATTATGGACATTTTTCTTACACAAATGTTATTTAAATATAACTATGATTTTATTCATCTGAAAGAAGAATGTCATTTACACCTAGGATGACTTGAGGGTGAGTAATTCTTGGGCTAATTTTTATTTATCGTGTATTTATTTGGTTACATATTTTATCTGACAATACGGAGTATGTTCATACCGGACTGCCTGATATGCATATTTTGCTGTGCATACATCATAAAATATAGCCTCCTCCATCATAACTCTTATTTTCCATTCAAGAGCTCCCTCCGTTTCTCTGACTGAAATGATAACACTATACTGGGACTGGAGAGAGCACTCAAAGCTCCTCAGATGGTTAAAAATATGGGTTTTAAATCTTTAAGCAAAACACAAAAAGGCAAACACTTATGTTCATTTAGCAATCGTTATAGTTTCCAGTCTGGTTATGTATTTTAGTTGATACAGATTTATACTTATGTTGACTTTCAAAATAGTGACTAGTTCATTCTTCATTCGGCTGATCAATACATTGAGTCTAATTCTAACTCTGGCTTCTTTAATCCTCTCATAGTCACTGGACATGAATTGGGAATTCAGGCCTCTAAAGTTTTAGTACCATAACAATAATCAACACATTATATATTATAGATCATAACCTAGATGTGCTGTGTTTGACAGAAACCTGGCTAAAACCTGACGACTACATTACTTTAAATGAGTCCACTCCCCAAGATTATTGTTATAAACACGAGCCGCGTCTGAAAGGAAAAGGGGGAGGTGTTGCTGTAATTTATAATGATAACTTCAGTATTACTCAGAAGTCTAGTTTCAAATATAATTCTATTTGATATTTTGAAATATTTTGAAGTTTTGCTGCTTTATGTAACATTGTGTAGTGTAAATGATAAATCCCGTTTGACATTTGTGTTGGCTACTGTATACAGGCCACCAGGGCACAATACAGACTTTATCAAAGAATTTGCTGGTTTTCTATCAGAGTTAGTACTGGCTGCAGATAAAGTACTAATTGTTGGTGATTTTAATATCCATGTTGACAATGAAAAAGACGCATTGGGATTGGCATTTAAAGACATTCTAAACTCTATTGGAGTTAGACAACACGTATCTGGACCCACTCATCGCCTTAATCATACTTTAGATCTAATACTGTCACATGGACTAAATGTTGATACCATTAAAATTCTGCAGCAGAGCGATGACATCTCAGATCATTACCTAATATCATGTATACTTAATATAGCTAAGGCTGCAAAGCCATCCTCGCTTCAAATATGGCAGGACTATAACCGCTGCGACTAAAGATTGCTTTATACATAATCTTCCTCATCAGTTCCATCTCCTCAGATTTACAGATAGCCAAGAGGAACTTGATGTTGCAACAGAAACTACTGACTCTCTCTTTACTAGCACTTTAGACATAGTTGCTCCTCGGCGCTTAAAGAAGATTAAAGCAAATAATCCAACGCCGTGGTACAACGAGCACACTCGGGCCCTTAAAACAGCAGCCAGAAAAATGGAGCGCAGCTAGAAGAAAACAAAACTGGAGGTTTTTCGCAATTTGTGGAAAGAGAGCATGATTGCATACAGAAAGGCCATAAAAACTGCTATATCTGCTTATTTCTCAACTCTTTTAGAAGAAAACAAACACAACCCTAGGTATTTATTCGATACAGTGGCTAAATTAACAAAGGATAAAGCTTCAACTTCTGACATTTGTAAACAACACAGCAGTAATGACTTTATGAACTTCTTTACTAGTAAGATTAATAACATTAGGAATAAAATTATAACCATGCAGCCGTCTACTACAGTATCACATCAGACAGAACATTGTAGTCTCACTGAGGAAAAATTACACTCATTCACTGCTATAGGAGGAGAAGAATTGGCTAAACTTGTTAAATCATCAAAATCAACAACATGTATGCTTGACCCTATACCGACTAGGCTATTAAAAGAGATGCTTCCAGAGGTCATAGATCCTCTGCTTAATATTATTAATTCATCCTTGACATTAGGATATGTACCAAAAACTTTTAAGTTGGCTGTAATTAAACCACTTAATAAAAAAAACGCAACTTGATCCTAAAGAATTAGTCAATTACAGACCAATCTCGAATCTACCGTTTCTATCAAAAATATTAGAAAAGGCAGTGTCTTCACAATTATGTTCCTTTTTAGAAAGAAATTGTATATGTGAGGATTTCCAGTCAGGATTTAGACCGTATCATAGTACTGAGACTGCTCTAATTAGAGTTACAAATGATTTACTCTTATCATCTGATCGTGGTTGTATCTCTCATTAGTGTTACTCGATCTTAGCGCTGCATTCGATACTATCGATCACAATATTCTTTTGAATAGACTCGAAAATTATGTTGGCATTAGTGGAACTGCATTGGCATGGTAAAAATCTTACTTATCTGACCGTTATCAGTTTGTAGCAGTAAATGAAGAGATGTCACACCGATCACAAGTTCAGTATGGAGTACCGCAAGGCTCAGTGTTAGGACCGTTGCTTTTCACCCTGTATATGCTACCACTGGGAGATATCATTAGGAAGCATGGCGTTAGTTTTCATTGTTATGCTGATGATACTCAGCTCTATATTTCTTCACACCCTGACGAAACTTACCAATTCACAAGATTAACGGAATGCAGAGCTGATATTAAAAATTGGATGAATAGTAATTTCCTGCAACTTAATTCAGATAAAACTGAATTTTTAATTATTGGACAGAAAAGCTCCACAAGTAGTGCCCTAGAATACTGTCTAACCCTCGATGGCTGCTCTGTCAAGTCCTCGCGTCAGTGAGGAACCTGGGTGTGCTCTTTGATACCAATCTTTCGTTTGAAAGCCACGTTTCTAGCATCTGTAAAACTGCATTCTATCATCTTAAAAATATATCTAAATTACGTCACATGCTTTCAATGCAAAATGCTGAACAATTTGTACATGCGTTCATGAGCTCAAGGCTAGATTATTGTAATGCTCTACTGGGTGGTTGCCCTGCTCGCATAATAAATAAACTCCAGCTGGTCCAAAACGCAGCAGCTCGAGTTCTTACTAGAACCAGGAAGTACGATCATATTAGTCCAGTTCTGTCAACACTGCACTGGCTCCTATTAAACATCGCATACATTTTAAAATCTTGCTTATTACTTATAAAGCAATAAATGGTTTAGCTCCCAGTACTTAAGCGAGCTCTTAACGCATTATACTCCATCACGCCAATTGCGGTCTCTAAACTCTGGCCAGTTGAAAATACCTAGAATATCTAAATCAACTGCAGGCGGTCGATCCTTTTCCTATTTAGCACCTAAACTCTGGAACAGTCTTCCTAGCATTGTTCGGGAAGCAGACACACTCTGTCAGTTTAAATGTAGACTAAAAACACATCTCTTTACTCTGGCATACACATTTTTAACTTTCTTTATTCAAATCAAATGACTGATTGTTAGGCTGCATTAACTAGGTCAGGAACCGGGAACACTTCCCATAACACCTGATGTACTCGTTACATCATAAAAGAGTCGCATCCACACTAATGTTAGTCTCTCTGTTTATCCCGAGGTTTACTGCAGTCGGCGGATCCAGGCCGTGTCCGGATCGGATGGTGGACCTGCATCTGGACATGACCAGCTCATCCTGGAGTGTCTGCTGAGACCGTGTCCATTAGTGTCTCCTCTGAATTTGCCTCACCGAACGTCATCCTCAATTAACCCGTCTCCAGCGCAATAACTCCGATCTTTCAAGTATTCATATTCTTGTGTAATCGACGCGCCATCCTAAATGAACCCGTCTCGTGTGTCATACCCAAAATTTCGAATATTCCTATCTAATATGATTTATGACCTGCAAGGTTGCCAGAGTAATAATTATACACTGTTAATAATAGGCCAGAGGAGAACTGGCACCCCAACTGAGTCTGGTTTCTCCCAAGGTTTATTTTTCTCCATCATGCCCTGATGGAGTTTTGGTTCCTTGCCACTGTCGCTTTGGCTTGGCTTGCTCAGTTGGGGACACTCAAATTATGATCCAAGTTACTCAACTAAATATACAAATAGAATTTATTAATTTGGTCATATATAATTCTATAAACTATCCAAATTAAACTAGCCAAATCAAATTTTGTTGCAATGTTGTCCTGTTTAACACTGTGAAGCTGCTTTGAAACAATCGTCATTGTAAAAGCGCTATATAAATAAAGTTGATTGATTGATTGATTGATTATACAGTCTCTCAAACATGAGGCATCAACAAGGTGCTGAAAGCATTCTTTAGAAACGTTGGCCCATATTGATAGGATAGCATCTTGCAGTTGATGGAGATTTGTGGGATGCACATCCAGGGCATGAAGCTCCCACCACATCCCAAAGATGCTCTATTGAGTTGAGATCTGGTGTCTGTGTTCATGTTCAAGAAACCAATTTGAAATTATTCAAGCTTTGTGACATGGTGCATTATCCTGCTGGAAGTAGCCATCAGAGGATGGTACATGGTGGTCATAAAGGGATGGACATGGTCAGAAACAATGCTCAGGTAGGCCGTGGCATTTAAACGATGCCCAACTGGTACTAAGGGGCCTAAAGTGTATCAAGAATACATCCCCCACACCATTACACCACCACCACCAGCAGTGGGTTAGGCATGCTAACAAGGACTAACAAGGCATGATGGATCCATGTTCTGTTTACGCCAAATTCTGACTCTACCATCTAAATGTCTCAACAGAAATCGAGAACAGGCAACAATTTTCCAGTCTTCAACTGTCCAATTTTGGTGAGTTCGTGCAAACTGTAGCCTCTTTTTCCTATTTGTAGGGGAGATGAGTGGTACCCGGTGGGATCTTCTGCTGTTGTAGCCTATCCGCCTCAAGGTTGTGCACGTTGTGGCTTCACAAATGCTTTGCTGCATACCTCGGTTGTAACAGTTGTATTTCAGTCAAAGTTGCTCTTCTATCAGCTTGAATCAGTCGGCCCATTCTCCTCTGACCTCTAGCATCAACAAGGCATTTTCGCCCACAGGAATGCTGCATACTGGATGTTTTTCCCTTTTCACACCATTCTTTGTAAACCCTAGAAATTGTGCGTGAAAATCCCAGTACTGAGCAGATTGTGAAATACTCAGACTGGCCCGTCTGGCACCAACAACCATGCCACGCTTAAAATAGCTTAAATCACCTTTCTTTCCCATTCTGACATTCAGTTTGGAGTTCAGGAGATTGTCTTGACCAGGACCACACCCTAAATGCATTGAAGCAAATGCCATGTGATTGGTTGATTAGATAATTGCATTAAATTAGAAATTGAACAGGTGTTCCTAATAATCCTTTAGGTGAGTATATAAAAACAGTTCTCTCATTCATGAATACTCATGTGGTACTTAAGGGCTATGTTATACCTAAAACCTTTCCCACAGTGCCCACATGTAAACGGCTTCTATCCAGTGTGAATGATCATGTGTAGGTTAAGGTTTCCTTTTCGGTTGAAACTCTCTCCACACTGTTGGCAGGTGAACGACTTCTCTCCAGTGTGAACTCTTATGTGGACTATAAAGTGTTTTTTTCGACTGAAACTCTTTCCACACTGAGGACATGTATAGGGTTTCTCTCCAGAGTGAAGTCTCTTGTGTCTGTTAAGGTTTACTTGATGTCTGAAACTCTTTCCACGCTGTTGGCAGGGTAGGGTTTCTCTCTAGTGTGAGTTCTCATGTGCCGGTTAAGGATTCCTTTTTGGTTGAAACATTTTCCACAATTTTGGCAGATGAACGGCTTTTCTCCAGTGTGAACGGTCATGTGTTGGTTAAGGCTTCCTTTTCGTTTGAAACATTTTCCACATTGTTGGCAGGTGAACGGCTTTTCTCCAGTGTGAACTTTCATGTGTAGGTAAAGGCTTCCTTTTTGGTTGAAACATTTTCCACATTGTTGGCAAGTAAACGGCTTCTCTCCAGTGTGAATTCTTATGTGGTCTTTAAAGAGTTGTTTTTTACTGAAACTCTTTCCACACTGAGGGCATGTGTAAGGCTTCTCTTCAGAGTGAACTCTCATGTGTCTGTTAACGTTTCCTTTATGCTTGAAACTCTTTCCACACTGTTGGCAGGTGTAAGGCTTCTCTCCAGTGTGAACTCTCATGTGGACTGTAAGGTTTGATTTACAGCTGAAACTCTTTCCACACTGTTGACAGGTGAAATTAATTGTAGTTCCCTTATTTTTAGCCTTTTTTTTTGACAAAGTACTTTTAGCCTGTGAGCAACTAAAAGGTTTTTCCCTTGTTGTGAAATAATTATTCTTAAATTGATCTTTCTCTTCCATTTGATTCAGTACTTCACTCTCCTCTTTCAGCACCGTCAGGTCTAAGGCAAAAAGAGACAAATGCAAATTTAATGGCACAAAGCAACAGACAACAAAACATTACGACAAAGTATCAAAACCAACATACAACTAGTTTAAATTCCCATGCGCATTGCACTGGGAGGGAAAAGGAGACAGAGTGTGGAAGGCCCACATTTTCATCTTCCCCATGAGCTTTAGCCAATGTCTCACGAGCTAGCACACACGTTTTCTAAAGTTGATTATGGAATTGACTGACAATCTGACACATTTGTTTTGAGTCCTAAATGCCTAACATTCTCTCTTGTAGAACTGTCAGTGGTCCTCTCACAATATGGCCAAAGACCAGCTCTGATGGGCTGAACTTGAGACTCCTTCAACGTTTCACAGATAGATAAAAAAAAAGCAAAGGAACACCTTCATCCCACACAGACCATGTCTCGATGGAGATTAGGAAATACCTAAGCATTGCTTTTAAGGTCTGATGGAACCCCTGACTCTCTGGATGATAAGCACTAGATATGTGAATTGGAGTGATTTAAAAACTTGAGCACACAAATTAGATAGAAAATTAGACCCTGATCAGTCATGACAATTCTCGGTAGACCAAAAGTGGTAAAGAACTTTGTTAAAGCTTTAACAACTTCTCGGGATGTGATTTTACAGAGTGGAATTCATTCCGGGTATCTGGTAGCTGTGACAATAAAAACTGGTTACCAAGTAGGGTCATGAATTAACAACGATACAGAAACAGAATGGGTTAACATGGAACATTGATCTCAACAGGTTTGGGGATGGATGAAAGGAGCGAGGACTCATAAAACAAACAGAAACATCCCTGAGGGGGAAAACAAGGCTTGACTAGAACTCAACTTGACTTGACACAAGAAGCAGGAAAACACGAAGCAGATGCAATGAGAAAAACCGACAAACCAAGACTGCAAACACAAGGAGAATAAATAGGGAAGCAAACAAAAAGAGAGTAACGAGGGAAGACAGGTGGGACAAATGAACCAATAATCAGGAAACAAGATGGGCGGGGTTAGACAATGGACAGGAGAGCACATGGCACAAGGAAACACGAGATAAGCCATGTGCTCACACCAAACATGACAAACACAAGCACATGGCCAGCAGAGACAAATTACAAGCCATGTGCTCACTCAAAGACAAGAAAAACACAGGAGTGCCAGAGCTCTGTCACAAAACAATGAATAAACTAGACCGAAGTTTCAGAACCCTGATAGATATTTACCAAATGCCCCATTGTCAACATTAGCCTTTATGACATCCCAATCTCAAAAAAAGATGCAAATAAAAAATATCTGGGTTAAGTTAACTCTGAGAGATTGTACAACAGTTAATAAAAGGAAGTGGTAATCATATCAAGAGCCTTGTCTATAGCAGATAACCCTGAGTTTTTACCCTCCAGCAGGATGGTACTGAGTTGGGTTTTATCGTAATTTATCAGTTATTTGAGGGAAGTACATTGCATTCATTCTCTGAAACATTTATGTTATCATCAAGTGACTTCTTTCAGTAACTACAAATAAGAAACTATATCAACTCATAATGACAAGGAAAATATTATGGAAGCCCCAACTAATGCGGAACAATATTTAATTGATATAAAGAAGTAATATATTTTACATTAAAGTCATACGTTGCACATATATAGCTAAATATTACTTGGATATACAAAATATTACTAAAATAAAGACAAAAATGGGAGTCTGAAATAAATGAAGTGATTGAGGACGAGACATGGGAAAGTATACAGTGGGTACGGAAAGTACTCAGACCCCCTTACATTTTTCACTCTTTGTTATATTCCAGCCATTTGCTAAAATCATTGAGCATCTCTGGAGAGACCTGAAAATGGCTGTTTACCAACATTTACCATCCAACCTGACAGAACTGGAGAGGATCTGCAACGAGGAATGGCAGAGGATCCCAAAATCCAAGTGTGAAAAGCTTGTTGCATCTTTCCCAAAAACTCATGGCTGTATTAGATCAAAAGGGTGCTTCTACTAAATACTAAGCAAAGGGTCTGAATACTTAAGACCATGTGATATTTCAGTTTTTTTTTTTTAATAAATCTGCAAAAATATTAACAATTCTGTGTTTTTCTGTCAATATGGGGTGCTGTGTGTACATTAATGAGAGAAAAAAAATAAACTTAAATGATTTTAGCAAATGGCTGCAATATAACAGAGTGAAAAATATAAGGGGGTCTGAATACTTTCTGTACCCACTGTAAGTTTAGAATGTCATTAGAACAACATTTGTGCTTTTTTTTAATCACTGTATTCATTACACTGTATTTAGCAAAAACTGGGCTACCATAATATGAGCAACATATATGTACATGCTTGTATTTGAGAGAATAATGTTTATGCATGGTTTAAAAAAAAAAAAGCAAGTCACTGAATTAAGGCCACAAAACACAATAGATATGAGTCCTGATTTGTCAAACTGATGTGAGAATCATTGTTCCTGCTCATTCACATAAAACCACACATTGATTTAAATTTTGTAAGACACTTTTTCTTTACAAAGTCCAGATGTGAAGAGGCCTGAATGATCATAATTAATGTTGTGATTTATACCTGAGGAGACAATAGAACCCATAATGAGATGCATAATGAATGAGAATAATGAATAAGGAATATGACAGAAAGCTAAGCAACAGGACAAAATAAATATATTTTGTTGTAGTTTATTTTGAATGTAGTCAACAAAGGCACATTACAAATGCCTTTTATATTTTAAATTATCAAAAGATTTGACTACTATTTTTAATAAAACTTGTTACATTGAACATAATTCAGTATTCAGTAAATACAAATAACTGAATTATTGGTAATTATAAATGTTATAAGTTAAATATTTTGGATTTAAAACAACAATGCATTGCAATTAAGATTTCAAAGAGTATAGGGTCAATTCGGGTTGATTTGGACACTGCTGTGCAATGCATGATTGTGCCAGCGCTAAGGCTATTGTTTGCTATATTTGCTTCTTGTTGATTAAATCCAGGCAATTGGCTGAGGAAACAATGATTACAATTAAGATACAATTTATACAAAACGAATTCACTTTAAAGAAAGACTTTCTACAAAACAAAACCTAATTAATTGGTCAAAATCTTGGTCAAAATCTGCCAATGCAAATAAAGGACTAACACAATCATATTACATGCTCAAAAGGTTTGCCTATGACTGAACTGGGATTAACTTCTTAATCCGCCAGTAGAGACACGACGCAAGTGGTCGTGTCTCTACTTTTATTCACTTTTGTTTTATACAAACTATTCAATCAACCATCACAAAGTATGCATCATTTGAAAGCTAAATCACTCGAGATTCATGTTCTGAACTCATTTTTGCAATAAATACACCAGAGAGGAAAGGGTTAAATGAAATGCGGAAGCACAAGCTATTTAAACATCAGCATAATAAACGCAGTACTCATCTTTTATCTTCTATCGTTTAGATCAGATCGGACGAATCCAAAAAACAACAGCATACATGTCCGTATAAGAGTCCACTCTTCAAAATGCATCCCACTTTTTAATCTAAAACAACAAATCCTCCTTTGTTTTCATGAGCGTTTTGAGTTAAAGGGGTACTTCAGCGCTGGGAAGCGAGCCGAGTTCTGTGAGTGTGATGTTGAAAACATGTGGAAATAGCCTCCTGCTGGCTGTAGTCTTCAGCCTCTGGCCAAAAACTCCTCTGATGATGCAAAATGACGATATTTGCGTCATTGGAGGAATTTTTCCAGACATAAAATACATAATTCTCTAGTCTCAGGGGAAAATCGATAATTTGAATATACTCCTGGGTTTCTACTGATACAAAGCTTAATGCTAATCGCTGAAGTAACCCTTTAAGAATCGTGTCCATTTTCAATGAAATAGCAATTCTAATCCGTTTCTGACGATCTCCCCTGTACTCTGTACTCTTCCTGTCAAGTTAAAGCCGAGCAGGTCTCTCTGGTTCAATCACAGGCTTATCGACGACTCATAATACACAGGAACCGCATTACTCCGCGATCTGTCCGTCAAAGCACCCATGGTTTTCGTTGGATAAAGGCAATCAATTGCCTAACCAATGCCTTGCCAGCAAAGGTTTGATTGATGGACATAGCCCAAGATAATGCCTTTTGATTAGTTACTGTGTTTGTATTGGTGAATCCTCCTCTGCTCACTGTCTCCATGGCATCCGTGCGCCTGCCTGTCAGATTGCGCAACACAGCAGTGGAGCGCGCAGACTCTACGAAAGGCCTTTTTCAAAGGACGCCTAGTCTTTTCTTGACATAAAAGCTTATAGAAGCTACATTTTTGAGAGAATCATCCTCAAATTTGAATCAAAACATGATCAGACATTCAGTTTCATTGTATGGATATTTTCAGGGCCTCAACATTAAAGGGGAAGGTGAAACACTCAGTTTCAGTCAGTCTCATGTCAATAATGAGTACCTATAGAGTAGCATTGCATCCTGCATATCTCCCAAAAGTCTTTATTTTTAATATAATTATAAAAGAAAGATGCGCTGTTCCGAGTCTTTCCGAAAAAAGCCGAGAGGCTGGGGGCGTATCGTGTGGGCGGAGCTAAAGAATGTCGAGCGCGCGCCGCTGTTAATGTGTTGAGTGCGTCTGAAAGCTGTGTCATCCCCAAAAGCAGGAAAAAACTTTATTCAAAATAAAAAATGGCTTTTAATCAGATATAGCCATACATCTATGATCCGGAATCAGACCCAAAACGACTAGAGCAGGACGTCTCTATGTGGTATAAGTTACACTAACTATATAATCTGCTTAGCGGCTTGTGTTATTTACACATTTATACTCTTTGCAATTACAAATGTTCTAAAATAAAAGCCCTTTTGGAAAGGACGCCTAGTCTTTTCTTGATATAAAAGCTTACAGAAGCTACATTTTTGACAGAATCATCCTCAAATTTTAATCAAAACATGATCAGACATTCAGTTTTATATTATGCTTATTTTCAGGACCTTAACATTAAAATCTCATAATTTTTCCCTAAGTGAATAATAAAAAATAAAAAATGCGAGTCACTTACATGTATATTTACATGTATATTACTCATATATATTGTTCATATACAATTTTGAGCTATTATGACTCTTGGGTAACACTATTTGAAGTGTCTAGTTTAAAATAAGACCAGATTTATGAATATAGACCATAGGGTTTAAGAGCTGCAGACATTTTCATTTGGGAATGTCGTTTTCAGAAAATTTCAAAAATTGGGGCGCTGGTTAACAGGTTAATGAAGCCGTCAAAATCATGTTTTACCAAAAACAGCGCCATTGCTAGGAGGGCACCAGCGACTCTGCCTTTCAGCGCCTATGCCTCGAGAGTGGATGACAGCCCTGAAGACGCCTAGCAAGATATACCTTTAGTGGTAGTATACATTTAGTTAAGTTATACCATAAGAGTCTTCGTAGCGCGGTAAGAGACAATGTTATCGGGAAACGCAGCCCAGGTATGATGCGTTTCATGCGTAATGGAGATTCCAAAGCGCTCTTCTGTAGTCAGAACCATGTGATCGCGGATAACAATGCAACAAAATAATTAAAGAGCATCAAGCTTTTAAAATCTATATTATGTATACGCACAGATAATATAACAGTAGGCTATATTAGTCAATATTTTTTATTAGGTTAAAGTGATTGAATAAGGTTTTTTTTTTTTTAAATAACATTTTTTTATTTAAGGCCCACCCACAATTGTTCTGGCCCATCCAAAACTGGAATCCTGGCGCCGTCCCTGGGCCACACCGAGCTGTGCGTAACGACCACAGACGTGAAGTGAACGAGACAGAGGCTGTCCTGTACTGTCTGAAATGGTTAACTCTATACCATGCATGTGCAAAAAAGATTTAACTAATCATAAAGTCAATCAGGATACATAACACAGCCTACTATAGGCCTACACTTATTTCTTTAGTTTTTTTACTGTATTTAAATAATGTCATTGTATAAAAAGATGTTTAAATAAATACAAATCTTACAGACATAAATGATTTGTAAACATTTTATTTCTGTGGTAAGAGGACTTGAAATGACTCAAACTAAAATGGTAGGACTTTGGACTCGACTTGAGACTTGTTAGCTTTGACTTTTGACTCGACTCGGGACTTGCCTCATCTTTGACTCGACTTGACTCGGGACTCGAGGGCAAAGACTTGAGACTTACTTGTGACTTGCATAACAATGACTTTGTCCCACCTCTGTTTCTCGCTCTCACGCTCTTCCCGTAGAATTCTCCTTAAGGCCCATACAAGGAAATTCCGCCCTGTTGATGTCAAGCGGACCCATGATCGAAAAAAAACATTCCGAAAATTATGACTAACAGGAAGCAGTATTTTTGGCAAAGAAATACTCCCATCAAAATCCACCTTAGCTTTTGAAACTCTGTCCATGTTTAGCATGGGAATCCAAGTCTTTAACAGTGCAAAAAGATCAGTATGCATGAAACAGCATTTCACCCCCCCTTTAAAATAAATAGCTTACATACATTGTAGCATTTAAAAAAATCTATAAAAAAAAAACCTCACTGTGACGTAGAGGCTGAAATTTTTTCGGGAATCCCACGGGTCACGGGAATCATTATTAATCACCTGATTGAGACAGGAGCGGATTTTTTTTTTTACTGGGAGTGGGCAGGACCGGGAATCGTAATACTATGATACCATCTATACAAATATACTGTTTATAAATTAACTATATGTTTTAATTTTGAAATCAATTCAAGTTGCACTGTCTCTTTATTAGGGCTGGGCACGACGTCGATACTTTTATGGTATCTAACGAAAAACTTCGATACAATGAGTATTGAAAAATTATTTATCTTTCGGTGCCAAATTTCGGTTCCAAAAGCCAAGCGGCTGTGTCTGTGTGAGCCTGTAGCATACTTGCATGCAGTGTTTCCCCTACAATGTATTCACAGCGGCTCAGCAAAATATTCACATGATCAGTAATATCACAACATTCACTTACACACTGTAAAAGCACAACAGCCGACGTCATCTTGAAATTGTTTTCTGAAAGTATTGACTAAGTTAAGTGCATGAAATCCTCCGTCAGCCTGAGAGAGAGAGAGAGAGAGAGAGAGCTCGCGATCGCTAGCGCGGAGCTACAGCGCGACAGGCAGTTTAATGAGTGAAGGTGGGCTGTGATATTAATCTTATTTTATTTTCGCTTCCAAGGATTATACAAAGAAGATATGAGGCAAAACTATTATAAACTATATCCACATTCCGAATTCCTTTCCTTCTCAGTGTGTGCTGTAATTTCTCCCTAAACATAAACTTGACGCCAGAGTCAGCACAATGTTTGATTGTTGTCAAATGCAGTCTCCACTTTGGCTAAATTGCAGGACGTGTTTGACAAAATTAAAACCACTATAATCCGCCGTGCAATAGACGCTGTTTCCAAGTTCAGTTCAGTGTGTGTGTGTGTGTGTGTGTGTGTGTGTGTGTGCATGCTGCGAAATGGACCGACTAGCACATTATGCGACTAAACCATCAAATACACAACAAATAGCCTATATGTCAAAATGGCCCGGCTTGAAGAGTATTCACTTAAACACAGTTTATCTTAAATGGGCTTAAACAGTTTGGAGAAATCAATGGGAGAATGATATTTTTAGATCTGCATTCGGTCTTAAAGGGGCAGCGTCGAATAAACCTGCTGACGATTAAGCCATTAATGTCAATCCAACAACAAAAGGCAAAGATAAAATTACTCGCAGCTCTTGTATGAATAACTTTAATCTATCAATTTATAGAGTGAAACTATGCAGTGTTATTTTACATTTCATTACTTTATTAGACTTAAAAATTATTCTATTTTTCCCCCCAATTTTTAAAGATTCTTTCAATTAATACAAAGTCAAAAAGAAAATGCAATAATAGTGTCTCTTGGCGCGCACCCCTATCCAAAAAGCACAACCAGTTTTAATAATAATGTTACCCTGAGTGAGAAGTGTTACTAGAATTTGTTTTAATTAAGGTGAAAAATACTTTTTGTGTTTAATGTATTTTTGTTGATGTTGAAATGGATTTTAAAACATATGGTATCGGAAAAAGTATTCGTTAGGAACCGGTATCGAAATTGGCATCGGATTGAACGATTTTGAACAATACCCTACTCTTTATGCTCTCCTGTTTGATTTAGTGTGGCTGATTAAGTGCTCCTCACCCAAAACAGTTGGTGGCCAATGCCAACCACCAATAATAAAAGAGAAAGGAGGCTTCCACATGCACTTTGTAGCCACAAAAATCATCATCAAAATTTAGTCAGACATGAAAGCCACGCTGCAACGAATACTGTTGGAAAATGATACCTTGATTGAGCTCACCGCCATTTTAGGACAGTCTGAAGTAACCAAAAGAAGGTGGGAAACGGCATAAGCCAAGACATTTACTGCACGCAGCGTGTGTGCCTGTGTTTGCATATGATTTTAGTGGAATTTAATGTGTGCTTCGTTATTATATTGAATTGAAAGCCATCTTTAACAAAAATGACATTTTGGCACGTTTATATTCAACTAGGCATGCTGTGATCTGTACTGAATTTTTTATTGTAACTGACAGATTACGGCCAAAAAAACACAACATAGGAGTGGGAGGGAATGGGAGTCATTCTTCTGGGATTGGGACAGGACGGGAATTTCCCCCAGTTTTTTCGTGGGATTGGGATGGGACGGGATTTTTTTTGTGAGAGTGGCACGAGAGAGGGTTAAAAATTCACTCCCGTGTTTGGCTTGCTCAGTTGGGGAAAAAAAACTATTTTTCAAATATATTTCAAAATAAATCTAATTATTAAACTAAATTAACCATATAGACCAAATTACTTATCTAATTACTGATCTAAAGCCCACATTGTTACTGTATGATAATCAAAATATATTCTGTTGCATTATTTTTCTGTTTAACACTGTGAAGCTGCTTTGAAACAATCTGCATTATTAAAAGCGCTATATAAATAAAGTTGACTTGACTTGACTTGACCCTCTACTGTGACGTCACCGCTCTAGCTGGAGGCAAAACATAAGGAAGAACTCATAGCAGGCGCTAAAAGTTTGAGGTTTTGACTTTAAAATGTCATCTTGTTGTGTTTTTGGCTGCCGGAATAGAAGGAACAGCACTTTTGGTTCAAAACTAAAGTTTTACCGGATCCCGGCAGACATTCACAGAAATCAAGAAGACAATTTGTTGAATAGACTGGTCGGAGACGATCATAAATTATGCTTGTGTTTGCAGTGCACATTTGCAGTGCACAAAATAATCTATGCACATGTACTGGTGTGTTGGTTTTATCTAGTACAAATCAGCAAATTTCTGTTTTATAGGTGAAAAGTCGTCAACCTTCAGCGTACTGACGTTAGCTAGCTTAAATGTTAAACAAACATACAGCGATAGATGTGTGCCCATCCTTTGAATGGTCTCTTAAAATAATTCACATAAGGGGTCTATAAAATCAAGAATCTAGGCATGCAGACGCTTCTACAAACATTTCTGAAAGAATGGGTCACTCTCAGGAGCTCAGTGAACTCAAGTGTGGTACTGTGATAGATTGCCACCTGTGCAATAAGTCCATTCATGAAATTTACTCACTACTGAATATTCCATGCTCAACTGTTAGTGGGATTTATAACAAAGTGGAAGCGATTGGGAACAACAGCAACTCATGCTGAGCTCATGCTGAGCATGCTGAGGCTCACGCTGAGCATGCTGAGGCTCACAGTGCGCAGAAGTCGCCAACTTTCTGCAGAGAAAATAGCTACAGACCTCCAAACTTCTGTGGCCTTCAGATGAGCTCAAGAACAGTGCGTAGAGAGCTTCATGGAATGGGTTTCCTGCAAAGGGTGGGCCAACTCCATATTAAACCCTACAGATTAAAGGGTTAATGAAAGGAAAAATCAACTTTCCCTTGAGCCTTTGATATATAAAAGGTCATGGTAATATAAGAATATCCTGCAAGTTTCAGAGCTGAAAACATCCTTGATAGTCAAAGAAAAGCTTTTATTGACACCAGGCCCAGCAAATGACAAATCTCAGAATATGCGACCATTGACGTCATAGAATGCAGAAAAACCGCCTCAACAGAAATCGTCTGATTCTGTAGCCCTGCCCATCGACTTGTGTAGCTAAACGGATCACGCTACCGATCTATAAACATGCCGAAGAGAGTAATACATTCCGCTGTCCCAGGTTGTGGAAGAACACAGTCCCTGCATAAGCTTCCTTCGGATGCTAATATTAGGAATGAGTGGTTGAACTTTATTTTTAATGAAGTTCCAGCTCACGTGGGGAAGACATTATACGCGTGTTTGCTTCATTTCACTGTGGAATCATTTGTAAACAAGACAGGTCACAGACATATTTAGATTAAAACACAAAGCTGTGCCTTCTATATGGGATCCGACAGGAATGGTGCATCACACTTACACACTTATGTGAGTAAAACATGTTTTATATGTGATAGTATTGCATTGTTACAGACCGTATTGATTATGTGTACGTGTCTAACAGAACATACTTTAGCATGCTGTCTCAGGCTGGAGAATCCCTTATTTGTGGTGTTATTGGTTCATTCGTGATCAGACTCTTGACTTGTAATGTTACGGGCCACAGGGCTATGTGTTTTTCATACGGGCTATCTTGAATAGTGAAATAACATTACTTTCTTGATGTGCGTTGTTCACTCTCTTGACTTGGCATTTGAAGTGTACGGTTTGCAGTTATATAACATTTCAATCAATCGCGGGTGGATGAGATGTTTGTTTGATAAAGATTTTCTGTGTGCACTGTGAGCGTTTCCCCACACGCTTTCAAAACAATCCCCAATATACTGAGGGGAGCCGAGGCTCATCTAATATGCAAATCTTATCCAATCCAAAGTCCTCAGTGCTGCACGCCCATAACAACTCAGCGTTCAGGAGAGCCTCAAAACCATTGTAGAAAAAAGCCTATTACTTATGTTTTTGAATGTAAAAACCACACAAACAGTATGCATTTTTTTGGATACTGATCAATGGCGGCCAAGGCTCATTGATGCACATAGGGAAGGCTGGCCCGCATTGTCCGATCAAACAAACATAGTTAATGCTGGTTCTGATAGAAAGGTGTCAGAATACACAATGCATGCTTTGGACAATGTTCTGCTGGGAAACCTTGGGTCCTGCCATCCATGTGGTAAATTCCCAGGTGAATGTGGCTCTTTCAGCAGGATAATGTGCCCTGCCACTGTCATGGCACAAGTCCCCTTTGTCTTCAATATGTCAAAAATCTCTCAGAGTCTAAGTTCCAGGTCTCAGAGGATGTTAACTTTATTGTATGAACAACAAAGTGAGATGCCAGCTGAACATCTGACCATCTCATCCCCGGCTCACACTTTTATACAGTTCTAATTCGTGATCTCATTTGCAGGTGCATTACTCCTCACACTTTTGCCACAATTACTCCATTCATGGACTTATCTAGTTCTCTCTGTAAGGGTGGCGGACTGCCAATTGTTTTTC
Organism: Gobiocypris rarus; assembly: GCA_023029165.1. Classification (NCBI taxonomy): domain Eukaryota; kingdom Metazoa; phylum Chordata; class Actinopteri; order Cypriniformes; family Gobionidae; genus Gobiocypris; species Gobiocypris rarus. The sequence continues at coordinate 16,398,988 of CM040935.1, forward strand.
TTTTTCACCCAATGAGCATCATTCTATATATCTTTCTTGATTGTCACCTCATAGTTTTTCTACAAGTACATACAAACGCCATTATTTTGTAAGGGGCAGAAGGGCAACACTGTCACTGGTTTGACGTTAATTATGACCATGTTGGCATCAGCTAGAGCATTTCAAAGAGTGTAAAACATTTTTCTTTAAAACATTTTTTTTCATGTGACCGTTTTCTTAGCGCTTATCATATTGGTGCCAGATACCACAGCACACCTTCAGGGGTCTAACTGATCCCATGACTCAACGGGTCAAGGCTGTTTTGGCAGCAAAAGCAGGACCAACACAATATTAGGTCATAATTCAGCTTTGAGAATGAAACCAACCTGTTTGTTCCTCAGTTTCTTCATCTTTCACTCTCAATGTTTCTTCAATCTTCACGTCTTCACTCTCCTCTTTCTCTGTTTGTTCCTCAGTTTCTTCATCTTTCACTCTCAATGTTTCTTCAATCGTCACGTCTTCACTCTCCTCTTTAATAAATGCCATCTTCATGTCTTCACTCTCCTCTTTAATAAACGGCATCATTATAATAGTGTTGTGGATCTCAGTCACTTCACCAGGAGTTTTTCAGTGTGTTTGTCCTGTTTAAGATGAGAATAATTAACAGAAAGAAAAATAATTCCACACTAAATCTCTCCTAGTTCAGTAGTTCAGTGCACTGGCAAGAGAGTGATAGTTTTTAGTTTATTTTGATTGAACTTTCAAAATGACAGAATTAAACAGTGAGTTTCTTGACACATTTTCACATGTTTATGCAGAAATTGAAACAAAATTTGAAAAAAAATGAGAAAAAGTTGAACTTAAAGTTAAAGCGCATCACAAACATGTTAAATTAATTTACAACTTTTGTGAAAAGGAGCAAAATTGGGTTTTAAATGACTCCATATAGTTTGATGAAAATAACATTTGCCTAATAACAAAAACAAATCAATAATATATATTCTTCTTTTGGAAATGTCATTTTCATTTGAATGAAGTAAAACATATTTAAGACCAGGTTTCAGTTCATTTTAACTCTTATAAATTGAGACATCTCTTATCTAATGTGTGTTTGCAATGTTAAATGACACTTCTTTGGTTTTATTTGTTACACAATAGCCACTGAGAAATCCCCAAAAATCTTCCCACTCAAATGAGAGAAACATTTCAACCCAAACTAATTCAGATGGAGGAGGAGAAGAGATAGAATCAAAAAGAGATCTAATCGATTGTTCACTGCATTTACCATTAATTCATTAAAGTTCATGTAAATCAAATTTTTTCTTAGATGCAGTTTTGATATTAACAAAACACCTCTTAAATGATTTTTTATTTGTAATAATAAGTATATCACACACACACACACACACACACACATACACACACACACACACGTTTAGACATTGTTTTGAGTCTTATATATTATTGGTTTGTCAGATGAACTTGTTGAATTCTGATGGTCAGATTTTGAGCCTTTTTGAACTATGCCTTAAATGTAAGTGTCATATTTCTGTGAAAGAATATTATATTGTTTTTTCTATTTCTATTTCTGCCAAAATTATATAAATATTCTTAAATCAGAGCGACAGTTGATTTACCTAAACTAACAGATTAGACAAAAAAACACAACAAATGAATAAAAGAATGCACATTATACAGACCATTAGTATATTAGTTTAGCTATTTAATGATTTGTAGAAATCGAGATAGAGATAGAAATAGAGCGCTTCGAATCACTGAATCATTTGTTGTGAATCAATCGGTTCAATTGACTCGGAGAGTCTAAAGCTCAGTTCTCGTCACTCACTCGCCAGAAACTGAATTCATGTTTGAAATTATTCACGATAAAGAGCAAAATGAGACACTCCGTCAGTTACTAGTGATGTTACTTTATGACACTGAAGCTTCGATGCACGTATCACGCATGCGAGACAATTTCGTAAAGCTTCGTATCAGGCTGAGTATTGGTTTCCCAGTCACTTGATCAATGACAAATGAAGCCTCACTTCTGTCCAATCACGTGCACGTTTCGCTTTGCGTGTCAGAAGGTTCGAACCTCAGATCTTACTTAACGAGTCATTGTTGGCTCAATCAGTCTGGTTGATGGGTTTGTGAGGAGAGTGCTGTAATTTGAAAATTAATCAATACATTACATTTAGATAACTAATATGTATTTGTCACTATTTATTATGTTTTGTTGTTGTTGTGTCTTTTTATTCTGGTGAAATCTTTGCACTTTTGTTGTTGTTTTAGGTAATTTGGTGTTGGTATTTGGGGTTACGGTGGGATAGGGTGTTGGTGTTTGGTAAAGGGTTTGTATTTAGAGCAATGGCAACAGGCAAAAAAAGAAAGACTTTCCTTTCTGGTAATAGTTTAAGTTTATAGCTTTCAATGTGTGTATGCTTTAAAAAAGAAAATTGGGGAACTACTGTCTAAGAGGAGAAATAGACTCAGCCCCAAACACTGTGAAACATCTTTTATTTCTTAATTAAAATAATAAAAAACTATAAGCTATAAGCCTATATTAGAGCTTTGGGCGTCGAGGAGAGTTGAAATCAGGTCAACTTTATGGTAATGAGCTACGAAGCGGTACGGCGACAACCAATGGGAATGTAGAAGTGCTCCGCTTGAAATGATTCCAGAGAACACAGTGCTGGAAACTTTGGTTCCGACCACATTAGTTCCCAAGCAAAATTGAAGAGATCATTGCAGTAGCGGGTTTCCCTATCATTTACGACATGTCCCTGTTTGCGTACAGGGACACAAATTAATGTTAATGTTAAAGACGAAGGCTAGCACCTATAAACTGCATGTTGAAATTAGACTAGCACTTCCATGAACACAAAAGCCACACCACACAAATGGCTTTTAAATGGTTTATTTCATTAGCAAACATGCAACTATAATTGTTAAGTTAACTTTCACATTTAAATTATTTCATGAGGTTATCTTATATGGGTATACCCTACTGTGGTCAGTCTGCACAAATGCCGATTGTTCAAATGTGAACATGATTGTTTGCTTTGCGGCCGCTTTAAATACAGTTTAAAAAAAGACCAAGCATTCGAACTATGTCAGAGCGGCAGTGCATCCACAAATCTTTCCACAGCGTAGATGGCAGGGTGGCCAGAGCGAAGTTTGACGCTCTCGTCGGCGGCGGTGTGAACGCACTGTAAGGCTTTTATTTGTACACATAGCATTGAAACAATGGAGTGTGTTGTGGTTGCTTAATCTGACAGAGCTTCTTCCACAGGCTTCTGGTTGCTTTATTTTAAATAAGCACCAGATGGCCATCTATTTCGCCACCGAAAAATAGTTCAAAACAAAGACACAGCACTGTATCTGCGTCTCTGAGCAAAACACAGCAGTGTTTTCATACTGAACGAATCAGTTTTTTAAATGAATCAATTGAATCAATGATTCAATGACTACGATAGATTAAGATAGTCAAATGCTTCATTCCTAGAATGAATCAGCTGTTTGAATGAATTGGTAGAATCTCAATGACTCACTCATTAAACGTGACTTGCTGCCACCTACTGGCGGTTTGAATTTCACAGTTAAAGTATTTTCATGTTTTTAATAATTTCAAATATAAGTATTATTCAGCATTTTTTTTATACACCAAAACATTATTTATGCATAACTGCAGGATATTACTGTAATTTGTCACTTCTGAGATGTGTAAATGATCAAACAGTAATCAGTCTGTGTAAATGATCTAAATGCCACTTCAGATGCAGTTCCTGTGTTTCCTCTGCACTGCAAAGATACATTTTGTTGATACTTATTTAATTTGATGGTAACAGCCCTATTGTGTCGTATTATAATACATTTTTATAAATTTTATAAAATTGACACAAAAGATGTAAAAAAAATAAATGTATCAAGGTAAAAAAGATTATTTCTGTCACTTCTGTGAACTGACCACCACACAGAATATGAATAATATCATAAACGTTAGGAGTCATCTGACCATGGCAGTCCTACACCTGCCAAAGTACCAGCACAAAAACACACTCAGCAAAATATCGTCCAATTATCGTTATCGAGAAAATCCCAGAAAATATCGAGATATCTTTTTTTGTCAATATCGCACAACCCTACTTGCAATACTGTTCCACATCACACTTCAAACCGTACCAAACAATGCTGTAAAACATGGTTGTACTTTTTCATTACCCCTAAGTGTCCCGACAGCAAATTATCGTACGGCAATGACATTACCTGCTGAAGAAAATTTGAAGGAACCACAAACTGATAAATTGTTAAGTACAGGTTTGTCAGCCAATTTAAAGCATTTTACAAGTAAAGCGTCATTAATTTGAGCTTCAAAAAATTTTTCACTTCCATGTGCATCTGTGGGATGTGCTAAACAAACAAGTCCGATCCATGGAGGCCCCACCTTGCAACTTACAGGACTTAAAGGATCTGCTGCTAACATCTTGGTGCCAGATACGACAGCACACCTTCAGGGGTCTAACTGATCCCATGACTCAACGGGTCAAGGCTGTTTTGGCAGCAAAAGCGGGACCAACACAATATTAGGTCATAATTCAGCTTTGAGAATGAAACCAACCTGTTTGTTCCTCAGTTTCTTCATCTTTCAATCTCAATGTTTCTTCAATCGTCACGTCTTCACTCTCCTCTTTAATAAAATAAACGCCATCATTATAATAGTGTGTCACGTGGATCTCAGTCTGTGTGTTTGTCCTGTTTAAGATGAGAACAATTAACAGAAAGAAATGACAGAATTCAACAGCAAGTTTCTTGACACATTTTAACATTTTGGAAGTATAAATTGAAACAACAAATGAAATAAAAAGAAACAAAAAAGTTGCACTTAAAATTAAAGCACATCACCAACATGTTAAATTAATTTCAGACTTTTTTTGAAAACGAGCAAAATTAGGGTTTAAATGACTCCATTTAGTTAGAATGTAACATTTTCCAAAAAAACAAAAACAAATCAATAATATCTAATTTTCTTTAGGAAAAGTCATTTGATTTAAGATGATGTTTCTGTTCATGTTACATAGATGCAAACTCTTCACCTTTAGGTGAGAATTCACCTTTATGAGATCAAAATAGGTCACCTACGAGATTTGCGTAGATCTGATGAGAAAGTTGTTTTGGGGGGTGTGGGGGTCATTCAGGCAGATCTTTTTTGTTTGTTTGTTTTTTTTTTCATTATGTGAAGAGTGACATTACAAGGTAATAAAAAATGAAAATAAACGCATCTGTTTACTACGTTTGCCTCCGGTTTCACAGACAAGGCTTAAGCTTAGGCTATAAGCCATGTCTTTGAAACCGGGCCTTGGTCTTTTAATGTCTTAAAATACTTGGTTTTAGTACATAAAGTAAGCGATTTCACGTTTATCTTTTTAGAATGTTCCTATTATTTGCATTTCTACAGCAATGCATAAAGACAGTTCTGCAAAGTTATGTTCTGATCTATTTTCTTATTGTTATATTTTAATGTTTCAATGGTAACACAAAATCCTTTTTTTTGTGTTTTATAAAGGGTTTTGCCCAACATAAAACACAAACTTTTTTACCTCTTACCTGTTAGAATTAGTTTTCAGGCAGATGCAGAGATACTTAATAGTGACTAGAAATGAACATGAAAAGTAAATATATTTAAAACACAAAACAAAAATTCCTGACCCCGGAGAATGTTTTCTTCACCCGTTTTGCATCCCTGATGTTAACAATTAAGGGTCCTGAACACTGTGCAATTTTTCAAAATCCTTTGCGAATGTTGCTTATCAGACTGTACGAACACGAAAAATTTTACCTGCAATACGCTAACGCTTTAAACACTTAAAGCACAAACCGTTCTTCAGCCGAATCACAGCAGATGCAGGAGCGCGGCGAAGCCATACGACGTCACACCACCACACCAAAATAAAAGTCCTGCTTACACGCAGCAGTCTAAAATCACAAAAGTTCATAGAAATTTAGGAAGAAAAGATATATTAACAAATAAAATATAAAGATGACAAAATTCTGAGTTGAATGCAATGGTGAAATACATGTAATAACACAATGGTAAGTTAATAACACAGTTAAAAAATATATATAATTAAAGCAACAACATAATGCAGTCACTTTCAATGCAGTCAAGATTATTTTGTGTGAGGTGTAAATTAAATGTATTCTGAAACAATATTCTCACCAGTGTTCTGTCAGCTTTAAGATATTTAAATCTGCATGTTTGTTATATTTACCCCAGGGCATGTGTTTTCCTTTATAAAGGGCATTTTACCCCTAATCTTAGAAAATGTATGCTTTCATCTTTCATTTCAAATTCTTAAATTTGATCAACAAATTCAATTAGAATAATGAGACACTGTAGGGCTGTTACCATCAAATTAAACCATTTACACTGAAACATTACAATGGCATTAAATAATGTTATGAGATCCTTTAACTATTATACATATTCAAGATTCAAATAAGAAATGTTGGGGGATAATACTTTTACATTTGAAATTCAACCGCCAGTAGGTGGCAGCAAGTGACCATCTTAATCAGCAAGTCGTCGAGTCATTCATTCAAGAACAAGGCACGAGTTTATGAATCGGTCATTGGGCGTTTCTCAATACCAAGAATGCAAAGTTTGGAGGTTCTGTAACTCAGAATCACCGGACATTCTTAATAGCGTCACTCAGAAATCAGAGCCAGAAGGTGATTGACTGGATCCCACAACTACAAAAACATCAGATCACATTTTCAAATAAGTGCTATCCTTATAAATAAACCACGGATCTGAGCTTTAAAAAAACTACCCGAAAAACTCTTAAAACTCTTTTGTGACACAATAAGTCATTTTAAATGATGTGGGTTTTCCGACATTGACACTTGCTGGTTGGTGTGAGGTACATTCTGAGATTCCTGCAGGGTTCTAAATTAACACCCGCCAAATGCGGGTTAAATTTCATTTTGGCGGGTGTTAATAAAAACTTACTAGCCAGTTTGGCCGGTGAAGGATGATGCGTTACATGCATGATGCATAAGGCTCTGTTCTCGGTCTAAATCCCACTGGCAGTACTTCGTACATTTCCCATGAACACTGTGTCGTAATGCTACGAGATGACGTACGCCCATTGACTGCTCGCAGTTTGCAGTGAAACCAGAGCCATAGAGAGAGAGAGAGTTGCGACAACGGAAGTTCAAAACGCTTGATAGTCACGTGATTCATGTAGACCTCAAATAGGTCCAGGAAGTGCTTTGGCAGGCAATTCAAATTGATAGTCACAGTGACAGAACTGGGGGTTGCTGTTGTTTTTATGTTACATCATTTTCATTGTGTTTTCACTAATCTCATGGTAACTAATGTCATCTTTATGACTTTCAGATAGGACAGACAGACTGGTTACAGGTGATTGTCAGCTCGCACCACACAATGAGACAATGAACTAGCAGCAACAGCATGATGTCAAGTGTGATGTCTTCATCTAATGCCAATACGTGAAAAATAAAATTAAGTGAAATTAATCTTAATGTTTACAATTCTTATTATATATAGTAATATATAATTCATAATTCTTATATATAATGTTGTAGTGCTTAATAATGCAGAAGTGTGCTTGTTCTTTTTTGGCATTTGCAAATTTTTTTAAAATATTTTACATATTTAATATGCAAATTTCTAGGGTCTATAATTGCCAACACTGCTGAAAAACATATCGTACACAACTTCATGTTTATGAATAATCAATTGAATAATAAGTTGCTTTTGTACAGTAATTGTATTCCTTACATTTACTTTAAAAGTATGAACTATCAATCGGAGTATAGAAGGCATGAAGTAGATTGTGTACAACATGGTTTTTAGCTTTGTTCATATTGATAATTTATTTGCCTAGAATTTGCATAATAAATATGATACAGTAGACAAACATATTAATAAATAGGCATTATACTTACTCGTTCCACAGAATTTTTCAAAAATGTTTACTTTAAGTTATGAGAGAATAAATGTTTTAAAAATCTGGCTCGCCAATTGTTTTGCCAAACAAGCATTTTTATTTCTTTTTCCAATTAATTCATACCGACAAAGGACCAATGTATTCTGGAGATACAAATATTAAATATAGGCGGGTCGGCGTGACTGGGACACTCGCTTTATTACTCCTCAATACAACAAAAGAAAAAGGCGCTTGTGGGCGCATCAAACACAGTCAATACTCCAACACTTTGTCCGGTGAAATCTTCTTTCTCAGTCTTCTCTCGGTCCGGTTTTTGCTCTGGCTCTGTCGCGAGGTCCCAGTCCCAGCTCTCTCTCTCTCCTCAGTCCCGCTGCTGCTTAAATACAGTCTCTCTACGACAATTACTGCAATCAGACACAGGTGTTACTCGTCTGCACTTGACCTACTTACTCCCGCTCGGCTCCGTTCTCTCTCTCCGAGGAGGTCTGGTCGGCGGGTAGAGGCATGTAACGTTAGTGGTAAACTATCCTGCGTGTTCAAGAGTGAAAGTCAAGGCGCAGAATTTTGAAAGTAACAAATTACAAAATCAATCAACAGGATATTTACATTGAGAAAGAGAAAGATGACTAGATCTCGACTAAAAAGAATGTGGCTGATCCAGAGACAAAGGATTGCATTGAGGATTCAGAGGAAGGAGAAGGAGATGGGATGGAGGTAGGGGAAATGTAGAGGAGAGGAGAGCATTCACAATGGTAGGGACAAGGAAAAGGAAGAAAAAATAAACAAGGGACAGCAAGTAGTTCAGGGAAAGTGGTGAAGAAGAGTGGATAGAAAGAAGAAGGGATGAGTTTAAGTTGATAGTTAGGTTTAAAGAGGGCCATGGAATGAGAGGGTGAGTCCCATAGCTTTGACGATTGAGTTAAAAAGTTGATAGGTGAGATAAAAGTGCAAAGGTTTTGCAGGATGGAGCATTGTTGGTGATTTGTGTTAATGAGGAGCAAAAGGTGAAAATAATGAGTATCAAAAAGTGTGTAACAGTAGGTGAAAAGACATGGGTAAGTGGAGTAATTTCTGGAGTTCCGTTAGAGGTGTCAGTGGAAGAGATAAAGGAAAATATTGAGGAGGGAAAGTAGGAGAAGTCAGACGATTGAAAACAAACAAAGATGGAAGTAGAGTGGATAGTTTATCAGTGATGTTACAGTTTGAAGAGGAAATGTTACCAGAGCAGGTTAAAATTGGATATGTAAGTTTTCCAGTTAGAGAATATGTGAAGGCCCCATTGAGATGCTATAATTGCCAAAGATAAGGCCACATTGCAAAAGTGTGCAAGGCAAAGAAGAGATGTGCGAGATGTGGAGGCGAACATGATTATGGAAATGTGAAGAAGGTGCGGAGGTAAAGTGCTGCAACGCACAATGTGGCATATGGGGGCTGCAGTAAGGAGGAAAGCAGTAGAAGTTCAGAATGAGAAGAACAAAAATAATCTGACATATGCGGAAGCAGTGAAACTAGTAGAACAAAAGAGCAAGGAGAAGCCAGAAAATGGCAATAAAGAGTGTCTGAATGTAAATAAGCCAAGAGAGCAAAAAAGGCTGGAAGAAGGGACAGTAAGGGAAGATGTGTTAGTGGTAAACAAGAAGAGTTTTGTGTTGTTTATGGCAGAAGTTAATAATTGCACAGCTCAAACGGATAAAAGAACAGAGAAGATTCAAATAATTGTAAAGGCAGCGGAAAGATTTCTAGGTGTAAAAGGACTCACATGGGAGAAAGTTAGAGATGGTTTAACTTTGGAGTCTCAGCAAAGTCAGGAAATATGGGTTGGTCAACAATGTGGATGATATTAATACTGCAGTGGAATGCAAGGAGCCTGTTGGCTAATGGTTTGGAGTTTAAAGGATATATTAGTAAAATGAAAGAGAAACCGGATGTGATTTGTATCCAGGAATCGTGGCTTAAACCTGAACTTGATTTTGTAGTGAAAGGATATGCTACAGTAAGAAGGGACAGAGAAGAAGGCAATGGAGGGGGATGTGTGACGTTTATTAGAGTAGGTATTCCATATAGGAAAGTAGGGATAGGGAAAACAAGTGAGTATGTAGTAGTTGAAGTATGGGATCAAGGGAAGAAGTTTGTGATAGTAAATTTGTATAATCCATGCAAGAGATTAGGATTAAATGAACTGGGGAATATTGAAGGACAAGATAATGAGAGAATTATCTGGTGTGGAGACTTTAATGCGCATAATACACTGTGGGGTGGGAAAGTAGTGGATGTAAATGGACAGGTGGTAGAAGAGTTAATTGATGCAAGAAAATTAGTTTGTTTAAATGATGGGGTGGAACGAGGATAAATGTTTCTTCTGGGTTAGAGTCTGCATTAGATTTAACATTGGTATCAGAAGTGTTAGGAGGAATAACGGAATGGGAGATTTTGAAGAATTGCACAATGGGGAGCGATCATTACCCTCTAATAATCACTATTATGGGGAATTGGAAAAGAGAAGAGAAAAAGGAGGGAGCTGCAGGGAGATGGATGTATGAAAAGGCTAAGTGGGCAGAGTTTATAAGAGAAAGTGAGGAGGAATTGAGTATGATGGACATATCTGAAGGAAATAGTATTGATGCTCTAAATGATAGCATCATTGCAATAATTAAGGGGGCAGCAGAGAAATATATCCCAAAGGGTAAAGGAATTAGGAAGTCAAAAATGGTTCCGTGGTGGAATGAAGAATGCAATGAAGCCATTAGAAATAAAAGGAAAGCATTTAGAAACTGGCTGTTATCCAATGCCTTAGTTGGAATCAGGCTTTGATGTATTGAAGTTTGGTTACAACTTGAATCCACCAAAATTTAGTTCAATATAAAATGGCTCAAGCAGTGGTAAGGAGAGTGGTAAGAAAGACAAAAAGGGAGTTTTGGAGATCATTCTGTAATGAAATAGGGCGAAGTACTCCAGTAGAAGAGATATGGAATATGATTAAGAAAATGAGAGGAATAAGAAAGGAATTTGAGTTACCAGTGCTCAAAATGGGAGAGGAGGTAGCAGTAACAGATGAAGAGAAGGCAATAATGTTTCGAGATGAGTTTATTAAGGTTAACTCTTCCAGAAACTTGTGTGAAGAGAGGAAGAGAATACGAGAAGAGATGTTAAAAAGAAATCCGACAGTGAAAGACAGGAGGGAAGCACTGGACAGTGTGTTAGATGTTCCATTTGAAATGGCTGAATTAAGGAGAGCTTTAAAAAGAGTGAAAGAATCTGCTACCGGGCAGGATGGGGTAAGTTATAGTATGATAAAGCATTTAACTGAAAAGGCATTGGGTGTAATATTGGAATTTATAAACAGGGTATGGATAGAAGGAGTGTTACCAAAGAGCTGGAAAGAGGCAATAGTTATTCCCATAAGGAAGCCAGGGAAGGATCATAGTATTCCAACAAACTATAGACCAATAGCACTTACTTCACATGTATGTAAAATAATGGAAAAAATGATCACAGACAGGTTAATGTATTATCTGGAAAAAGAGAAGAAGCTATCCATAAATCAGAGTGGATTTAGGGGCGGACGAGGAACGATGGATCCAGTGGTTTGCTTGGAGTCCGATATTAGAAAGGCGTTGATTAATAAAGAGATTGTGATAGCAGTGTTTTTTTGACATTGAAAAGGCTTATGACATGGTATGGAGAGAAGGGTTGTTACTGAAATTAGAAAGTATGGGGGTAGGAGGAAGAATGTATAATTGGATCAAAGAATTTCTGGAAGAAAGATCAATTAAGGTAAGAGTGGGAGAGAGCATGTCATCAAAAGGTATGATAGAGAATGGCACTCCTCAGGGGAGTGTCATTAGTCCATTGCTTTTTATAATCATGATAAATGATGTATTTAAGAGGGTGGATAAAAATATTTGTAGATCATTGTTTGCAGATGATGGAGCTCTGTGGTTCAGAGGGGGGAATGTAAAGTATGTTGTGTGGAGGATGCAAAATGCTTTAAAAGAAGTTGAGGAATGGTCATTTAAGTGGGGGTTTAAATTCTCAGTAGAAAAAACTCAGGTAATTTTTTTCACTAATAAAAGAATTGATGATGGAATGAAATTAAAGTTGTATAATCTAAATCTAGAACGGGTATCCAAAATAAGGTTTCTTGGAATTTGGTTGGACAGTAGACTCACATGGAAAGGACATATTGAGAAGATAGAAGATAAGTGTAAAAGAGTGTTGAATATAATGAGATGTGTGTCGGGGCAAGTCTGGGGGGCAGATCGGCTGGCACTGAAAACTATTTATATAACATTAATTAGATCAGTCATGGATTATGGAAGCATAGTGTATGGATCAGCGGCAAAAACTCACTTGGACAAACTAGAGCGAATTCAAGCAAAGGCATTAAGGATTTGTTGTGGAGCATACCCGTCATCACCTGTTTCAGCGTTGCAGGTAGAAGTAGGAGATATGCCTCTAAAATTAAGAAGACAACAGTTAAATGCAGTATATTGGGCGAATCTTATGGGACAGGACAAATCTCATCCTACTTTAAGGGTATTAGAGCAGTGTTGGGAGTATGGAAAAAGAAAGTGTAATAGCTTTGGATGGGTGATTGATGATTTAGTAAAAGAGTTAGACATTAAAGAGTTTAGAATTACTCCAAGAGTTGTGTTATCAGCAGTCCCTTTGTGGATTTTGCCACAACCCAGTTGATCTAAGGATGCTAGAAAACAGGCAGAAAGGAGGACAGAATGAAATAGAGGAAATCCAGGTAAAATACATGGGGTTAAAATATGGGCATAAAATACAAGTATATACAGATGCATCAAAAATACAGATAATGAACGGTAGGTGTGGCATTTGTTGTTCCAAAATGCAGATATCTTGGAAAATAAGGATATCAAACAAATTATCAGTCTTTTCAGGGGAATTAATTGCCATTATGATGGCATTGAGGTGGATAAAGGAGGCAGGATTAAAGGATGTAGTAATCTGTTCAGACTCCAGTTCTGCTCTTATGTGCATTGACACACAACAGTCAGACACCAGACAGGACTTAGTAGTGGAGATATTACAAGAATTACATAAGGTACAGAAGGAAAGAGTGAGGGTAATATTCATGTGGGTACCAGCTCATGTTGGGGTAAAAGGGAATGAGGCAGCAGATAAAATGGCGAAACAAGCTCTACAGGAGGATAGAATAGGAATGGAAATAACACATAGTAGAGATGAAATTAAAGCTGTAATTAAAAAGCAAATAAATCAAAGATGGCAACAAATGTGGGAATCAGGAAGTAATGGTAGACACATGTATGAAATACAGCCAAAAGTGGGGAAAAAGAGGTACTTGGGTGGAAATAGAAGAGAAGAAAACATTTTATCAAGACTCAGAATAGGACATACAGGACTTAATAAAACATTGAAATTAATGTCCAAGCAACGACAGGACTATGTGATTGGTGTGGAGAAAGTGAAACAGTAGAACTTGTTATTATGTATTGTGAAAGATATAAAGAGGATAGAGAAAAATTGGTTGAAGAGATTTTGAGGAAAGAGGAGATTGATATAACTTTGAGAAACATATTAAATCCAGAACAGGGAAATGATAATAGACAAGCTTTAAATAAATATTTGAAGGACACAGGTTTAATTAATAGGATTTAAAAGTTTCTTTTTGGTTGTTGTTGTTTTGTTGTTTTGTTTTGAAGCCAGAGGAGCTGAACACGCAGCGCTGGTTGTAGCATAAGGTTTTAATAGAGTGGGTAAGGATCGGGGAAATGGTTAGAGTCTCTGGATCAAGTTCACAGTAGGTGGCGGTAATGCGTGTCGCCAAAATCGATGCGAATCGCCAAAAAAAAAAAAAAAGAAGTTCTCTCTCTCCGCTGCAGACTTCATGCGGGGCCACACACTGTATTTAAACTTTTTACATAGACCACCCATTGGGAAATGTTGTTAGGTTTGGTATTGACTAGAAATAAGGAACAAGCAAATGCTTGCAAAACCCAGGGAGCGGAGACTCGTGGTGAGTGTGTTGTCTCATTGCAGGAAGTCATCAGTTCAATTGAATCCCGTTGTGGTTCTTGTGTGTTGACAGAGGTCATTGATTTCTTAAAGCTGAAGGTAGATAGATTGGCAGACCTTGGGAGGGAGTATGTGGTTCTTGAGCTGAAAGAGAAATAACAGAGGAGTAAAAGAAATGCTTAGAGACCTACATATAGGAAATTGCTCTGGGAGATGAGATGTAGTAGTCTTTGTTCCTCCACTTAAGTTGTTGAACTTCATTAGTTATGATAATTAACAGCTGATGTCTAAAATGTATGACAACTCATCAGTTACTGATTTGATATGAATTCATAAAGTTGTCTCATGTTCTGGTTTGCATTTTAATCATCTAATAGCTATTACTGTGCCTTTAACGACCATGTGATATGTACAGAATGTGGGTAGACAAATATGAGTAGTGTGTGGAACTAACCTCAAGTCACTCTGCAGGCACATTTTGAGGCAGACCAATTTGTCATAACCAAAAAGTCTAAGAGTAGGCTGAGACCAGATGTACAAACTCTGGTAACACTTTACAATACGCTTCAGTAGTTAAACATGAGTTAATGGATTAACTAACATGAACTAACCATGAACAATTCATTGGTTACTGAAATGTTAATCTTCGTTAACATAATACAGTTGTTCATTGTTTGTTCATGTTAGTTCACAACTCATGTTAACAAGATTTTAATAATGTATTAGTTAATGTTGAAATTAACATTAACAAAGATTAATAAATGTAAAGTTATGTAAAGGTAAAGTTAATTAAATCACTGAACTAAAACACTGAATGTATATTGGATGCATTTTGTCATTAAAGAAATGTATTCTTAAAACACGTGTAATAAGGAACAAACTTGGTATCCTCATTTACACACTTTACACACACCCGCTGTCACACGCGCCCAAACGTTAACCAATATCTAACTTTCCATACCTTGCAAAAAAAAAAAATTAGAATAATGTTCTCTAATTCCATAACGATGGATGAACGGGAATTAAAATGACAGATTTATCTATTAATACGGTGTTCGATAATAACTTTATTCAGTAGCCGATCCAAGCCCAATCTGTAATCTGATAATATCACTAATCTAATTTAATGATGAATAATCTACACAAGCAGGCTTTAATGTACAAGTTATTTTGATTAAGATCTGCTGATAATTTAAAATCTTACTGATTAAACGTCTTACCTTTTAAAAGTGCATCACAAACGGTCTGTTCTGCTGTAACTCTATGGCGCGGCTGCTACTTCCGGGAACTATTGAGAGTCTCCACGACGCCACTGCTGTAAAAACGCTTCCATTGGAGTCTATGGAGTTGTCGCGAGTCTCTCTCTATATGAGTAGGATGTGTATTTGTGGAAATGGTGCCGCGCATGCATTTATTGACATGTGAGTCGATTCTATTTGATTCATTTGGATTTTGAGACAATATCGACTCACACACGGGTTTCGTTCACATGTGTTTGTAGCTCCGTCGAATTGACTCATAATCCTTGATTATATTCTTAACACTCGCTACAAACGAATACTTTCTATTATTTACAGCGTGTGAACATATCACCGATACGATTCTCTATAAAAAAAACAATCTTATTGCTTTGATATCGCTACTTATATCCGAACTTCCGCTACTAGCCCGCTAGCATTGCACGCCTGGTAACTTATTTACACCGATAACCACTGAAACCTACAATTCGCCATTGTAGCACATCTACTAAAATGGCGAATAACTCGGATGTGTGTCTAATGTTACCTTTGAGTGCAGGTGAGGACACATTCGAGCTGCATTCGGTGCAGTTGGAGTTGGAGTTGTTGGACAAGCAGATTCGAGACCTACAAGACAGACGAGCCGTGCTGAGAGAGCGACGCTTCAGCGCTGGAAACATCATGCGCCGATGCTCACAAGTCAGTGGTTAGTAACCTCTGACTTCGACCTCGTCTACTCCATGTGTTTCTCTGCACAGGACCCAAGCACCCAGGACGCGGTCATCCCTGGTTTCGTTCACTCCGGGACCGACACAGCACCATGGACCCTGGGTGTTTCCACAGCGGAAGACGCGAGCCAGGACCAGAGCAAGGACCTCTCCACCCATCCCGGTCTTGAGATCTCCAGTAGGAACCGCTTCTCCCTCTTCGCGAGATGGAACGCGACGCTGTGGTCATCGGTACTTCCATCGTCCGGCATGTCGCGCTACTTCAAGTAAAGGTAAGGTGCGCACTCACTGCTTTCCTGGTGCTCGTGTTCTCGATGTCGCTGCGCAGGTTCCCGAGATCCTGAACGGTGACGAGCGCATCGGAGCTGTCGTGCTGCACGCGGGAACGAACGACATCAGGCTGCGGCAGACGGAGGTTCTGAAGAAGGACTACAGGAGTCTGGTCGAGACGGTGCGCAGAACATCGCTTGAAGCAACGATCATCGTGTCTGGACCCCTTCCCACGTACCGACTAGGAGATGAAAGGTTTAGTAGATTACTTGCTCTAAATGAATGGTTAATGTCATGGTGTAATGAACAGAAGCTGCTCTTTGTAAATAATTGGAATCTGTTTTGGGAGCGACCTAGGCTCTTCCGTCCTGATGGCCTCCACCCCAGCAGAATCGGAGCGGCTCTTCTGTCGGACAACATCTCCAGGGCGTTGCACACCACTATATGACTAGTAAGTCAAAGTCCAAATCACAGTCTTTGTACCAATGTAGTACCAATGTAGAACATTATATAGAAACTGTGTCTATTCCTCGTTTAGTAAGGTCAAACTTTAAATCTACTGTAAGATCTAGGAAAAATCTAATTGTGATTAAACCAGAAAATCCCAATATTAGTGAACAAAAACAATTTCTAAAACTAGGTCTTCTAAACATTAGATTGCTCACACCTAAGGCGGTTATTGTAAATGAAATGGTCACAGATAATCGTTTGATGTACTTTGCCTTACTGAAACCTGGCTTAAGCCAAATGATTATTTCGGTCTAAATGAGTCTACTCCACCAGGATACTGTTATAAGCATGAGCCCGTCTGATTGGTCATGGCGGCGCTGTTGCAACAATCTATAGAGATATTCTTAATGTTACTCAGAAAACAGGTCACAGGTTTAATTCGTTTGAAGTGCTAGTGCTAAATGTTACGCTCTTAGATGTAAGAAAGAAAACCGTTTTATCTCTAGCCTTGGCTACTGTATATAGACCTCCAGGGCCCTATGCTGATTTCCTAAAAGAGTTTGCAGACTTTCTATCAGATCTATTGGTCAACATCGATAAAGCATTAATTGTTGGAGATTTTAACATACACGTAGATAACACAAATGATGCGTTAGGGGCTGCGTTTACAGATCTATTAAACTCCTTTGGGGTCAAGCAAAAGCGTCACTGGTCCTACTCATCGTCTTAATCACACACTAGATTTAATTATATCACATGGAACCGACCCAACCGATATAGATATTATACAACAAAATGATGATGTCACTGACCATTACATGGTAACTTGCATACTGCGTACTGCTGAAATCTGTCATGTTGCGCCACGTTATCGACCAGGCAGAACAATCCTTCCAACCACTATAGATAGATTCTCAAAAGCTTACCTGATCTGTCTCAGCTGCTCAGTGAACCCAAACAAACAGATGAACTAGAGGAAATGACCAGCAGTATGAGCACCATTTTCTCTAGTACATTAGAAATTGTTGCACCAATTAGATTAAAAAAGGTTAGAGAGAAAACTAAAGCACCATGGTACAACAGTGCTACACATGTTATCAAGAGAGAAACTCGTGACTTAGAGCGTAAATGGAAACAAACTAATTTAGAGGTCTTTAGAATCGCGTGGAAAGATAGTATGTCACGTTATAAAAGGCCCTAAAAGCAGCCAGGGCTGAGCATCTCCAAACTAATAGAAAATAACCAAAATAATCCAAGGTTTTTATTTAACACCGTGGCTAGTGTTGGACTCAGCATCAATTCCTCGAGTCCGCGTGTTCGTTGAATGAGGAGAGCAGGAACAAAATATAGTTTAACTCTTTTAATGAATAAGTAAGTCAGATGAAGATAGCATACAGAGCTCTGGGTCACAACTGTCCCTGATTTACACAATCCTATGCAAGGTTTGTTCAGGAAGTCTGCAACAAACTTGCCTTTCCCTGACCCAATATTTATACACAAAGAATACATAAGTTGTCTTTCTTTGGGAGTCAGATGATTTTCTGGTCAGCTGTGCTTCGTTCGCAACATCATCCCTCCAATTTCCTGGACAAAAGACTGCTTCTTTGTTAACACATACAAAAGCACTCTAAGAGCACAGCAAAATGCATAGCAAAACACTTTCTCATATGGATCTGTTATACCTACCACAACCCTCTGGCTGTTGCTCTGGTGACTCTTATGTCCAACAGAAAGTACACATAGTCTTAAAGCAAAATCATTTCATAAGCTAACATTATCTTAAATTTACTGTTGTTAATGATTAATTTCTACAAGCGTTATTAGCAACAGTGCACAAACAAATATTTATTCTCAACACTAGATTAACAAATAAACAAGCATCGCCTGAGCAAAATATTCCGTTACAGTTTAGTAGTAATGATTTTATGAATTTCTTCACTGAGAAAATAGAAAGCATCAGAAACAGAATAGTAAATGTACAACCTTTAATGATGTCTTATGATTCAACCTCAATTATCGCCCTCAAGAACTACTACACCGCTTTACAACTATAGGACAGGAAGAGCTAAATAAACTTATCTATGGGACTATAGCCCCATTGACTCCCAGTGCAAATGCATTGATGAAGTTAACAGTTGGATGAGCCAAAACTATCTTCAGTTAAACAAAGACAAAACTGAAATCATTACATTTGGAAACAAAGATGAAATTCTCAAGGTGAACGCATATCTTGAGACAAAAGGTCTAATAACAAAAATCAAGTCAGGAATCTTGATTTTGGAGTCAGACCTGAGTTTCAATAGTCATGTCAAAGCAATAACTAAATTAGCATACTATCATCTGAAAAATATTGAAAGAATTAGATGCTTTGTTTCCAGGCAAGACTTTCATCACCAGCAGGGTGGACTATTGTAATGGTCTTCTCACCGGCCTTCCCAAAAGACCATTAGACAGCTGCAGCTCATACAGAACGCTGCGGCCAGGATTCTGAGCAGAACAAGAAAATATGACCATATCACGCCAGTCCTCAGGTCTTTACACTGGCTTCCAGTTATATTTAGGATCAATTTTAAAGTATTTTTACTTGTTTATAAATCACTCAATGATCTAGGACCTCAATACATTGCAGATATGCTGGTTAAATACAAACCCATCAGATCACTCAAATCATCAGGATCAAGTCACTCAAAGCAAGGAGAGTCTGCGTTCAGCTATTGTGCCAGCCGCAGCTGGAACCAGCTTCCAGAAGAGATCAGATGTGCTCCAACAGTAGCCACATTCAAATCTAGACTCAAAACACATCTTCAGCTGTGTTCAGCTGTGCCTTTACTGAATGAGCACTGTGCCACTGTACGTCCCACTGATTGCACCTATTCTAATCTATGCATCATCTATATTTTTATTTTATTTTTATCTATACATACTGTAATAATTTTATTCTTTTTAAATATCTTTACAACTATATATTTCTATTGTCTTCTTATTTTAAAAATTCTCTTTACAACTGTTTTAATTATCCTGTTTTTATTTTTAAGTCTTCTTAATTCTTATCATTATTTTAATTTCATTTTCTATGTAAAGCACTTTGAATTGCCATTGTGTATGAAATGTGCTATATAAATAAACTTGCCTTGCCTAAACTACTGAAAGAGCTGTTACCTGTAGTGGAAGAGCCTCTTCTCAATATTATTAACTCATCTTTAGGTCATGTTCCAAGAATATTCAAGTTGGCAGTCATAAAACCTCTCATTAAGAAGCCACAATTAGATCATAATAACCTAGCAAATTACAGACCCATTTCAAATCTTCCATTTATGTCTAAAATACTAGAAAAAGTTGTGTCTGCTCAATTGTGCTCTTTCTTGCAAGAAAATTATATCTATGAAAAATTTCAATCCGGATTCAGGCGCATCATAGCACAGAAACTGCACTCGTTAAAATCACAAATGATTTACTTCTAGCTTCTGACCAAGGCTGTATCTCAATACTAGTTCTACTCGATCTTAGTGCTGCTCGATACTATAGATCATAAAATACTCTTAGATCGACTTCAAAATTACACTGGTGTTCAGGAAAGGCATTAAACTGGTTTAGATCGTACTTATCAGACCGCTACCATTTTGTCTTTCTAAATGGGGAAAAATCAAAGATAACGTCAGTAAACTATGGGGTGCCACAAGGATCTGTGTTAGGCCCTCTGCTATTCTCAATATATATGCTGCCACTTGGTAATATTATAAGAAAACATGGAATTAATTTCCACTGTTATGCTGATGACACTCAATTATATATTTCATCACGACCAGATGAAAACGCTAAATTATCTAAACTGACAGCGTGTGTTGAAGATATTAAATACTGGATGACGTGTATTTTCTGCTATTAAATTCAGATAAAAGAGAGGTATTACTTATTGGTCCAAAAACTGCCCACAAAACCTCTCACAATACAAATTTAACTTGGAAGGACGCCCTGTCACTTTATCCACTACAGTAAAAGACCTGGGTGTTATATTAGACCGCAACTTGTCTTTCGAAATCATATTTCATATGTTACAAGAACAGCATTTTTCCACCTTAGAAACATTGCTAAGCTACGTAACATGCTATCTATTTCTGATGCAGAAAAGTTAGTTCATGCATTCATGACCTCGAGACTAGATTACTGTAATGCTTTATTAGCTGGTTGTCCTGCATCCTCAATAAACAAGCTACAGTTAGTTCAAAACGCAGCTGCTAGAGTTCTTACTAGGTCAAGAAAATATGATCATATAACACCAATTTTATCGTCTCTACACTGGTTACCTATTAAGTTCCGTATCAATTACAAAGTACTGCTACTGACCTATAAAGCCCTAAATGGTTTAGCTCCAGTGTATTTAACGGATCTTCTATCGCCTACAATCCATCGCGCTTTTAAGATCACTAAACTCGAGGCTTCTGGTCGCCTAGGATATCTAAGTCCACTAAAGGAGGGAGGGCATTTTCACATTTAGCTCCTAAACACTTGAATAGTCTTCTTTTATAATGTTCGAGGTTCAGACTCGCTGTCCCAGTTTAAAACTAGATTAAAGACGCATCTCTTTAGCCAAGCATTCACATTATAATTACCTTTTATACTACAGTTAAATCGGATCAAAAGCATTAATATTCTGAACAGCAGCTATGCTAATTATTTCCCATCTGCTTTTCTGTTATTATCTCAGGACACTAGTCCCGAGGTAAATAGTTCGTCAGCTCCAGTTTGTATCCAGCCTCTCATGGAGACTTCAGATGCCCCAACACCTGTGAAGAGACGACTCAACGCCAGCGCTGTTATGGCCTAAATTAATACATGATTGATTAACTTTTTCTAACATTTTTCAATGTACATTTATGAAATGCACTTTCTGTAAAGCTGCTTTGAAACAATGTGTATTGTGAAAAGCGCTATACAAATATATTTGAATTGAATTGAATTGAATATGGCTCTGAGCAGAGCCGTTAAATATGAGAGTTGCGACACTCTTTGATCTCGCGCCACGTGGTTCATGTAGCTCTCAATAGTTCCAAACAAATCCGCGCTGTCAATCAGTTTGGATGGTTTTAAGTGGGACAGACAGCAGCAACTATATTTGCAGCAATTATTGGTAAATATTGACACATAATATACATTGATTATTACGTTGACACTTAAATTACATACATATAATTGCATTTTTTCTTCTGGGAAATGCCGGAAACACGGCATTAATCAGTATTTGTGTTTAATTTTGGAGGGAAGAGGGCTGCTCTCATAGCATAAAAAGACATTTATAGCAACGACTATATTACAGCATTTTTCTGCAAATATTAACGCATAGGCCTATGTTTTGATTACGTTACTATATGTGTGTATATATATATGTGTGTGTGTGTGTGTACACAATATAATCCATCTACCGTTGATATTCACTTGTTTTATATATATATATATATATATATATATATATATATATATATATTAGTCAACATTGAAATGGATCAAAAAAGTTAAAAGTTGTCTTAAAACCTTCTTCTTAGAATTGGCTAGTCACTTCTGACCAGACTCCAGACGTTGTCACGTATTACACAAAGGAAAACTGGTGCGAGGACTCAAGTGCAGAATAAAGGATTTATTTACAAAATAAAACATAAACTCAAAACAAAAACCCACGAGGGGGAAAAACACATAATCAGAACACATAAACTTAAACATACCAAACCGGGGAAAACAGGAGACAGGAGACATAGACAATACAACAATCCGAAAAGGACTGACAAACACAAAGAGTATATAAAGGAGAAATTAAACTGGGAATGAGGGAACACAGGTGGGGCAAATGAAACCAATAATGAGATAACAAGAGGAGGATCAAACAATGACAGGAGCACATGGCCACAATAACAAAACCCACATTTGCACACAAGACAGGACAGGCATGTGACATTACCCCTCCTTAAGGAGCGCCTACCAGACGCTCCACTAAGGACGGGAGGACCGACTAGGGCGGACGGGGGACAGGAGGGACCACCGGCACAGGGACCACCGAATACGATCCACCAGAACTGGGACCACCGGAACTGGGACCACCGGAACACGATCCACCTGCACAGGGACCACGGAACTCGATCCACCGGAACTGGGACTACCAGAACAGGGACCACCGAACTGGGATCACCGGAATACAATCCACGGAACAGAGACCACCAGAACTTGGCCCCGGGAACAGAGTCCAATGGAACGGAGTCCACCGGAACGTAGTTCACCGGAACGCAGTCCACCGGAACAGGGACCACCGGAACAGGTTTCCTCTCCCTCTCTCTTTCCTGCAGGCGAGCAAGACCCTCCACCATCGTCTCAAAGGTAGCCCTCTCATACGCACTCCTGAGCAGCCAGTCCATAGGCTTATCGAGTGAATAAAAGAACAAGTCATTAAGAGACCATTCATTCAGTCTCAATCCTCTGCCGCTCAGGAATTCAGCTGCGAAGCTCCTTAAATCCCTTGTTGGCGGAGGGACGCGAGAGACTGAAACCGGAGAATACGGTCATAGTGTGGGCACGAGACAGTGGGTGCTGGTGGGTGAGATGAAATTCTCCTTCGCTGAGTCCTCGACATGGTCGGATCGTTCTGTCACGTATTACACAAAGGAAAACTGGTGCGAGGACTCAAGTGCAGAATAAAGGATTTATTTACAAAATAAAACAAACTCAAAACAAAAACCCACAAGGGGGAATAACACATAATCAGAAAACATAAACTTAAACATACCAAACCGGGAAAACAGGAGACAGGAGACGTAGACAATACGACGATCCGACAAGGACTGACAAACACAAGGAGTATATATAGGGGAGAAATCAAACTGGGAATGAGGGAACACAGGTGGGGAAATTAAACCAATAATGAGATAACAAGAGGGGAGGGATCAAACAATGACAGGAGCACATGGCCACAATAACAAAACCCACATGTGCACACAAGACAGGACAGGCATGTGACAGACGGTAGATGGATGTACTAGGGTCCCACAGTTTTTGCAGCTCTGAGCTGATGGTACTGCTCTACATCTACCAATACAGCCCCTTGAATTTAATTCATTTTTGTTTGCATGTAATTTTGGAGGGAAAGGGGGACTGCTCCAATAAGGTATAATACATTTAAAGTATGTGCTGTATATATTTTTCTTGTGCTTCTATGGTCAATTACAAACATCCTAAAGTTATGTTAAGACACATTTACATAAATATATACATGCACAACAAGTGAATATCAATGAATGCCAGAAGCTGCTCAGTTTACGTCAAGAAAGAATTTGTCAACAGAAAAATATACAAGGCAACCAATTGCATTCAACAAAACATTTAATTATACATTACATCCTAGGAGAGGGTAGGTAAATTTTCCTTGAATGTTTGGTCTTCAAAGAAACTCGCTTGACTTCCTACAGGGAAGCTGTAAGTGTCACAGGGTTGACCAGGGCCGAACCTTTTTAAATGGCAGTTGTTGCTATGGGGAAGACTTCCGGTGAAACACCGGGCAGTTCGGGCTCACGAACCGGGCTGAAGTGCACCGAGAGCGGATTAAGCGGAGTCATCCGCACCTGTGCGGTAAAATTCCAAATGATGATCAGTACATGAGAAATATAAAGGGTGCTAATAACAGAGAGAGAAGAGGCAGAGAAGGAGGAAGGAACCGAGGAGACGCAGTAAAGACGCAAGGGAAAGACTGAGGATCTGTTGTGCTGTGGAAGATAAGGACGTAGAGATGATGGTACAGTAGATTTTTTTATGGCAGCGCATGAAGATTTCATAATCAGGGTGTCCAGTTGAGCCCGAATACTGCCTTATTCACTATAACCCTTTGGAATGGTTTGCAGTGCGAGTTGATATTTTCACGTGAGTTGAGTGTTTTGCAGTGAACACGAGTGTGGGACCGCAGGTTGTTCGGCAACTGAGTGGATAAAGACCCTTGATGTAATTGCGCCGGCTCTTGAGTTCATCCCTGTCTGCCCTCCGTCTGTGTTGAAGCACATCAGAGCTGCTGAATTGAGTTCATCATCTGCTGTCTTCCTGCCCTGTGAGTACGAAATACAGAGTTAATGTTGACATCTCTGTCTGCCCTCCGTCTGTGTTGAAGCGCATTAGAGCTGCTGAATTGAGTTAATCTCCTGCTGTCCTCCAGCCCTGCCTTCCAGTCCGTGGACAGGAAATACAGAGCCAAAAGTGTGTCAGAGACACAAGAAGAGACTGTTTGATTTTAAGAGACATTCCTTTTATTAATAAAAGTTTAAATTGTAGCTCCTGTGGGTTAGGATGGGTGTTGTTTATTTGGCTTTACGTACACAACCCCCTCGGCCTGTGACATAAGTAATGTTATAGTTACTTGAATTTTTGGGTGAGAGCATTACATTGCCAGAAGCAAACCATGTTACAGGCCCCAGAAGAGACTGGTTCTTGAGTCAATCAAGCCCATTGCAGCTGGACAGAACTGGGAGTGGTAAAAAGAGGAAACAGTGTTAAGGTTAATATATTGAAGGACAGATTAAATAAAAATTAAAAGCCTATGTTTCCCAAACATTTTCATGAGATTGAGATTACAGAAGTGAGAGCACACACTTCTGTTATTTTGGCTCTGTACCCCAGAGAGAGGAGGTGGAGTTGGTTATAGGAAGAGGTGGGAGGGTTTTAAAGCACACCTTCCATGGAAACTGATCACAACATCTAACTTTTATAAATTGATTTTCTCACCATGGTTGGCTGTGCGGCATTTGGATGCACCAATCGGTTCGAGAAAGGGATCCGGATTGATGGTTTCCCAAAGATGCCGACATGAGAAAAAATGGTTAGCCCAAGTCAGCAGAAACAACCTGACCATAACAAAAGATTACAACAACAGAAAACTGTGTACAGTAATTATGTTTGTAAGCACATTTGGACATTTCACTTGTGAATCAAGGTTCAATGTGTCATGTACAAGACTGCAATGAAATTGTGATTTGACAATTATGATGTAATGTCTGGAAAGTAATAACCTCATAACCTCTGAAAGAAAATAACCTCATAAGCAACTCTAAAGGCACATTTTGAGGAGTGCAATTATCAAGGACAAAAAAGAGCCATCTAATATTAAAAACTGATGCTGTTCCAACCATATTTGTGCATCGCCCTGAGCCCAAGAGGCGGAAGGGTCCTGCCGTGAGAAGTACCAGAGAACCTCCAGTTCATGCAGTGGCCAGTGACCACACATTCTCCTAAAATGAACTCCGGTATGAATGTGAATATAATTGTGATATCAAACTTTAATATTTCTTACTACAATGACTAGCCTATACACCAAAGGTCATTAACTATATTTGTCCAAGGGCCAGAATTTTTCTCTGCAGACACTGTAAGGGCCAGATACTCGTTATATAAAATAAAATTTGAATTGTATGAAGCGCCCCTACCCTTGACCTTAAAAGGGTGGAGCACCGGGTTCTGACAGATGTCTCCGAATATATATTAATATTCCTCCTATTACCCTTTATGACTACGGTAACCCAGATTAAATATATTTATGCCCCTGAAGCAATATTCTTAAACAGTGTGAAAATTTACCCAGCCCTGAATAACCTCAAGCAAGGCAAAGTAAGTTTAAAGAAGTTAACAATGGGGTTTATTTATACAAAAAAAGGAAAATAAGAAATAAAATAATTATATGATTCAATAAAAGGGATGAAATATCCAAACGACTATTGTGTATTTACTTTTGACCCCCTCGAACGGTTCTCATTCCCACTTGAATAAGGCCGAAACACACTGGCTGCGTGAGTGTCTCAGCTGCGTGGCATGTCCGTTTATTTCGCTCCCATATTTAACAGGTTGGAGTTTGCACACTGAGACACGCGTCTCAGGCGCCGGAAAACGCGTGCATACTAGAAATAGAAACGACGCCGACGCGTGTTCCAGCAACAAGAGTGTTCTCTGGCTAGAGCGCAATACAGCGGAGTTTGTATGGACCAGTGCATGTCTGAGCTTGTTTTGTTGCTTTGACATTGTGGAAAATGGAATAATAGAAACAAAATGTATTACCATTTCTACCTGTTATTATCAATCTAAATTAATCTTTTTAATTTAACTTAATTTCGTTTTCTTTATTTAAATTTAGATTTTCTTTATTTAAATTTCATTTTCTTTATTTAAATTTCATTTTTCTTTATTTAAATCTACCCTTACTGTGCCAATTTGTTAGTCCAAAAATATTAGACTAGCTTAAAAGTCTTGCTTAATTTAACAGACCTGTACATGTGCATTTTATCTCACTAGTGCAGTGTCCGTTCTCGAAGCATAAGCCCTGCCTGCGTGAGGTGCGCCGCTTCGCGCTGTTCTGACTGTAATTTACTAAAAGTTTATTAATTCTGAATGTTTGCGTCTCGCGTATCCATCTATATTGCACCAAATGTGACACTGCACTCCCTTGTGAAGTCGATTGGATGAACGGTTCTCGAAATAATGAAAATGCAAACAGACATACAGACACAGATTACTGCCTTTATTAGAGAGAAAATATGTTCAACCTCTCTCCAAAGCTAAGAATAGTCAATGTTTATTACTACCGAAGCTTTGGACCAGCCCTAAACTTTTTCCTCTATTCCTGAATTCAGTATTATTCTGGGGCCGGATGGAAATCTTGATGTTGCATGCTATACACTCTCCATGTAACACTAACAATGCCATATCACCATTTCAGACGTTGAGTGAGGAAGTAAGTTAAGTGAGAGAAGGGAAAGTGAGGGAAGAGTGGATAAGGAAGGGGAACACTGTGAGCAAATTGAGAGGGACATACCAGGAGCCAGTGATCCAGGTGCCAGTGTCCAGGGGCCAAGTGAACAAGATGTCAGTGTGAAAGACTTGAAGGAGGAGTTGGAAAGACAAAGAGATAAGACAAGGAGAGCAGAGGAGCTCTAAAATGACAGAAAAAAATCTGTCCTACGGAAAAAATATGCAGTCATGGAAAAGAAATTTGATACCATTTTTTCTAAAGTTCAGATAAAAGCGATCTGTATGAAGAGTAAGAGGGGCATGAGATGGGGAAACGTAACAAAAGGCCATAAAACTGCATTTTGCCACCGGCTCAACAGGCTACAGACTGCTTCAAGACATGGAGACTCCTCTCCTGATATCAGAATACTGCAAAGAAGCCTGCAGCATATAAAGATTGAGCCAGGAGTGTTAGAGGATGTATTTGACATGCTAAAGCTAAAGGTTGACAGCCTGACAGAGATGGAGAGGAGTATGTGCTAACACTTGATGAAATTGCAATTGTGGAGGAGCTGATGGCACGTGAGCTGCTCCTGACCTCACAAATACCGAGATCAGTGCTCTCTACCACCTTACAGGCTACATCGTGCATAAAGTGATTAAATATTCCAAGATTTGTGAGGTTGCCAAAATGCTATTAAACACAATGATGACAGTCCTAAAGGAACGCAGTGTTTTACAGAAGCTGAAAGAGTTCAAACCAGGTATGCTTTGTCGGCCATCACAAGAGGCCTTCAATTTAGTCCAGCAAATTGAGGAGCTGTTCGATCTAGGACCAGTGGCTCCTTATGGATCCAAATGCCATGGATAAGCTGGATAGAGAGGGTAGGCTCTTGGACAGCAGGCTGCCTTCATGCCATGATCTGCAAAAACAAAAAAACAACAGATACATCAGGCTGAGGTTAAGAATTGCAGCAAAGCAGGCTATGCCAATAGAAAAAGCTGTCTGATGACTGGCATATTGTAAGCAAAGCCAGACAAAAAGGGCAAAAAGGAACCAGCAAGGCCAAGAAACATCCAAGCCTACAACAAGCAGGCCCCCACCAAACACCTTGCTTGTTGCCATGGAGGAGTTTGGCCTTACCTTTGCTCCTACAAATGTTCCACCATTTCAGCATCAATAGGTATGGAGGGTCTGTTTTCTGGTCTCTTGTTTATATAAGTTTCATTCATTGTATGCATGTTATTCATATATTAGTCCAAAATACCTGCTTAAGGAAATTGAGAAAGATGTGACTTATTTGTGGGAACTCTGGCACTTGACAATTTTCTGACTAATTATAGACAATATTATGTTCTATCTTACACTTACAGCCTCACCATCACCCCACCAGCTTCAGCACTCCACTGTTCAAATTCAAACCAGCTTCCTCATCACTCCATTGCTTACAGGATCCACAAGCTCCCTAGCCTGGCGCCACTAGCCTGGCGCCTGCTCCACTACCCACTGATAATCCATCCTGTTGAAAACAAACTAAACAACATACACATGCAGTGATTGATTGTGTATGGCTTTGCAAATTAAATCCCACCTGTTTGACAGCTGGAACTTAACTTACTGAGAGTTATGTTGGGTACACACCAAAAGATAATCAGGCTTATTTTGGGCCGATTTCCCCCTTCCGACAATCCTAGCTCTGTCCTGATTATCTTGATGGTTCTAAAGATTATCTTATCAGATTGTCCTGTGGTGTGAAGTGTGTTAAGCGTGTCGAACCTGCTCGGAAGAAGGTCGGAGCTGTCCCGATCGTGAATCGTAAATATTCAACATGTTGAATATTTACGATCAGAAATCCTGTGGGGAACCCGAGGAAAAACGCTCACACTCACGTGAAACGCAATAATATCCAATCAGAAAGCACACTGTGAGAATACGGAAGCATAACAAAAGCGGTCATGGCGCAGCACAAAGTGATGTGGACAGCAGAGATGGAGGATCGTCTAGTTGATTTGTGGCAACAGCACAAATGTTTGTACAACGTGTCATGCAAAATCTACCACAATAGACTGAACAAGGAGAAGAGTTGGTCAGAAATAGCGTCTGCAATGGATGTACCAGGTAGCTATAGCAACAGGGATTTTGTTTGTTTGTTTGTGTGTGTGTGTGTGTGTGTGTGTGTGTGTGTGTGTGTGTGTGTGTGTGTGTGTGTGTGTGTGTGTTGTGTGTGTGTGTGTGTGTGTGTGTGTGTGTGTGTGTGTGTACTGGTTTGTATTAAAATGTAAAAATGCAGAAAGTTTTCTGTTTTTTTATTTATTTATAGCAAAACCATGATTACTTTGTGGTTGTCATGGTTTAAGTACAATATCCATGTTTATTTCTTATTTGTAGTAAAACCACGATACGTTTTAGAGACAGGGTCAGCGTATCTGCATTGCCTCAACCTTTATCTGAGAAATTCACTTAATTTGCTTGCAAATAATTGCAGTGGAAGAAGTAAAGACGAGGCCACAACTTTACAAACCCAATACTCCAAACTTCTTAAAGCCAAACCCAGTGGGAGTGGGGAAAAGCCACTCACAAGCAAGCAAAAGTGCCTGCTGCAGTCACTGATGTTTTTGAGAAAGCATTTCATTCAACCCGCTCTGAAAGCAGTGTAAGTGCTATTACTGTAGCTTTGTTTCCTGCAAATGTTATTTTTATTTATTTTTCAATCCATTTATCACATAAGCCTATATAGGTAAATTAATACATTGCCTTGTGTGTTTTGTACAGCTTCATCAGTCAATTAAAGATGCCTAGCTGCAGTAAATGACCCCACCAGTGATCCTGATGATGACACATCTCAGATGTCTGAGGACGTGACAGTGGTGCTGTCAGCAACTGTGTGTCAGTCATCTACTTTGCAGTCCGATAGTGAACTCTCTACTCCTACACCACCCAACATTACACAAAAGCGAAAGAAAAGCCAATCTACTGATTCCATTGAATTGGAGAAACTCAAAGTTTTGCAGGAAATGTCTAATGCTTATCAGGCGGGTAGAAGCAGGCCAGCTGCTGATAGTGACAGCACCTTTGGGGCATAAGTTACAGAGGAGTTGAGGTTAATTAAAAATACTCTGATAGAGTTAAGAGAAAAATTATGAATGATTTATATGAGGCTCAGGAGATTGAACACCCTGATGTTTTGCCATCTACCCAATACCAGATGCCAATTATATATCCTCCACCCCCTCAGTACAGATGCCCCCTCACAAGCACATCACCACATGTCTCCACCATCTCATACTTACACATCTACTCAAGTGCTTCAGAATCAGTACCAGCCTCCTCCAAATAATCAAGAATAACTTTTGGCAAGAAAACAATGCTGATGAAAATGCACAGTAGACTGTGCATAGCCAGGCAGTAGCTAGAGGATTTGGGGCCCCTGAAAAATATTGATTTGGGCCCCACACCCAAATCATATACTGTACAATATATGAGAATGGAGGACCACATGTAACCTAATAGGGGTTTATTACAAAATAACAAAACAGATAAATGTAAATAAAGATTTTTACTTAACACCAGCAAAAGCAAAATACACATTATAAAATGGTGGTGGTGTTGTAAACTCTTTATTTTAAAAGGTAAATGTTTTTATACATTTTACAACTAATAAAACTTAACAAAAACCAAGACATTTTTAAATATTAATAAATTCAAAAAGTAAACAAATAAATTGTCAAGAATGCAGTCAAATGTAAAGACTTTTGTCTTTTTTTATAAGAATTACTTGTCTTATTTAAATAAAGACACTATGTAACTGTGTAATATATTATTAAATAAAGCTAATGAATGTATCCATCCAAGAGCAGTGTGTTGTATTCGTGTTTTCATGACTGTAGCCTAATAAAATAAATCAACAGCCAGTAGGTGCATAATGCTTGTGACATGCGTTGTGACATTTTTTCTGTATGTTATACAAACAAACTCTATTTACAATAGCGTAAAAGACGGGATTTTGACCACGTAATCATTTAATCAATTTGACGGCGGTGCGTGCGCGGTGCCGGTAATGACAGTAGGCGGCAGGCGGTAGTTTTCCTCAAAGTAAATCTGACAGCGAAATAACAATTCACTAAGTTACTAACCTGTCTTAAAGAACGTCTTGATCGGCTGGGATACAGCAACTCTCCTGGCCTCCTCTCGTTCTTTTCAAAGGCGTTTCTGGTACCCTGATTTATATTTTCTTTTCCCTGACATTTTCAGCCTGTCAGTCAGTCTCCTGTTCTTTCAACAAGTTCATCGTTAAATTCAGCTGCCGCCTCAACTCCGATTGGTTCTGTTCACGAGCTGGGGTGGGACTTACAATTTGATTGGGTCAAATGATCTAATGTTAGTCACTGACTGATTTAATTAATAAATACTAAACCGGACTGAACCATTTGTATAGAGAGGAGAGGAGCAGATATTTGAAAACTTCTTTAACCTATTTGCATGGTTTTGTGGTTTTCATTAAAATCTCAGGCATACATCTAATAAAAATATTATAATTATTCACAGAACAGGGGACTATATAGTATAACTTCTGGATTTTGTGGGGCCCCTTGGGCAGTGGGGCCCCTATAATCGTCACCAGCTTTCACCCCACTAGCGACGGCCCTGTGCATAGCACATGCATATTTAGATTATCAGCCAATCTGTGTTCTGATGGCTTGATTGTTCATATTTAGGTTTAAACTAACCACTTTCTAAACACTAGAAAGTTTTGATGTACCTGTGACTGTTCAGTCATGTTGTATACCAGGGTAAACCTTGTATTTCTACTGTTTTTGTAATTATTTTCTTAAGTTAAAGCTTGATTTTATTTCAAGATTTAATATTGTATAAATTTTTAAAATGTTATATATGTAAATTTCAGAAGACAAATTCATTGTCATCTTCAAATGGTTATATTGTATACAATACCAGCAAGAACAAAAGCACTGGAAGTATTTTTTTATATATATAAATACATTTTGCAAAGTTAAGACAGTTCATTGTCTATTTCTTGCCTAGGTAACACAAACTAAAGTAATGTCATTCAGCAAAATAATTTTCCACAAAAAATTCCACATTTTGCGTCAAAAGAAAATACCGTCTTTGCAGAGCTCAGAATGAATCCTAAAACAGCCTGACAAATCAGCATCCTAGCTCCTTGTTTTTTTTTTTTTTTGCAATGTGGGCAACAAAATGTGCAACACTTGAATTAAAGTAGAAGTGAACAAAGCACAAGAAACTGTAAAGAAAACAGAATAGTTGGCGCTTGTATCATTGCTCTAAGAGACTAAATGTAGTTTTCCTGCCAGGGAACCTGGCCTGCAGGTGTAACAAAGTAGCTCTTTAATTTGTCTCTAATTTGTTTGGCAGCCATGGAGCTGTTACAAGGTCTTCCTGGTTGAAATGGGAGCATGGCTCCCAGACCATCCTTTCTCCAGGTGAGTCTGTGTTCTGCATCTTCTGTATCAGCTAGGCCTGGGCCTGTGTAGGTGTCAATTCGAACTTCACACAAATAGTTGTGGAGACACACACAAGATAAGACCATCTTCTGCACCTTGTCTGGGTTGAGCATAATTGTGCTATGAACACTCTCCATCTGTTGGCAAGTATGCCGAACCCATTTTCCACGACTCTGCGTCCTCTAGAAAGTCTGTAGTTAAACACTCTCTGCTGATGATTCAACTGGTGAAAAGGGTATGGCTTTATGAGGTCTGTGTGCAAAGGATATGCATCATCTCCAAGCAACATAAAGGGGACTTCCATATTAGAGCCTGGCAGATGTTTGGCTTCAGGGATATTAAGGAGGCCCCTGTCAAGAGCTTGCTTGAAGTCTGACTCAGCAAAAACTCCAGCATCTGCCCTGTGCTCCTATACTGACATACCGAAACTGGTACTTGGCATCAACAACTGCCATCATCAGCACAGAGAATCATCCTTTGTAATTGTGGAAGGTGCTTCCACTATGTGCTGGTGACTGAATGTTTATATGTTTCCCATCAATTCCACCAATGCAGTGGGGAAACTGCCACTTTCTCTGTAAATCTTCTGCAATTTTCAGCCATTCCTCTTCTGTATTGGGAGTCTGAAATAATAGTAAAATCTCAGGTCAATTTAAAATTAATGTGAAGATTTAATTTGCAGGTCAATTTCATCTCTTACATCATTTATTTCTATAATATGTGTAGCTTGTGGTTTTAGTGTTTGTTTCATTGTTCATAACACAATAGTAAATAAGTGTAAACATTTTATAATGTCTATTATATAAAAAGATAAATAAAAGGTTATCTTAATGGATAGCAATATATTTTATCCTGAAAAATAGGTTTTATAGTTTTTCTAAATTGCTAAAACACATTTTTTTGAAACCATCACTCTCAAAACATTAAACGTTAAACACAAAACCATTTTTCAAACTACATTCACAGAACCTCTAACTCTTCTGGCAAATGATGTGCTCAAAATCAAACAATACTACTGTCCTCTGACTGGTTATCAACAATCTTTAAAATATTGTCTTCTCTGTTCAGAAGAAGAAAAAATACAGGTTTGGAACAAAATAGTAAACAATAAAATAATTAAATTTTTTGGGTGAACTTACAATATTATTATTAAGAACTGTTTTGTTGGTGTAATGCGAACTTTTAGACATTAAATAAGCTTACCTTCAGGAATTCATTAGCAAGAGTGTGGTGCAGGGCTTCACATGTTTGACTCACAATCTTGGAAATTGTGGACTCTCCAACCCTGAACTGGTAACTTAAGGATGCAAATGATTCTCCTAAAGGAAAAAAGATCAATTACCTTAACAGTAAAATTAAATGTGATAAGCACAGCAAACTTGATATGAAAAACAAACCTGTTGCCGCGTGTTACTGCTAATCTCTGTTTGGCAGTAATGGCCAATCTCCATTTGGTGTCATGTCTGGTTATTAGTGGGGCCACTTTATTGAAACCCGCTCTGTCATATACCTGTCAAAATAATGATACACATAAGGCAAAGGAGTTATAGACAAGTACCCTAATTGTGTTTATCCTCCTTAACGGTTCACTGATTTGTTAAGCTCAGACTACGGTATCAACAGTTCTATTTAATTCTAACATATCTTCAAACATTCTCTAATAACATCAAATAGTCATGAACAAGAAACTCTTATTTATTATTTAAACTCTTAATTATTTAAAGTTTATTTACTAAGGCAATTTCAAAGAAAATTAAATCTATTTTCCATGAGACACCTGAGAACAACAATGACATTTTATATATATATATATATATATATATATATATATATATATATATATATATATATATATATATATATATATATATATATATATATATATATATATATACTTTACCATTACTCACCTCTAGCTTACTCTGTAACATGTACAGACCATGTTCCCGCTGTCTCCACGACTTCACCCAAACCCTTTTCTCATTTTTGACTGAATTTTCTGTGAAAATCATTCCAAACAATATCATCACGATTTCTTCCTGCATATCATCCGCCATGCTTATTCTGAAGTATCGCAAGATTTCCTGTGTTTACAGTCGGGACTCCGGTTGAAAATCTGTTTTTGTGTGACGTGCTGTGTGTGTCACATCATGGCACACTTCACACTATAGGAGCAACACGGTTAAATCTAGGATTATTTGTCCTCATGTTTGTGGTCTATCACATTTTGAAAATCTTATAAGATGTAAAAAATCTTTTGGTGTGTACCCAGCATTACTTTATCTCAGGTATAAGGAAAAAAAGGAAAAAATTTAAATATTGTAAAATTAAATGTCATCCAAAAATACTTTATATTTACAAAGATGCATTCTGGTTTCAAGTGTATACGTTCCATTACACACACGTGACTGTTAGATTAAAGTTCAATGTGTCACCAAAGCAGCAGTGTACATGTGCTTCTTTCAACAACATTTTTAAGAGCCATGAACATGAGTTATGCAGCTGAAATTCTTCACTGTATTCAAAATAACAACTATTAAAATCATGATTTCAGTTTTTTGGTCAAAATTCAACCTCAAATGGTTTTACGTGTCAGCCTCTTCATTTTAAAAATAGATTAATAATCTTTCTTTTGCAATTGTACTTTTATTTGCTGGGATCATTCACATTTATGTTACATATCCTATCACTCATCACAGTGCATTGTTTAACAAACGGTCTGTGCAAATTCAATGACTAACTAAGTAACAACCTTGATAGATGCAAGCTAACCATGTTATCTAGTTGAGCTAGCAAAAATAAATAAAAGACAAAAATTCTAGTTAAGCTAGATGAAGTTAATTGTAATCAGGTGTACTAATACGGTCGCAAACAAGTGTTAATCACTTTAACATCAAATCTAATAACTGACGATAAACGTTGTATGCCAACGAACTTGAAGAAAATTTGAGATAATGATTGATTATGGTAGCTAATATTTGTTAGTGCTTGTTACTTAAGCTGGCAGCAATTACGAGTCTACTTACCTCCAATAAACATTAACTAAAGCTGGCTATATAAAATACAACTATTATCTAGATTCATGAGACGTCGGCTAATGCGTTTAAATGTCGAAAATACAGTAATTTCATCAACTTACCAGCGAGCGTACTTCAAAACATTGACAATGTGTGGAGTTCAGTGTTGGAACTATCAGTGTTTGGAACTATCGGCTGCTCCATGACACGCGTTACTTCCGCATTCCAAAGTTCCTATGACAGTCTATGGGGGTGTCGCAACTCTGTTTTTCAACGGCTCTGGCTCTGAGTGAAACCAGCGCTAGAAACCATGGAAACGAACGGAGTGTCCACCAGAAAAAGAAGGAAAAAGAAGAGCGAACGGAGCCAGAGTAGGTAGCATAGACTCAAAGAGGAGGGACTTAGCTAGTAAAGTAAAAAGTTAAGATTAAACTAAATACGGCGGTGATTGGGATAGATCTCTGAGGGCGAGAAGAGGAACGAAGCAGAGGATGAAGATTTCGACAGAGAAACAAAGAAAAGTAAATGTAATGCCAAATGGCTGACGTGTCGTGAATGGCTTGTGTTTGATCACGAAATGTCGTTTTGACTTGTCAGGATTGCCACATGTACGCGAAAGAAAAAACTAAACGAAAATGTTTGTGACTTTGTGCGCAAACAAAAGGAACAGAGGGTGGCTCAGATTCTGATGGTACCTCTAAAGAAGAGCTCTGAAGACATGCGATAGATCGATAGATAGATAGATCCCAAACTTTAAATTAAATGTTTGCACTTTCTCTGTATATTTTGTTGTATGCACTGTACTTTCAGAGGGAGAAAGTAATTTATTTTTCAAGTATATGTACTTTATCAGTGTTCTTCTTTGGAAAACTTTTACTTCACAACATGTCAAAACGTAATATTGTACTTTTACTGCAATACATTTCATATTAAATATCATTTAATACTTAATTACATTAAAAAAAGTAGTACTGTATACTTTTACAATGTAATTTAAAGTTTTACATGAGTAAACATAAGAAAGTACAACATTTTCTATGTAATTAAGTATTAAAGGCAAGGAAAAAACTTTTGGACCCACTTTATGAAATTAGGTGGCCTTAACTAATATGTACTAACATTTTAATTAATAATTTGATACATTGCACTTATTGTGTACATACATGTTTTTACATTGTACTTACATTTTAAAAATACCTGCATGTAATTACATCTGTAATTAATTTCTGTAGTTACATTTGTAATTACACTGTTGACACTTCCCTTACACCTAACCCTACCCTTAAACTGACCCATCCCACCACACCTGTCCCTAACCCTACCCGTATCCCACCTCAATATCAGCAAAGGTGTTTTGCAACACAATATGAACACAGTAAGTACATTGTACTTATTTTTTTATGTAAGTACATAGTAGTTAAGGCCACCTAATATAAAGTGGGGCCAAACTTTTATTTATGAAATGCAGTAAAAAGACATATATGCTTTAAAATCCAGAGAAGTAAAAGTTTTCAAAGAAAAATTTACCCGAGAAGAAAATAAAAATACTCAACTACTGTGCCTCTGTGTACTTATATGTGTTTTTCATGCCTACAATGTTAATAAAATGAGCTAATCCATTCAGTGGCACTCATAATTTCTCTTATTTTCACCAAACAAATTTGTCTAGTGGAAATTCTAATTGACTGGTAACTTTAGAAAGTTACCAGCCACATTGGCTTGTGATCAAAAAAGTTAATTTAGAACCTTGTATACCTGGCTCGATAAAAGGGGCAGCTCAAGAACTTATCCAGCGATTTTAACTGTACTTCATGTTTTAACTCAGAGTTTGTTATTGAAAAGGGTCCCTGATTGTAATACAAAATGTAAACAAGCCGGATTATAGGAGCATTGCTATCTGCAGTCCCTAGGCAGGTGCATACAAAGACACAAACTCAAATATACATACAACATTACAATAGACTAAACTTAAACATTTTAAATTTCTAAGTTCTAAGTTAAACAACTGATTCATCATAAGACTCTTTTTAAGATAATATTTAAAGGTATATGATAAGTAGAAAATTGTATTATTGACTGTGGTAAGCTATTCCAATATTTACTCCCTATTACAGACAATACATTGTCTAAAAGATGTTTGCCTATATGGCACCTCACAGTCCCCTCTAATGATAGACCTAGTACGAATACTACAATCCATCTTTGGTTTCATAAATTCATTTACCGAAAGGGGGAGCAAGCCCATACCAGGCCTTATAAATAAAGCAAGCATATTTAAAGTTTTTTTTTAAATATTACAGTGATGAAATTATGTGTTATTTAACACTTGGTAACACTTTAGAATAATGGTCATTAGTTAACATTAGTTGATGTATTAACTAACATGAACTAACCATGAGCAGTATGTGTGTTACTGTATTATACAGCTGTTCATGGTTTGTTCATGTTAGTTCACGGTGCATTAACTAATGTTAACAAGATTTTTATAATGCATTAGTACAGGGGTCTCCAAACTCAGTCCTGGAGGGCCTATGTCCTGCAGAGTTTAGCTCCAACCCAAATTAAACACACCTGAACCAGATAATCAGTGTATTACAAGGCCCTAGTTAGACACTGATTAGCTGGTTCAGGTGTGTTTAATTTGGGTTGGAACTAAACTCTGCAGGACAGTGGCCCTCCAGGACTGAGTTTGGAGACCCCTGCATTAGTAAATGTTTAAATTAACATTAACACAGATAAATAAATGCTTTATAAGTGCAGTTCATTATTATTAACTAATGTAGTTAACTAATGTTAACTAATTACCATTATTCTAAAGTGTCACCTAGCACTTTTATTTTAAGGTAAAATCCATTATTTACTTTGACTATTTTTACTTGCGTTTAACTTGTTTGTAGAAGGAGAATGCAGTCCTTTAACAATGGAGATGGTCCTTGAATTTGCTTCAGGAGCATCAGCTGTGCCTTCACTAGGGTTTCCTCAACCTACCCAAATCCAGTTTCTACATGGAACTTCAGACTACAAACAAATATATCCTGAGGCCAATATGTGTATAATAATAATCAGACTGCCACTTCACAACCTGCACTAAAAGGTTGCAGTGTAGAACCAAATAACTGATGGGGTGCGGTATATCACCTATCCACCTTACTGTGTTAGTTCATATTGACCCAGATTGAACGTGTTTGGGACAAAGAGAGTGAAGAACTTTTGTGGTACTAGTTATAAAAAAATCTTCTGGAAATTGCAACCACATAATCAGTTATTTTGATTGCAAATTTTGACTAATAAATATAATATAGTGCTTCAAAGCAAGCATTGTTGGGGTAATGATCATGAAACTATGAGGAAAGGAAAATGCCACAATGTATCTGTATTCTCATATTTTTTTAAGATGAAGAGATACAGATCAAGGATAAGATACATTTAAAAAGAAATGTATTAGCTTTACTACTTTAACAAAAGACTTTTGAGTCACATGTGACATTAATGGTTCCTGTCTGTCTCAGTGATGAAACTCTTTATACAAACTGACATGACAGCTCAGACTTCTTTTATACAGCAATCTATTGCAAATTTCAAACACATTATTCCTAATTAATACAGGTTCATATGTTAATGATTATTCATTATTTTCATCTTAAAACATACACTGAAGGTTCAGAATTACTGGAATCACACTCTGCAAAAGTCCTGTTATCTTAAGGGAAACAGTAGGAAACCACTGAAAGTGCAGTGGTTATTCCAGTTATCATGTATCCTCTTGCCAGACTGAAGTTTCACATAGACAACATCTCCAACCTCCAGGAGCAACACAACTCCATTCGAGGAGTGTAACGCTTTCTGAGGCTGTTCAGCATGTGCCATAACCACTAGTTTTTCATTCTTATAAATGGATGCAGTTGCTGTAGTTGGGCCATAACCAAATACAGAGATTCTGAACATGTACGCTCCTTTCAGTGGGGCTGTGAAAACACCTGAATCAAATAACAAGAGATACAGAATCAGCTGTTTCCTGTAGGACTGATTAATTACCAAATGCACTGTGTAATAGTTTTGAAAGATGCCAAATCATTTAAGGGTGCTTTCACACTTGGTTTGATTGCCTGGACCAAACCCGAGTTCGATTGCTCCCCTTCCCCCTGCTCCCGCTGGA
Source organism: Gobiocypris rarus (assembly GCA_023029165.1). Classification (NCBI taxonomy): domain Eukaryota; kingdom Metazoa; phylum Chordata; class Actinopteri; order Cypriniformes; family Gobionidae; genus Gobiocypris; species Gobiocypris rarus. The sequence continues at coordinate 16,439,023 of CM040935.1, forward strand.
CTGTGTTTATATTATATTATATTATATGGGTCCGAACCAGGGTGCGTTTGCGTCAAACGCAGCAGCTGTTACCCCATTGCATGGTAACGACGAGCGAGAAGGTGGCAAAATGAATAGCGTTGCTCACCACACATTTTTTATTGACCGCTTGTTTTGTTACCGCTGGTTTCAGTAGGCAATGCACTTACGTCTAATCTGCGCGAATGTACTGCAAATGCTCTAAAGCAGAAGAAGCATGAACTAAAGAATGCAGAAGATTCTGCTATGCAGTCAGCTCTGCTTAGTAATAGAAAACATTTTATCAAATCAGAAACGCCATTAATAGCGGTTCACTCCACGATAAACGATTGTGTTCACATCTGCAGCGGCCGAACGGAGTCGAACCGAACCCCAGACCACCCTTTTTTAGCGGCGTGCGCACGGTCCACGATGCGGTCACCCGCAGAAGCGACCAACTCACAAACTCTGGCGTCAATCGACGGTGCGCACTAGTGCGAAGCACCTAATTCTCTTACTTACACACATTACACAACAGTAGAGAAGTCTGACTGGAGCAGAATCGTTTTCATTACTATAAACTGAGTTTCATTGATAATTACCTGTAATTGGGTTGTACCTATGTTTGTGAAGACATTCCTGTAGGTTAGTGTGATGTCAGTGGTAAAAGGACCAATATATCCACTGCCAGATTGCATCAGTCCAGCTGAAAAAGCAATCTTTCTGTCTGTAGTTGAAAAACATACGCAATATTGTGATATTTTACTGTATTACACTGAGACTGTATTCACTGAAGTTAGCTTCCTTCAAGCACACTTTCACCTCTCTATTCCTTTCTCAACCTCTACTTGACCTCAGATAAGATTTGAAGTTTCTGTGAAACTGAGACTGTATTCACTGAAGTTAGCTTCCTTCAAGCACACTTTCACCTCTATTCTCCTTTCTCAACTCCTCTACTTGACTCAGAGTAAGAGTTGAAGTTTCTGTGAAGGAATAAAGATTCTGTAAAATGACATTCACTCTGATTATTGTAATAGATAACACAATTTACACATTACATACTCAACTTTACTTCTACATTTACACTATGCAATGTATTGCACTGGTGTTTACTCTGAGGATCATTGATAAAAGAGTGAATGTTTTGTTCAGGTACCATCAGTTTTCTTCTTTAGCTCTTCCAGGATAGACGTCTGTTGTTCTGCAGCCTGCTCAGCATCTCTCAATCGCGTCTCTAAAGCTATAATGTTTTCTTTCTGCTCTGTGACCGTGGTGGTTAGTTCTCTGATGTTTTCTTTCTGCTCTGTGACCGTGGCGGTCAGTTCTCTCAGTACTGCATAGATGTCAGGGAAGCCCAGATGGCAGTATTGTTGGCTGTCAGTTGAAGCTTCAGCTCTCAAAGTGTCTGTTTGAGGTGGATTCTGTCTTCTGTCCTCAGAGCTTAGCTGTTGACCGATCTCATTCTCGAGTCCTCCATTGACAGTCTGTTGAACGACAAACACAAAGGTTTCCAACAGCAGCAGTAAACACACTAAACCCTTCATTCTTCACTGATGTGTGTCTCCAGCTCTTGCTCTGTCATCCCCACAGCCTCTCATGTCCTTTATAGTGTCCTGATTTACTATCTTTTGTACATGATTTATATTGCTCCAGATAAATAAGAAGTTCAAGTTAATTGTTAATCATAACCAAAGGAATGTTCCGGGTTCAGTAGATGTTTATCTCTATTCACAACATTTGTGACGCTATGTTGATGTCAACAGAAAATAACTTTGACTCATCTCTCATTTGACTCATAATTTTTAAATAAAAAATTAGCATATCATGAAAAGGTTCTCTAAACGAGCTATTAACCTAATCATCTGAATCAACTAATTAACTCTAATTAACTCTAGATTCCTGAGGCTTTTAAAAACTCCCAGCCTGGTTCATTACTCAAAACCGCAATCATGGGTAAGACTGCCGACCTGACTGCTGTCCAGAAGGCCATCATTGACACCATCAAGCGAGAGGGTAAGACACAGAAAGAAATTTCTGAATGAATAGGCTTTTCCCAGAGTGCTGTATCAAGGCACCTCAGTGGGAAGTCTGTAGGAAGGAAAAAGTGTGGCAAAAAATGCTGCACAACGAGAAGAGGTGACCGGACCCTGAGGAAGATTGTGGAGAAGGACCGATTCTAGACCTTGGGGGACCTGCGGAAGCAGTGGACTGAGTCTGGAGTAGAAACATCCAGAGCCACCGTGCACAGGCGTGTGTAGGAAATGGGCTACAGGTGCTGCATTCCCAGGTCAAGCCACTTTTGAACCAGAAACAGCGGCAGAAGCGCCTGACCTGGGCTACAGAGAAGCAGCACTGGACTGTCGCTCAAATTTTGCATGTCATTTGGAAATCAAGGTGCCAGAGTCTGGAGGAAGACTGGGGAGAAGGAAATGCCAAAATGCCTGACGTCCAGTGTCAAGTACCCACAGTCAGTGATGGTCTGGGGTGCCATGTCAGCTGCTGGTGTTGGTCCACTGTGTTTTATCAAGGGCAGGGTCAATGCAGCTAGCTATCAGGAGATTTTGGAGCACTTCATACTTCCATCTGCTGAAAATCTTTATGGAGATGAAGATTTCGTTTTTCAGCACGACCTGGCACCTGCTCACAGTGCCAAAACCACTGGTAAATGGTTTACTGACCATGGTATTACTGTGCTCAATTGGCCTGCCAACTCTCCTGACCTGAACCCTATAGAGAATATGTGGGATATTGTGAAGAGAAAGTTGAGAGACGCAAGACCCACATTTTGGGTTTTCATGAGCTGTATGCCAAAATAATCAGTATTAAAATAATAAAAGAACTGAAATATTTCAGTTGGTGTGCAATGAATCTAAAATATATGAAAGTTAAATTTTTTATCATTACATTATGGAAAATAATGAACTTTTATTCCAATATGCTAATTTTTTTAGAAGGACCTGTAGCATGCAAAGGGAAATATCACAGAAACCTCCAGTCATGTGAACAGATTGTCAGATCTGCGCACTAACGCAGGTTAAAATCTCACATTTTTAATAGTATTTATAGCAACTAACTTAATTGTAGTAAGGTTCGTTGTTGGTGGAAGGAAGAAGGCAACCGCGAACATTCAACAGACTTTAATGAAATTAAATAAACAAAACAAAAAGTAAACCGCTGGCAGCCCCTCACGGACGACTGCCCGCAAACACACACACACATAATAACACGTGGGCAGCCCCTCACATGACTGCCCACACAACAAAACATAAACAAAACTCAACACAAATTCCAGGCCTGGTTTCTCGTTCTCCTGAACTCGCCCCGTCCTTTTTATGTCTCAGCTCCCTCATGAGAGGACTTGAGACCAGTGTGCCTCGCTACAGGTGACGTTCATTAATTATCACTCAGTCTCCACTCGCTCCTCCCATGTCGCTCGTTCGTCCACCTGCCACATACCCCCATCGCCCCAGGCCGGTACCCCAAAACAGCGCCTACTGGGGCCAATCTCCGCCTTCTGCGTCAGGGGTATGGGCAGACGACAGAAAGCAGGGAGGAGACACAGGCGACAGGGCGAGAGAGTGGAGGAAAAAAAAATTCTTGGTCCGGCTCCTGACACACTGCCGCTCGGTCCTCAGCCAGCTGAGAGCTCTTCCTCGCGGTGCCATGCGATGGTACTGGGCGCTCGATGGACGGCTCGATCCTCCTCCGCCCCTGGCGGGTGGCTCCTCCGGAGGGCAGCCGGCAGCGAGTCCGCGCTCCTGCTCCTCCCCATTATGGCGGATGGCAGCAGGCTCGGCCAATGACGTCGGCGACTCCTCCGCTCCTCCAGGACGGCCGCCACCCCACCTCGACCCAGGGCACGGCAGCGAGGTCTCCGTCCATCGATCTTCCGCCGCTCCAGCACCATCGCCTCGGGCAGCCACTCGCGGTCTCTCTTCACCGCTGCCCGACCTCCTCAGCACCGCGATCCTCAGCAGCGAGGGCTCTCCGACAGCATGTCCCTCCTTCCTCCCGGGTTTCGGCACCAGTGTAGTAAGGTTCGTGGAAGGAAGAAGGCGGGAACCGGCGAACATTCAACAGACTTTAATGAAATTAAATAAACAAAACAAAAGTAAAGGGCAGCCCCTCACGGACGACTGCCCGCAAACACACACACACATAATAACACGTGGGCAGCCCCTCACGGACGACTGCCCACCAACACAACAAAACATAAACAAAACTCAACACAAATTCCAGGCCTGGTCCTCTCGTCTCCTGAACTCGCCCGTCCTTTTATGTCTCAGCTCCTCATGAGAGGACTTGAGAGTGTGCCTACAGTGAGTGCGTTCATTAACACTCACACACGGTCTCCACTCGCTCCTCCCATGTCGCTCGTTCGTCCACCTCGCCACATTAATAAAACAGGCTGTGTGACTAGGTATGATTACCCCAAAATGTGCATCCATATGTAAGTTTGAATAACTTTATTTAAATTAGATATATTAGCTATTGTCATGCTCCAGTGATTATCCTGACCTCTGATATAGATGGTCACACCACTCTCTGGTGTCCATGTGCCCATCTTACTACAATTATCAAGTTTACCAGTTTTATGTTATGACAATGTTTACTGTTTGGCCCATTTACATTGATTGTAAGTGCCTGACACATTTTCTAACTAAAGAACGAGTTAAAGGGACAGTTCACCCTGAAATGAAAATTCTGTCATTTATGAAAAAAATCATTTATTCACCCTCAAGTTATTCCAAACCTGTTTCTTTCTTCTGCTGAACACAAAATAAGATATTTTGAAGAAAATTGGGAACTAAACAGTTGATTAAATTGTTCGGCAAAAATGTATTTGTCCCAATGTGTAGGTGTCCACCAGTGTATATACAAAGTCCACAGAACGACAGAAGTGATAATCCCGAATTGTACAGGAAAGGAAAGTCCATGCTGTAAACTCCTCAATCCTCTTTGCTGGTGATTACCCTCTTGGTCGGTTTGAATAGTGACTCCTCTAATTTACCAGGCTGCTTCCTATATACAGGATATTTCCTGTTTCCTTTCATGTGCTTAATCACATGACAGGCAGACCAGTAATATTTAAAGACATACACACCTTAAAACAAATAAGAGGAATAAAACGGACTAAAATGACTAAGACAACATGTAAACCTATTAAAACTCTAATATACGTAAAAACATTATAATATATATATAAAGAGTGGTTAAAACATGTGTCTTGTGTGACAGTGTCACAACCTTATGAAAATTCTCTTTATAAAGATTAATTTTTCTTGCTAGAAAGAGCCCACAGTCAATACAGTCATGCAATGCCTGCCTCAAGTGTGAGCTGCTAAAACAAAAGAAAGTCCAAGCTCTTATACCCTACAACGTTTAAACAACCCTTCAGTAATTTTCCACAGAGAATAAAGGTGAGAAACACAATATGCAAATAGTCCCCTTTCTGTCTTGGAACTAATATAAATTAAAAAGCAAGAAAAACAATGGTCTCCCTTCTGTCTTAGTACTTATTTAAATAATCCCACACCCTTGGTTCGGGAAAGCTTTCAATTTAGGTGTCCCGCCAGTACCCTCCTGGGTTTCAATAGACACTGTGTCTGTTGAGCTCAGAGAGGTGTTTTGCATAGCTAAAACAGATGTTGACTGCTGTGTGACCAAAAACCTCCCCAACAGACCCCTCATGACTTCCATAGTAAGGAAAAAAAATAGGGTCGATCAACTGTTTGGTTACCGTCATTCTTCAAAATATCTTCTTCTGTGTTCAAAAAAAAAAAAATTGTGACTGGACGAGAGGAGGAACTGGGGATGGAGAAGTGCAATTAGCTCCTGAGCAATGCTATAAAGCTGCTGATAATACTAATGGACATTATATATTAGTGCTGTTATAGTGTTGTATTCCTATAGGTGGACGTGGATCAGCCTATGTGAGCTTGACTGACGTGACCTGGCAGAACTTAACACTATGCGTGATTAAATATATATAAAATATATATATATTTAATTATTATATATTCTGTGGCTATATATATATATATATATATATATTAGAGGAATGACTTAGCACTTTTTAAGAGTAGATCAAAATGGTTACATGTATTAAAAAGTGTTTAAGCTTTAAATGATACGTGCCTAGCTGTGGTGCAAAGTTCGGTCTCCATTCATCTCAGATTGTGCTTTTTTACTCACTTTGCTTTCTCAAAGTCTGCACTGATCTGTTATAACAAAGAAACACATTTGGACATTACACTGACCTGTTTAACAATTTATTCTCACCCTGGACATCTGATTCTTAATGCATGAACAATGGCCAAAATCAAGAAACTGGGATTCACCAGCAAACTCAAACCCTGATACAGCTGTGATGCCATCTGATGACTTCTCTGTTGCTCGGATGGAAAGAACAGCCGAGTCCACTTGTCACACTCCTGCTCGCCTCACCTGGAACATTTATCCAATATTTGCCGCCCATTCTATCTGCCCGGGAGGTTTCAGTGAGTGATTACAAAGCATTGTGCTATTCTCTCTGACGCGCAGTAAGAGCAGCCAAACTCAGTTACAGGACACGAGTGGAGCCTCATTTTCAACTAATTGACTCCTGACGCATGTGGCAGGTACTGAGGATCATCTGTGCCTTTGGAACCAAATCATCTACTTAGGAGAGAGCTGATCCGTTGCTGGCTGACGCGTTGAACACTTTCACGCCTGCTTTGATTATGTCGGCAGCGCGGCTAAGTCAGAACAGCAACAATCATGCAATCACTGTCTCAGAGGACGAGGTTCGGAGGGCCCTAAAGCGTGTGGACGTCAGAAAAGCTTCCAGGCCTGGTGGTATTTTGGGTCGTGTGCTGAGGTCCTGCGCTGATCATCTTGCCGGTCTGCTTCTATCTTCAATTTTGTCCCTTTCTACCTGTACAGTAGTAGCCTCCATGACTCTAATAAGCACTGCACTTTAAACTGGTGCACCGCTGGTGTAACTTTCTTTTCATTTTGTGCAAGTTGCAACAGTTCCGTGCAAAAGAAACACTCTGTGTAGCAGAGCCCTTGCTGTAAATTAACAGTGATATTTTAGGTGCGTTAATCGAGAAATCAGTTAATCGTTGCATCCATAATCTCGTCAGTTGAGGAAACTTTATATTCAGGGGCCATAGAAAGTGCGGATTCAGTGCATCACAGTGTGGTATGGGGAACAGCTCCAGTCAAGACTGCAAAGCCTTGCAGAAAGTGGTGCGCCTAGCTGAGCGCATCTCGGGGTCTGCTCTCCCATCTCTGCAGGACGTCTACCTCAAACGCTGCAAAGTCAGAGCTGTTAAAATCATCAAGCAATCCAATCACCCTGGTAACTATCTTTTCACCCTGCTGGTAAGTACTTCTGTAACATAAAGGCCAAAACTGAGAGACTTAGGAGGAGCTTCTTCCCCAGGCCATCAGACTCCTAAACTCACTGTCTTGAACAATCACATGACTTCACTTAATAAGCAATAAGAATATTCAATATTCTGACACTGTCACTTGCACTGCACTTCTGTTCTCTTGTTTTCTTGTTCCTGTTATGTAGCAACCTGTTGTAGAAGGCAGTACACTTTGGGGTTAAGCTGATTTACAACTTTTCCTGTACAAGAATGCCCTACATATGTAAACTGGGCTTGTGCACTTGTGATAAGGTTTGCAATAACTTGTTTTATGGTATCATAATGTGAGCTGTTGTTTTGCGGTGTGTACTTTGAGCTTAACACCTTTGACCTTATTATTTATTATTCTCAGGTTAGGTAAAGTAAGTCGAGTCTGGCCCTAATTATAAGCATTTTAATTACGATTTGTTCAGAAGACTTCTCTGAGGTATGTTTAACAAACTTGTACTTTTAGGAGTATGGTTTACTATATATCTGAAAGTCTTTTTGGGAGGGTTCTACATAACTTCTCACTATCTTCTCTCTACAGCCAAGAAAACAAATATAACATAAAAATGATTTCTTAGAGATATATTATGAGAAATAAAACAGCTGTGAAATGAACAATTGATAGATTATGTGTTGATCTCAGCATAGAAGAAAAAAATGGACATAGGTCTTTTTGTTCTCTGTGAGGCTGCAGTCCATGCAGTCCAACATATGGTTTCATTATGGAAACACTCCTACCTATAGAAACAGGTTCTGCTGGGATTGAATGGAGAATGGTCCCTGGTTTTTCTGTTAAACGTATGAAGAAGTCTTGCAGGGCCTCTATGACAACTGGATAGCTGACCAGATGGCAACCATATTAGCCTTGTTATCCTATAGGTCTCACATTCCTATAGCATGAGCTAGATGATGTATTCTCTTTGAAACACTCCTACCTATAGAAACAGGTTCTGCTGGGATTGAATGGAGAATGGTCCCTGGTTTTCTGTTAAACGTATGAAGAAGTCTTGCAGGGCCTCTATGACAACTGGATAGCTGACCAGATGGCAACCATATTAGCCTTGTTATCCTATAGGTCTCACATTCCTATAGCATGAGCTAGATGATGTATTCTCTTTTGATTGGTGAAACCCTTTACATCCTATGTATATATTCTGCATCCCTGGTCTTAATAAAATGAGATTCTTTGAGATACTCTCCTCAGCGCTGAGACTTGTTTATTCAACTGCCAATTCAGGATTGGGATGAGGCATTATATGAAGGACTAAGAACCTCACAACAATGATAACCCCAAAGCAAAGTAACATACCATTAAACCAATTTTACAAATAACCCCAAAACCTATATATATTGTATATTATATATATATCCCCATTAACGCCCACTGGCATAAATATGCGACAAACCGTTTGACTCAACCAACCAGCCGATATAGCGTCTGGATTCCGCCAATGCGGATAGTGCACATTCGCCACGGACCTAGGAACCTTCGACAAGCACTTGTTTCTTGGGGACCACAAAGTGACGGGACTTATTTCCTGTTTACGCACGAGGATTACTCCGGTGGCGAAGTCATGGATATGAGGCGGGAAAGTTTGATCCTGAGGTGTATATAAGGCAAGTTGTGCAACGATAAAAATACTCACCTGTTTATTGTGTGCTTATACACTCGACATAATGAAGTGAAATATGTGTGACAAGTATTTTTGAAGTTATTGTAATATTTAGCTTTGTAGCATATTAGCGACAGTAGACCATAAGCCTAATGCTGACCGCTAACCAGTACTATATATAAAAACTCTTTCGACAGCTTATCTAGGTAATCCTTTGTATTTTGCTTAGTTATTTTTCAATAGTCTGTATACAGAGACCATGCTGGGATATGAATACAAAAGCTATTTATTTTTATGCAGATCCGAATGAAACCTTCCTTGTTTACGGCAAGCGCGTAAATGCGCAACCTCATGTCAGAGCTCCCCCAGAGGAAAGTGAGGATAGTTGTCTCAGCGATAGTGCAGGCAGCGATGAGTAATATGTTACCAAGCCAGGTGATGAAGAGAGCTGCAGTGAGTGACAGGAGCAGCAGTGATGAGGAAAATGTTGTCAAGCCAGATGAATCAGGATTCAAAATTAGCACCAGCATCAGCCAAATGCTGATTTCCTATTGAATGGCTATTGAATTTCGCCAGTTTATCCATAGATTATCCATAGATTTTATGTTGGCTGGTACTAGATTTTAGACTGAAAATGCTGATTTCCTATTGAATGGCTAGTGAATTTCACCAGTTTATCCATAGATTATCCATAGATTTTCACATATCTAAAAGTTAATTTTACCCCTGCAGGTGTGAGGAGCAGCAGCAGTGAGGAGGAGGTTCAATACCAAGATGCGGGCAGCGATGGCGAATGTGTTGGTGCCATGAAAGTGGTCATAATTCTTATTATTAAATACCTGTTGTTGCAGATTTATATAAATAAATGAGTAAAAAAAGGGTGAATAAATAAAACATTGATTTTCACTGTTATTTTACTGTGTTTTTGTTATCTTATTATTGACCATTATGCCCGCTGTTGCAAATTTGCAACATAACAAAATTTCTATTTATTTGTTGTTAAGTGAAATTGATAATCTCAACATTACAGGTCCTTCTCAAAAATAAGCATATTGTGATAAAAGTTAATTATTTTCCATAATGTAATGATACAAATTTAACTTTCATATATTTTAGATTCATTGCACACCAACTGAAATATTTCAGGTCTTTTATTGTTTTAATACTGATGATTTTGGCATACAGCTCATGAAAACCCCAAATTCCTATCTCAAAAATTAGCACATTTCATCCGACCAATAAAAGAAAAGTGTTTTTAATACAAAAAAGTCAACCTTCAAATAATTATGTTCAGTTACGCACTCAATACTTGGTCGGGAATCCTTTTGCAGAAATGACTGCTTCAATGCGGCGTGGCATGGAGGCAATCAGCCTGTGGCACTGCTGAGGTGTTATGGAGGCCCAGGATGCTTCGATAGCGGCCTTAAGCTCATCCAGAGTGTTGGGTCTTGCGTCTTTCAACTTTCTCTTCACAATATCCCACAGATTCTCTATTGGGTTCAGGTCAGGAGAGTTGGCAGGCCAATTGAGCACAGTAATACCATTGTCAGTAAACCATTTACCAGTGGTTTTGGCACTGTGAGCAGTTGCCAGGTCATGCTGAAAAACGAAATCTTCATCTCCATAAAGCTTTTCAGCAGATGGAAGCATGAAGTGCTCCAAAATCTCCTGATAGCTAGCTGCATTGACCCTGCCCTTGATAAAACACAGCGGACCAACACCAGCAGCTGACATGGCACCCCAGACCATCACTGACTGTGGGTACCTGACACTGTACTTCAGGCATTTTGGCATTTCCTTCTCCTCAGTCTTCCTCCAGACTCTGGTACCTTGATTTCCGAATGACATGCAAAATTTGAGCTTCTCTGTAGCCCAGGTCAGGCGCTTCTGCCGCTGTTTCTGGCTCGAAAGTGGCTTGAACTGGGGAATGCGGCACCTGTAGCCCATTTCCTGCACACGCCTGTGCACGGTGGCTCTGGATGTTTCTACTCCAGACTCAGTCCACTGCTTCCGCAGGTCCCCCAAGGTCTGGAATCCGTCCTTCTCCACAATCTTCCTCAGGGTCCGGTCACCTCTTCTCGTTGTGCAGCGTTTTTGCCACACTTTTTCCCGTTCCACAGACTTCCCACTGAGGTGCCTTGATACAGCACTCTGGGAACAGCCTATTCGTTCAAAAATTTATTTCTGTGTCTTACCCTCTCGCTTGAGGGTGTCAATGATGGCATTCTGGCCAGCAGTCAGGTCGGCAGTCTTACCCATGATTGCGGTTTTGAGTAATGAACCAGGCTGGGAGTTTTTAAAAGCCTCAGGAATCTTTTGCAGGTGTTTAGAGTTAATTAGTTGATTCAGATGATTAGGTTAATAGCTCGTTTAGAGAACCTTTTCATGATATGCTAATTTTTAAGAATTTTGGTTTTCATGAGCTGTATGCCAAAATCATCAGTATTAAAACAATAAAAGACCTGAAATATTTCAGTTGGTGTGCAATGAATCTAAAATATATGAAAGTTACATTTTTATCATTACATTATGGAAAATAATGAACTTTTATCACAATATGCTAATTTTTTGAGAAGGACCTGTATTTACCATCTACTTAAAGGCAAAAACACACAACACATTTTTTTATAAACAGCTATATAAATTCAGGTGTTAAGGGGTTATATGTACTATATATATATATATATATATATATATATATATATATATATATATATATATATATATATATATGTAGTTTGGTTCAGCGTTGCTGGGGATGGGTGAGGGAGGAAGAAGGCGGGGTCGGCGTGACTGGGACTAGCGGACTTTTTATTTCTCACACGAAATAGTAAACACAAAGGACGCTCGTGGGCGTATAACTTCACACTCATAAACTCTCAGACCAGTATCACTCATAAACTCTTATTTCAGTATCACTCGATTTCTCCGTGGAAACTCTTAGTCCTCTCGGTCGCCGTGTAGTCCCAGTCCAGGTCTCTCATTCCCTCTCCTCAGCCTGCTGCTGCTTAAATGCAGTCTCTCCACGCCAATTACTGCAATCAGACACAGGTGTTACTCGTCTGCATTTGACCAACTTACTCCCCGCTCGGCTCCGTTCTCTCTCTCCCGCTGCAGACTTCGCGGGGCCACGCCCCCTCCGCCACATACCCCCACCGCCCGACTCAGGCCGGGGAGCCATCCGGCCTGCGGCCTCCCCCTCCTGGAGAGAAAGTCAGCCACAGCCATCTGAGCACCCGGCCTGTGGACCACCTTGAACTTAAAAGGTTGTAACGCTAGATACCAGCGGGTGATCCGCGCGTTGGTATCCTTCATCGGTGGAGCCACTGCAAGGGGCGTGGTCTGAACAGAGGGTGAACTCCGCCCCAGGAGGTAGTAGCGAAGGGTGAGAACGGCCCACCTGATGGCCAGACACTCCTTCTCTATGGTGCTGTACATCGTCTCTCTCTTAGAGAGCTTCCGACTGATGTACAGCACCGGCCGCTCCTCACCCTCCACCTCCTGGGACAGAACTGCGCCCAGCCCCTGTCCGATCGTCCGTCTGCAGGAGAAAAGGGAGAGAAAAGTTCGGAGCCTGTAAGAGCGGGCCACCACACAGAGCAGCCTTTATCTGGGTGAAAGCCTGCTGGCACCGCTCCGTCCACTGAACTGTATCTGGTACTTCCTTTTTAGTTAGATCAGTCAGCGGGCTAGCAAGGTCCGAATAATTAGGTACAAACCTTCTGTAGTATCCTGCTAGCCCCAGGAACTGTCTAACCTCCTTTTGGTCTTGGGTCTCGGGCAGGTCAACTGCGGCGGTCTTGTCAATTTGGGGACGCACCTGCCCATGACCCAAGTGGAAGCCCAGATATCTTACTTCCACCCGCCCAATTCTTCGGGTTGGCCGTGAGTCCCGCCTTCACAGCGACTTTAGGACAGCTCGCAAATGCTGCATATGACGCTGCCAGTCCGCGCTGTAGATGATGATATCATCCAGATAGGCAGCGGCATATGCAGCATGCGGCCGGAGAATCCTGTCCATCAGTCGCTGGAAGGTTGCAGGGGCCCCGAACAATCCGAACGGAAGGGTAACAAATTGGTGTAACCCAAACGGCGTGGTGAAAGCGTTTTTTTCTTTGGTCATTGGAGTTAAGGATCTGCCAATAACCTTTGTCAAGTCCAGTGTCGAATAAAATCGAGCAGTCCCTAGCCGATCAAGCAATTAAATGCGACCCTTGGCATTGGATAAGCATCAAACTTCGACACCGCGTTGACTTTCCGATAATCCACACAGAAGCGGACCGAGCCGTCAGGTTTGGGAACCAAAACTATCGGGCTCGCCAGTCACTGTTGGACTCTTCTATCACTCCATGTCTAGCATTGCCTCTAATTCTGTCTGAACTATTTTCTTTTTGTGTTCAGGCAAGCGATGCGACTGCGAACCACCACCCGGCTCGGTCTCAACGTGGTGTTGAATAAGGTCCGTTCGACCCGGTAGGGGCGAGAAAACGTCAGCAAACTCAGCTTGTAAATGTTTCACGTCGGTGAGCTGCGAGGGCGAGAGGTGGTCTCCCCCCGTGGCCAGGCGATGGATTGAGGCTTTGGACCGCCTCTGGCCGAGATCCTCCTCCTCACTACCGTCGCCAGCATCACCGACTCCACCACCGACCATTTTTAAGGAGATTGAGGTGGTAAATTTGACGAGCCCGTCCTATCTGAGCGAACAACCTCATAGTTAAGATCCCCAACTCGCCATGTGACCACGAAGGGCCCTTGCCACTGCGAGTAATTTAGAGCTAGACGTGGGGAGTAATACGAGCACCTTATCTCCCGGTGAAAATTGTCGCAGCCGGGCACCTCTGTTGTACAGCTGTCTCTGTCTGTCTTGAGCCTGTAACAAATTCTCCATGGATAGCCGCCCCAACGGGTGGAGTTTTGTTCTCAGATCCAAGACATACTGAATTCGTTCTTGCTGCGGAAGGCCCGTCCTCCCAAGCCTCTCTAAGGACATCCAGCACCCCGTGGGTGGCGTCCATATAGAGCAGCTCGAAGGGGAAAACCCGTGGAGGCTTGGGGACCTCGCGGACAGCGAACAACAGAGGCTCCAGCCATTTATCCCAATTTTTGGCATCCTCGTGCACAAACTTTCGAATCATGGCTTTCAAAGTGCGATTAAAGCGTTAAACCAGCCCGTCTGTTTGTGGGTGATAGGCGGCTGGTCGAATCGCTTTAATGCCCAATAATTCGTAAAGTTCGCGGATTGTCCGTGACATAAATGCCGTGCCTTGATCGGTGAGAATCTCTTTGGGGATTCCCACCGGAAGAAAACAGCGCTCGCGACACTTTTCGCCGTAATAATTTATTAAACACAGGCCAATTTGTTCCCAGAATTAGCGGATGCCGGAGATGTGGGTTAACTGCCACCTCCACACTATGCTTTTGTCCCTGAATTGAATATCCACGGGCAACAACGGATAGTTCACCACTTCCCGTGCACACCTCACCTTAACCATGCGGCTGTTATCCAACGCCTTAGGGCGAATCAGGCTTTGATGTATTGAGGTCTGGTTACAACCTGAATCCACCAAAGCCTGATATGTACCCTCTTGATTCAAGATTCAAGATTCAAGAGTTTTATTTGTCACATACACAATTATATACAGAATTTATAACTGGCAGTGAAATGTAAACAGGTCCGCTCCATAGACAGTGCAAATAACAGTTATCTGAAACACAAGGAGGAAATTAAAAATATAATAGAATAAAAGTACTCAACATAGAATTATAAGTAATCAAGTAAAAGATAAAATAAATAACTGGTTAACATAAAAATATATATATAAGTAAGTATAATGTGCAAACAATGGTATAATGTAATGTGCAAACAGAAGTATAATGTAATGTGCAAACAGAAGTATAATGTGCAAACAGGTTTAATTACTGGTTGTTACACAGTACTCACAGGTATCTTGATACTCACAGGTATCTGGTACAGGCCAGCTTGATCGAGGGCGGCTTGCGGCGCATCGGGGACCCTGACCAGTGTCCCCACCTCCATCACTGGACACCGGTCGATGAAATGCCGGGGTCCCGCGCGCTCAACAAGCGGCCCAGGCCTCCCGCCGCCTTAGTGGCAGGTAGCGGGTCCGGTGGCGTGGAGAGTGCCGGGGATGACGGGGGACGAAAGGGGTCGGGTTCACTCCCCCTCCCCTGGGCGCTGGCCTGTGTGCTGCCGGTGTGTCGGAAGGCCCCCTGTCCTCCACCGCGGTGCTGGTCTGGGCTGCCCGCCGCTCGTGACCTGGGAAGAGGATAGGCTTAGAAGGAGGGGGAGAGGGGAAGGAGACGGAGAAGAGAGAAAGAGAGAGAGAAGCCGCTGGAAGGGGCTCGCCGACCCGTGTACGCCACCATTTGGTCCTCCGCCAGCTGGATGGCCTGGTCAAGCGGCGTCGGGCGGTGGCACTGGACCCATGGGCGGTCTTCCTCGGCAGCCGCGACAAACTGCTCAGTACCACCACGATCGATGACTTCCTCGGCGCGTCGCTTCCGTCGGCCATCAGCCACTGCGGCACGCAGTCCCGGACCTGGTGCGCGAAGGCGAAGGGCCGGCGAACTCCTCCAGAGCCAGCGGCGGGCGCTGAGGTGCTGCTCGAGTCCGGCCGACCCGCTGCAGGATCGCGGCGAGGTCGTCGTAGACCAGGAGGTTCTGGACTGGCAGCTAGAACTTCTTCCTTCCCGGGTTTCGGCACCAGTGTAGTTTGGTTCAGCGTTGCTGGGTGTGGGTGAGGAAGGAAGAAGGCGGGGTCGGGCGTGACTGGGACTAGCAGACTTTTTATTTCTCACGAAATAGTAAACGCAAAAGGACGCTCGTGGGCGTATAACTTCACACTCATAAACTCTCAGACCAGTATCACTCATAAACTCTTATTTCAGTATCACTCAATTTCTCCGTGGAAACTCTCAGTCCTCTCGGTCGCGCGTAGTCCCAGTCCAGGTCTCTCTCTCCTCTCCTCAGCCTGCTGCTGCTTAAATGCAGTCTCTCCACGCCAATTACTGCAATCAGACACAGGTGTTACTCATCTGCACTTGACCTTACTCCCGCTCGGCTCCGTTCTCTCTCTCCCGCTGCAGACTTTGCGGGACCACGCCTCCGCCACAATATATATACACAAAATACAACATAAAATGTAGGATATGAATGTGAGAGCACCATCATCACACCATGATTCCAAAACCAAGCAGAACCCGTTTGTATCCTTGTAACTATTGTCTATATTTGAAGGCCCACACCAATGAAGGTAAATTAGACCTTTCTATTTCCCACTTGTACCATGCAATGCATGCCAGTGCACCATTGGTACCACTAATGAGAGTAGGCAAAAGGAGTCCTCCTACAAAAAATATTAACAAACATTATGTAAAGTTTGTTGAGGAAAATGTAATTATTTATGTTTGAGTTCACACAGAAGTCAACATCTGTCTCGCCATACAAACCACCTCTAAGCAGGGAGTGTGGGACATCTAGTTCTGAGTGTCCTCAGTTCACACTGTGGATACTTTCTTGCAAGAAATTAAATCTTTATAAAGACAATTGGCTAAGGTTTGCCTCTTATTCAGAAATGCAACGGAATAATTTATTTTTGCCATAACAAGTTCAACAATAATGAAATACAATTTATACAGCCACTTTCTAAATATGGGGAAAAAATACCTTACTTTGATTGAGCATCACACAGAAAAGCTGACATCCGCCCCTATCTCGCCTGACCAGGCAATCCATAATCAACCTCATAGCTGCACTGCCTTATGAAGTTGACCATGGATGGTCTAAAGACATAGAGGTGTTGATGTTTCTGTTCTGCTGGCCCATGCTGCATCCTATCGGGTTGTTGCCTCAGCCTTTGGTATTCTGTAGAGGAAAAATTTGAATCACTGATGAAGAATTACTAATTATGTAGACGAGTGTTTGAATTCATACAGGAGTAACATGTGGTGCTGCCATGCAGGGCACTTCTGTGGAAAACTACTGAAGGATTGACAACGAGGTATAAGAGATTGTAACTTCTGTTATGTCTTCAGTTACACTCGATGCAGGCACTGATGACTGTGTTGACTGTGGCTCTTTCTTGCAAGAAATAAATCTTTATAAAGACAATTGGCTAGGTTTGTCTCTTACTCAGTAATGCAACGGAGTTCATTTTAATTGCCATTACAATTGGTGTCAGAATAGTGGGATTCCTTGGATGTGCCTTCTGGACCCCGAGACCGAATGGTGATTGATCCTCCTGGACGTTAGAGTCACAGCCTTACACTCGACAGATTGAGGGAGAAGGGCCAACCGCTCTGGGGGTCTGGAGGGTCCGACTACTGGAATCAGAGAAAACAAACCTAAGGTGGCAATGGGACACTCTGGTAAGAGACAAACTTAAAATTCGGGGAAGAATTTTCAATAGAATTTGGTTAAATTAAGATTTGGGAAAACTAAGGGGTAAACCATAGTGGAAACCTGACTCTGTGGCAAGCCTGTGTGGTTGGTTTAAAAAAAAAAAAGACTGCAATCACGTGGGTTTTAGCAACAGGAATTTATGCTTTTTCTCAAATTGAGGTCGCTACTGAGAGTATCCGTCCGCCCTCCCGTTAAAAGGAGTGGGGGTAAAACTGGGGTGCTATTGCAAGTGCACAACCTACTGTCCTGGTGAAGGATCAGATCTGAGCTGAGGGCGTCCGACAGATTATTAGCGTGCATAAACTGCCACAGAGATAGATTGCCAATATGGGAAATCCTAAAGCAAGCTAACTGAATATGATACACGGTATTTTGTCAAATGAGAAAATTATATGGCCAAAATTGCATGCGAGGTATGGAGAAGTTAAGTAAAATACCATGAAAAGAGGGAATGCTGAGAGTCACCAGACTGAAAGTGAGTCGAAGGGCTGTTGTGAAATGTGTGTGACAAATGCACACGAACAGATCTGTGTGAAAGAAGCAGATAGCAGGGAGAGGAAAAGTTTTAATTTTTTAAAGAAAGGGGAACAATGCATATTAATGAACATTAAGACAAATGTAAATATGCCAGATTGTAGCCTTAGGCTAATTTCCATCTGCAGACCCCCTGGCAGGTAGATGTTATACATAAAATGAAAAACTATATATAACACAATAAGACAGACACACTAATACAACAATCAATATCAAAATACACAACAAAACAGAGACAAGTTAATTGGAAAAAAAGAAAGAAAATAATCACACAAGCCACAGCTGTTTAAAGATCGCTGGTGAGTATGAACTTTGATTAAGCTATGGATAACAATTTGTGATAACTAAATTAGAGCTAACAATTTGAGAGACATGATCAGTAACCAGTCAGGCCGAATAAAGGTTTTGAGACGGAAGAGAGCAGCGCTGTAAACAGGTCTGCTCTGAAGCCTGCAAGACAAAGAAATTTGCAGAACTTATTAAGGAAATGGGCAGCAATGTTTTAATTATGTTTAGAAAGTTAAACAGCAACTTAACTGGCTACGAATAAAGAGAAAAGATTCAAATTTCTAGTGGAGTCATGGATTTGTAATTGAGGGATTGTACAATTTGATAAACAAATGTGAGGTTGGTGAAAAATAAGATAAATTGCAAGCCATTTTATGTTTTATTGGACCCTGAGCTATCTGAGACTGTCCAAGTGTTTGCCGGTTTAGGCACCGCCCTATGGGATGATTTTAGACTCAAAATGATTAATACATGCACACAATTATCCATGAACTTTTCACTATCCACAAACAAATGCCTTTCAACTTGTGCGTGCAAAACACAGAATTGCATGAATGTGCTGCAGTTTGTACAAATAGAGACATTTTTTTAATACAAATGTTTTATTTTGCATTAGTGTATCATAATTTGCACATGCAAAAAATAAGATGTGCATTTGTGGATCATGTGACGTGTGCATTTATTGACGTCTTTTCTGCATTGATCTCATTTTATTCATTTGGATTTTGAGACTTTCATTTCGCCAGTTTGGCCTTGCGATCCACACACAGCTGTCTAAGAAAACCTGCTACCACTAGATGGCAGTATTCTGCGAAACAGACAACGGCACGGAAGCGTTCTTCTGCCTATAAAGCGCAATATGAAATATAGCACATAACGTTTAGCCTACTCAATATCATTGAGTTTTAATATCATCGTCTAACTGCATTAAGCCACATTAAGCATTTTCTTTTATAATAGGCTGATTAGGCTCTGGGAGAAGCGCTTAGTCCCACATGGAAAATTACTATAGTATATTATAGTAAAATTACTCTAGTAAATACTATAGTGTTTTTGAATCATTCTATAGTAAATGTACTACAGTAAATTAACGAAGTGTAGTAAATACTATATAATATACTACAATTTACTGTAATATCGTTACCATAGTATGGTTCAAAAACACTATAGTAGGCCTTTACTAATTTATTGTAATTTTACTATAATATACAATAGTATTTTCCATGTGAGACTAAGCGTTTTCTCCATAAACTAATCAGCCTATTATAAAAAACTGAAAACACTTTATGCTATATTTCATATTAAGCATTTTATAATGGTTTTCTATAGGAGAAAAATATTGAGATAAATGTTGTGTTCATAACTTAATCTGCTTGCCTATACTGTTAAGCGTTTTTTCGTCTTTATAATGAGAAACATTAAGTGTTTTATAGGCAGAAGAACGCTCGGTGCCGTTGTCTGTTTGGCAGAATACTGCCATCTAGTGGTAGCAGGTTTTCTTAGACAGCTGTGTGTGTGGATCGTGCAAGGCCAAACTGGCGAAATAAAAGTCTCAAAATCCAAATGAATCAAATAGGATCGACTCACAAGCGAGTCAATGAATGCACACCGTCACGGATCCACAAATGCACATATTTTCGGTGCGCACAAATTCTGACCAACATCAATTTTGTATACAAATATGTCTCTGTTTGTACAAAATACTGCACATTCATGTCAATCTGGATTTTGCACATACAAGTTGTAAAGTTTTAATGTAGAAATGCACATTTGGTAGTTGTGCATACATTAATAATCAGCACCAGGCGCATTCACTGGTAGTTGTTTGTGTGTGGTTTGTGAAATGCTTGAAACCGTGAAATGCTTGAAAGCGAAATGAAAGTCTCAAAATCCAAATGAATAAAATGAGATCAATGCAGAAAATACGTCAATAAATGCACACGCGTCACATGATCCACAAATGCACATCTTATTTGTTGCATGTGCAAATTATGATACACTAATGCAAAATAAAACATTTGTATTCAAAAATGTCTCTATTTGTACAAACTGCAGCACATTCATGCAATTCTGTGTTTTGCACATACAAGTTGAAAGGCATTTGTTTGTGGATAGTGAAAAGTTCATGGATAATTGTGTGTGCATGTATTAATCATTTTGAGTCTAAAATCATCCCATACCGCCCAGACACTGGGAACTAGACTGAGATTGGAGAACAGAGGTGTTGCTCCACCAGAGGACAGAGTGTGTTTTAATTGGGGTTAGCATGGCCCACGTAACTGTAACCGCCTACCTATAAGGTGTGGCAAATCAGGCCAAGAGACTAACATTCTGTAAATAAAACCTAGTAAAAAGAAAGAAACAGAGACAAGACTTTCACTCTGTATAAGAAAATAATGATATAACAATAAGGTCATAAGATTGAAGTTAAGGAATTC
Organism: Gobiocypris rarus; assembly: GCA_023029165.1. Taxonomy (NCBI): domain Eukaryota; kingdom Metazoa; phylum Chordata; class Actinopteri; order Cypriniformes; family Gobionidae; genus Gobiocypris; species Gobiocypris rarus. Next base: position 16,459,721 of record CM040935.1, read on the forward strand.
CATTTGAAGGAAAGATATATAATAATTTTAATACAGATAGATGTACAATTACAGAATGACTGCAAAACTTGAGTTGCAAAAATATATACAGGGGAGTGCAGAATTATTAGGCAAGTTGTATTTTTGAGGATTCATTTTATTATTGAACAACAACCATGTTCTCAATGAACTCAAAAAACTCATTAATATCAAAGCTGAATATTTTTGTAGTTTATTAGGAAGTAGTTTTTAGTTTTAGCTATTTTAGGGGGATATCTGTGTGTGCAGGTGACTATTACTGTGCATAATTATTAGGCAACTTAAAAAAAAAACAAATTTATACCCATTTTAATTATTTATTTTTACCAGTGAAACCAATATAACATCTCAACATTCACAAATATACATTTCTGACATTCAAAAACCAAACAAAAACAAATCAGTGACCAATATAGCCACCTTTCTTTGCAAGGACACTCAAAAGCCTGCCATCCATGGATTCTGTCAGTGTTTTGATCTGTTCACCATCAACATTGCGTGCAGCAGCAACCACAGCCTCCCAGACACTGTTCAGAGAGGTGTACTGTTTTCCCTCCTTGTAAATCGCACATTTGATGATGGACCACAGGTTCTCAATGGGGTTCAGATCAGGTGAACAAGGAGGCCATATCATTAGATTTTCTTCTTTTATACCCTTTCTTGCCAGCCACGCTGTGGAGTACTTGGGCGCGTGTGATGGAGCATTGTCCTGCATGAAAATCATGTTTTTCTTGAAGGATGCAGACTTCTTCCTGTACCACTGCTTGAAGAAGGTGTCTTCCAGAAACTGGCAGTAGGACTGGTAGTTGAGCTTGACTCCATCCTCAACCCGAAAAGGCCCCACAAGCTCATCTTTGATGATACCAGCCCAAACCAGTACTCCACCTCCACCTTGCTGGCGTCTGAGTCGGACTGCAGCTCTCTGCCCTTTACCAATCCAGCCACGGGCCCATCCATCTGGCCCATCAAGACTCACTCTCATTTCATCAGTCCATAAAACCTTAGAAAAATCAGTCTTGAGATATTTCTTGGCCCAGTCTTGACGTTTCAGCTTGTGTGTCTTGTTCAGTGGTGGTCGACTTTCTGCCTTTCTTACCTTGGCCATGTCTCTGAGTATTGCACACCTTGTGCTTTTGGGCACTCCAGTGATGTTGCAGCTCTGAAATATGGCCAAACTGGTGGCAAGTGGCATCTTGGCAGCTGCACGCTTGACTTTTCTCAGTTCACGGGCAGTTATTTTGCGCCTTGGTTTTTCCACACGCTTCTTGCGACCCTGTTGACTATTTTGAATGAAACGCTTGATTGTTCGATGATCACGCTTCAGAAGCTTGGCTATTTTAAGACTGCTGCATCCCTCTGCAATATATCTCACTATTTTTGACTTTTCTGAGCCTGTCAAGTCCTTCTTTTGACCCATTTTGCCAAAGGAAAGGAAGTTGCCTAATGATTATGAACACCTGATATAGGGTGTTGATGTCATTAGACCACACCCCTTCTCATTACAGAGATGCACATCACCTAATATGCTTAATTGGTAGTAGGCTTTCCAGCCTATACAGCTTGGAGTAAGACAACATGCATAACGAGGATGATGTGGTCAAAATACTCATTTGCACTCCCTGTAAATAGTGACTTAGAGAGTCTTTAGTAAAGATTGTTTAACCCTCACGTGGTGTTCAAAACCCTAGAACACCTGTGGTGTTCCTGGTCAATAATGACCGGCCCATAAAAAATAGCTTATAAATCACTCATTATACCATATTTTCACCCAATCTTGGATTCAATCTTTTTGACAACTTGTTCTCTTTCAATTAGGACTGGTTTTATATTTCTGTTTGCATCTTATTAATCATGGGCCTCATTTATCGGAGAGTAGGCATCTCATTTTTTGAGTAAAAAACAAATAATTTATGAGTAAATTTGGAAATATGAAAAAAAAAAAAAAGGCTACTGTTGATCACACAAGTCTACTCTAATGTATTCACCAGGATTTTGTTTTGAAACTTTTGTTTTGTAAAAAATATGGCACATATTCACACTTGTGGTGTTCCTGGTCAAAAATGACCGGCCTATAAAAAATAGCTTATAAATCACTCATTATACCATATTTTCACCCTCCTGTTGGTGTCTTTTCACTTTTTTGGCTGTGCTTATGTTTTGGCGCCTGCATTTCACATGAGTGGACTGAAAATTTTTCGCTTTTGAAAGTCTAACCATGTCAGTGTAACTGCATGTATTTACAGTGATAACTGTACACTGAAGCCACAACTTATCTTTGACAGCCAGCATGGCAGAGGCACCTTCATTCTGGCAATACTGGCTGCAGCCTCAACCCTGCTTTTCCCCACAAATACTGTTTTCGGACATCGGGCCCATATGAGAGAGTTGAGCCACTCATTTGCATTTTGAGTGCCTCCATGCTGCATGCGCTGTAGCAGACTGTCACTTGACATTCAGTGGTACACAGGGATAAGCTTCTTTCCCACTTCACGTGACAGAAAGTTTTTAGTGTGATGCTTATGGGTGTTTCTCCATTCTCCTCTGCTCTCCTGTTACCAATGTATTGTCATCACTAGACATGTGAAGGAGACCCTATCTCCATCTGACAGCATCTCAGTATATCACACCTGGTGATAACTGACTCACCTGGGCCACATCTTCTTAGCTGCCTCCTGCTCCACTGCCTTACTTGAGCTTGCAAAAATGTTTGCACAGTCAGTGTGTGCTTCCCTCCAGCTTTCAAATTCCTGGCCTATTATTTTTCCTTTTCGCTTGGCACTATTCTTTAAGGCACATGCATGACAGTAGGGGGACAAGACCTCAAAGTCTACAACTAGACCTATAAGGACGTCAATACACACACCGATGCTATCATTTGATGTGAAACCTCTTTTATGCCAGGTTCCATCAAAAGACACGCTGATGTTTATAACTGCATCTTCATCCTCCATCAGTAACCTTGCCACATCTGCATCAACCTCAGCATAAGCCTGCCCGATCTGCTCTCTCCCACAGGAAAAAATACTATAGTATATAGTATACTATTACTATACTATAGTGTTTTTGAACCGTACTATAGTAAATATACTACAGTAAATTCACAAAGTGTAGTAAATACTATAATATACTACAATATACTACAATTTACTGTAGTATCTTTACTATAGTATGGTTCAAAAACACTATAGTATTTGCTAGAGTAATTTTACTGTAATTTTACTATAATATACTATAGTATTTTTTCATGTGGGCTGGCCCTGTGCAATGACCCCAAGCCTCTCTCAATTTCTGCAACTACAATGAAACAAAAACCGTATAAATAAACGTTGATTCAATCAGGTTGTATTCATAGTGCACATATTTTTTTACAACTTATTTTGTAAAAGTGGATTCTTATATGATTATCTGATTATGATATGATTATGTGTGTGCATGAAAGTAAATCTGTCCAACAAAACATACTGAATATCATAAAATGTATTTGTTAATATTTGATGTATAAATATGTTTACATTTTTATGATATAATGTGCATTATGAGGGGAAATATAAATGTAATGTCACTCTCACTTCTGACACTATCCACAAGACAAAAGCATTTGGCATTTAGACACTATACTGCTTGTTTTTCTGGCTTAGCCTTTTTCATACCTGTCACACCAATGTTTTGTCTTTGTTACAGAGAAGCAGTTTTTGAAATGGGAGCGGAGAAACGTGGCTAAACTGTTATGATGAATGGTGTATAGACGAGCTGTTGTTTACCAATACATTTCCTTGAGAAATTACGATAAATGGCTGCAGTTGCAGCCAAAAGGGGGGAAATCATTAATAATTGAAAGGTTACAGCGTTTGGTTACTGCTGAAATTTTTTGTAAAAGATGTATCTGCAACACACATAATGTTGCAAGAGGGGCAAAAGCTCTGCTGACTGAAAAATTCCCAAAAAGGGCGAATTCCACATGGAAAAAGAATACGTTTTTGGGGATGGACGCCGCAACAGGTGGCGCTGTTGAACGCAAAAACAATGATTAAAAAACGAATTGGCAAAGGAACGAAAAGGCCTAGCAAATCTGAACCCGTTTGAAATTGCTTTTGGAAAGTTACCATTCATGGGAATGGAAGGGGTTAAACAACAGCTTCCATTAACAGTGAACATGACATGTTGAATTACTGCATATAAATGTCTCCTCTGTTGTCTATGGTCTATGTGCTGGTTGAGAGGGAAGATGAATCTGTATTTAAACTGGGTCATTAATGTAGTAGAAATTATTTTTGAATTTGGTGCCTTCTAGACTGAGAAAACACAGAAAATGTATTTTTGTCTCATGGGGATGAAAGACAACACACTGCTTCACTGCCCACTCTAGCGTGGACTGATTACTGGATCACTTGTGGCTATTACTCACGCTCATTTTCATAAAATCAGTTCAGTTAGAGACATTTATTAAAAACTGAAAGTGTGAGCCGATTGCGCGATTGAGCAAACGCAGCAAGATCGATTAAATTCGCCAATTGAGCTGGAGTTCGCATGAGCTGAGGTATTCGCATCTCGCCCGGCTGCATTCACAGCGCGGTCGTTCATCATGCGTTCAGTTCATCTCTTTGGAAGCTTAAAGTTCATTTGGTCTCCACCGCTCCGTTTACATGAATCTCCGCAGCTCCGCGGCGAGTGCTGTGAGTGCGATGTTGAAAACTTGTGGAAATAGCGCCCTCTGCTGGCTGTAGTCTTTAGCCTCTGGGCAAAAACTCCTCCAATGACGCAAAATGACGATATTTGCGTCATTGGAGGAATTTTTCCAGAAATAAAATACATAATTCTCTCGACTCAGGGTCATATGAGAGGGGAAAGTACCATAATTTGAATATACTCCTGAGTTTCTACTGATACAAAGCTTAATGCTAATCGCTGAAGTAACCCTTTAAGCTTCCAAAGACATGAATTGAAAATGCACCAGACTGATCACGCGCTGTGAATGTATGCGGCGTGAATCGCGATTACCTCAGCTTATGTGATGAATGTAATCTGACTCCTGCTGCGTTTGTGCCGTGACACTCAGGCTCAATCACATTATATTGAACAGACACGTTCAGTTTTTAATTGTAGTGTCTCTAACTGAACTGATTTTATGAAAATGAACGCAGTGGGCAAGTGATCCAGTAATCCAGTAGCCATGCCTAGAGTAGGGCAGCGAAGTGCATTCTGGGAATAGTTGTCTTTCATCCCCATGAGACAAAAACATTTGAAATCGAGCCATATTTATATAAATTTTTACCTCAAATACGCTATATCCGACAGCCTGGAACACGCTTCACTTCCGGCAAAGAAGGTCATTATACACAAGATCACCGGCGTTGGCGTAAACGACACCAGATCGTGTATACCGAAGTGATGTCTTTACACATACAAGACACCAGAGCGTGTATAATGCCCTTCTTTGCCGGAAGTGAAGCGCGTTCCAGGCTGTTGGATATAGCGTTGTATTTGAGGTAAAAAATATATAATCGCTCGATTTCTCACACAAACTGATTGTTTTGTGTTGTTTTGTGTCGTCATGAGCCACAGGGCTCTTTGTGCATGTTGTCTAAGCATGTTTTTTTTACTCTCATAGAAATATTACCCGTACACATGCATTATGACTGGCAGACTGTAACAGTTGAAGTTAAAAATCTTCATTTGTGTTCTACTAAAGAAACAAACACACCTACGTGTTGAATGCACTTTACTTGTAAGCAGATAAACATCCAATTTTCATCTTTGGGTGAACTATCCCTTTAATTTTCCAAATAAATACACTGAATCTGATTCTTTACTCACAGTCACTGGACAGTAATTGGGAAATTAGGAATTTAGTACTATAGCAATAATCAGCACATTATACAGTCTCTTTTTCCTGTCTGTGAAGTTTATTCCACACTGATGACATAAAATCAGTTCTCTCATTCATGAATACTCATGTGGTACTTTAGGGCTATTTTATACTTAATACTTTTTACACCACATGTAAATGGCTTCTCTCCAGTGTGAACTCTCATGTGCCGGTTAAGGCTTTCTTTACGGTTGAAACTTTTTCCACACTGCTGGCAGGTGTACGGCTTCTCTCCAGTGTGAACTCTTATGTGGTTTACAAAGTGTTGTTTTAGAGTGAAACTCTTTCCACACTGAGGGCATGTGTAGAGTTGCTCTCCAGAGTGAAGTCTCATGTGGTTTTTAAAGTTTTCATTTTGATTGAAACTTTTTCCACACTGTTGGCAGGTGTAAGGCTTCTCTCCAGTGTGAACTCTCATGTGCCTGTTAAAGTTTCCTTTTCGGTTGAAACTTTTTTCCACACTTTTGGCAGGTGAACGGCTTCTCTCCACTGTGAATCCTTATGTGTTCTACAAAGTGTTGTTTTTTAGTGAAACTCTTTCCACAGTGAGAGCATGTGTAGGGGGATTTCTCACCAGTGTGAATGTGCCGGTTAAGGCTTCCTTTTTCAGCTATACTCTTTTCACACTGTGGGGAGGTACAAGGCTTCTCTCCAATGTGGACTCTCATGTGCCTGTTATGGTTTTTTTTTCGGTTGAAACTCTTTCCACATTGTTGGCAGGTGAATGGCTTCTCCAGTGTGAATTCTCATGTGGTCTTTAAAGGTTTCATTTTGATTGAAACTCTTTCCACACTGTTGGCAGGTGTAAGGCTTCTCTCCAGTGTGAATTCTCATGTGCCTGTTAAAGTTTCCTTTTCGGTTGAAACTTTTTCCACACTTTTGGCAGGTGAACGGATTCTCTCCAGTATGAATCCTTATGTGTTCTACAAAGTGTTGTTTTTTAGCAAAATTCTTTCCACACTGAGGGCATGTGTAAGGCTTCTCTCCAGTGTGAATTCTTTCATGGACTTTAAGGTGTCCATGTTGATTGAAAGTCCTTCCACACTGAGGGCACACGTAAGGCTTCTCTCCAGTGTGAAATCTCATGTGCCTATTAAGGTTTTCTTTTCGGTTGAAACTTTTCCACATTGTTGGCAGGTGAATGGCTTCTCTACAGTGTGAATTCTCATGTGTTCTACAAAGTGTTTGTTTTTTATGAAACTCTTTCCACACTGTTGGCAGGTGTAAGACCTCTCCAGTGTGAATTCTCATGTGTCTGTTAAGGTCTTTTTTTAGAGTGAATTTGTTTCCACACTTTTGGCAGATAAAAGTACTCCTAGTTCCCTTCTTTTTAGCCTTTTTTGTGACAATGTCTTTCCAGCCTGTGAGCAACAAATCGTTTTTTCTCTTGTTATGAGTTCATGATTCTTAAATTGATCTTTCTCTTCAATTTCATTCAGTACTTCACTCTCTTTTTTCAGCACCATCAGGTCTAAGGCAAAAACAGACAAATGGAAATCATCACCAATTAAATGGCACAAAGCAACATGCAACAAAACATTTAGACATGTAAAGTATCAAAATTAACTAGATCCTATTCCAAATGGAGTCGCACTTGGGGGGGGAAAGGTGGACAGAGTGCAGAGGGCCCAGAAGTTTATGGGGGCATTGATATCCTATCCATAACAATGTTCTTAGAAATACCTGAGGAATGCCGTCTTTTTACCCTTAAAGCTATACTGTGTAACTTGTTTTGTTTATTCTTAGCTATTTTAATTCTTGACCCTGTAGCACTTTGAGATTGTTCTAAATGTAAAGTGCAATATAGATAAAATTGATTATTATTATTTATTATTAAAAACATTTAGTTCTTTCAAAAATATATGTGCTCATTAATGTATATTTACTTCTTTCAAGTAATAAAGTATTCTCGTAAGTGTATAATATGCCATTGAAAATACATACGGGTGAGGGGTTCGAATGCGCATTGCCATGTTGCCCCTCCATCTTGAAAGTACATTAGCCAAAGAGGGACCCGTAAACTGGGGTAGGGGAGGGGTGGGGTTAGTGTACCAATAACCCTGAATTCACCCCATACTCTTTGAAGTCATAATAACATTGCATTATGTTGCTTGAAACCACAAATATTATAACATTCTTCATTAACAATTACTCAGTTATTTGAGTTCATGCGACAAACAACCGTATAAGTAAAAAAAAACAAAAACTGAGATAACCATGTGACTTGAATGTACGAGTGCCACTTTGTATACAGAATCACTTTGGGGGGATGTTCACATGACCAAAACTATGTATTTCAAACTTTAAAATAGTCTCACGCGGAAAAAACATTTATGTCCACTAACAAAAAATGGAGACGCAGGTTGCTTTCATGTCCGCTGCGGACATTAATAGGCAAAACCTCTGCAAAAAAAGGAGAGCGAACATGAATGAATGGAAGGACAGAGCAAGGAAGTCTTTGAGGGATGCTGGGAAACCATATGTGAACCGGACAGGAGGGCAAAAACGAGGAAAAGATCCACCAAAAGAGGTGAGTGAAAACCGTATACAAAGTATCTACGTAAAGTTAGCGTTTACAGTCAGAGGGGCGTGTAGGCTACTGGGCGTCGTCTACTACAGTTCATATAGCTTACGCTGTTTAAAGGATCAAGTAATGAATGAGTCGAAATGAAAGCTAAGAAAATTAGTATTCAGGGAACGTTTTTAAGGATTAGTTCACTTTTAAATAAACTTTTGCTGATAATTTACTCACCCCCATGTCATCCAAGATGTCCATGTCTTTCTTTCTGCAGTCGAAAAGAAATCAAGGTTTTTGCAAACATTTCTCCCTATAATGGAGGCAATGGACCCCAAACGGTTACAGGTCCGAATGACAGTTTCAGTGCAGCTTCAAAGGGCTTTAAACCACACCAGACGATAAATAAGGGTCTTATCTAGCCAACGATCAGTTTCTGAGAGAAACCGGGCAGTATTTATCGATCGAAGATGCCTCATTCTACTGATCCGTGCAGGCGCTAATGAGGCATCTACGTACATCTATGACCACACTTGTATTTGACCTCACTTGGCGGAAGTTATGGCGGAGCTCAGACATGATCACGCTCGTCTAATAAGAGGTCAAATAATAACATAAATACTGCTCGGTTTCTAGAAACTGATCGTTTAGCTAGATCAGAACCTTATTCATCGTCTGGTGTGGTTTAAAGCCCTTTGAAGCTGCACTGAAACTGTCATTTGGACCTTGAACCGTTTGGGGTCCATTGCCTCCATTATAAGGAAAAATGTTTGCATCAAAAACCTTAATTTCTTTTCGACTGCAGAAAGAAAGACATGGACATCTTGGATGACATGAGGTGAGTAAATTATCAGCAAAAGTTTATTAAAAGTGAACTAATCCTTTAAACATGTCTCTTCTCCTTATATCCACGGAGAAATAAATCTAAATGCTTTAGGCGCGTCTCTAACACCAGCCCAGCTGCATCACGGAGGCTAAAAATAAAAATTGAAAGAAAGAAATGCTTAATATTTTCTTTAAGGTTCTGTTACTGTATTAAAACTAAGATAAAGGAATCAAATCTCCAATGGTTTAAAGTGATATGATGAATTGGACATATACTGTTCTTCCACATTCAGAAATATAAATGACTCTAACTTTTTATTTTTAAGATTGATACAAAAAATCTTATCTCATCAGAATTGGGAAGACTTTGTTGTCTATCTTCAAGTAAAAAAAAAAAAAAAAAAGTAATATAATATTCAGAGTCCAAATTAAAAAAAAATGCTGTTATTCAAAATTTTAAAATATGGACTTATATGGTTCTTCGTCTCAAGCCCTCATTTCTAACAATGTCATTGTAAAATAGCTAGCTACTTTAAGTAGCTTGTAAGTTAAAGTTAGATAAAGCTCAAATGACTGAGTTCAGCTTTGAGAATGAAACCAACCTGTTTGTTCCTCAGTTTCATTTTTCACTCTCAATGTTTCTTCAATCTTAATTTCTTCACTCTCCTCTTTAATAAATGCCATCTGTATGTCTTCAGTCTCCTCTTTAATGAACTCTTTATAATGATCTTTATAATAGTGTGTAACGTGAATCTCAGTTGCTACACCAGAAGTATTTCTTTGTTTCTGTCCTGTTTAAGATGAAAATAATTAGCAGAAACAAATCCACACTAAATATCTGAGTGCTTCTGAATCAACTCTAGTTCAGTAGTTCAGTTAATGGACTTCAATTACCTGATGAGACAAAACACCCAAAACTATCACACTTTTTTTCCTTTTACATAATACAAATTATACAAACCCTTAATGTATTAGTTTATCTATTTAATGATTTGTGTGATAGAGATAGAAATATAGCGCTTCGAATCACTGAATCAGTTGTGAATCAATCGGTTCAATTGACTGGCGTCACTCACCAGAGCTGAATACACGTTTGAACTGATTCACGATAAAGAACGAAAGGAGAGCTCCTGCTGTTACTCATTAGTTTACTATGTTACTTTACTCACACAACACTGAGACATGTTAGATAAAACAATGCAGTGTTACATTTAACAATACATCATTCATTTTGCTTCGCTTTAAACACTTTAAACACAAACCTTTCTCCAGCAGAATCACAACAGATGCAGGAGCGCGGCGCGACCTTATGACGTCATACACCAAGACCAAAATAAATGTTCCGTTCACTGCTGAGTCTAAAATCACAAAAGAGTATAGAAATTTACATAGAAATATATATGAATAAAAATAAGAAAATATGACAAAATTCAGAGTTTAATTTATTGTAGCAAGTCTAGTGACTGTTTATGTTCTATAGAGTGTGTACTATTGCATGTATGTTCTTTTATGTGTTATGTGTTCTGGGTGGTGGGGCTTTAAGGCATGGGCTGTTCCTCTGAAAAAGACCCTGCGCTTTTTTCTTCTTCTTCTTTTTTTAAATACATTTAATAACACAATGGTAAGTTAATAATACAGTTCACATTGAGAGATAAAAATGTTATATTACTCTAAATCAAGACACAGTTCCCAACTTACATTTTTACTGTTTGTATATATACAATATAGAAAACACCAAATACCAAAACTTCAAAAGCAAATAACAGGGTTTCTTTGGGTCCTTAAAAAATATTCAAATTTAAGGCCATAAAAAGCTGTACATAGTATAACAAACTTAAAAAAATAATAATTTAAACAGGCCTTGAATTTGTGTGTGTAAAAACAGGGGCTCTGCGGTCTGGATCTATGCAGATAGATGTAGTTTGAGGCCCGTTTACGATGGGAAAACAGATATTTCCCTGCGTTTTGACCTGTCATTTACACGAAAACACCATTTTTATCCCAGAAAACGATTATTTATAAAAACTCCGGCCAAAGTGGAGATTTCTGAAAACGCTGGTTATGTGTTGCCGTGTCAACTGTGAGAAACGGGGTTTTAGGTTCTCAAACGTCACATTATGCGCCAGAAAATGCTTACGTCATGTGAGCGCCCTATGTTTACAGTTTGTTTGATCATGGATGCTGTTAAGGTGGTACTCATTTTTACTTTTGTGCAAACGCTTTTGGCCTGTTTGCATTTGCAAACACAACTGCTGTACTAACACGACATTTAGGAGTAACTCCACTTCGCTGTCTGTCCACACGAACGAACCTCGCGCCATGTCTGTTGTTTTGAAAGGAACAGGAAGTCGCTCGTGCTATTCGTTGTTGTCGATTTTGAGGATTCTGATTGGCTTGCATGGCTTTATCCTTCTCCCTACACTGCCACCCATAGGTTTGGCATAGTTATGATGGCGCTAGCGGCGTATTTATGCGGGTTGATGTAAACGACAACTTTTTTGAAAACGATGTTGTGTGCACAATGTTATTTTTGAAAACGGAGGCGGGGAAATATTCGGTTCTCTAAATATCCGCTATGTGTGGCCTGAGAGTGTAGAGAGACTGCAGTTTAACTTCAACCCTCAAACTAAAGCTTATGTCTACGTTATCATGTTTATCCTCATTTATTCGTTATGGCTTTAAAATGGGAAATGTGACCCATAATGTCAATAACTAGGTTATTAATATTTCATGTAAATAAATCTATTGATTCAAATCATATTTTTAGACATTTTATACCTATTTTCACGTTTTCAGACTTTGATGAACTTTATATGTCCACATTTTTAATATCAGGAAAAAACATTTATATGCATTTAATGCCTATATATAGGTATGAACCCCTAAGTTTATGTTTATCACATTTGTCACTATTTGCGTTTCAAATGAATTTATATCTGGTATAAATGGTTTCTTCACCCAAACAATTTTACCTTTTAGAAAAGTCTCTCAGTCTTTAGTAGTTGCCTAATATCATTGGACAACATGTATTTAAAGGTCCCGTTCTTCGCAATTCCATCTTTCAAACTTTAGTTAGTGTGTAATGTTGCTGTTAGAGCATAAATAATACCTGTAAAATTATAAAGCTCAAAGTTCAATGCCAAGCGAGATATTTTATTTAACAGAAGTTCCCTTTCAAAACGCCTACAGCGATCGGCCGGTTTGGACTACACCCCTGCACTTCCTGCTTTAATGACATCACTAGAACAGTTTGTTGACTAACCCTCCGCCCACAAGAACATGCAAATTAGGGGGGCGTGGCCTTGTTGCTCTCCCATGTCGAGAAGAGTAGTAGTGGGAAGTTCGCACCTGCTTTTCTGAGCAGGTTGTACACTCAAAAAAATGATTCAGGCCCTTCATAGATATGACACATTTAAATTGTGTTCACTTTACTTAAACATATCTAATTTTGAAACTACTCAATTTAATTGTGTTCAGTCAACCTAATATATTTAAATATGAAGTTTACTTAATTAATTTGTGTTAAAACTACATGCAATATTTGTGTTGACTTAACTAACTGGGCAGTTGATCTGTAGTTCCCAGCATGCTTTGCAAGGGACTGCATTAGGAGAGAGATTAAAGTGTTATTTTATGTGTTTTTCTGTAAAGGGAAAGTTGTTGTTAGTTAATATTAGTGTTTAATGCTCAGTTATGTTGGACATTTAGAGGAGTTTCTGTAATGTTTTAAAATTTTGTGGTTACCACTGTGCTGAAGAGTGGCGTCTGTGGTTAGTCTGTGGGCACTCAGTGATCAATCCCAATGTCAGGAGTTACACCTGCCTTTTCTTAAATTTATATATAAATTGTGTATGATGATGAAGTCTGGCAAATTCAAAAAAGTCATGTTATAATTAAGTAAATATAATTTAAACTGTATTTGATAAAATTGAGTTGGACCAACTCAATTACATTGTCGAAATTGAGTTGGACCAACTCAATTATATTTCATTGCATGAATTAGTTTTTATGAGTTGGGGCTACACATATTTATTGGATGGAAAACCTGCCCTCAATTAAATTGAGTTTGTCCAATGAGTTATTTTTGAGTGTAATTGATCCTCTTTGATATTTTCCGGGTCTGATTCGGCTCAAATTGATAAGGCAATATAGACATTTTTGCAATAACATTGAGCGCGTATCTCCCGTTATGGTAAGAGGCGGGACCACAACACGGAATCACAATACGGAACCACTGGCCTAATCAGAACTCGTTACGTATTTCTGAAGGAGGGACTTCATAGAACAAGGAAATCATCAGGCCGTTTTTTCATCAGTGAAAACAGCGGTGTACAGATAAGTAAAATGTGTGAAAAATACTGTGTTTTTTACAAAACATGAACTCATGTTATATTGCACACTGTAAACATAATCAAAGCTTCGAAAACATGCGAAGAACGGGACCTTTAAATATGCATTTCACCAGTACATGCAGCTGTCATCTCTTTTATTATTTATAAAAGTTTTTTATTTTATAAAACTTTACTACATTCGCTCATCCATGAACATTCTGTCTGAGTTCATCTGATTCCTTCCCATAGGCTGTGGCGGATAAGACGACACTCCCATGATTCCTGTTACCCCTGTCAGCTGTGAAGGCCATTATGTCCCAGTAGATGGCAGTCTCGTCTCTTAATGTCACCATAGTAGAGCCCTGCATTTCTGCCTGAGCCCGACGGGCCCCGACTTTTTTATGCCCCTAGGGCCGGGCTTCGGGGCAATTTTTATATCATATCTTATGCCGGCCGGGCTTCGGGCCTTTTTTAGGCTTCTCCTTCGTTTTATTCATTAATTAAAAGAAACAATGAGATGTGCTGCACTGGTCGAAACAACATGAGACCATGATACCGTGACTGTAAAGGCTGTCTCGCACAGTGTTTAGTTTAATCAGCGAGCGAGTTATGGACTTTTTACAACTGGTCCCTTCATTCGTTTTCTCTGACCAGATATCTTTATGATCGTGAAAAGACTAAATGCCTTCGATAAACAAACACATTTCAGACGAAACCGGACATGTGTAACTGCATCTTGTATGTTTAAACCACATATGTAAATTTTACTCCTGGCAAATTGTTAAAAAATAAACGTGCGAGAGCATGTTATGGGCTGTGTGACATGTCTCAGTCAGATATGACGGCGCTATGAAATTTGGTCGCTCTCTCATATTGCAGTCTTTGATCTTGAAATGAGCTGATGATAAATAAAACGCAGCTCATATCTGTTGCTTTATTTGATGTGAACTCCGTTAAATGTGCATATAGAGCGCAGGAACTGAAGGTTGGATTTACATTCATTTTGCAGAGAGGTGTAAAGTAAGACAACCTGCATTTTTTTTAAAATTTGTATTTTGTTTATTTGTTTGGATTGTGTAGCCCGTTTCGTTTGCGTGCACTGTTGCGAGCAGCATCAGCCTGCCTCAGCTCGTCAAAAATGCCTTTTACTGTCGTCGTGGTGGTGGTATTTAAAATAAATGTTATATGCTTGAAATGTTTTATATCTATGGATTTTATTATAATGCAGACAAGTCAAGTGTTGATTTGAGAGGCTAAATTAATTAAACATGTGGTTACTCACTGTCAGCCGCTGGGCGCTTGGTCGTCACTTGAAAAAACAAATTTTAATTTAACAAACAAAAAAATATTCTAAATATTTTTCTAAATTAATTTAATAAAGAAACAAAACAAAGTATAACTACTTTTGACATTAAAAGCAAAACTGAACTATTTTAATGGCTGCAACAATGTGTAATAGGGAGGATAAAAAAAAAAAACACGGTGTCCAATCGGACTCGGGCCGAGAATTTTGATAAGCTGTTGGACACAGGCCGGGCTAGGGCCTCAGCGTCTTGGGCCAGGGCCAGGGTAGGGCCTAGATTTGAGGCCTGTGCAGGGCTCTACACCATAGACTCTGGACATTTCTCAATATGCGTTCTTGTCTGTTCTTGTGAAATGTCATCAGTCGCTGCCCAAGAACTGTTCCAATTCAAAGTTCACATCGAGCCAAGGACAGTTCAAATCCCCAGATGTGTTCTTGATCCGCCCCTTTTATCGAGGATGCATTGAGAGGTGACTTGTGCAGACTTCAGACAGACAGGTATCCCAGAATGCATCTCGCACCAATATCAAAGAAATGGCAAAGAAAACCCGCGTAATTTAAAAATACTTCAGGAAATTTGTCATGAAATGTGGTTAAGAGTTTTTCAGGTGAGAGTGTAGTTGTTTAAAGCTCAGATCTGTGGTTTATTTATAAAGATTATCCAACATGGGTGCATGGGCTGAAGACACTTCACCTGATGACTTAAGGATGACCCACACTGTCAGAGGAGGCTCACTGAGGCGCTGTGAACAAATGACCTGTTACACAACAAAAGTACATACATTTTATTCCCTGCTACAAAACTAGTATGACCAACTATCAGTTAGTTAGAGGTAAACAGTCTTATGTCTCATTATCAAATTAGACTAATCTACATTTTGGCACAATCAAACATTCTACGGTCTCCCTCGGCACCTGTCGGTGGCAAAACTTTGTCCATGTGGTCAAGGCTTGTAAATGAGCTTGGCTACATGCATGTTTTTGAAGACCACGGTCACGTTCTAAGTCTGCTTTTCAGTTTAGAACCTGTCGCAAAGAAGTGTCATTTTCCACCCAAACCTAACCCTACACATGCCCTCAATGTGGAAAGGGTTTCAATCAAATAGGAAACTTTGAAGACCACATAAGGATTCACACTGGAGAGAAGCCGTACACATGCCACTTCTACAGGAGGAGATGAAATCCTGATTCTCGGATATTGATGAACACGTTGGAAAATGTGCATTGGTAATGGATCCTTTCACCGCAAAGGAGGAGGGCGTGGAGTATTTAGAAGCGGAGGACGAGCTTTTGGATATAAAGTCAAATTCCTCTCTGAAGAGATTCTGAACACGGATACAAACGGTTTTGGCTCATGAAAGGACCCGACTTTGCACCTAGGCTTGCGCACTATGCCTCAACCAGACTGATCCAGTCGCAACAACGTATCTGTCGGAGACTGCTTTTAGCTCTCTGGTTACCATAAAAAAATGAAGGCACCGCAATAAACTAGAAGTTCACAATGACTTTCGTTTGGCTGTCACAAAAATCATGTGTCACAGGTCGGAGCGGACCGCGTGAGTGTCGCTCATCCCTTAATTTCCACCTCGGGGAGGTTCCCAGGGATACCCCAGACGACCAGACACAACAAGGACACTGGAGTGAGTTTTAAAACACAAATCTTTATTAATTTACTTAAAATGGGCAAGGGGAAGTGAAGGGGCTAAAATCCAGGGGACACTGGATGGGTGAGGACGCCGCCTCGGAGCTTGCTGTCTCTGTCACAGGGGACCTCAGATAAGTCGTCGTTCCTTAACTCAATGTCTGGGTCCAATGTCCTTCCGTTTGCTTTTCGTCTCTCTTTCTCTTTTCCAGTTCGGACCTTCAAGGCGTTCACGACACTGCTCGCTCCTACTCCTGAGCACAGGAATATACACGGTAAGTACTGGGATCGGGGTGACAGGGGTACCTCTTGTCTCGGCGTGGTCCGGCTTCCTTTAGGGATGGGTCGGTGGTCGGGCGGTATAAAGGGAAGCACCTCCAGGGCATCCGCTGGAACTGGGTCAATGGTCGGTCAGTATCTGGGTAAGCACCTCCAGGGCATCCACTGGATCTGGGTCAGCACTGGGACTTTCGTTTGGCATGCAGGTAAGTATAACCGCTCAATGGATATCACTCACAGACTTCGTGACACGGTTTGTCCGTTTCTCTCCTCGTCTCAGGCTCCGTGATAACGGTGGCTCAGAGGTGGCTTAACCACGGCGGCGGTGCTGGATCGAGCGCTTCTCCAGGCGACTCCACACAGGTAAGTGCAGGTAAGAGTATCCGTCCGGGGCGCGTTTGCTCGGAGCGTGCGTGAGCGTTTCCCTCCTCGCCACTCAGGCACTGCGCACACACACAATTTCCTCCAACACAGCCACGTATCAATACAGTTACTCAAGGGAGTTCTTACTTGGCTCTGGTCATACTATCGTCGTAGAAACAGAGATTAGGGTGATGTTCACAGCATGAATTTATGGGCTCGTTGCTCCGCCAGCTTCGGGATCCTATCCTCCACAGAGAGTGGGTCGGCCTGGAAAGTGGTCTTTGTGACGACACACACACAACACAGCACACCACGGCAGATTCCAAGTGTACACTCTCACAGTCAAGACACTGACTCACCCACAGCACTCCACACGCAATCAAGTGCACTTAAGGTCCAGAAACCACTTTCCCACGTAGTTATCTCAGGGATCGCTGAAGCTCTGTTATAGCGAAGGACCAGCAAGAGAGACGTTGCTGCTCGCCTGCCCGGCGTCTTTCACTGTCTACTGTCTCTGGCTCTCCCACGCTCGCTCTCCGCGGTGGGGCCACTCGTGTTCCTAGATCCAACTTCAACAAAGCTCACAGATCTGCTGTGAGATCGCACTTTCGACGAATTTGCTACTGCATAAGTTTCTCAAGGTACTCACACATTGTTCTCGTCCTGTTCTCTCTTCCAGTGCTCGGCTCGCGTCCTGGCCGCTGTGCTCTCTCGCTCTCTCTCTCCCAAAGGGACTCGTGTCTCTGGCTCTCCCACGCTCACTCTCCGCAATAGGGCCACTCGTGTTCCTAGATCCAACTTCAACAAAGCTCACAGATGATACTTTTCGACGAAGTTGCTATTGCATAAGTTTCTCAGGGTACTCACACATTGATCAACCCGTGTTCTCGTCCTGTTCTCTCTCTTCCAGTGCTCGGCTCGCGTCCTGGCCGCTGTGCTCTCTCTCTCCCAAAGGGACTCGTTTATCAGCACTTCCAGTAAGCTGTCCTGCATGTAACTTCTCAGAATCGAATACACACTTGACACTTGAATCACAATGCAAAACACGGTCTGTATTATACTCAGCCCCGTCTCTTTCTTTCTCTTTGCAGTTCTCCGGATCTTTGTTCGCTCAGTCCACAATATTCTCTACTTGTGGTCCTTCGTGTTTGCCCAGATCCTCTCGCTGCGACAGCTGGATGCGGTTACCACCACGTTCGGGCTTGAGCCCGAACCGGAACTAACAGCTGCAGCTGTGTATGACCGCTGCAATCCCCACAACTGAATTCTGGAAGCCCTCCTTTATATTCCTCCTGCTTCCTCTCCATCCAATCCGGAGATCACGCTGTTCATTGGTGCACCTGCCGCCGATTAACCCTGATTTTGGCGCCGGGAGGGAACCAGGAAGTGGTGGTGTTTGATCCGGGCGGAACCAATCTCTGCCACTATGGTTCCTCCCAGAAAAAGTCACCCGTGACACATGCCTGATAACCGAAACTCTGACACAAGAAATTCAGGCCCAGAGTTCACATTAAATATAGGCTAGTCTCTCATAATTAAGTAAGGACTTACAGGCAACAAAGTATGAATAATTGAAAATATTAAATCTGCACTTATTTGATTATTGTTCTTAAAATAGCTAACTGATGCATGTTTTTAGATTTAGCAACATTTTAGAATAATTATATTCTACATTCTCTGATCACTTGTTATTCACATTAATAGGGTTTAAAAAAATCATTATTAAACCATAATAGGTTTTAATATATGCTGCTGCTGTTTGTTCAAATTAAAAACAAAATCTGTTGTTGGTAAGAAAAAAGTATTCTACATAGCTGCATGTTGCAGCAGATTGTTATCATTCTTTAAATTTACCTTTAAATAAAAAGGATTTGGAAATTTAAAATAGGGTCCCCTGGGGAAAAGGTTGGGAACCACTGCTCTAGTGGACTGCATCTTGACTAAAGTGGATTATCTACATAATCAGTTCTTCAGTATTATCTTCTGCTGGTTTCAGGCCCTGTTGGACTTTCAGGAAATGAGTGAGCTGATGAAGGATGAACTGCAAAGGAAGCTTTAATCAGGAAGTAAATGAATGTCAAATTCCTCCCTCAGATATCAGACCTATTTATTTTTATTTTTATATATGATTTATTTAAGCATTTTCAGATATTACAACAACAAAAAAACCTAGAAAAACAATAAAAATAACAAACATAGAGAAACTGAAAGACATTAAAATGTGTAATATTAGACAGATACACTTAAATTTCCCCTCACAAAAAAAAGAAAAGAAAAAACTAGTGCAATTGTCACGGGTGACAAACGAACCTAACGGGACTAAGATCCTGGTGAATACAGTGTTCAGGATTTTCCAGTGAACCTCCGGTCTATGCCCTGTGAATCTGTTGCCATGGCAGCGGGGCTGATTGCCTGAGTGACAGCAGGTGTGAGGCAATTATAGAAAACGCTGTGAGAGGGACACCTATGGAAATGAGGCTTTAAAAACAGAGAGAAAACAGACTGTGTGTGGCTCTCCCTCCGAATGATGTTGTGCTTGCCAGCGGGTTGCTCTTTATATTGAGGCTGGGCTGTGGAGTGGGAAGATTGGAGCTGTGGAAGAGATATATATATATATACTATATATATATATATATATATACTATATTTTATATATATATATATATATAGTATTTGATCCGTTGTTTATATGCACTAACACTGAAGTGGTGTGGAGAGTTTGGAAAACGTTTGTCATGAGTGAACTATTACACCGAGTGAATTAATGATCTGTCTCCAACTTCTGTCCTCTCCTGGCTGAATGTGGTGATCGCTGCATCGTTCTTCTGCTTCTCTGGAACAAAGTCAAGCCCTGATCGAGGAACCAGAATGACACCTTCGATCTGGTGGGAGGGAAAGACCGGTGGGTGAGTGCTGGCCCGAATGCACGGTGTGCGAGTGGAATTGCAGTGTCTGAAGTGAGATTTACACGTTTGTGCTGTGAAGTGAAAGTTGTGTGTGGAGAAGCAATAGAAGTCTGCCGTGCACTCTCCTCCTACAGTCTGCCTCCCGCTACCTCTAGCGAAGGGCTTTGATAAAGTACCGCCCAAACTTCTTGCTTGAAAAGACCCGGCCTTGTTAATGCTGAGTGCTTTATATATCATGTACCGCTGAAACTGTGCTGTGTCTATCCCAGTGTTCAGCCGAGTGAGCGTCAACTCAAAGTGTCCTCCCGCCTGGTGGTCCCCCACGCCCTATTGGAAGCCTTTGCCCTGTTCAGAAGAAGAAAAGGTATATCAGTTGCAAGCTTCATGTACTGTTGAACCGCTGAAACTGTGCTGTGTCTATCCCAGTGTTCAGCCAAGTGAGCGTCCGCAAGTGTCCTCCCGCCTGGTGGTCCCACACGCCCTATTGGAAGCCTTTGCCCTGTTCAGAAGAAGAAAAGGTATATCAGTTGCAAGCTTCATGTACTGTTGAGCCGCTGAAACTGTGCTGTGTCTATCCCAGTGTTCAGCCGAAGTGAGCGTCCCGCTCAAAGTGTCCTCCCCGCCTGGTGGTCCCCACACGCCCTATTGGAAGTCTTTGCCCTGTTCAGAAGAAGGAAAGTGTCATCCCCGCCTGATGGTCTCCATACGCCCTTATTGGAAGCCTTGATCCTGTTCAAAGGAGAGAAGGTATATCAGTTGAAAAGCTCACCCCCTGTTGAACCGTTGAGACCTTACTGTACTGTTCCAGTGCTCAGCTGAAGTGGAGCGTCTGTCCAAAGTGTCATCCCCGCCGGGTGGTCTCCACACGCCCCTATTGGAAGCCTTGACCCTGCTCGAAAGGAGAGAAGGTATATCAGTTGAAAAGCTTCACATACTGTTGAACCGCCGAAACTGTGCTGTGTCTGTCCCAGTGTTCCGCTCAAAGCGTCCCCACCTGGTGGTCCCCAACGCCCTACTTGGAAGCCTTTACCTTGCTCAGAAGAAGAGAGTGGCTTGCTTGCCCCCACCTCCGAGTACCTTCCTCCGGAGTAACCCCAGTGACTCGCTTTGCCCCCGCATCTGCATACTTACCTGGTTCCAGCCTGAATGGGGTTCGTATGACCAAGGCCTCCCCTCTTGAGTCCCGTAGAGGAGTACTTACCCAGTGACCTACCTGGACGGCGCGGAGATTCCCCCCTGATTCCCCTCCGACGAGCCTCCGGTCCGCCACGAGCGTCCCTCCCTTCCCGTCCCGGGAGGTCGGTAGACTCTTGAACTGTCCTGGTGGCAAGAAGAAGATTTTAATTAGGACTTATCCAATTCATTGACCTTTTAACTATCATAAATAAACTGTATTATCTTATTCCCTTGTCTGTCTGGTCCTTGACACGTTCCTCGAGGTGGTTCCCGGGTTTCCAGGGGTGGGTGCAGCCTGGTTTGGCCCGCCCCGACCTGTGACACAATACAAAACAGTACAATCATACACACAGTAAATGCAATATTCTACATTTCTCTATAAATTCTACCGTTTATTGGTCAGGTAGTACAGAGTGAGTGTCATCTAGGCTGGTGATTGGTCTGTGTGTCTAAAAGTCAAATACAAAGAGCAGGATCAAGCTGGAGAGATTGGACATGCTCACAAAGGGGTTGCCAAAGCTTGACAAAAATAGCGCTAGGTCGGTGAAGGAAGTACCTAATTTTTCTAGTTTCATGAAATAAACCACATCTCTTACCCAGCGAGTATGAGATGGAGGGTTAGGCTCTTCCAATTCAGCAGAATTAAACGTCTAGCCAAGAGCGTTAAAAGGCTACAAAATCTGAGAAATGAGAAGGCAGAGAGTGGCCAGGTAGGAGAACCCCAAATATACCAGTAATTGGACAAAGTGGGATATCCCCAGAGGTAATGGCTGACAAAGTAACAAAAATTTTCCTCCAAAAGGAAGACAGCGCAGGGCAGGACCAGAACATATGAAGTAAAGTGGCTGAACCAGAATGACACCTATCACACTCCTGGTCAATAGAGTGGTAGATGCGAGCTAGCCTAGCCTACAAAGAGAGGAGGAATAAACCCTGTTCAAAACGACCTTCCATGTCTCCTCATTAATGTCAGTACCAATGTCTTGGGACCAAACAACACGCAAGTTATCAGAGGAAGTGTGCAAGTTAGCAATTACATTCACTAACATACAAATTGACCCCTTCATACAAGGATCAACACCCAAAATGGCACCCAAAGCCGAGGGAGGAGGCTTATTTGGAAAGTTGACAATTTTTTTACGTACAAAGTCACGGATTTGCAAATATCTGAAAAATGGCTTTGGGGAATATTAAACTGGGAGGTCAGAGACAAAAATACTATCAATATAAAGGTCAACAATATAAACCAAACCATGGTTCCTCCAAGAAGCATAAGCACTCCAAAATAGAGGAGTGAAACAAGGGGTTAGAATGAATTGGTGATTAAAAGGGAATATTATGCCGACCAAAATGCTGCAAAAACTGGGTCCAGATTGTATTATACAATTGTATTATTAGAATATTTAAGTGGGGACAGTGTATATGGGAGGCATAAAAGGGCAGACCTATTTTTAACCGTTAAATATTAAATACGTGGCCAGAAGAGTGGGATACGTTCAAGAATAATAAGATATATGGAATCATCCAAAAATTAGCTAATTTCTTTTAAAACTAGATTTGATCAAGTGGTCTTTACCAGATGCCGTATGGGTCATACAAGTTTGACTTGACCTTTTTGACCCAGCTCTGTGCATGTTTTGTGTTGGACTCGGCATCAATTCCTTGAGTCCGTGTGTTCGTTGAATGAGGAGAGCAGGAACAAAATATAGTTTAACTCTTTTAATGATTAAGTAAGTCAGATGAAGAAGCATTCAGAGCTCTGGGTCACAACTGTCCCTGATTTACACAATGCTTATGCAAGGTTTGTCCAGGCAGTCTGCGAAAAACTTGCCTTTCCTGACCCAATATTTATACACAAAAATACATAAGTTGTCTTTCTTTGGGAGTCAGATGATTTTCTGGTCAGCTGTGCTTCGTTTGCAACATCACCCTCCGATTCCTGGACCCAAGACTGCTTCTTTGTTAACACACACAAAGATACTCTGAGAGCATAGCAAAATGCATAGCAAAACACATTCTCATATGGATCTGTTATAAATACCAACACCTTCTGGCTGTTATGCCCAACAGAAAGTACATATAGTCTTAATGCAAAATAATTTCATAAGCTAACATTATCTTAAATTTACTATTGTTAATTATTAATTTCCACAAGAGTTGTTAGCAATAATGCACAAACAAATATTTCATTCTCAACATTTGCAGAACTCCTCTTTCTATCAAACATATTTAATTGGATTGTCCTGTGTTTAGTAGAATGCTCTTTTATGAAGGTAGTTCAATCAATGATTTATTTAGAAAGATTATTCCTGAAAAGGTAAAGGTTTTTAATCCTATGTTAATTTGAAAATTTGCTGTGTGTCTGCTTGGTTTTATTGTATTCCTGTGATATTTGTATTTTTGTAATTTAGTTTTTGCCATAAATATAGCCTTAGATGCTGATATGGCATTAAATCAAATCTAAATCTGATCAATTAATGCATCCTTGCCGAATAAATGTATTAATTTATGTAATTTCTTTCAATATTAAATAAAATTCTTACTGACCCCAGACTTTTGAACAGTAGTACAATGTTGCCACAGCTTTCTATTATTATAACTTATTGCAGGGCTTAAAGTGTTAATTCTTCCGAAAACGAATTCGGTTTAGTCCACATTTTCTGAAGAGATATATTTTATGCGTTTATTCACATAAACACTGGTGTGAAAGGGACTTTTATTTTGGTGCGTCAGTGTGGCGTCATCAGCGTGCGCTGGTGTTGTGATTCAGCTGTTGAAAGGTTTGCGTTTTTAATCATTTAAAGTTTTAAATAAATCCAAACCCTTCTGATAACCGAGTAGTTTTTACATTAACTGTAAAACGAGTGCTTTTGAACATTGTAATGCTTTATGTAACAATGTTCATAAAAACAGTATATGCGTCTCATTTCGTTCCTGAATAGTCAGTAAAATAAACAACATTTTACTTGTAATAATTAATTATGCCTGCTTTTTTATTTTGTGGTTTATTTACTCACTTATATACTGACTTACTATCACGGGAAATGTGAGTCATGGTTCATCGTTTGGAGAGCTTAGATCAAACAGAAAGTGAAAGTAAAAGCGAGTTTTTACTGAGCATTAATTCTCACACACGAGCATATGTTTATTAACTGTCTTTATTCATTGCCTTAATATGTCTCGTGTGTCCTGTACATGAACAATAGTGGAAAATATAAAAGTTAAAGTTTTTAAAGTCAGTGTTTGATATAAAGCTGCTTTTGATTTTCATTAATGACTGATTATTGTGCTGTTTGGGTCTATTAAAGACTGTTATTATATTTATTAATAATGATTTGTTATTGTAATGTCATTAAAATGTTTTGTTAATGTATTATGGAAACAAAACAAAAAATGCTGATGAGTAATGATGTTGTTTTCATCTCGAACAGCTAGTTATAAGAATGATGTCTGTGGTGTCTTGATTATATTGATATCATTATGAAATTAAATGTAGGCCTTAATATTAATTTGATAATATTAGTTATATTGTCAAAGGCATCAGCTATTGGTGATATCTCTGTCTATCATCGATACACAATATTGTCCATCACCACACACCGCTATCATCTGAGTCTAATCGCCGCTCTTCTTCCTCTCTGTAGTTAAAGCTGTGACCATTAAGTGCATGAAATGTCTGACTTGCCACACTTCATATTAAAGTCACATTGAACCAGAAGTTGCAAGTGATTTTATTTCAGTGCTCTGGCGTATTTCTAAGTGAAACGGAATATTAAAAAGAGGGCAGGATTTTACTTCAGCGCTCCTCCTCTCCATCTCTCGCTCACAGCGGACTAACGGATGGAGGGGTGAGGTTAAGGATATTCAAACCCAAGCCGTAACACATTTGTCATCAAAAAGGAACGCCATTTCAGACCGGAAGTTACTTTTCAGATTTGTATTAAAGATTACCACGACAAATAATGTTTTAACTTGCATGGGTTAATTGTTCACCCTCAGAACTGTAATACAGTAACAAAGTAAATAAGATGATTTCATGAGGACTTTAAATACATACCCAGAGATTAAGTTTGCATTTATTTTTCTTTCTGTTATTTGTTCTCTTATCTTGAACAGGACTAAGCACTATTATAAGGATGGTGTTTATTGAAGGAGAGTGAAGACGTGAAGATGGCGTTTATTAAAGAGGAGAGTGAAGACGTGAAGATTGAAGAAACATTGAGAGTGAAAAATGAAGAAACTGAGGAACAAACAGGTTGGTTTCATTCTCAAAGCTGAACTCTTTCACTCTTTCATCTCTGTCATTCGATCTTTATTAAAATCTCCAGTTCTACAGAAATGAAGGATATTTCTGAAGTGTCTTATTAAACTGGTTTATTTTGACATGGAGTGGGTTGCATGGGCATGTTGAGATCACATGACCAGACGTGATTATGATGTCAATCATTAAATTAGGAAAAGTAATACAGAAGTTGACTAAACAAAACAACTTGTGTAGGGATGTCACAAATTATTTGGTTCAAATAAAGTATCAAAAGCAAGTAATTATGTGGCTTTATAAACACTGTTAAAATACAAAGGATTTGATTTAAAAAATTCAAATATTTATACAAAATATAACCAATCATCATGTGTACATTGTGTTATAACAAATACCTGCAGAGGGCGCTAACAGTGCTGTTACACTTTACAGCAGATCAAATCGTTTAATTTTGACCAAACGACATTTAATTCAAATGTTCACCTAATCTTTAATACTTGTTCACTTCTTTATGATAGAAGTCCTACAGCCACTTTAATTTCTCGAACAAGAACATGTGGACGTCAAAACTAAGAGTGACGGTTTAAACTTTTCTTTTGAAATCGTGATGAACAGTTGCATATTTATTTGCACATTAATTAAATTCACAAATTTGGGTGGAAACTTTTGTGTTCAACAGAAGAAACACACTCATTCAGGTTTGGATCAACTTTAGAGTGACTAAATGATGACAATTCATTTTTGGATGAACTAACCCTTTAAGGATAAGTCTATCTCTGTCAATGCTGTAAACTCCATGTAACGTTGTCTAATTAATTAGCTAATTAGTTCCTTTTGTTTTCTCCATGTATTATCTCTCCGTTCTCATTGTCATCAAACACAATTATATTTATTCTCCTTCATCTTCATGCTGTCTACACAACCAACCCGTGACACTATACAGGAAGCACTATTATTTGCACTTTATTACAATATTAAAGGTTACAATTAGCAACATTATCAAATTCAGTTGCTATTTATTTTTTAGATACAATAATCAACAAAACTGTATGCAAACATGTAGCCTGCGCTTAAGATAGTTTTACATTAACTTCTACAGTTAATTATAAAATTATGTTTTTACTAGGTGTGTGCACAAACACTCGAATATTTGATCTGTAATTAATCACATTAAATCAATAATAAATCACATTAATCAATATTTATAATATGTGCATTCTGTACAATAACTGGCACTCTCTGCTTTATTAGTGTTTTGGGTAACACTTTACAATAAAGTTCATTAGTTAACGTTAGTTAAGTACATTAGTTAACATGAACTAATAATGAAATGCACTTATAAAGCATTTATCTTTGTTAATGTTAATTTCAACATTTACACATGCATTATTAAAATCTTAACATTAGTTAATGCACCGTGAACTAACATGAACAAACCATAAACAGCTGGATTTTCATTAATTAACGTTAAGAAAGATTAAATAATGCTGAACAGAGGTGTTGTTCATGGTTAGTTCATGTTAACTAATGCATTAACTAATGTTAACTAATACAACCTTATTGTAAAGTGGCACTGTGTTTTTTTCTGCTTGTGCTCCTTGAGCTTATAATGCTTTTGTTCTTTAGACCTATATTTTTTTGTTTACATATTGTTAATTGTTTTGAACTCAATGAAAACCTTAAGATATAACATAAGCTTGTTTTGTATATTACCTAATAATACATTTGTTCAGAAATGGTGACAAAAACTAACCTCTTTCTCATTTTCTAAAAATAACGTAATTTAGATAAATGAATATTTTATTTTTATCAAATATGTTTTTTTATCAGCCCATGTAAAGGATTTTTATAGCTAAAATTTGGGCTTTGTACTAGACGTAGTGCGTTCATACATTAAGTTCGGTTCATTTGGTCCGGACCAAAAAACAAAACATATAGTCCTGGTCCGCTTAGCGTTCGAGCCCGATCTCACGAAAATGCGTATCAATAGTACGAGTGTGCAATCTCGTAGAATGTATACGCCAAAACTCATTTTGGCGTGCGTATGGTACGCCGTTTTTGGCGTGCATATGATACGCACTTTATGGCGTATTATATGTACGAACCCCCCACACCCCCACCCTCACCCTACCCAAAAGCGTGTCATATACACGCCATAAAGTGCGTATCATATGCACGCCAAAAGCAGGCGTACCATCATGCGCCAAAATGAGTTTTGGCGTATACATTCTACGTTATTGCACACTCGTACTATTGATACGCATTGTCATGAGATCGTGTTGTAGCGTTCACATTGGCATTTTTAGCAGCAAACCTAAAGTTACCGAACCAAAGGCATAGGGATACGTTCACAACCTGATTGGTCGGCTTTTATGTCATATATTTCAAGACGGGGCTTGCTTGCAATGCTGTGTGCTGGATTAAACGCCATAATTTTATGCGTGTACATATGGTTTTATTTTTACCAGCTGAGAACTCACGAAGAGGTCATAAAATGTTCAAAACAGCACCAGGATTTCCTTCATTGTATGCAAAAAGATCTGTAGTCTGTAGTGGTCTTTGTGGACTCTTCAAATGAATTATATTTACGGGACTGGAAGTCGGACGTGTGCCAAGAATTTGATCAATTTTGTCAAACCATAAAATTTTCTCCTTTTCATCAGCAGAGCTTCCACTTCGACGCAGAACATCACACACTTTTATATACTGTTGATGCAGCTTCTTAACTTTTATGCAGCACTGTTCGACACTCTTGTTAAAGCCACATTCCGTTAACTAATCACTGAACATTTTGAATACTTCAGCATTTTTGTGTGTTTTTTCTAGCATTTTCGAAACATGCTCGTCGGACCAAATATTGATGAGGCACTTAACTTCCTAATTGCTCCACGTTTGCCCTCTACTTATTTTGGATACACTGATCTTTCCGCGTCATCAAATCAGCTGACTTGTAGCATCGCATCTTGTGGCCTTGCGTCCTGTTTTTGGTTTGTTTACATGTCTTTGCTCCATGTTGCGTTCATATATCAATTGAACCGCATCATTTGAACCGAGTTCATTTGGAAGCAGACCGAGACCCAACTTTTTAGCGGTCTTGGTCCGGTTGTTTGGTGTGCAGCAGGGTTTAGATGGCAGCGTTCACATATGTTCAAATGAACCGCACTAACCGAGAAATCACACCAGGTTTTAATCAAACCAAACATGACAAGTGTGAACACACCCGTAATACCCACTACAAACATTTGAACTGACCCCGCTATTTGTGTGGGGAAAGAAGCAGAAAATATAGACAATGGGTCTACACTAGGCATGTGCCGGTATCAATTTTTCATGTTGCGATTAATTGCTGAAGCTTTTATCACGGTATACGTTATTATCACGATATTGAAATAAGTTGCAAAAAAAGTGTTGTAATAGTATAACAGGTTTAAGAACTCTTTTTGTAATAACAAAAATAACTCTGAATGTTTAAATACAATAATACAATGCACCAAAAATTTATAAAAGTTAAATTTTAAGTGCAAAAGAATTAGGCTAT
This sequence comes from Gobiocypris rarus, assembly GCA_023029165.1. NCBI lineage: Eukaryota > Metazoa > Chordata > Actinopteri > Cypriniformes > Gobionidae > Gobiocypris > Gobiocypris rarus. The sequence goes on from CM040935.1 coordinate 16,488,744, forward strand.
AAAGAACAACAGGTAACAAGTTACAATAAAGTCTCATTATTTAATGCATTAACTAAGATTGAGCAATAGCTACATTTGTTACAGAAAGTTTTTTTTTTAAGTTAGTTAAGAAATACAACTGTTTTGTATTAATGAATTAACATGTTAACTAATGAAGCCTTATGTCTCAAAGTTTTACTGAACAATAACAAATAATCAGAAAATGTCTAATCATTAGGGCATGCTGAAGTCCAAATTTAAAATATAAAAATGTTTAAGTTTGAAAATAAATAGCCTGTTAAGTCTTTAAGTATTAAGTATTTGGTGCTTCATTTGGTGAAAAACTTCACTAGCGCAATTGCTTTGTTTGTGGGGTTTCCAGGGTAACCGCTGCATTCTGCAGTTCCATCAGCGCCCTCTGCTGTCAGTGAACGTGCACTTCATTCAGCGTGTGCGTCTCCTTCACTTGTTCAGCCACGTGCTTCTCATGCACTTAGGGGTTATTTACATCTGAGCGCGTGTCCCTTTGAAGTAGAATACAGCGGTGTTGAGCATTTTATACGGTTGATGGGCAAAGTATTTTTTAATGCATTATAAAATAATTTATTTGTTAATAAATTATTATTTACGGTATTTTGAAGTGCCCACGATAACAATATTGTGCATATTCATTATCGTGATATATCGCATTACCGAATATCGGCACATGTCTAGTCTACACCAAGGCTCAAGACATATCCACTTAAAGGGATAGTTCACTTTGAAATTACATTTTGATATGTTTTAGCTTACCTCATGGGCATCCGAGATGTAGGAGTATTTGTTTCCCCAGTAGTTTCAATTTTGATCATTTTAGGTCAAACCGTTCTTGTCTGTGCCTCACATAATGCAGGTCTATGGTCACCACCTCAAAGAGCATACACAGAGAAGTCCAAATTAAACGCGCCCTCCAGCGCCCTCGGATCAGTCGGACGTAGTGGTGTACAAGAGGTAAAACGAAATAAATACTGTTCGTTTTCTCACACAAACCGCTCGTTTCGTGTCTTAGGCCATTAGTGTGTACTTACGATGTACACACTGTACATCGTTTAATTTAATTTCAAAGTGAACTATCCCTTTAATTTTTCCACCCTGTTATGTTGCTTACAGCTATATTGTTTGTATGCTTAAAATGGCTAAATGTTTTGATGTCTGTTGCTTTGTGCCATTAAACTGGGGTTAACATATATTTGTCTTTATTTGTCATAGACCTGATGGCCCTGAAAGAGGGGAGTCAAGATTGGAATGAAACAGAAGACAAAGATCAGTATGAGAAACACTGTGATTTCCTAACTGAAGAAAAATCTTTTGGTTGCTTACAGATTGAAAAGACTTCACAAAAAAGTGCTCAAAAGACAGAAACTAGAAGTCGTTTCATCTGTGAACTGTGTGGAAAGAGTTGTGAAACCTTAGAGTCCACATGAGAGTTCACACCGGAGAAAAGCCGTTCAGCTGCCAACAATGTGGAAAGAGTTTCACTCGAAAAGGGAGTCTTAAAGACCACATGACCATTCACACTGGAGAGAAACCATTCAGATGTAATCAGTGTGGAAAGAGTTTCACACAGAAAGCAACCCTTTACGCTCACATGAGTGTTCATAATAAAGACAGCGCTTACACCTGCAAACTATGTGGAAAAACTTTTAATCGAAGGAAATCTTAAGGCTCACATGACAGTTCACACTGAGAGAAGCCTTTCTTATGTGGTCAGTGTGGAAAAAGTTTTGCACGTAAAGAGACCCTTTCTCAGCACATGAGGTTTCATGTAAGAGCAGACTTTTTATGTCATCAGTGTGGAATGAGTTTTACAGACAGCAAATGCCTTAAGGGCCACGTTAAAACTCACATTGGACAGAAGCCTTTTATGTGCCATCACTGTGGAATAAGTTGCTCAAACACAGGAAACCTCAAGAGTCACATGAGAATTCACACCGGAGAGAAGCCGTACTCCTGCCCTCAGTGTGAAAAGAGTTTCCCACGAAAAGAAAGTCTTAAGTGTCACATGAGACTTCACACTGGAGAGAAGCCGTACTCCTGCCCTCAGTGTGGAAAGAGTTTCACAAATAAAGGAACCTGTTATAGCCACATGAGAACTCACCGGAGAGAAGCCTTTCCCTTATCATTAGTGTGAGAAGACTTTCACGTACCAAATAGATCTGAAAAGTCATTTGCAAACTCCTTCTGGCAAAAATAACAGTATCATGCATCTTTTACTCAATTTCTGAGCATTCAATGTTTTGTATTGATTTTCTCTGAATTGATTATGTAATTGGAATTTTCCTGACCAACAATGAATTGCTACATTAATATGTATTCTGATTTACTTTGAAATATTAACTAGTAGATTATAATGTATCTATTGTTAACGCAATTCTTCATTCAGGTTAGTAACAGACTTAAGTCCAGTTTTGTGTGGAGCATAAGGTGCACCAACTGAGATTTTAGAGCTTCGACGAACACTTCAAGTGTACTTAGACTGTACAGGCTAAAAAGGAAACTTCTGTTTAGGACAACTGATGTTGATTGACCATCCTAAATGGGATGATCCTTACCTCTGTTTATTGTAATGTTACTCTAGATAGTAGTGTACATGAGAAAACATGGCATGACCAAACCAAAGCTACCATCAGACAAAGTAATATTGGTCAGCTGTAGTAGGTCTGACTAGAGATAATGTTGTCTTATTCAAGAGTTTACAATTATATGGGGACTAAATAAAATACTTTTAGAGAGAGCAGGCATTGAAAAGGCCATCTAAAAACTATAATCAATTACCTAAAATATAGTCTAGTGACCAGGGGTGTGCCCAAAGCCTGATACCTTTTTCGGAAAGGCACAGATAATGGCTTCAAAAACCACTATAGAATCATTTTGGGCTGTGGCTGACATAGTCACTCGCCCCCGTGTTTGCTGGATGATATATGAGCCAGGCGAAATCATTATATTATACATTAACCAATAATGAGTGGAGTGAATGAGTGTAAACACTGAATGAATTGAGAGCAAATCAATAAGCCACATTTCTCTCAGAAATCAAAATGGGCAAGAGTAAATCAACTAAAATACAACATCATACTCATGTTCTGATTTGATATGTATAGTTAAATGATTTTATTTTACGGTGACATATATACATAAATAAAATAAGTGCAGCAAGATCGCAAATCAAACAGCCACATCCTGTCTCTCAGAAACCAAACCAGCTCTTTGTCAAGAGTAGCCTAATAATCAATTAAGATATGTACATTTTTGACTTCTAGATGTGCCTGAGTACGATCACACCTCATATATTTAACTCAGGTGCTGTCCATTTCTTCTGATCATCCTTGAGATGGTTCTACACCTTCATTTGAGTCCAGCTGTGTTTGATTATACTGATTGGACTTCATTAGGAAAGCCACACACCTGTCTATATAAGACCTTACATCTCACAGTGCATGTCAGAGCAAATGAGAATCATGAGGTCAAAGGAACTGCCTGAAGAGCTCAGAAACAGAGCTCAGATTGTGGCAAGGCACAGATTTGGCCATGGTTACAAAAAAAATTCCTAAGAGGTTCCTAAGAGCACAGTGGCCTCCATAATCCTTAAATGGAAGACGTTTGTGACGAACAACCCTTCCTAGAGCTACCTGTCCGGCCAAACTGAGCTATCGGGGAGAAGAGCCTTGGTGAGAGAGGTAAAGAAGAACCCAAAGATCACTGTGGCTGAGCTCCAGAGATGCAGTCGGGAGATGGGAGAAAGTTGTAGAAAGTCAACTTTCCCTCCACCAGTCGGGGCTTTATGGCAGAGTGGCCTGACGGAAGCAAGTGCAAGACACATGAAAGCCTGCATGGAGTTTGCTAAAATAGAAAAAGATTCTCTGGTCTAATGAGACCAAGATAGAACTTTTTGGCCTTAATTCTAAGCGGTATGTGTGGAGAAAACCAGGCACTGCTCATCACCTGTCCAATACAGTCCCAACAGTGAAGCATGGTGGTGGCAGTATCATGCTGTGGGGGTGTTTTTCAGCTGCAGGGACAGGACGACTGGTTATGTCGAGGGAAAGATGAAACGGCCAAGTACCGGGATATCCTGGGACGAAAACCTTCTCCAGAGTGCTCAAGACCTTAGACTGGGCCGAAGGTTCACCTTCCAACAAGACAATGTGTTCTTGAATGGCCCAGCCAGAGCCCTGACTTAAACCCAATTGAGCATCTCTGGAGACCTGAAAATGGCTGTTTACCATCCAACCTCACAGAACTGGAGAGGATCTGCAAGGAGGAATGGCAGAGGATCCACAAATCCAGGTGTGACTCGTTGCATCTTTCCCAAAAAGACTCATGGCTGTATTAGATCAAAAGGGTGCTTCTACTAAATACTGAGCAAAGGGTCTGAATACTTTGGACCATGTGATAGTTCAGTTTTTCTTTTTTAATAAATCTGCAAAAATGTCAACAATTCTGTGTTTTTCTGTCAATGTGGGGTGCTGTGTGTACATTAACGAGAAAAAAAGACCTTAAATGATTTTAGAAAATAGCTGCAATATAACAAAGAGTGAACAATTTAAGGAGGTCTGAATACTTTCTGTACCCACTGTGTGTGTGTGTGTGTGTGTGTGTATATATATATATATATATATATATATATATATATATATATATATATATATATATATATATATATATATATATTGGCATTTTTAAATAAAAAAAAGATGACAAAAATGACAAAAAAAGATCTTGTTATTTTCTGGGATTTTCTCGATAACGATAATTGGATGATATTTTGCTGAGTGTGTTTTTGTGCTGGTACTTTGGCAGGTGTAGGACTGCCATGGTCAGCTGACTCCTAACGTTTATGATATTCTTCATATTCTGTGTGGTGGTCAGTTCACAGAAGTGACAGAAATACATTTATTTTTTTACATCTTTTGTGTCAATTTCATAAAATTAATAAAAATCAATTATAATAAGACACAATAGGGCTGTTACCAATCAAATTAAATATTTTATCAACAAAATGTATCTTTGCAGTGCAGAGGAAACTCAGAAGCAGCATCTGAAGTGGCATTTAGATCATTTACACAGCTCAGAAGTCATTAATATCCTGCAGTTATGCATGAATGTTTTGATGTTTAAAACAAAATGTTGAATAATATTGATATTTGAAATGATTTAAAACATGAAAAGATACTTTAACTGTGAAATTCAAACCGCCAGTAGGTGGCAGCAAGTCACATTTAATGAGTGAGTCATTGAGATTCAACCGATTCATTCAAACAGCTGATTCATTCAAGGAATGAAGCATTTGACTCTCTTAATCTATCGTTGTCATTGAATCATTGATTCAATTGATTCGTTCAAAAAGCTGATTCGTTCAGTATTAAAACACCGCTGTGTGTTGCTCAGAGAGGCAGGTACAGTGCTGTGTGTTTGTTTTGAACTATATTTTCGGTGGTGAAATAAAGCAAAAATAGGCAATATGGAAGTCTAAACTGTAAGTCACTTAATATTAACTTCTTGTTTAGTAAACTTGTATAAAATCAATATAACATTAACCATATTATATGGTATAAATATACCACGTAGTGAAAGCGGAAAGTGAAATGCGCACCTGCTTTAGTCTAATCTACAAACTACATCACGTGGGGTATGCGTATACTCTCTGGGTGTGTGTGAAGGATATACTCGATAATGTCGGATCGCACATCGTTAAAACAACAATTACGATATTATCGCAAACGATATATATCGCACACCCCTACTCCTAATGTGATTTTAGTCATTTTGCCCAGCCCTACATGGAAAATCAAATTCTAATTTACACCTGTTTTTACCCTGCTATTAAAGGCCTTCTGAAGCAAAACAATATAACTAGCTTCCGGGCAGATGGCCTACACAAGTCGATTTACGCTAAAAGAGTAAGTAATTTATTTTATGATGGATGGATGAACTTTTTGGGCTTCAAAATCATGTCCTCTATTCACTGCCATTATAAAGTTTGGAAGAGCCAGTACACTATTTACTATAACTCTGATTGTGTTTGTCTGAAAGAAGAAAGCCATATACAGCTAGGATGTCTTGAGGGTGAGTAAATCATGGGCTTATTTTCATTTTTGGGTGAAATAACCCTTTAAGTTGGTCAATGTTGGTCACGGTGTCTTTTGATTGCTGTTTTTGTTCTGGCAATTATTCATTTACGAAGTAAAAACTAAGTGTGTGTATTGTATGTAGTGTAGACCACTGATCTATATAAATGACTGGATTGCTCATGACTTCATATTAGGTGAAGCCGCTGCGCCGCCATGTTGGTATTCCCTAGTAAGCTCACACGTTCTATTGAATCAATAGGAAATTATATGATTTTACTGAGAAAACATTGCCTCACGAGTCGGCGCTTTTATATTTGAAGTCCCCCTGTACTTTCGTACAATGTAAAGGTCCTAAAACATTTAAATGTTTTTTTGTTTAAAGTCGGGAAATTCCCCTCCTTGTTAAAAGCAGCTCTGATACTGGGCAGAGGAGTTTGGATAGCGAAAATAGGCTGTCTTGAGTAACAGCAGGTGGCAGTAATTCATTATTTTAGTTCGTGATTTGCCGTTTAAGAAGAAACTACCTCATGTGGCGACGTGACATAGACATTTAAAATATCTGCCCAGTGCAAAGGGTTCGCTATTTACTGTTCGCTATTTACTATGGGGCTTTAGATAGTATTATAGCTAGTAACCCCGAAATGTTAGCTTAAACGGCAATTTGGAAATAATTCTGCAAAAGGAATAAAAAGCTGTATGAGAACACTGCGGCCTGAAGAGCTGTCCTTACAGGTAAGAAACACATTTGTTGCATAATGATGATGATACTATTAATTAAATAGTAAATACTTAAGTGCATTGGTGAATTAGTGAATATCCAGGTGAATATTGTTTCATGGCCACGAATTAACAACTGATTCCTAGACTAACTAATACGCACGTTTTACTAAATTATGGCCACAATTCGTTAAATCGTTAATTCGTTAATGGTTGCCTAGCAACGAGGGGGAGAGGAGCCTGGAGTTGTCTGTTCGCCGCTTTTCCACCTAAATCAAGTTAACTATAATGTTAGATTTAGATTTTATTTTATTTTTTTATGTTCGTAGCCAGTCAAATCAGTCAAGGATATAATTGGGACTGTTGCATGGATTTTAACGTCTTGGAGGATTTCACTCGGCTGTTAACAGTTGGTAGCGCTAACTGGCCACGGCTTTTTCTAGCTGTCTACATCACCAGCGGTCTCGATCTTCCTAGTACGAAACCCTGGCAACACAGAGAGCCTCGCGCTTCCTGCCCATTATACCGTACAGCTCACCGTTGAGAAAGGGGAGAGGACGCTGGCATTGTTTGTTCGCCGCTTTCCCGCCCGTAATCTTTGAATTGCACTGAATTTCGCTTATACACTGGGGAAGCTAGGTAACTAGGCACCTACCTGATACAGACGACTTCCAGCTATCTACCCTGCTCCACCTGGATGAACTCTGCCTTCATCCCAGAATTGTCTGATCTCCTCACAACACTCTGTACTAGCTCTGCCAATACCATAATCCTGGGTGATGTAAACATTCATGTTGACACCCCCTCATGTCGTCCCGCTGCTGATTTTCTTCAGCTGCTAGATTCCATCAACCTACGACAACATGTTGATGTTTCCACACATTGCAGGGGACACACACTTGATCTGGTCATCTCTAACTCGCCCCATCAGCAACCTACAGGTTTACGATCTTGGTGTTTCAGATCACAAAGTCGTGTCAATGGAACTGCCCTTCCCCCCACACACCAAACCAAAGCGGTAGATCCATTTCAGGAAGATAAAAAACATAAATGCAGATGCCCTAGCCCTGGACCTTCAACTTCTATCCTCTGCCTCTACTGACTTCCCTTCTGTTGATGACTCTGTGGACTTCTACAACCAGTCCCTGAGCAATCTCCTGGACCTCCACACCCCCTTAACATCCAGGTCAGTCTCATTCTCGCGCTCAGCACCCTGGTACACCTGTGAACTGCGAAAGATGAAGGCGACTGGGCATGTCCTTGAGCGTCGGCTTAAGGCCTCTGGATTGACTGTCCACAAACAGGCATACAGGGAACATAGTAGGGAGCGTATGCCGAAGCACTGAGGGATGCACGTTCCACGTTTTATTCCAACATCAACAACAGCCCTGGTGACTCCAAGCAACTTTTTTCAACAATAAATCACCTTCTCAAACCCCACCCTCCCACTCTGAGATCACCGAAGAGAGGTGCAACATGCACATCACTTTCTTTAAGCAAAAAGTTAACACCATCTGCTCTCACCTCTCCACCACTGCGGTCCTGCACCTCCCAACTGCTGACCCACTGCTTGAGATTGTACAGTCGCTCTGCACCTTCTCCGAAGCCACACAGTAGGAAGTAGAGGACATCATGAAAAAAATGAAGCCGTCCGCCTGTCCCCTCGACCCTTTTCCTTCAGCCCTGCTGAAGGCAAACATCTCTGCCATCTCTCCATTCATCACCAAGATCATAAACCACTCCCTCCTGGCCGGCCATATCCCATCTGCACTAAAAACTGCGGTCATCAGACCCCTATTGAAAAAACCCACCCTGGATCCAGAAGTTCTCTCCAATTACAGGCCCATCTCCAATCTACCATTCCTATCAAAGGTTCTGGAAAAAATAGTTGCAGCACAACATGATCACCTCAAACACAAAAACTGTATGAAAAGTTTCAGTCTGGTTTCCGCCCTGGTCATAGCACAGAAACAGCCTTGGTCAGAGTCACCAACGACCTCCTGATGGCAGCAGATACTGGTTCCCCATCACTACTCATCCTCCTGGACCTCACAGCTGCTTTTGATACGGTAGACCACAACATCCTTCTCCACCATCTGCAATACACCATTGGACTCTCAGAAAACGCTCACAACTGGTTCACCTCCTACCTGACCGACAGAACTGAGCATGTCGCCCTGGGCAAAGCCAAGTCACACACCCACAACGTCACCTGCGGTGTTCCTTAGGGCTCTGTGCTGGGCCCCACCCTCTTTTCCTCTACATGCTCCCCTTTGGCAATATCATTAGCAGACATGGCATAGCATTTCACTCCTATGCGGATGACACACAGCTCTACCTCAAGACGACCCCCACTTCTTCTGCTCCTCTGCCAACTTCTACACTGACTAACTACCTGGAAGAGATAGAGGCGTGGATAAAGGTCAACTTTCTTCAGCTCAACAGTTCCAAAACGGAGGCCATCGTGGTCGGCACACCACATCAGCTCCGCTCTTCCACCATCACCAAGATCACTTTCTCTGGCCAAACCATCTCCCTCTCCACATCTCTCACCAACTTGGCTGTTAAAATGGACCAACAACTCACCTTTGACACCCACATCAAACACCTCTGTAAGACATCATTTTACCACCTCAAGAACATCGCCAAACTCCGTCCAACACTCACCCTACCAGATGCAGAGAAGCTCATCCATGCCTTTGTCTCCTCCAGGCTGGACTACTGTAATGCACTCCTCATCGGGATCTCTGGCAGGAGCATCCAATGACTCCAGTACATACAGAACAGCGCTGCCAGGATCCTGATGAGGGTGCGCAAGCATCACCACATCACCCCCATTCTGAAATCCCTACACTGGCTCCCTGTCCCACTCAAAATTGAGTACAAGGTCTCCCTCCTCACTCACCAGTGCATTCATGGACATGCCCCTCTTTACCTACAGGAACTCCTCACCCCCCAGACACCCGGTCTGCAACCTAACACACCCTCCAAACCCCAGAACCAAGCTCTGCAGTATGGGTGATAGGGCTTTTGCTTCTGCTGCTCCCAGGCCACCTGAGGGCCCCACAGACTACAGATGTTTAAAATTTTAACTCTTGACCCTGTAGCACCGTGAGATTGTTTTAAATGTAAAGTGCAATATAAATAAAATTGATTATTATTATTATTAATAATAAATCAAAATGAAGGAAAGATTTAGTTCAACACGTCCACGATTTACTAAAACGAGGGAACAAAATACGTAACGAAATATATCATAGTAATTATGGATTTTTTTCTTACAGGTATCTGATTATTAGAATACTTAAATTATTAAGTAATTTGCTTGTAATTTTTTTTTACTTCAGATAATTGAACAGACGGTACAATGTGTGCAAAGCTGTCAGAAAAAACAACAAAAAAAAAACATGACAATAGATACTTTTCCTAACATTACAGTAGTTTGGCTGTAAAACCGCAAAGCTTTCTATAGTAATATCTAAAAAAGATAACTTGTTTTTTTAATAGATGACTAGATTAAAATAAAAAAAAATTAAAAAGAGCAGCATAGTTAATGTTTAAAATTAGAGGTTTAACTTTGTATTCATTTTAAGTGAATTCATGCCGGAGAGGATTGCTGGCAATCGAAACTGTTCTTAATCTTATTGATTTTTGTGCAGAACAAGCTTGCCCAGATTTTTCCGAAGACGTTTGCAGTGTGCTGCAGCGGATGTTTCCTTTTCAAGGAAGTGGAGCCTGATGTTGGTGTAGCTGTCTGCAATGTACTTGATGAGAATGAAAATATGGTTGTTGTATCGCTCTAGGTTGAACATGTGTGCATCAAGTTTATTAAATGCAGAGCCACCATGGAGTTCCAGAACCTGTGTGGATGAATTTGGTGTCAAATTCTGAGATGTGTCTTGTGGTTATGTGCTGTTGAATACACCTCTCAGCTGTTTTGCAGATTTTTATGACACTGTCTGATGAACTGATAAGTCTACCTCGTGACTTCATGTTGATGAGAAGTGTGTCCAAGCTCATCTTGGGAAGAGCTCTCCACACTGAGTCCTGGTAAACAGGTAGGGCAGTGAATCTTTTTCGTAGCTGTTCTAACTACGAAGCCAGCTATGTAACCAACCACAGCCTCTTTGAACATGGACAGACTGGGAAGACTTGCGGTGAAGTTAGTTTCTGTGTTCTCTTCTTTTTCAGGTTGCATGTCACTTCGTCGAAATGGCAACATATCAGAAGGTGTTGCTTCCAGTACTACTGTGCTGTCCAGTGGAGAGCAATTGCCACTGGCTTTGATGGCATGTCTCACTACCATTCTTCTGAATGCTGATTTGAACTGCCTTGCTGTGGGATTGTTGTTGCATCCATTAGCGGAGCGAATGGCTGCAAAAAACAGCTCAAGGTGGTCCTGGCTACATTTTTAGATCAGCAGATATTGCAACTGTGATGTCAGAGGTCTCACATACATGTCATATAGTTGTTTAAAACTTTTTATTGCCATCAGGAAGCCAAGGAAGGCAGTTTCAACAAGGGGTCGTCCATTAATGCCTGGCTCTTTCAATCCACTGATGTAGTTTGAAGCTTGATGAAGCCTCCATTAAGAAGGCATTGTTGGTGTTTTCATTAACTGGGCTCAGGGGACTTTTAAATCCCTTGGCGATAGGATTTCTGGAGTTCATCAGATCAAAAAGCCTGTCGAATGTCTCCAGGAATTTACATGTTGACTCACAGCCAGCAAACTGGGGGAGCTGCAGGTTTTGCTTGCAAAACCGGAGGGCATCTACCACACTGGCACTTAGGATCTGTGCAGCAAGGTTTACCTTAATTTTTTGACTTTGCCAGTCTATATGAGCTTATCACTGATTTGGGAAGAAAACACACAAAATGGCTGATTTTCAATATAAAATGTAATTGTGGCCTGGATTTTTATAAAATATTTTTCAATATTTTGGGTGAATGGGTATGTTTGCTTATACACATTGGTAGTTTACTTTTGTTTTTTAAACCTGTATGACTGACCGACTTCTGCAGATCACAAAAGGTGAAATGTTGATGAATGCCAGTCATTCTTCCCCATACTGTGGATAGGTAGTCTTTTTGAGTGTCAGATTGGGTCATCAGAGTATCACAATGCACACAAGAAGTCCTTGCAACTTGTACCACATATTTCAAAACAAGTCGTATGATAGCTTTGTAGGATGTGTGAGACTGAAACAAACGACCCTCAGTCATACAGGTTAGGGGGGAAATGAGGGGGGGAGTAATTAATTTTTTTATTAAGCAAGACTGAATGTTGTCCTACTCTGTGTATATAACTGATAAAACTTCAAGGACTGAAGCCATTCTAGGTGTATTTAACTTCTTTCTGATGAACACAATCCGGGAAAAAAGTGAAAAAGCTAAAGAAAGTGTAACACCCCTCTCAGTTCAAAATGCTTACACTACATCCGACGTCATGCATCACCCTATATAAATTTTTCTGTTGAAGTTGAATATTATGGAAGGTGGTCTGGCGGTACGCAAAAGCTTTTACTTCATACAGTTTTAATATGGATATTTTTCTTTCAAACGCATCACTTCAGATGGTCTTTTTTAACCCCTGGAGCCGTGTGGAGTACATTTATGATGGATGCAGGTTTAAAAAAAAAAAAAATTTAGCTTTTTTTTTAAAAACTCGTTCGTTGCCATTTATAAAGCTTTGATGTGCCAGCCAAGGATATTATTTATCAGATTTTTTTTTAAACTCTGATTGTGTTCATTATAAAAAAGAATGTCATATATACACCTAATGCCTGGTTCAGACTACACGATATTAGCCCGAATTTGTACGATCCGTTCGACGCAAGGTGTCGTGAGGGATTAAATGAACGACAATGGGACGTCGGGGCGCAAGAATTTATCGTTTCATCTCGTATAGTGTGTCATAGTATACGACAACCGAATCCGCGTCTGCGATAGTTCACGATGTCACGACAGAAAGACTAGCATGTTGAATTTTATTGCGGTCCTTCACGATGGTTTCTGTCACGTACAGACATTTTCCGTACACAACTTTCAAACATGGCTAAATCTTTTATACAGTCTATGGGCTAAACGCAAGAGTGATGATGGTGCGGCTAGGTGGAATTATGACTTAGATGTTTTACAAAAACGTTGTGATGGCAAGCTTTTACTAGTAAAGCTCGTGGAAGGAAGGAGGCGGGAACCGAACATTCAAAAATACTTTAATAAACGGAATAAACAAAACAAAAGTAAATCACGGGCAGCCCCTCACGGACGACCGCCCGCACACACAACATAACAAAGCATAAACAAAACTCAACGTAAAGTCCAGCCCGAATGTTAGTCCTCTCTCGCCCTTCACTGGTATCGCCAGCCCTTTTATGCCTCCGAGCTCCCTCATGAGAGGACTTCGAGACCGGTGTGTCTCACTGCAGGTGACGTTCATTATCAGTCACACACCGGTCTCGACTCGCTCCTCCCATGTCGCACGTTCGTCCACCTCGCCACAACTACTAATAACAAAATATTTAATATAAAAAGAACGATATTTTACCTCAAGTTCTTTTTGGAGGATTGACAGCCCATACTGTCCTCTTCCAGCAAGCCATGAGCGTGTCCATGGTCGGGTTTTCTTTCTTTCTTTTTGCGTTTTCTAAACATAAAACAGCCAGTACAAAGCAAACCGCTTCAGACATTGTTTACACTCTTGTTTCTGGAAGTCGATGACATCACGCGCGTCGTGACAACAAGCGATGATTGGTCGCGTAGCACCGTGTAGTCTGACATGTTTCTTGTCCAGGTCACGACAAGATTTTAGGAGTCAAAATCGCGTAATCTGACACAATGACTATCGTAACAGACAAAAATATTGTGTAATCTGAACCAGGCATAAGAGGTCTTGAGAACTAATCCTTTAACAAAACGGACTTGTAATCTACGATATTCTGTATCTATATCCTAATCTAATCTACATGGTGAAGCAATTTTCTGTCTACCTTTTGCAGATGTGGAGGGAAACTGAATATTGTTGGCACAGCATCTGAGTGAAGCCTGACTGTTTGTCCTGTCCTATCAAAACACTCAGCAGTGAAGTGATCAGAGTTTAACAACCCATTCTCTCCTCCTGACTGGATTTTTTGGAAATCTACAAATGAGTTGTACACAAAAGCCAAATAAAGTTTTTATTTACATAGCTCATGGTTTGACAGTTTTTTAACCACTTGATTACAGCTGTTAAACTTCAAATGGCGGATAAACTATTTTAACAGTCAAATGAAACAATGAACAGTGAAAGCCTGTCGCTCAAAAACTTGTTCTTAAAATATAGGTCTTAATGGTTGTTTTATAGATAAGTCGTTTGTTCAAATATCATGTTTTGTTAGTTAAAAAGTACATGTTCAGGAAATGTCATGATACAAATTTTATGAGTTAACATAAAAATAACGGTAAATGGTCTATGCATAAAGCTCGTTTGAAACTGTTAAATGTTGTCGCTAATAGACACTATAAATTGTGATTATTGCTTTACTGCTTCGTGTCCGTTTAAGAAAAAAAAAGCTTTACTCTTGCTTCTGAGAAAACAGCACGGGAACAGCGACACATTTGTACATAAATTACTACTTATCGTGCTTGAATTATAACCTGTGTGCAGTTTTGCCACATCCTTTTGTGAAGCGTCATGTTACAATTGAATGCTGCTGGTCATCTTAAAAGTGTTGTTGGAGCTGTATTCAAAGGAGCCGATCGCTGTAACAGCCGTTGGAGCCCTCTGTCGGGAGGGAAAAGTAAGATGGTCGTTCGAACACTTCCGGTGGCTTCACCGCCTGATGGCAGTTTAGAACGCAATGAGCAATCCAGTCATTATATAGATCAGTGGTGTAGACACAAAATATTGATAGGCATTATTACTACAAGTAGCCTAATCTACATTCCTCTCATGGACTTCTTGTGGAAACCATAAACAGTAATTTCAGTTTTTAAATCAAAACAATAATGGAATGCATTCTATTAATGACATCACAGCACTGGAGGCTTCAGAGACTCTGTGTTCTTCTCACTCAGAACTCACTCTTGACTCCTTGCCTCGTATATGCGCTTCAGTGTCAGTATACGGTTTTTGATCAGTGTGTGCTTTTAAATCAGTTAAGTGTACGATTCCTGTCGGCCTCTGATTGTAAATCTGCATTTTTTTTTTGTTCAGAGTGCAATTTTATATCCGTCTTGATCTGTGTTCCTTTCCAGATCATTCAATTGCACAGCTTTCTGATCTGTGTACGGTTTCAGATCATACAATTTTACTTGGTTGTAGGATTTTGGATCAGTGTACCATTTTTAGATCAGAAAATGTATAGCAGTAAATCCCGCATGCTCGTGCCCCTGCCATGTGTCAGTCCTGCTCTGACTGTGTGTGGCCCAGACCGGCCGAGACTTCAGCCACAACCACCGCCTCAGAGGAGGGTAAGAAGCCTATCAATGTGTTCATTATTAATATTTAGTCTGCGTTCATATGTTAATTATAGTATTAAGGTGTTTTCTTATTCTTGTACCATGGTCTGTGTAAATACTCAATTCTGATTGGCAGGAAGGTGTGCAATAAAACCGTTTAATTCACAGGCAATTTCAAGTCAGTTTTATCACTGTTTTATATTAATGTGCTGTTTTCATTGACGCGCACACACACTAGTCACAGATTTACCTCTGCAGAACACAATTTTTGAACAGATGCAGGAACGAATCTCCCCCTCTTAATTTAAATAAATGCTATAATTCAATAATAAATCTTATGTACTGGTTCATCTCTGTGTCTGATTCAAAGCAGACATAATGCTAGATATAACAATCCATAACTGATTAAAATAATCATCAATTCTACCCTTATGGTCAAATATTGCGTCGCAAACATCAATAACAGCTTTAAGCTGTCAATGCTGGTACATGACCATGGTATGAGCGGTATAAACTGTGACGTGGATTATCCCTTACTTATTTATCATCAACAGGAGCAGGCTCGTCTGAACACCATTACTATCAGAGAAAAGGCCATGATCTCCAGCCGACCGCAGTCTGTCCAGCTTCCTCCTATCTTTGGCAGAGGTGAGATGGTCGAGCAATCTCAAACCAGTTTGCTACATTTGAACACATATCACTTGAGTATGAAGTAGACATAAGTTCCTTCAAGAGAACCATATAAACATGAAATAAATGTGATGTTTTATGCAGGACTGTGTCCACACCCGCTCAGAGGATGACTTCAGTTGAATGTGGCAGTGCTGTCCAACGCAAGGCTGAGCAGTCCGAGGAAGAGGAAGAGGACAGCAACCATATGCCATCTGAGCTTAAGAACACTGGTCGTTGCCATGACAACGTCAGCCTCACCCCCTTTAAAGTCATTGAAAGAGCCCATCAATCATTTGACAGAATGCAGACAAACCTTGCAGAGAAGGTTACTAAGCACCACATTGACCGTCATGTAGCCAAAGGGCGCAGATACGGCTCCCTGGAGGCTCGGAGAACAGACCTGCGTTTGCGTCATCAGTGTGAAATGGCAGAGATGGAGAAAACGCTCACCTTACAAAGAGCAAAGCTGGAACAGGAAGTCCAGCAAGCACGTCAGAAGCATGCCCAGTTCCTGGAGGAGAAGAGGAGGAGGATCCAGGAGCAAGAGAAGGTTGGCCGTTTCAGCCGACAGCACATCTCTCTAGCGACGGCCGTACTCGGATACAACACAAGTGAACGTGGTAACCAGCAATAGGTGTCTCCGGGCTCGGACAGCTGGCAGCGAGTGCTCCCCATCATTTCGGACGGCAGCAGGCTCTGGCCTCAGGCAAATGGTGACTTCTCCGCTCCCTCATAGACGGCAGCAGCTTTGACAGTGTTACTCCTGGATTTTGGCCCCAATGTAACAATGTTTAAAGTTCAGGGAAGAAGAAGGCGGGAAACATTCAACATAATCCTTTAATCATAAAGGCCTGGTCCACTCTCAAAGTCAAAATGAACCAGATAAAATGCTCTTGCAAATGATATTGATCAAAACAGAGCATGCCCTGATTGCTTTAATCTTCTCATCAGTGCTGGGACTAGTAAACTAAATGGCTTGGATTGAGAAGGGTATTACTGTATCAAAACAGAATAATTATATCTTTAAAAAAATATATTTTTTAACATGTATTTAAATTCTCTATTAAATCATAGTAATAATACAATAAATAAATAAAAAATTGCATTGTCATTTCTTTTTGTATGTATTTTAAAACCACACACACACGATACATTCTTCAAATGTAACGGTGTAAGGTGTAAAGATATAACATGTTTTACTTGTACATTGACTTTTACATATATATTTTTGTGCCCTTTTTTGACTGCTGCTTTCTTTAAAAAGTTAAATTCCATTATATCAAAATTCATCTGGAATAAAAAAAAAGCCTGACTCAAATTCTCTATCTAACTGAAACCCAGAGAACTAGGAAGGGGTCTCACTCCCAACCTTCCGGTTATATATTATTTTTATTTCCGGCTATTATATTCCTAATAGAATAGATTCTCGATGGGTGGGGATTGAGTGTCCAAATGTTTACGGGAACAAACTCTTTTCTGGCATGGAAAGATATTTTAAAGTATCTGAATAGTCCATGTATCTTATCCTTAAAATCTCCTATTTCGTTCAATTCTGACCTACGCCATGCTATTCAGAACATTTGCCTTTGACCATGGAGATCATGGAGCTAGACCAGTTATTTGACAAGGGCAGTCTGAAATAATTTCATTTGTCAAAACAGGAATTTAAATTTACCCAATAATGATTTCTACAAATTTTTGCAACTACGACATTTTCTGGAATCACTTCTAAAGGACGACAGAATACGCATTGATATTTCTGACATAGAAAAACAATTGTACTCTTCTTTTCCTCTCAAAAGAAAGATCTGTGTTTGTATACCATGTTAACCATGTCAACCCCTCCTCCTTTGACTATCTGAAAGCAATATGGGAGACAGACTGTGTCAAACTGATCTCAAGCCGTGTCCACACGAACATGGTATTTTCAAAACTGCAGCTTTGTCTATGCGGTTTGGCCGTTTGTCCACACGCAAACGCAGTATCAGGACACTGAAACTTTTTTTTATTTTCTTTTATTGGCCCACATGGCTTCATGGTTAGGGTTATATTGCCACCTGTTGGTTTGGCATGCTCTTGACAGCGGTTCACGGTGTGTTTTGCGTTTTCATTTGGATGCATAGTTGTTTTTTTTTAATGGAGTAGGGAAAAACTCAAAAATACCCATGTGCGTGTGGATTAGGCCTCAGTGATGAGAAGTGGCATTTGGTCTGCTCTGGTGTCTTCTTTAGAGGCACTTTAATATTGAGTCATAAGCAAAACTCCAAGTTTATTTACAGGACTTATTTAACACTGGTTCGTCTCCATAAGATGTTTCCTAATGTTTCCCAATTTTGTTTCAAGTGTAAGTCTAATATTGGTACTATAATGCATGTGTTTTGGGACTGTGATATGATTAAGACTTACTGGAAAGAGATATATAAAATGGTTCAGAGGATCATTGGTAAATCTTTTGCACTATGCCCGATACTCTTGTTGTGGTCCACTCCTCATGTCCCCTCCGTTAATATGTGGTTGAATCAAATTACTATTTTCCTACCTTCAAAAAAACGAATCTGTGACTTGTGCCGGAGGTCTAACGACTTCTGGTGTATTTGGTCCCCCTGACAGTGTTGACAACAGTGAACTTTACTTTATAGCACACATACATCATTCTAATACAGGGGGCGTATTACAGAAACTTTCTATCTGAGGTCTTAACCTAAGATATGATAAGTTAACTTAGGATTTTTCACAATTTCATATTACAGAAGCAAATCTTAACTTGATTTAGGATTCTTATTCTATCTTACAAAATCTCATCTTATCTGTAGTTGGGAAATGTTAAAGGGGAAATGTCAAAATCTCTATGTAAAAATACCATATGTTTGCAGATACTTAAGAAACATGCTAAGTTAACATACTTGTTTATCTGAAACATTGCTTTAGTCAGTTATTCTCCTGTGAAAATGTGCGTTCCGTATTGGAACTTCTGTCTTTGTTTTGGTCTGTGTAACAATGTCAGTTTATCCAATTGCATTTCGGCGTATTTCATTTCAGTTTTGTCCAGTCATGGAAGCTGCCAAACGAAAGGGGTCCAAGTCAGAGAGTGAACGTTCCTTTCCTAAAAAATTCCTAAAAGTTATAATAAAAGTACTGTGTCCCCTAGCGTAATGTTCATGTCAGAGTACTCGAAAAGAGGATTTTATCTCCTTCAGCGACTTGCCCTTCGCTGATTATCTGGAAACTTAAAGCCGCCGTAAAACAGCACTCAGTGGACACCTCGTGCAGCCCTGAGGACGTCGGATTCGGACTCCGCATTAAGATGCCGGTGTCATGACTGAATACAGGATGCAATAGCAAAGACTAACTCTCACTAACTCTCCCACACCTGTGACCCGCATGCTCTCACTTCTATTTCACATATACGTTTTTTTTTACATAGAAGCTATTTTACATTTCTCTTCTATTGTCTTTTTATTGGTTTTGGTATTTAACATAATATGAAAAAAACAACAACATTAGATACAATTAGTAGCAGATGATAGAATAATTTAAGTCATAATAAATGTGTAAATAAATAATAACTGTAGAAATTACATTTGGGGGAAAAAAACCTGTTCCAACTATGGTCAAAAGGTTGTACGCTACATTATTTCTCAACTGTTATTTTAATATATTTTCTGTTTACAAACTAGGAAAAAAAGGCACATTCACACTTTTGCATTAAAAAGACAGCAATTTTTCTGACGTCACTCTGTGCACGCCCTCCGTAACTAAAAAGTTAATTAAATTGAGTTCTAATGTTGTATGTGGATTTTCTCTGGTCTCTGTCTCAACTCGGACTCAACCCTCTCTGAACTCGGACTCGACTCGGACTCGAATGAGCTGGTCTCGACTACAACACTGCGATGTGCGCTGGTGAGCGGTGAATATGAGATCTAGACATAGAGCAATAATCCACAGAACAGGAACAGGAAGCACGAGACTGGAACGCCGAACAGGACCGGGTAAGACATGCAGCACAGAAGACATCAACAGCAATCTGACAAAGGAGATGAGAAACGGGTGAGTATATGAAGGCTTGGGATTAGCTGCAGCTGGCGCTGTAATTGAGATCAGCTGTACCGCTGATCAATCCATGAGGCTCGGTCCCGCCCACTCACACTCACATAACATAGACACAAGACAAGCAGGGTTGTCCGAGAACGATGGTTGCAAGGGGCGAATCCAGAATATAGAAAGAGATCATCTCGGAGTGGTTGCCTGACGTGATGAGGGTGATATCTTCACTAGTGAATGAAATTGTGGGAACACTCGGAACTCAATGGAAAAGTCAGAAACCGATCTCTCTCCCTGACGCAGGTCCGCAAGTATTCTGGCCGCCTCTCTCCCAGCGGTTGTCCAATCAAACACTCGTCTCATTTCCGCAGAGAGTGTCTGGAACAAGGCGCAGCATGGATCTTGGTTCTCCCACACTGCTGTGCCCCATAGCGCCGCTCTCCTAGAAGGTCCTGGGTTGAAAAAAACCCATGGAGCATCGTGTTAGAAAAGCTCTGCAGTAATTGGGTTCACCTGAATACGATTCAGGAACTGCTAGACGGGGAAGGGCTTTTCGGGGGTGTGGGGGGAACAACCGGTGTGGGCGGCGCAGTGGTAGCTCGTAGAAGTTGGAACTGCTGGGTGAGCTTGGACACCTGCGCCACCAGAGCCTGGACTGCGCGACCCATGTCAATAAGACTCCTCTCTTGGGAATCCATCCGACGAAGACTGCTTCTGACAAAATCCTCCAGCGCTGCAGATGGATTACTCGCTGCTTCCAGAGGTGCTTTAGATCGTTCTGTCATGACTAAATACAGGAAGCAATAGCAAGTAAACTCGTATATATTTGCCAGTAATAATCCAGACGAATACTGGTGACGCAGGGACTGAGATGGTCATATTAGATGGGGAGTCGAGGTGTAGTGAGAGGTGAAAAGGAGATCCAAACAGAGCAGTAATCCACAGAACACCGAACAGGAACAGGAAGCACGAGACTGGAAAGCTGAACAGGCCTAGATCACACTGCTCGATTTTAGCCCCGATTTTGACTCAGCGACAGGTTTTGCAGAATCGCAGACAAATGCCTGAAATCATAGGCAAATCAGTGCTCAATCACGCAGTGTGAATGATCAAAAACACGATCAGAGAGAGTCGCGCCCCGTGAGATATTTGGCATGCTAAATATCTGGACCTGTCGGCGATTCAAACTCCTGCTATGTGAAATGAGTTCTGACCGAAAATAACACCGGCGACCAACAGCCAATGAGAGAGCAAGATACAGGGCAGCGGAGGTTGAGGGAGGAGTTATAGACCAGAATATCAGTATTTTAATAGATATATTTACAATTCTATCAAACAGAAAGAAAGCCCAAACATTTGCACGTCCAGCCGCAGCAGAACATTGCAAAATTATTTATTTACCTCAAACTCTCTTCGGAGTCATTGCATCCTTTGTCTCTCCATCAATTTCCTCCACCATAATCTTTTTTCTTGTTCTCCTTTTCGCAGCAAATCAGCGCACAGACAACTTGGAGCGCAAACTTACTGCAGTTTATCATTTTTAATATCAATTCCAGTCTCGCGCAAGAACTCCAGTCTGACGCATGTGTGACCTCGCGTTGTTTATTTGTCACATCGCACGTGGTTTGATTGGGAACGTTGAGAAACGTAGTTTGCGACCGGAGAGAGAGAGAGAGTTGTCGTCGATTCTTCCTCTTGTACAGTCATGCGGTGTGAAACCCCCTGTCGCCGATCTATCATGCAGTGTGAACACAGTAGTGACTGAATGCTACTCCAGATAGTCATGCAGAGTGAAAAGAGCAGTGATCCGACCAGTTTGAAAATCGTGGAGTCTGAACTAGGCTTAAGACACACGGCACAGAAGACATCAACAATGATCTGACAAACGAGATGAGATATGGGTGAGTATATGAATGCTCAGGGGCTTAGCTGCAGCTGGCGCTGTAATCGAGATCAGCTGGACCTCTGATCAATCCATGAGAATCGGTCCTGCCCACACCCACATACACATAATAACATAAACACGAGACAAGCAGGAAACAATGTATTCATGAACCGTGACAGCCTGCCATTCCAGCTCCGCCATTATATCCTTTTATTGCTGTCTGCTACTCCCTAGCAGCTGAGGGCGTCTTTTGTAAACAACTAACTTGAAAAGACACGCTGAGCTGCAGAAAAAGACGTCAGCGTTGACGTTTAAAAAAGCGATCATGACTTTTTTTAATGTAAAACAGATGCTGGCAGCTTCAAAAAAAGATGTCAAATGTGAACACTGCTTTCCATCGTCAGGTGCGCTCGTTCTTGCTGGTGTCTTAATTTTAGACTAGTTGACCTGTCATTACAAAATGACTTTCAAATTAATTGTAGCGCACATCCCTACTGTAAATACTTGAAATTGGTTAAAAAAAAAACATATCCTCATTTATATTAAATAATTGAATGTGATTCACTTTTGGTTACTGTACAAGCACACATTTTGTAATGCAATAGTAATCATGAATAAAAAATGTTTTTTAGGCTAGATTTAAATTAGATATATTGACTGATAGGCTATAGATAGACATTGACTGACAGGATTGATATAGTGACACATTCATATAGGCTAAGTTAGATAGTTACATAAATTAAAGTTACATAAATTAAAGATATAAAATTATATAGATATAGATTCATAGGTGATATAGATAGATATTTTAATAGAATAGATAAAAATGGAGGCTTCACTAAGAGCTGTAGTACATCTGTGGTGTGGGAGCATTTCCATTTGGGTTTCCAAATAATGAACCAGTAGGCTAGTCTTAATAGCTGTGTTGAATAGATTTAAAGGACTGTACTGGCATTGTTATTTTAATTTGTGATCACAGAGGGGGCGTCGGCAAGAACGCACAAAGAGCAGAGGTCAGTGCTCAGCTGATGCGGTTTATTATGCATGCTCTCACATACATATGGCACGTGTGGTGTCTAAATAAATAAATATACAGAATAAAATCACAACTGAAATAAATCCACTATACATAAGATCAACAGCAGTAAATATTTAAATGAACAATTAGACAGAGTGCCATTTTCTAACAGCACATTACTGCGCATTAGCAGATATGACAGCTATAAACATGCCAAAACAATACTGGCTTAAAGGGTGATTCACAGGAAAACCCTATATACTGTTTATCATATTAATATCTACAGATTTATAATGCAAAACATAAACTTGATGTATTAAATGTGCGCATTATAGGTGGCTGGATTCGCTCCAGACTGACGCACTTATGAAGATGAGCGCAGTTATTATAAGATGGACCGGTAACAGCTTAAATTCTCACACTAAGACAAGAAACAAGATGTTAGAAACATAAGTTATAAACAACACACTAACTTTCATCCGAACATACACACAATGAAAGCAACTTCATAGCGAGCAGTTGACGTGCTTCTTGTGGGTGGGTAAAACTAATCTGTCAATCACATATCCACGTCAAATCAGTAACTAGTATGGGAATGACTGGGCCTTTTCAACAAGCTGTGTCACCGTCGTGGAGTATGAGGGTTTCATGGCCTTTGTGAACAAGCTTGATCCAAGCTCTATTCTCCCATCCCATTTATAGTTTATACTACTAATTGTAGTATAACTAATTGTTTTAATTTTCATTCAGAGGCACATAATTTCAACATCAGGCCCATCATCAACACCAGCAGAAACCCAGGACCGTTTATGTGAACTGTTTGATAGTCATATTTGTGAAACCCACACTGTAAAAATTTCCCTGTAAAAGCGGTAATCTACTGGCAGCTGTGGTTGCCAGCATTATACTGTAAAATACAGAGCACTGCTGTTTTTGAAATTAACAGCTAAATACCGTTTTTTTAGCAACAGTAGACAACTGTAATTTAACAATTAAATTACAGTTGTCTACTGTAGCTGAAAAAGACAGTATTTTGCTGTTAATTTCAAAAACAGCAGTGCTCTGTATTTTTACAGTATAATGCTGGCAACCACAGCTGCCAGTAGATTACCGTTTTTTTACACGGAAATTATAGCTGTTAAATGACATGCTAGTCACAACCCAATGATTGAAATTTTAAATGCTATAATAACTAAGCACTTTATATTTGTCTATGGTTAACAAAAAGGAATAAATCCAAGTTAGGATTATTATAATTTTTCTTTTATTCTCATAAAAATGTTAAAGTAATATTCAGTGCATATCAACATACCATCAACATATCAAAATGGCTAATGAAAAAACAAACAATATATAGACAATCAACCTGTATATAAAATACAAATCGAATCAGGCTTCAGCAAACATTACACAAAAAAAAGAAAAGAAAAAAAGAAAATTGCACTGAAACAAAACAATTATTAAAAATAATAATAAAATAAACACTCAAACAGTCTTTAATAAAGCATCTGCATTTTTAATACCTAAAGAACTTGGTATAAACAAAGTATAACTCACCAGGCCAGCACATTTTTAAGAAACCAACCTGCATGGGTGTGGGGTGTGTCAACTACACTTTTTAAATGAAGTCCTACTCAAAGTCTATAAGTCTCTTTAAGATGTTTGACACTTTGGCGTTGACAGTTATGGTTTTCCCATTCTTTTTGGATGTAACTTTTCCTCGTGCAGTCTTGGTCCCCTTTTCAGGATTTATTCCAACAGAACGTCTTAAAAATAAAAGAGAAATATTTTCAGTGAACAATGATTTTAAATGGTATGATTTTTATTATCAAAATTGTGGTAACACTTTACAATAAAATGTCATTTGCTAAAGGAACATGCCGGCTTTTTGGGACTTTAGCTCATTCACCGTATCCCCAGAATTAGATAAGTCCATCCATACTCATCTCCGTGCGTGTCATAATAACGCCAACATTTTCCTATTTACATGTTGTGATGTGTATAGTTACATAGTGTACTAAGACTGACGTAAAATTAAAAGTTGCGATTATCTTGGCCAATTTGGCTAGGGACTACACTCTCATTCCTGCGTAACAAACAAGGAACATTGCTGCCGTACCATGGGTGCAGAGGCGCAATGATATTACGCAGTGTTTGAAAATAGTTCCCTGAACGCTGTGTGCAAGCAGGTTATCACGTTGGTTATGTTGACAGAAGTTAGCCTATTTTCAGGCGCTGTAGAATATCATTGCTCTCTGCACCCATGGTATAGCAGCAAAGTTCCTGGATAACGCAGGAATGAGAGTATAGTTCCTAGCTTTTTCGGCCTAGAAAATCCCAATTTATAATTTGCCATCGATTTTAGTGCACGAGGTTACACATCTCAACATGTAAACAGGAAAATGCTGGCGTTATTTTGTCACTTATTGAGCAGTAGGTTAGATGGAGGCGTTTACCTCCAGTCTTTGTGCTAAGCTAGGCTAGCAGTGGGTGCATCAGACAGAGTTATGGCACGCACGGAGATGAGAATGGTATGGATGGATTTATCTAACTCTGGAGGATACGGTGAATGAGCTAAAGTCCTTAAAAGTCGCTGTATTCCTTTAACAATTTTAGTTAACATGAACTAAGAATGAACAATACTTCTACATCATGTATTAATCTTAATTATTTTCAACATTTGCATTATTGTTGTTAAAATCAAAAGGGTGTATATGTTAACATTAGTTAATGCACTGAACTAACATAATCAATAAACTATATTAAATACTGTAACAAATGTATATCTCTTTGTTAATTTCATGTTAGTTAATGCATTCACAAATGTTGCCAAATTATTGTATTGTGTTACTGTGGCCTTTAAAGGAAAAAAAAAGTCAGACGTTTGAGATAACAAAGTTAAGGAAAATATATCATTATTTTAGGGGGAACTATTTCTTAAAATAAGTTCACTCAAAAATAAAATTTCTGTCATTAATTACTCACCTGTAAGACCTTTGTTCATCTTCGGATGGTTGAACTACTGCAGTAACGTTGACCATTTTTAAAGCATGTTTTCAACTACCTTTCTGGACATCAAAAGGTGTAACAACATTGCTGTCTATGTGTGGACAGATACCCTCAGATTTAATCAAAAATATCTTAATTTGTGTTAAAGAAGGTCTTACGGGTGTGGAACGACATTGCTGACAGAAATTTCACTTTTGGATGAACTAACACTGTAAAAGAAATAGTTCACCCTAAAATGAAATTTTCATCCCATAATGTGTTCTTGTAAAAAAATATATACATATTTAAAACTTTATTAAACTATAATGACTGGCTTCCAGCAAAGCCTTGTGCTCGTTCACAAGAGCGATGAGTTCCGCGAAGGGTGACCTCTGACCCAAAGTAGGTTGTATGGCGTTGTAGTGGTGATAACTAATGAACATGGACGCACAGAGGATAGAACAAAACAAAATGGCAGTCATAAGTTAGAAGTCTAAAATTAGAAGTTAAAATAAAAATGTCAGCGGATTTCAAATATAAGAGAAGGGGAGCTACGTCCCCACGTATGGGGTCAGAGATCACCCTTCTGCCATAACTCGACTCTAAATGGCGTCACGTACAGCCGTTGCCAGAAGCCAGTGATTATGAAAAATTCCATTAAGTCACCAAACTAATACTAACATATTAATTAGAAATAAATATTGTAAGTGCAAATTTACCTTTGAAGGAAGTTCTGTGTGGATGCTGTTTCCTCCTGGTACTGCAAATTAAAGATATAATACAAAGAGAACAATGCAGTCCAGCGAGAAAAGTTGGCTGCACCCTCCTGCAGATTACTTGGCCTTCCAGGCTGATCATCCACCGTTTCATCCATTGCCCCAGATTTTCACCTACGCCATAAAGGAATGGATAGAACAATGTTTATTCTATGATCTCTAGAAAGTGTAGAAAAGGCAGTGAGAAAATTATTTCATAACCTGACAACAGCACACAGTGTCATGTCTTTGAATGTTAAGTGACATTGCTGACCCATAGACAAAAAAATGTATATCGATTTGAAACCTGACTGCTAGTACAGGATGAAAACATACAACCTTCTCCTAGTCTTTTTTACTTAAAGGGATAGTTTAAACAACAATTCTGTCATTAATTCCTCACCCTCATGTCGTTTCCAAACCCACAAGACCTTCATTCATCTTCTGAACACAAATTAAGATATTTTTGATGAAATCCGAGAACTCTCAGTCAAAAATATCTTAATTTGTGTTCAAATTTTTGTTGAACTAACCCTTTAACGCAAAGCCATCTTTCAAAAGTGTATAGTGATTGTATAATGATAAAAAATTACAAGGTTTCACAAACTGAAACTAAGAATCATACTTGACTTAATTGAATAAACATTTTAAATTCGGCTTGCAATTTCAAATAGAACAGAGTAAGATTCCTTAAAAACAAAGTCTCATCAACATTTTCAGGACTTACATCTGGTTGTCCTATGTCCTAAATCTGAGAGCAGCTGGCTTTAGGAGTTGCTGTAATAGAGTTAATAATGCAGTTAATTAAGCAGCCTAAGTTTTCTGGTCAAATGAGACGTGTTGTCTTTAATGTGCATTTTGACATGAGAAATAAACTCAGTTAAAGAAGAACCTTGGCCCTACAAAAATTAGGATGGCATTCCAAGGAAAGTGTAGTGCACGTTGTGGTTTCTGCATGGTGTCTGTACACGTGAGATTTCAAACCTGCACTACATCTCATATTGCACATAGGTCACAGGAGTATCACATGTTTCCCCGCAGTTCTGACAAGGAAACATTTAGTAAAGTACAGATAGCTTAAATAACTACCGATCCCATCAATTCTCGTTAAATGTCTTCATAAAATGGCTGTTGTAGATGCGGTGCAAGGTTGGCAGGCTGCGAATAGTTCTGATATCAAGTCAGAAACGGTTTGCAAAAGCATACAGATACTAGACTACTACAAGAATTGTAAATTGTGCACCTCGCTTACCATTTACAGACAATAAGATTAGCACATGAAATTAGCTGTTTCATAAACTTCATTCGTATGATTGTCTTGATTGATGGATAGCCGAAACAGTGCGTATATGTGCAAATGAGCTCACAAATCACAAATTGATTATCGTATAGGCCTACTCGTTCGCTACCGGCTTCTAATTAAAATTAAAAAGGCTTCTCTTGATCTTTTAATATTATTTTTTAAGGAGTAGGCTACGTGAAGGTTAACATCGAACGTAGTGGCAAACAACACAGTATACAAAATTACTCTGGCGCACGTTAAAAGTTACCTCACAACAACAACAAAAATATCGATTTTGTTCACTCCCAACAGTCCCACTCATATTTTACTTGGATAACGTTTAGTAAAATATCCTTTTTTGATGAAAATTAGGGATCATACCTGTGTGTGGTGACCGTGTTGTACAATCGATTCGTCGGTTGCTCAATCTCCCTTTTACCTATATTAGAGTCGTGTGATTTAAATAACAGAAGTATCATTGGATGTTTAAGATGTAATATTTTAAAGTAATAAGTAATTTAAAGAGAGGCAAATGCAGTCATAAATAGTTCAAACTTACCTCATGCAGGCAATCCAAAATGTCGCTTTGTTTACGTTGGGAAAAAAATATGGTACTATTCTGTTAAATAACAGGACATACTGTCGTTGGTCGACCACGCTACCCCAAGTGAACAAGTCTTCCCATAATGCACTGTAAATAACAGCAACTTGCTGTTAATACTTGAAAACATCATTTTACTGTTAAATTTCCATGTAAATTTACAGGAATTTTTACAGTGCAGACGACACACAGTGCTACAGCGGATGCAACGGTAGAAGTAAAAATTACCTCAAAAATGCGTTTTTACCCAGGATGCAGGATCCATTAATTTATTGGAAAGAGAGAGCAGTAATTTTCCTTCATTTTTATTTACGTGCTAAAAAATATCTGTGCATGTTTCCCTTGTGAGAAGATTTTTTCAAAGGCTGGAGAAATTATATGAAGATTTCAGATGCAAAAGCCTCTAAATCCGTCTGATGTTTTTCTTTAAAATAAGCGTTTTTGTCAGGCTTCCGTGAATAGGTTTATACCTAAGTACCGGTACTTCTGAATGGGCTGAGGCGTGGATTTGAAAGTATAAGAAGTGAAAGTATTTTATGAATGTATACTATGCAGAGAGCATTCACTCAGTATCGTTATCTCATTTTTCACAGAAGTGGCTTTTAGAGGCTTTTGTATGGAAGCCTGTTTCCAAATTCTGACTTTTTTTCTCACAATTGTGAGTTATAAAGTCAGAATTCTGAGATAAAAAGTCGCAATTGCGAGTTATAAAGTCATTGTTAACTCCGCGACCCGACACATGATGAGTTGTGAACACATTAATGAGTAGGCTATTTTAACTGTAGTTTAAGCTGCTAATGATGGAGTGATTGTCTTATTATCTGAGGGCATTAATATCTCTGAGCAAACGCGCTCTTGAGGGGATTTTAAGCACAAGCTTTTGGCACAGAAACAACAGAACGGATGTGAGGTGGCAAAGTTCATTAAACATATTCTGATGTGTTATTATGGAAATATGATCCCCAGAACACCACCACTCTCAGAATGTGCTGTAATTCATGATTCATGAACGAGTGTGTTCAGTAATGACAAGGCCAATATGATCTGTCTCTACATACAGTCACCTGAGCGTGGCGCTGTTCTGGGATCATATTTCATACATATCAGTAATAACATATTTCAATAGTAACGCATCAGAATATGCTGTAATGCAAGATTTCGTTGGAGAATTAATTTTATTTGCGACTTTTTATCCCAGAATTCTGACTTTATAACTCGCAATTGTGAGAAAAAAAGTCAGAATTCTGAGATAAAAAGTCGCAATTACTCTTTTTATTTTTTATTTAGTGGCGGAAACGGGCTTCCATACTTTTGCATCTGATCTCTTTATATATAAAAAAAGAAGTCGGCTAAGTCCTTCAACAGCAGAGCAATTGATATTTTTGAGTAAAAATGTTAAAAATGTGACACATTGTGCCTTTAATTTATTTTATTAATCATATTTTTTTCAAGACCAAAAAAACCCTATAGTTATTCACAATGAGGAGGCTACAGGTTACAAAAACCAAGATCATGTAGTAGTCAGACAGATATTAAAAATATTTTTTTCCATGGATCATTGTCAAGGTTATTTCAGATCAATACACGCAAGTGACCTCTAGGTGTCGCTGTAGAGACGGGTGTCAGATTGATTCAAAGCACTTACACAACAAATAACTCTCCCAATACCTTGAATAAATAGTATGCGTATTTGGCATGCTGTCCGAGGAGAGGGTTCCGAGCTCGGTATTTGGCCCAAACCCAGAGTACACCCCCCGTATCTCTGGTTAGGAAAGTAACCAGGTGAGTGTGAGGAAGAAGGGCTGGTGGAGGGATGCTGAAAAACTGTCAATGAACTTTGGAGAGTTGACTGGGTATTTATAGTCCTTTACTTGTGCTGATTGGGTAGACATGTTGATTACTGATTGCTGACAGCTGATTAGAATGACTTTATGATTGGATAGATCAATTGCTGATTGCTGACAGCTGGTTAGAAGGACATGATGATTTGGATGGATCATTTGAACGTGTTCCTCTCAAACTTTTTTAATAAAACATAATTTCAAGTTTGTCCCCCAACAGGTGTTTTATGTTTTTATTTCATTATTATTTACAATAAATAACTCTTCATGCATTTGAATCTTCGCTCCCATTTCTGCCATGTGACTTACAGACTGGGCTTTTCCACCATGTGAATCTTAAGCTCAGTACGTAAAAATATGTAGATATAAGTTATTTTTGTGTGATTTTTAATAGTCTTTGTGTAAATGTTAATGGTACGTTGCTATATTTAAACATATCATACCAAAGACCTGCCTTTTGGTTTAGAAAAGTGTTTGTCTCATTGTTGCAGACTTGGTGTCAGCATTGTCAGCTCAGTACATATTAGTATCTATTTTTAATCAATTATCCATTATTGAAGGATAAACGTATGTTTAAATGAAGTGCACAGAGTCAAATTATATAGTCAGCAGTTGTGATTGTAACCCAGTTAAATTACCATTACAGTATAGTGTGTACTGTATTTCATCAGTATTGTGACATTTTTTTTCGAAGACATAGAATATGTTGTTCAGTATGTTTTATTTCAGACCAGTGTGACTGCACAAAGCTTGGTTTAATTTCTATGTTGAGTTAACTTAAATATGGAAGTACACTTAAAATGAACACCAAGTGAATTTTAAGTCAACGTGAGCACCAAGTTAAGTGAACATAAATATAGAAGTTTTGGGAGACTCGATTACTCAATTAAAATGAAGGAACGAGTTTACTCAAATCAATTGAGTTCAATCAACTTATTAGGGGCATGTATGCTCCGGCGTGATGACTCCGATTGTTTGAATAGTCCTAGTTAATTATTCTTTAAATCGATATGTCATCCTCAAAACAACCCGTCTCCAGTGTGTTGCCACCGATCTTTCAAATATTACACTTTAGTAATTGTTTAATCAATACGGCATCCTCAATAAAAACCTGTCTCTGGCGTAATGACTCCGATATTTCAAATTATTTATTTTTAATAATTATTTAATCGATACATCATCCTCAATAAACCCGTCTCCGGCGTGTTGCCTCAGATCTTTCGAATATTCAGATCGATTATGACCTCTGACCTTTAAAATAATAATTTTAATAATAAAAATAATACGCTGTTTGTTAATTTGCCTGGTTTCTCCCAAGGTTTATTTTTTTCCATTAGGTCTCCTGATGGGGTTTTGGTTTCCTTGCCACTGTTGCCTCTTGCTTGGCTTGCTCAGTTGGGGACACAACATTTTTCAAATAAATTTCCAAATAAATCTAATTATTAAATTAAATTAACCATATAGACTAAATTACTTATCTAATTACTGATCTAAAGCCCACATTGTTACTGTATGATAATTAAATATATTCTGTTGCATTATTTTTCTGTTAACACTGTAAAGCTGCTTTGAAACAATCTGCATTGTTAAAAGCATTATATAAATAAAGCTGACTTGACTTGACTTAAGCCTAATATTAAAATAATATTTAATCTTATTTAATATATTTACTATTTTTATCTACATTATTTATCAATGCTTTTCTTAAAACCATTTTATTTGCAGACATGGATGCTGCGAATGCTGTAAACAAAATCCCTGACATATTGCTTGAACCAGCTAGAGCTCATAAACCATGTCAAACACAAACAGTCCACTACGAACACTTCCTGATTATATAAAAATATATGGCCCCTGTAAACACAAACAGGATGCGCCGGTTAGAAGGGACATCCCACATCTGCTGATCATAAAAAGGTCATAACATTTTATGACTTCTGGAAATAGAGGTAAAAAGATTAACACCTGTTAGGATCATAAACATGCCATAAAGCCATTAATCATAGGGTCATAAATCATTTTGACAGGTAGTCTGTTATATAAACTATTAACAAGAGTATATTTCCCAATATTTAAAACAAAAGTTGCAACAGTTTTTGTTTTACTTGCCTTGAAACACTGAATCAGTGCACTTTTGCTATTAATACAAACTGTATAAATGCACTGAGATGTCCCTGTAATAAAAAATGTAAAAAAATGTATTGGTACACTATTATTACAAATAGGTATGCAGTGTATGCTCTCACTAAATTGCTCAAAACGTAAGATTGTTGCCTATCATAATAGTAGAATAGTTATAAAATACATGTTATACTGTTATAATTTAGTTAGCCCTTTATTCCCCAAACTTTACATATTGTCCCCTTATACCTACACATATGTACTTTACAGTTATACTATAATTACCGAAAGTTATGCTGTAAATTTGATTTACTTAGGCAGCACTTTCCAGGCTGTAATCTACTACTAGTAATGGAAAGTTTGGATTATTTTACTTACTCTGATCTTTGAATCTCAATAATGTTACAATTTTCCAACACATTTAGTAATTTTGGAATACAAAATAAACTATAAGATAATGCAGCCATGGCCAAACTTTGAGAAAGACACTGGATCAGTGTCTCGCAACATATACAACATTACAGTCGTATTATTGACTGCATGTTGTAATATATTTATTATTATAAAATCATCAGAAGATATGTGCAATAAACATTTATGTTATGCCTATCCATTCTGACCAAACCCAATGTGTCCAGTCTTCATAGGAAAATCAATTATTATACTAGTATTATACAAAAAAAACTATGTAAGGAAGGTTGTGATTTGTGAATTAACGCATTTCTGTGTCCAACATGGCTGTCACGTCACGTGACTTGTAACCGAAGACTCGAGAGATTAACTAATCTTTTCTGTTTCATATAGGATGTTGCGCATGCACGGTCAACACAAAATGAACTAATCGCTCTCGGAGACAACTCGTTGCTCGCGAGTCATATTAAAGATTCGTTCAAAATAAACGCTTCACAAAATGAATCATTCATGAACGACACATCACTATCTACTACTACTTTATCATTAGCTTTCTCTTCATCTGTCAGTTCTGAGTTTTTTGTAGAATAACAAAAGGATAAACATGGAAACTTCTTTCTACAGAAGAAAAAGATGAATATGCCATCAGCAAAGCATGTCTTGTTGTTCATGATGTGCCTCAAACGTTTAATCTGCTCTCGGGTATTTGAGGTCAGTGAACTCTTTAAATATGAACACAATCTTCTTTATAAATACAATTTAAAGGTGTGTTTATTTTTAATAAGATGTTTTGAACAGTAAAAGGCCTTTGGCAAAACCACATACCACATTTGAACATTACAACCTGTACATAGTGACATTTATATATAAGCTGAACAGGAGAGGTCCCAGGATTGATCCCTGAGGCACACCCATGTCCCACGCTTACTTACTGTACTTTGCCTGTATGATAGGACTTCATCCAATTCAGCACGTTAGGTAGAGAAATTAAAGTTAGCTAGTTTAAAGATAAGTATTTAATGGTGGACAGTATCAAATGCCTTCTTTAAGTCCAAAAATATGGCCCCAACAACACCTCCTTTGTCAATTTTTGCTTGATGTTAGCAGAGTGAAGATCTGGGAGAAATTGAAGGCTTGTCTGAGCTGCCGGTCTATGGCCGGGGAGAAATCGATCGTCCAGCTTACCGTGAGTGACCTCTCTAGTGCGCCGCCAGGAGCAGCTGCAGCCTGCCCGCGGCGTGCTCCACAACATCAAGAAACTCAGCATAACTAAAAAATGCAGGGTTGCTGAGAGGATTCAGGCTCTTCCTGATCACTATCTCCACCCTCATCAGCCATCTCCTGCTCATCCAACAGAGAACTCGCTGCAGAACTCGACCTGCAGCTCACCCTCGCCAGCCAACGATCCAGCCGAGAGGTTTACACTCCTCTCCAGATGATCGGCAAGCTCCATCTGGGACCTCCATGACGCGCGCCGCCACTCGGCCTCAGCACGAGCAAGACCAGAGCCATTTGTCTGGATGCCGACCTCTCTTCACAGTTGGCACAGGCAATTCCCTCGAGAACTGCCTGTGCATGCTTTTCAACCAGACACATAACACAAAGTTCATCGTGTGCGTCGTTCCAACTAGGGATGAAGTGATTAACCGATTTCTCAATTAACCGCACCTAAAAACGACAGTTAATTAACCGTTAAGGCTCTGCTACACCGAGTGTTTATTTTGCACAGAACGGAACTGTTGCAACTTGCACAAAATGAAAACAAAGTTACACCAGCGGTGCACCAGCTTAAAGTGCTGTGCTTTTTAGAGACACGGAGGCTACTACAGTACACACTGGATTAACAGAAGGACCAAACAGCGACGCTTTATTTCCACCAAAGAAACAGCTAAAGTCGGCAGTCAGCTGAGCCCTCAGCGTGAGATTTTGTTTTAAAGCGACCG
Organism: Gobiocypris rarus; assembly: GCA_023029165.1. Lineage (NCBI taxonomy): Eukaryota > Metazoa > Chordata > Actinopteri > Cypriniformes > Gobionidae > Gobiocypris > Gobiocypris rarus. The sequence continues at coordinate 16,523,547 of CM040935.1, forward strand.
TTATTTAAGAACGCATTTTTTCAATGCCCACGCGTCATGCAGTCAGAGATAAGCATTGCGTTTATTTCGTTTTCCTTCTTTATTCAAAATATTTACAAACTTGTTAACTATATCATGAAATATGATATATTCTGATTGCCTAATATGTGGAAGTGAATGTGTTTTGTCGTTTAAACACCTTTAAAATGATCATGATCATGATGAGTAGATACAGTGGGGCAAAAAAGTATTTAGTCAGCCACCAATTGTTCAAGTTCTCCCACTTAAAAAGATGAGAGAGGCCTGTAATTTTCATCATAGGTACACTTTAACTATTTGATTCAACTGATTCAGAAAATTACATTGTCTGATTTTTTAAGAATTTATTTGCAAATGATGATGGATCACGCTTGGCAAGTAAATCTCATGCTAAATTACCAAACCTGCTTTTGATATGAAACAAAGTTTAAGCTTTACATTTTTTACGTTTTAATACGAAATTGTAACAATAAATAGCTAATGTTGCATGACAGATTTAGCCATGACATGCGTTCATCTTGCGGCGGTGCACGCAGTCACGTGGATCATATGCGCTGTTAATTAGTCCCAAACAAACCAGCGCTGTCAATACATTTGAATAGAAAACAGCTTCACTATGCAGGTATTTGCAGCATTTTTCGGTGAACAGCATAGAGTGCATTGATTATTAAGTCATTACAGTATCATTTTATTATGGAAAGTGATGGAGATGCAACATTGTTAGCTTTAATGTTATGGGTTTTTGTATTTAGCCTTAAGGTATTCCTTACTAATTGGTCACACTCATACTCATATACATTGACCACACATTAATTTTTTATGTTTAAGTTCAATAATATTTACTGAATATTTTGAAGAGATCTTTTAGTACTAAATACTATTTGAGCAATAATTATGGTCTATTAATGACCACTTAAAATATTTGTATTATTTATATTACAATTAATGTAGTAATTAAGGTTAAAATAGATCATTCCAATGCAAAGAGGCAAATTAGAGTCATTTTGTGGCTGGAATTTTTTTTTTGTGTAATGCCATCAACCCACTAGGTGACTTATTTGGCCTTATACAGAACTAAAATACTAAATACTTCTTTATTGGATCCGACAGGAATGATGCAATACACTCGAGTGAGTAATTAAAAAAAAAAAAAGATACGTGATAGTATTGCATTTTTACAGATTAACATACTAAACATAATTATCGATAACTTACCACGCTGTCACACGCTGGAGTATCCTTCGTATTTGAGGTGTTGTTGGTTCATTGATCTGGGATTCGCGATCAGACTCGAACATGTAAGGGCCAAAGCCCGACATCCTGGGGCTAATGTGTTTTCCAGACGGGCTGTCCGACAGGCTATCTTACATTGTGAAATAACATTCCTTTTTTGATCTGCGTTGTTCACTCTCGTGACTTGATATTTATAGGAAAAATACAATCACAGAAGTTTTGAACATGCTGATTTGTCTGCAGTGACGTTTTGCAGATGCTTGTGTTAGTGATGTGGTTCACCGTTATATCGACCGATCGAGCGTGCCAAGTAATAAAAAATAACATTCCAATTAATTGCAGGTGGATGAGAGATAAGTCATTGGCTGCGACTTCATTGAGTAGGTACTTAATTTCAATAAGAACTTACTTAACGAGCACTAAAAGAGTAGGTACTATATATCCGGATCGCGTTAAGTATGAATGCGATCCACACACCATCAACCATGTTGATGTTATCATGTGACCAAAGACATTATCACAGGCGCAACCAGGTTTAATTAATCTATCTATAAATATCTTAATATTGATTAAACTTGCTAAGTTTGTGGTCTTGTTGAAGAAACAAACACTACCCATTTATATTGTGATTGTAGTATAAGCAATACAGCTTAACCCTATCATTTTAAGTTTTATCCTTAAGATATTATTTTTATTCTCTTGAATATGTTGTTGAATTCTTTATTTTATTTGCAAAAAAATTCACCCACAAGCTAAAGTGGCCTGAATCTCCTTTATATTGTCCTCTTTTTCTTGTTAAATTGAACTCCTGTTTCATCCTTCAGGCTTATGAATAACAACAACAACAACAAAAAATGCTTGGTGATTTATTCCAAGATATTTAACCTTGTTATTGTGCTTTTTTCTGTGTATATGCAAACACAGTATTTGTTTTTTGTAACTTGTTGAAAATTGTTGAAGTGTCTGGTTCAATAAAGGAGGATTCGATAGCGAGTGTAAAACACAGTTTATTTGAGAAAGCACAATAAGAGTAGTAGCAGTGGGTTAGATGAATCAAGGTGCTCGTGGCAGCACAGGGATGCGAATGGGCAACCAGCTTTCCATGAAACACAGGAAAAAATATGACCAGGAAGACAAACACTGGATCCAGACACGGAACGAAGGAACACAGAGACAGCCAGGATCAGGACATGCACACAGAATTCTGAAACAACCTGACAAACACAAGGTGGTTAGCAAGACATTTAAGGGGTCATTGCATGCGATTTTACTTTTTTAACTTTAGTTAGTGTGTAATGTTGCTGCTTGACATGAACAGTATCTGCAAAGTTACAGCGCTGAAAGTTCAATGCAAACGGAGATAATGTCTTTTAAATTTATGGATGTTTATTGCCTACAAAAACAGCCGGTTTGGACTACAAGGAGCTTCTTCCCGGGTAGGTGACATCATAAACCCTTGCTATTAACATAAACACTGATCCCGCGAACACGCAACAAAGTTCATAAACAAATTGTTCATGCTACAAATAAAACAATACCTTTACAAACAAGCTACTACTCAGTCGTGTATTTGCATACAGTAAAACTTTAACCAGAATATGGAAAGATAACTAACAGCAGTGACAGTGACACTACAAAATACTTACCGTTCACTAACATCCATTAAAAGCCTTACGTGCAGAGGTTCTGCTTGACCTTCATCCCCGCTTTCTGGGTCTGATTCGGGCACAAATTGGTATGGCAATATTGATGCCATTATTTACATTGCAGATGTGACTTCTGCCCGTAATGGTAAGGGGCATGGCGTTTCCGGACAACCTGTGCTTGGCACTTCAGCCAATAAAAATACATTAAACTACATTTGGCCATCTAACCAATCTAAAACCATTGTGTGTTTTTTAGGAGGGATGGGCTTCATAGAATCAGGAAGCAAACGAGCCATTCAAAGGACAGTGGAGACAGTGGTGTGGAATAAAGGTAAAATATAAGAAAAATACAGCGAAAAAAAAAGAAGTATTAAGACATGTTATACTGCCCCCCATAAACACAGCCAAGCCTAGAAAAAAAACACAGAACCACCCCTTTAAATAGGCAAGTTGATCATCCACAGCTGGCGCTGATGATATGATCAGCGGCAATCAGCGACCATGCCTCCAACCACACACACACACACAGAAAAAAACACACAGAGAAAATTGTTCATTTTATACTCTAGTATTACTACTTTAAAAATTAAGATTACCCCAGAATGAATTGCATTGCTAGCCCCCGCAAACACTTACATTAATGACAAATGCTGACCAATACTTAATTATATTACTTTTTTTTTGCAATAAACACCTTTAACTGTTACTATATCATTTCTCAGGCTAATCATCACCTTGTGCTGGATAGATGTTAAAAGCTGCTTTTTTTTCTCAACACCACTGATCTAAACCACAACATGTTTCTTATATGTGTAAAAACATTTTTATTGTATGTTTCATGCCCTGACTGCAGATCCATATGCATTAATATCAAGAGAAGTAAAAACTGTTGAAAAAGCTTAAAGTGTGAGACTGATATTGTGCTTGAGCATTATAGTAAGGTTGAGATTATTTCTGTCTACTATTTCTTTATCACTTAATCTCTCAGTTCTGAGCGTTTTGTAGAATAACAGAAGGATAGCCATGGAAAATTCTTTCTACACAAGAAAAAAATGAATATGCTATGTCATTGTACATGCCATCAGTAAAGCATGTCTTGTTGCTCATGATTTACCTCAAACTGCTCTCGAGTACTTGAGGTCAGCAAACTATAAATCTAAACACAATCTTCTTTATAGCTGACAGTGTGAACGCTCTAAGGTGTGGGTGTTTTAATCAGAGGTTGTGATAAAGGCCTTTGGCATAGGCGTAATGTCATACTGCTCAGCACGTCTGAATTATTTCTACAATTATTATTTTTACATGCACTACACACGCCTTTGTAAGGCCTGCCAAATCTCCCCAACGGCTGCTTCCAATTAGCGTGTGTTTCTGCTCATTCTGCCTTTCAGTGGAGTAAAGTACTTTAATTCCAATTTAGTTTTATCTGACTCCATATTTCATGACCTTATTTAGATTAGAATGCATATTGGTTATCTAGTCATTTGTATAATAGTTTAACTACAGATTTGATTAAGCTGTTTAACTCTTTATTGAATCAATAACAATTCGAGTCTCGCACATAACCTAGGCGTAATGTCATGCTGCTCAACAGGTCTGAATTCTTTCTACAATGATTTATTATCTGCACATGCTGTCTTCATTTCAGAATGAATTCTCTTTATTAATCGCAAAAGATTTCATTTCAAAAGTTTAAGGTAGGGCTGGGCGATATGACCCAAAAAAAAAAATCTATTTACGATTTAAATAGATTTTTTCCCCCTCCTCCAACTTAAAATCAATCTGCAGATGTCAAAGAAACTGTTCAAAATTTTAACTTTATTTTGTTTAGGTAAAATATTTGCGGCTTGATAGCACATACCTGGGGTCAAAAACTTTCAATATGTGAATTAACGTATTAGTATTTTCCTGTAAATCTCCCGTATTTTATCCTGCGTTATTAAAAAAGAATATTAACATTGCCAATCTGAGCTCTGGCGATAAGGCCGGTGACACTGCAAGCGTGGCGTGAGCGTCTCAGCTGCGTGGCTGGTCCGTTTTTTTGGCTCCCATGTTAACAGGTTAGGCGTGCACACTGCTAGAAATAGAACCGACACCTATTTTTCACGCAACATGCAAGCGTGTTGGAAGCGTTTCCAGGCAAAATAGAATAGGAAAAGATGTTTGTATGTAATTTTGACACAAATACATATTAATAAATGACATTTTGATGTTTAAAAGTCTCTAGGTTTTGACATAAATGCAGATATAACAGTAATTTAAATAAATAATAATAATTATCGATTTTCAATACATGTACAGAACGAAAATTTTGCAGCCTATTTTTTGCCGTCAATACATGTATGGTCAATACTGCTGATGTTGTCTTTGCTGTATCAGTAGGCTATATATTTAGGTTTAACATGGTTTAAATATAGGCCTTCCCTATACATCACCTAGCAGTTCCACTCTAAATAATCCACTCTGGCCCAGCCCATAAATACACTCCTTCCAAAACAGCTTTAAAGAATGCAAAGTCTGCAACAAATTGTACAATAACTCACAAAAAGAGTAAAGAAAAGTTATGTGAAATGAAAAGAAAAACCTTAAAAGAAAAGCAATATGAAATTAAAAGAATGTGTGGAATGAAAATAAAATGTAAAGACAAGCAATGTTAAATGAACAGAAAATATGCAAATAAGCCTTTAAATAAATGCTCTTCATATATACCCTTTTGTGTTTAATTTGGGCTATAACACCTGTCTTAAAATGTAAGGGATACTGGAGCTTGTTGGGGTGGTGGGACTGCTTGCAGTGGGCGCCGAAAAATTTCCCTTATTTTCAAATCCAAAACTTGACAGGTATGATCATTTGATAGCAAGCCTCTTGAGGTTACGGCAAGTATATTTATGTAGAAACCAATGTGAATACGTCTAGATTTACATTCAGAGACAAAAAATTATCTATACATTACCTGTCATTTTATCTGTATCTAAAAATGAGGCGATATGAACACTATAGAGTGCTAACACTGTTGTGCAACACTCTAATTCATACTTGAAGCCAGAGGGCCTAACCCTAAATCCAAAGCGGATTCGTAGAACTAGTACTCTGTCACGCATTTAGAGCTGGAGCATGTGGAGCCCGATCTCACGAAATGCGTATCAATAGTACGAGTGTGCAATCTCGTAGAATGTATACGCCAAAACTCATTTTGGCGTGCATATGATACGCACTTTATGGCGTATTATATGTACGAACCCCACACCCCACCTAGGGTTGCCACCTTCAGTGTGCCAAAATAAGGGACACCCATTTATGACCCACACCACCCCCTCCAAAAAAAATATTGTATAAAGGATAGAAATAAAGAATACGTCATGAAATGGCTCAATAATAAACCAGAAGAAAACATGAGATCAAGTATGTGAACTTGCAACAGAGCAGGTTTTATATTATTTTACATTTGATTTTTATTTATTTCTAAAGAACTCTTTAGTAGCCTATTTGGTGCACTTTAAATGGAAAGTTCACCCAATAATTAAAATTCGGTCATCATTTACTCGCCCTCATGATGTTTCAAACCTGTATGAGTTTCTTTGTTCTACTGAACACAAGTGAAGATATTTTGAAGAAAGTTTACCCAGGCTGCTTTAGGGGCACCATTGACTTCCATAGTAGGAGTCTTCCTATGTGTTCAACATAACAAAGAAATGTAGGCTACACATGTTTGGAACAACTTGAGGCTGAGTAAATTATGACATAATTTTCATTTTTGGCTGAACTGTCCCTTTAAGCAGTCATTCTGAACCAGTAATCACTTTTTTGAATTTCAAAAATGTTTATTTTTTGTATTAATTTACTTAAATTATGACTATATTATCATGTAATTATTTGTCCCGTTTTTATCTAAATATTTTTTTAAATGTCAAACTTTATATGACAGGGCTATTTATTATGATAATTATAGCCTAGTTATATTATAAATTATATTAATAATAACATTTATTAGGCTATAATTTATTAATTAACCTGTCTAAATGTATGAAATATTATATTAAATATATTATCCATTAAAAAAAACAATATACCTACCTTTAGAAGCACGGATGCGTGTGTCACATAGACCGGTCTGTCAGAGCTGCCGCTTTAAGTCAGACAGTCTGAGCAACAGAAATGCTTCTCATAAAGTGTGCAGTTGGCCTGAGGTTCATCATGAGTTACTGGACAAACCCATTGATACATTTTGATATTTAGTTCTATATCTGGAGATTCTCTTGCGTTCAAACGGTGGACGCGACGCAAGCTTGACATGTTTTTAAAAACCACACAAGTTTACAGGCACACTGGCACAGTGCATCTTCTCTCTGCCGCTATGGCAACAAAGCCGCTAAAGCAATCACGCACAAATGAGTTCCTGTACTACTTATCATCAAATGGATATCTTTATATTTGCTATCAGTATTCTACACACTGCAAAATCCGTATTTGTTTATTGAACTACGTGTGGGCCTATGTAAAATACGTTATTTTGCTTGTAAATACGGGACGATTCCGTATTTTAAGGGACGGGTGGCAACCCTACCCCCACCCTCACCCTACCCAAAAGCGTGTCATATACACGCCATAAAGTGCGTATCATATGCACGCCAAAAGTCATTTTGGCGTATATATTCTACGAGATTGCACAGTCGTACTATTTATACGCATTGTCGTGAGATCATGTTGAGCATGTGACAACAATCATACGATTGCGACAATATATGCTTTATGTCGGTTTTTTCAAGCCATCTCAATGTAGGCTATTTATTGACAGTAAAGTATATCATATAAATAAGGCAGTACTAACTTATGGAGGACCAAATTACTCAAAATGAAATAAATAAATAATGAATTCAATAAAACAACAATAAATGTACCAGTTTATTCTGAAATAATTAAATAATGTCATAATTGTAAGACCGCTGGAAAATCGTCCCAATGGAGGTAACGATTTGCGGTTAAAGGCCATTGCGCGTTCGGTGTTCTCAGTTGGGCAAAATGGATTTAATTCCAATTCCTCTTTATCTGACGCAATTTTATCATAATTTCGATTTAGATTAGAATGCCAGTTATTTGGTAAGTTATATTTAATAGTTAACCACACATTTATTTATTCTGTTTAACCCTTTGTTGAAATTATACCCATTCATGACCTCCTGGAGATCGTTAATAATTCCAGAGTAAGTCAGAATAAATCAAAGTGTATCAATGTATTAACATTCAGGTAATATATATATATATATATATATATATATATATAATGCCAATTACAAACAATTCAAAGGTAATCCATACATAATATCAAATACTCTGAAGTAAAGAGTGAGGGATGCATTCCTGACTTTCTGAACGTAACGCTATGTATTTGGACACCCAATGTTACGGGCCAATTTGATTTACAGAATTGCGCCTCAATTTTTCTGCCACATCGCCTTAAGTATTCAGACCAGACAGTCACTTCTTTCAAATGGAAACATATGTTAACAAAGGAATTAACATGTAATCAATGTCTCATAGTCTTGTATCGACAAAAGACTGAATGGTTGAAAGCCACACCCACCATACTAGGCAAGATATTTCTAAACTCTTAAAACCTTTATTAAGTTCTTGTTTGCTTCTGTGGAGATGAGATATTTGTACCTGTCGCAGTCGTGCCAGATACATTTCCAATGATATCAAACACATATATTCTGTATAGTATTTGTTCACTTCAGACCATATAGATTTTGGTTGTATTTACGATGATCTCAACATGAGAGGAAAGTAGGGTGGGGGATATTCAGGTGAAGGAAATACATGTAAATTAAAGCCATTCTCAATTGATTCACTCAGTGACGTTGTCTGCAAAAGTGTCCTTTGTTCTCCACCAGACAATCTGCCATTGCTTTTTACAGTCTTTCACACTGAAGTGCAAAACAACATTGTCAAAATGCAGAGGTGGGAGTTCACAAGTTAAAAATAATAAATCGACCCTACCCAAGCCCGTGCACATTGTGTCCGAGCCCAGCCCGACACATTACGTGATGTTTTATTTAATTATTAAATCTAATTAAACAATGGAGCACGTCAGATAACGTAACCTATTTAAACAAGTGGAGCAAGTTCAGATAATTAAACAATGGAGCACATCAGATCACGTAAGCCATTTAAACAAGTGGAGCACGTTCAGATAATTAAACCTAATTAAACACGAGTGGAGCATATTAAGATAATCAATCTAATCAACAATAAGAGGTGTATATATACAACAGATTCACCTTCTTTCGTTGACCGTTTTTATTTTAGCATCTCTCCACCACCCCATCTCCTCACTTTGATTTAATAAACTCTCATTAGATGTCAACACAATCCATAATAAGATACAGTCTAGTTCTAGAGTATCTCTATCACGGGGGGATACTCTGGGTAAAAAATCAGAGCCCGGAGCCCTCCCCCGGACAGCACGCCAAATACGCATAATCTTTACTCTATTTAATTTGATGTACGTGTGAACTCGTGAACTGTAATTATGAGACAAAGGCCGACCATTTTTTAATACATGGGTCGTTATAACTGACGTTCTCAACTTTTTCCTGCCCGCAAACATATATATATTTTTCTGTACCTCCATGAAATAGCCTACCTTCAAGTTAGCCTACGTGTCGCCATACACATCAGCATAAATGCTGCTGATAAATCATTTGTTATTAAAGCATTAACATTCACAAACCACTGTTAATTTAACATAAAAGCAAGCAGGCTCTGTGCATGGTTTGCCATGACAGAATGCGCGCAAAGTGCGCTCCCTTAATAATTCCTAAAAAGCTGACATCAGTTCATCGCAATCTCACACATCTGTTATTATCAATGAAGCTGACTGCACAATTAATCTTTCATAATATCTTCACTTTGTTATAATCAGAGGATTTGCCAGCATGCAGAATTCAGCACTGAACAAAAATTCCATTTTGAGCGGTGAGGAAATTAAATGCTTCTGATTGGCCATTGCATTCAAGAAATCAACACATATGTCTGTGATTGGCTATTCGCTTAACACTGCAAACATGTTATAAATAGAAACTGGCAGTAAATCGTTTCTATTTTGTTTTAGTTGTTCTTGATGCAACAGATGAATAATAATTTATTTGTTTTTATGTATTTTATTCATAGATATTTCTATTTTTTAAATAAATAGTTTAACAGATATAATTTCATTCTCCCGCAGCCCGCACACACAGAGTGAGTGCATTACCGCTTGCGCCTGCACTCGTCCATCAAATCTAGTCCTGCGCCACACGTCTCTAGATCAAGGGCCCAGCCCGAGGATAGTGGCGGGAGATTGAATGATATCTCTCGTATCATTCAAGAGATATATGAGAAGATATCGCTACATTTTTGCCGCACACAACAACAACGTCACTAATTAGGCCTAAATTCACATTAAACCACCTGCTGCTTAACAACAGAGCTCGTCTTATCGTCTTATCGAATAACTGAGAGGGCTGGGAGATGTGGGAACAACGTGATTTTGCACATATTAATTCCCTTTACAGCACAATTTATGAAGTTGTTTAAAATGTTGTTCAATCTCGTGTATTTTCTCCCAGTTTCCATAAGATAACATCTTGCCTACATCTTGCATATCTACAGGGAAAGCCACATTGTAGTTATGTAAATTGTGAACGAGAGCGATGCTAACTAGCATTTATGTTAGCAAATGCGGTCTAAGAAAAAAAAAGTTTAGAAATACAGAAAACGATTTCTAAACTTACCTGAAAATCGGGGGTCATGTCCTCTTCTCGGAGGCTGACCGGTTTTGGCCCTTTAAACAACATGTAATGAATCTGATCCATGATGTTGTGGTGGATATGAATGCATACAACAGTGTAATTTACTTCCGGGTAAAGATAAGATCAGTCAAATGAAATACAATAATTGTACAAATAAATATTACAAATTAAAAAACGATCGGAAATGTCGTCCAATTTTCTAATACTATTTGATGACAACAATACATTTGGAAAACAAAATACAGCCATTTCTGCTTTTTTTTTCTTTTAAACAAAAACAAAAACAAGCCGCATCTTTAAAAAAAAAAAAATTTGTATCTTTCATTCCGAAATAGAATAATGAATGAACTAAAAGGTACACGGACCATACAGGTTTGGAACAACATGAGGGTGAGTAAATGATGACAGAATTTAATTTTGGGGTGAACCATCCTTTAAATGTAAAATGTTAGTGTTCTAATTTTAATCTGGGTAATTTTAATGTTTGTGTTTATTAGAACAAGCCGGTGCTTGCTGTCTTGCTGTTGATTTTATAAAAGCTTTTAAGATAAATAACTTGATGAATGTTTTTCAGTCCAAATGCAATTTGAATTTAAAAAATATATATTTTTAAATGCTTGCAGTATAAGTGGTATTAACATGATTTAAACTAAAATGTTTTTCTGTTCTTAGTTTTTAGGGTGAAAAAGATTACAATGCAATTAATTCCAATGGTTTTTAAGAATACAAATAGTTTTAAGCATATTAATGATGTCATTGTTATGAGGGGGTCCTTGGAAAATGTTCTCCTATGTAAGGGGTCCCTGGCAGGGTTCTAAATTAACACCCACCAACCCGCCAAATGCGGGTTAAAATTCATTTTGGCGGGTGTTAATAAAAACTTACTAGCCAGTTTGGCCGGTGAAGGATGATGTGTTACATGCATGATGCATAAGGCTCTGTTCTCGGTCTAAATCCCCCTGGCAGTACTTCGTACATTTCCCATGAACACTGTGCCGTAATGCTACGAGATGACGTTTCATACGCCCATTGACTGCTCGCAGTTTGCGAAAAAGAAGGAAAAAGAAGAGCAAACGGAGTCAAATCAGGTAGCATAGACTGAAAGAGGAGGGAGTAAAAAGTTAAGATTAAACGGCGGTAGTTGAGATAGATCTCTGGGGGCAAGAAAAGAAACGAAGCAGGGGATGAAGATTTCGACAGAGAAACAAAGAAAAGTCAATGTAATGCCAAATGGCTGACGTGTCGTGAATGGCTTGTGTTTGATCACGAAAATGTTATGTTTTGTCAGGATTGCCGCATGTACGCGAAAGAAAAAACTAAACGAACATTTTTGTGACTGTGCGCAAACAAAAGGAACAGAGGGTGGCTCAGATTCTGATGGTACCTCTAAAGAAGAGCTCTGAAGACATGCGATTCAAATGATAGATAGATAGATAGATAGATAGATAGATAGATAGATAGATAGATAGATAGATAGATAGATAGACAGATAGATAGATAGATAGATAGATAGATAGATAGATAGATAGATAGATAGATAGATAGATAGATAGATAGATAGATAGATAACTTAGATAGATCCCAAACTTTAAATTAAATGTTGGCACTTTCTCTGTATATTTTGTTGTATGCACTGTACTTTCAGAGGGAGACAGTAATTTATTTTTCAAGTATATGTACTTTATCAGTGTTCTTCTTTGGAAAACTTTTACTTCACAACATTCCAAAACGTAATATTGTACTTTTACTGCAATACATTTCATATTAAATATCATTTAATACTTAATTACATTAAAAAATGCAGTACTGTATACTTTTACAATGTAATTTAAAGTTTTACATGAGTAAACATAAGAAAGTACTACATTTTTTATGTAATTAAGTATTAAAGGGAAGGAAACAACTTTTATTTATGAAATGCAGTGCAGTAAAAAAGACATATATGCTTTAGAATCCAGAGAAGTAAAAGTTTTCCAAAGAAAATAAAAATACTCGACTACTGTGCCTCTGTGTACTTATATGTGTTTTTCATGCCTGGTAAATTAGGAAGTTACCAGCCACATTGGCTGGTGATCAAAAAAGTTAATTTAGAACCCTGGTCCCTGGTCCCAAAAAGTTTGAGAACCCCTGTCTTAAAGCATAAGGTTTGGTTTTATCATAAGCTCAGGGAAGGTGTTGTAACTAGCAGCTATTATAAATTATATTAAATTAATGACCAGCAACGTAAAAAGTTTGAACCCCTAGCTGGTTACAATTCTCAGCAAAAAACAAAAAAACGCCTACTAACATAAACTGGGTTTGGGTGGTCTAACCAGCAACCAGATACCATGTTCTAAAACACAGCGTGAACTGGTCATGCAGGTTGACCAGTCTGATCTGGTCCTGCTCGTTTTTCCACCAGGGTTTATAAACACAATGATTTACTTTGTACGGTGTTGCCCAATACCACTGCGAGGAATTTCATTTACAAATACAACTGAAAGATTTTCAGTTTCATTCAAACTTAGACCCACAAAGTCATGTGCGCGATGTAACAATGCATAACTGTACTAACCAGTGGAAAATTCTTGTTGCAAAGCTTCTGAAATGCTGTTCTGGTCATTCAGAACAGTCTGTCAGAGAAGCTCGGTATATTTCCCTCCTTACATGACTGCGTTCCCAAACAGCAGCATCTGAGACAACAAGCTTACTGCGCTTCATCTGCACGCTCTGAGGCGCAAATAATATACATTAAAATGATTATTTATGGTGGCTTCTCCTATGTTTATTAGCGATTATTTTGAAACAGCTTATCTAGAAATGATGATTATGTTCTCTTCGACTCACTGGAAACGCAGGTTTATTCACAAATTTTTTAAGCGATATTGCAATTTTGCGCATATATAGTAATACCAATAAGCAGTTTATGCTCACATTAAAATAGTTTTGTTCTCGTTGGTCTGGTATTAAAGGTCAAAGCTTGATCTCTAATTTTATAATTTTAGAAATGAGTGGCTGAAATCACTGTGTTGCTGTTTTATGTTAAAACTGGCTCTTATTTTCATGTTGTCACCTGTTGGTGAGTGAAAACACTGAGTTGCTGTTAAAGTGATTGTCTTTAGTGGTTCTGGTGAGATTTCACAGGTGAAATGGGCTATTATTGTCATTCAGTTCGCCACTTACTGCCACCTGCTAGTGAGTGAGTGCTGTGTAAGTTGCTTTTGAAGTAGGCCTAAATGTATGGGAGTAAAGGGAAACATTTTGTGAACTGGTCTGAAAGTTTAAAAAGATTGGTATAGTCATACAATTAGCCTTTGTTGCCACCTAGTTAATGCATACATCGATGAATCTTAAAATTGAGGCATTAAATTGAGAAATGGTCCCTGGAATTTTTTTAATGAATATGCTGGTCCCTGGCATAAAAAAGGTTGGGAACCCCTGCGTTAGAGGAACGTTAGAATAATGTTCTACAAACAAAAAACAAATGTTCTATTTCCGATAAGAAATCTTAACAGGCTAACCAAAAACAGACCATAAAAATGACATTCCGGAACCAAAAATTGTTGGCAGGGGTGTCATACTTGCGGGGAAGGGAGGGCGGGGTATGGACCTCAGGCTTTAAGGCGGCGCCTCTATAACTGTAACTGCCCCATTCCCTAGTTTCACCAATCAAGACAGACAGAAAAAACCTAGGGTATATCCATTGGATATAAAAGAGTTGCTCCTGTGGGTTCCATCCTCAGAATGCATGAAGAGATTGATGATCCAGCTTTACTGCAAACTTACATGATGGCGACAAGAAGAGCACATCCTTTGGAGGCTGCTATGCAAACAGCTAAACTGGCGCGCAAAGAAATTGCAGATCATCATACAGGTATGCGAGTTGTCTATATTTTGCCTTATTCCTCCCAACAGTGGCAACAACTATTTGAGATAGATCATAATTTGAGTTCAAAAGAGTGTGAGCGCCTTCAATGTGTTTTGAATTAGAGTACCAGTACGACACTCTGAATCTGAGTTTACAATCACATTGACTTTCAAAATACAAAAAAGAGAAGAATTTTGTGCATAGATGTTGGCAATATTTACACAAAAACATTTGTGCAATATGAGTATAATTTATCTTTTACCATTTTCTAATCTAGATAAATGTTAGATCCAAAAACCTTACCTCAAACTTGACCATTTTATAGAGAATATAAAAAGAATATACAAAATGAAATGTGTAGGAAAATGATACTAGCTTAAAAATTATATTTTGAGCAGCTAATCTAAAGTGACCAGATTTCTGAAATGCAAACCAGGGACATTTCCTATTTGAGTGGTCAAAATATCACTGAAATTTAATTTGTCATTATTGATTCATTAAAAAAATGGGACAGTACATTTTTGAATGTTTTCATTTTTGATGAAAGTGTGTGGGTTCCCTATATTATTATTATTATTAACATTAAAGCTGCAGTCCGTAACTTTTTGCGCTCTGGTGGTTTATAAATAGAACTACTTGCGTCTTGCGAAAGAACATTGCATGACGCATGTACCTTTTAAAGCCAGAGAATTTGAATGTTAAAAAGTAAAGGACCAAGAGCCCAACTAAAGCAACCGCTGGTCACCATACATATAGAATGTGGAGCAAACAACAGTCAGAAACGAACTTATAAAGTTGTTTAAGAATTAAACTGAGGATCCAGAAATGGTACATATTATTTGTTCTGTCATGCAGGCAAAACGCTGACCTACAAGGTGTTGTTATCTACTAATGGTGAGGAAATAGAGGATTTTTACCTGACACTGGAGTCGAAGAATCAGAGCAGTGACAAAATCCTGGTGAAAAAACCCTATTTAGGTGGTTTTAGAAAGGTAAGAACTTTAAAGACTATATTAAGACAAACAAAAACATTTTTTTTTTTTTGCCTTTTGTCTTGTTTTTGCACATTTTGCAGAAAATAAAGAGCAACTGTTCAGAACCATTTTTATATTTTCTTTAGCTCTGAACTCATATAAACAGTCTGCCTCTGTAGGTTTAATGTGGGGGAAATAACTGTTGCTGTAGATACTCATTCATTTATATTGGGATAAAATTACATTGACATAAAAATACATTAAAATGAAGTAAGATAAAGTTGCTGATAGTTCACCCTTATAGTTCAGCCGTGTGGCAAAAGTAGGATTAATACCTCTTCACCAAAGCCTGCTTGAGTGATGTTTGTTTCTTTTCCAATACAACGTATGTCTAAAAAAAGTTGTTGTTACAGGAGATCTCCTTTGACGCCTGTGTGGAGAAGGACCTTGGAGACATTGTCCAGGTGAAACTTGAAATGGACAATTCTCAGTGGTTTTGTAGGCATCTCAGAGTGAAATCGCCTTCTGGAAAGTGCTTTGAGTTCCCCTGTTATCGCTGGTTAGACCAAACTGAAGTGATTATCAGAGAAGGCAGAGGTATGTGTCAGACTCATGTTGTTCATTATTCAGTTGTTAATGAAGCATTATTAATATTATTATGTATTTCTTTGTGTCTAAATTCAGCTCGACTGCCTCAGGATGACACTGATTCGCTTAAAAATCAAAGACGAAAGGAACTGGAATCTAGACAGGAAATATTCAGGTTTGATTAAACAGTTACAGTCTTTAACAATATTGAATATTTGAGCCATCTGAACTGAAAATAACTAATCTTAAAATATTTTATTGCACACCAGTAATGTTTTTTTTTTCTAAGGCATTTTTATAAAAGTGACTTAAATATCCTAATTTACCTAAGGCTTAGTCCTGGCTTAAGCTAAGCCCTGTCTGTGAAAGCAATATTTTATTGATTGATTGCAATTTGACTGTTAAAGAAAAGGAAAACGCAAGACAACCAACCATACAGATGTAGGGTGACCACCATCAAACAAACAAAATGTGGATTGATTACTAAGTTTGTGTGGGACATGTTACCGACACTAAAACATAACCTGCAACTGTTAAATAATGTCTATCTAACTTAATAAAAAAACATTTGTATTATGTCTTTCAGCTGATAAAAATACATAGTTCTTTAGTCCCTTCCAGAAAACACCATTACTGTAACATATCATGTCTTTATTTTACATGCCATTTAAATTCAACATCACTGAGCCCAAAGGCAGCAGGCATCATGCAGATCACTATTTTTGAAACATTCTGACCAAGTCCAACTAAAATCCAACTAAATAAACAATGAACAAATGAAATATTAAACAACATGAAATAAGTTCATTGACAGTGTGTTATATTCTAAGAATATAACCAATTTAGAGCCCGATCTCACGAAAATGCGTATCAATAGTACGAGTGTGCAATCTCGTAGAATGTATACGCCAAAACTCCTATTGACGTACAAACCCTCCACACCCCCACCCCCACCCTCACCCTACCCAAAAGCGTGTCATATACACGCCATAAAGTGCGTATCATATACACGCCAAAAACGGTGTACCATTTGCACGCCAAAACTCATTTTGGCGTATACATTCTACGAGATTGCATACTCGTACTATTTATATGCATTGTCATGAGATCGTGTTTTTTACCCAATTTACTGTGTAGTTTTCTGACAGAGAACACATGGAAAGAATCGCCGCTCCACATTTTGATTGACAGCCGTCACAACCTACTAGTGACCATGTTTACCCCTTTCTTTTCAACCATTGGATAGGATTCAAAAGCGGCTGTTGCATTTGTGTAAGGCGGGATATTACTTCTGACGAAGCGCTGTTAAATTTAGGTGAAAACTACGCCGCAAAAAGAATAAATAAAATGCTTTCTTAAAAAGGCAATAGAACGCATGCATGTTTTCTTAGCATGATAGTTAAAAACCAACAGACAAAGCAGGACGGGTGGTCACCCTATTCAGATGTCTTGTTTATAATCGTCTATTTGCAATAAATTGTGCTATGAGGGGGAAAAAAACTAAATTGTCTAAATGTTGTCATTTTTTATTTGAAGATGGACCCAGTGGCTCCGGGGCTTCCCTCAGAGCATAGATGCCAAACTGGATGAACTTCCTTTAGATGTTAGGTTTGATGAGGAAAAAGACTCAAACTTTACTAGGGATTTCAGGAGAGCGTAAGTTTGGGGGGAACGTGCCACAGTCCTTGTTGATTTGATACTGATTTTTTCTCATGCAAAACAGTGTGCACGTCTATAAATATACTGTATGTATTTTGTTTCAGGTTTGTGAATTCCTCCTTGGACTCTTTTAAAGGCCACTTTGAGTCCTGGAAAGATATTGCAGATTTTGAAAAAATATTTGGAAATTATAACCTCAAGAACACTCTACTAGGTTCGGATTATTTCTTCCTGGGTCAAGAATGTTTTGTTGTTATTGTAATAGTTTTTCTTCATCTAAACAAAACTATGTATTCAAGCACAATTGTTGTATTTCACACCTATAAAGCCTTTGACAGCTGACTGAGTGTTTGTCTTTGAACAGAGAACGTGATACAGGACTGGAATACGGATTACATGTTTGGCTATCAGTTTTTGAATGGCTGCAATCCTGTCATGATCCGGAAGTGCAAGGAACTTCCGGGCAAATTTCCAGTCACACATGAGATGGTGAAGGGCTGTCTGCAGAGAGGACTCACACTTCAAGAGGAATTAAAGGTCAGAAACATTAATACGTACATTACTTGTAGAGTTGGTGATGCCTTCCTTACTGTATTGTGACATCGTTCACATCTTTTATTTTATGTAAATGACTCAGTTTTTTTTTTTTTTTTTACTTACAAACCGAAATGTTCCAAACTATACACTAATTAAAATATCTAATAAAAGTGTAAACTAATAAATATATCTGTCTTTACAGGCAGGAAACGTCTACATAGCAGATTATGAAATATTAGAGGGAGTGCCAGCCAATAAGAAACACCCAGACTCCCCGTACTATTTGACTGCACCCATCTGCCTACTATACAACAACAGATTGAACCAAATTGTGCCAATTGCCATTCAGGTATGTGTCCCATAAAGAATCTGTATCAACTGAAAACATAAATTAAGTAAAAAAAAAAAAATGTAAGCGCTTTTGCTGTGAATTTACTCATTGATGTTAATGTCTGCTTGGCTGAAACAGCTCAGTCAACACTCAGGGAAAGAAGCCCAATTTTTCTCCCAAGCGATGATGAGCATGATTGGATGCTTGCCAAGATGTGGGTAAAATCTTCCGACTTTAACGTACACCAGTTGGTCACCCACCTTCTCAAGACTCATCTGATATCAGAGGTTTTTGAAATGGCCATGTACAGACAGCTCTCCGCAGTCCATCCTGTATACAAGGTACCTGTCTTTCCATTCGCAGTCATGATATTTAGATTCAGTGTATCGCCTGAGCAGTGCTGAAGATTGTGATTTCATGTACACTCACCTAAAGGATTATTAGGAATTATTAGCCTTCAGAACTGCCTTAATTCTACGTGGCATTGATTCAACAAGGTGCTGAAAGCATTCTTTAGAAATGTTGGCCCATATTGATAGGATAGTATCTTGCAGTTAATGGAGATTTGTGGGATGCACATCCAGGGCACGGAGCTCCCGTTCCACCACATCCCAAAGATGCTCTATTGGGTTGAGATCTGGTGACTGTGGGGGGCCATTTTAGTACAGTGAACTCATTGTCATGTTCCAGAAAACAATTTGAAATGATTTGAGCTTTGTGACATGGTGCATTATCCTGCTGGAAGAAGCCATCAGAGGATGGGTACATGGTGGTCATAAAGGGATGGCACAAAGGGGCCTAAAGTGTGCCAAGAAACCCCCCCCCCACACCATTACACCACCAGCAGCCTGCACAGTGGTAACATGGCATGATGGATCCATGTTCTCATTCTGTCTACGCCAAATTCTGACTCCACCATCTGAATGTCTCAACAGAAATCGAGACTCATCAGACCAGGCAACATTTTTCCAGTCTTCAACTGTCCAATTTTGGTGAGCTCGTGCAAATTGTAGCCTCTTTTTCCTATCTGTAGTGGAGATGAGTGGTACCCGGTGGGGTCTTCTGCTGTTGTAGCCCATCCGCCTTAAGGTTGTGCGTGTTGTGGCTTCACAAATGTTTTGCTGCATACCTCTGTTGTAACGAGTGGTTATTTCAGTCAAAGTTGCTCATCTATCAGCTTGAATCAGTCGGCCCATTCTCCTCTGACCTCTAGCATCAACAAGGCATTTTCGCCCACAGGACTGCCGCATACTGGATGTTTTTCCCTTTTCACACCATTCTTTGTAAACCCTAGAAATGGTTGTGCGTGAAAATCCCAGTAACTGACCAGATTGTGAAATACTCAGACTGGCCCGTCTGGCACCAACAACCATGCCACGCTCAGAATTGCTTAAATCACCTTTCTTTCCCATTCTGACATTCAGTTTGGAGTTCAGGAGATTGTCTTGACCAGGACCACACCCCTAAATGCATTGAAGCAACTGCCATGTGATTGGTTGATTAGATAATTGCATTAATGAGAAATTGAACAGGTGTTCCTAATAATCCTTTAGGTGAGTGTATGTCAGTTTATTAAAAGGCAGCTGGTTCTGATATCCTTGCCTTTTTTTCAACCACAGTTTAATGTTAACCAAAAACCCTCATGGCATGGCATGGAAGCAACTTTTCCTGTTT
The DNA here is from genome assembly GCA_023029165.1 of Gobiocypris rarus. Classification (NCBI taxonomy): domain Eukaryota; kingdom Metazoa; phylum Chordata; class Actinopteri; order Cypriniformes; family Gobionidae; genus Gobiocypris; species Gobiocypris rarus. The sequence continues at coordinate 16,543,844 of CM040935.1, forward strand.
GAGGTTATACTTTTGGAAAAAATGTAAGATTTAATGCACACATTTAAGTGGATTGTTTGTTTTTTTACAGTTACTGATACCTCATGTTCGTTTCACAATTGCAATCAACGCAAAGGGCCGTGAAAAGCTTTTCAATGACGACGGAGTCTTCAGCAAGGTAGCTTTACACATAATGTAATATCCACAGATAAACAGCATCTTGTTAGAATCCAAATCAATTACATTCACATCTGGAAAGCTGTCATTTCTAACCTTATTAGGCTTAACCATGCACACAGTTAACAAATCTTCATCGAGCCTGAACATTAATCGACCTTCTGGCTTGTGATATTCTTTTCTGTTTTGTAGACTTCATTGTATTTAGTTAGCTGGTGTTTTCTCTAATATACTATATTAAGTAGTTTCTAAATATCTGCAAACAAAAGAACAGCCAGAATAAAACTTCAGACATAACCTCCTAGATTACAGCCTAGTTATTTTTAGTTAATATTTCGGCAAAAGATTAACTGGATTATCTGTATCTAAAGATCAGTAGCGTAAGCGGACCTGGGAATGAGGAAGTGACCAAAAGGGCCATGAAGACTTTCACCCTTAAGTCCCTGTGTTTCCTGAGTCCATTAAAGCACGAGGAATGGAAGATGCACCCAAGTACTATTATAGAGATGATGGCATGAAGATCTGGGAGGCAATAAACTGGTAAGTGGTAGGGGAACAGCAGTTGAGATCCTGTACTAGTAGTCCAAAGTACAAATGAGCCTACATACATGCCAATGAAAATCTTTTAAAATGTTTGAAATGTGGCATCCAGAGGTTTTTTATTCATCATCTCATTGATCTTCCTGTAGTTTTGTTTCTGATGTGGTCAAGATCTACTATGACAGTGATGAGACAGTTCAAAAAGATGTGGAGATTCAAAAATTTGTTAAGGATGTTTCCTTCGGCATGAATGAATCCGACAGTGAGTACAGGTTCAACTTTAGCTGTATGTCAGTATATGTCTATGCAACCATGCATGATTGTTTGTGTTATTGGATGTTCTATATGCATCTTTATATCAAGTCACCTTTGTATGAACACAAGGTAAATGCATATTGCCACCGTTTACAGATTTCCCAAAGTCTCTGAAAACTCAAGTGGAGTTAGCCGAATACCTGACTTGTGTGATATTCACAGCTTCAGCACAACATGCTGCTCTCAACTTTGGACAGGTGAGATAACACACTATCATATCCTCTGCAAGAGCATTCAAAAGCGTTAGGGAAAATTCTAGTGTTAGGGAATAGTATCTATACACTAATATCTGTAAGTAAACTTTTGCCTTCCAGTTTGAGTGGTATGGCTGGATCCCAAACAGTCCTTCCACCATGCGGAAGCCGCCTCCCCAACAGAAGGGCAAAGTGGATCTGGAATATATCATGGAAACTCTGCCTGACCGTGATTGTTCCAGTGAGCTTCTCGGCACAGTTTGGGGCCTCACTCGGTTCCAGAGCAATGAGGTTTGACATCTTATTTTGTTATACTGTCCACATGAAATTGTAGAGCACGTGACAGAAATCGCATCCAAATCCATTATCCTGTTGGTAGATGAGGGGTATTGGGCATCAAGGTATCCATTTAAAAAAGATTATGTTTTGAAATGTATGTAGGCTCAGGAACATTTAAAATCTTCTAACTAATGTAGGTCTGGCAAAACACGCTGTTCCCCATCCAATGCTGTCCTTTAAACAAATGTCAGCTGAATGCTATGAACATATTCATAGTGAATATACTTTACAAAAATGAACCATGATTCTACAACAAATAAAACAAATAATAAAATAAAACAGGAAAATTATTACATGGTAACCACAAATTAACCATAATTTTGCTTCAATCCAGAGTTAACTGGTATTTGTGTGGTTCTACAAATGGTAATCAATACGGGAAAAACATAGTTTTACTATCTAATAGAAACATGGTTAATATTCATAACGGTATATCTGTGCTATAGCCTACATTATGTGCAACAAAAAGTTTTTACGTTACAAAGTTTAAATCCATACATTAAAATATGAAAAACACAAACTCAGTGTTAACAGATAAGAGGAATGTTCTGCAGGAACACACACACACTGGACACAGTCCCTGTTACCGTAATTTCTTTATCCTGTAGAAACATCTTACATGTATGTTCACTTACACGCTGTTATCCCTTTACAGTCACTACTCTCATAAAATATGTGAATTACATGTTGACTTTTAAACCTAAATTTAACGTCCAACAGCAGATATTTCAGCTAAATTAATGTGTTTGCACTGAATATTAAGGGTCTCCCTCTCGACTGCATTCTGTGTGTTTGACACACATGCACACATTCATTTAGTGAAGTTTGAAGCTTAAGGCAGACTGCCAGGACACTTGCGTGAATCAACTGTTAGTAACATTACATAACTACTGATCTGCCGTAATGGCAATAAAAAAATATATGATCCATAAGTCCTGGCAATGTATGTTTTAAGGTCATCAAAATATTTTCAGTTTTATATTATAAGCTATACAACTTACAAATATGCCAATTTTATTTGTATTTTTTATTTTATTTAGGTAGACCATAAATTCATAGATTCAAAAATCATTAACAGTCTCCTCTCTGAATTGACTTTTTTTCCCAGCTGTTCTTAGGCATGTATCCAGATGTGCACTTCACAGAGCAACCAATGAAGGAAGCCATAAAAAAATTCCGCAAGAAACTAGATGAGGTGACCAACAGCATCAAACTTCGGAATGAAGGATTAGCAATGGATTATTGTTATTTGTCCCCAGACAAAATCCCCAACAGTGTTGCAATTTAAGAAAACATTTCTAGAAACACTTTGCTAGGCCTAGCCATAGTGTTTATGACTAATGGATGCTTGACATAGAGAAGATCTGGAGCCCTACATCAAATATAAGTTTTAATAAAACAGGAGTGGCTTGATTAAGTGGTGGAAATAACGGATGATGGGCACTGGCAGGGTTCTGTTACTTTGGTCTAGTTTATTCTTGGTTTTGTGACAGAGTTCTGGCACTCATGTATTTTTCTTGTCTTTGTGTGAGCACATGGCTTTTAATTTTGCTTGCCATGTGCTCTCCTGTCCATTGTCTAACCCCGTCCACCTTGTTTCCTGATTATTGGTTCATTTGCCCTACCTCATTTGTTTCCTGATTATTGGTTCATTTGCCCTACCTGTATTCCCTTATTACCCTCTTTTGTTTGCTTTCCTATTCATTATACTTGTGTTTGCAGTCCAGGGCCCTATTAGCAAAACTAGGATAAGGGATTAAGCTGGGATATCTTGGTGATCCTGGCTCAATTTATCTGCTAATATACAGTTATCTTTCATTATCGTTCTTGGTGTGAGTGTGCCTTCAGGGTAAGTTTACACAACAGCGGTGCACTAAATTTTGCATACAGATGACAAGATCATCAAGATATCCTGGCTTAATTCCTTATCCTAGTTTTGTGCAATAGGCCCCTGTCCTGGTTTACCCTTCATGTGTTTTGTCCCTGCCAAGTCTTGTTTTTTTGCTGCATGTCTTGTTTTTCCCACGGAGTAGTTTTTGTTTGTTTTATTTTATTTGTATAATTAATAAAAGACCCTTAAATTCCGCTTCTGAGTCCGCACTCCTTTTACCACCCAAACCCTGATAGGGCACAGCACGGTAACAAAACAGGCATTTACACATTCACCCCAAGTGTAGCATACAAGTCTAAACACCTCAGTAACACACGTCAGTTTAAATAGATGTGTGTGTGGTTTGGGTTTCAGTGATGTTTATTGTGATATATATCGTTATCGTGAAATTAAATTACTCCTATCGTGATATAAGATTTTGTCCATATCACAAATTTTTAGTAACAATAATGTCCTTGTTTTTTGCAGTCTTTAACAAACTTGTTGGTCTCCAATATCTGCAAGACTAGCGGGGCCTGTGGGTTTTCCAGAAATCCAGTTAAGTTAAAAAACAGCAGAGTTCATAACATCAGACCTGAAGACTTTATCAGGTTGGCAGTCACGCTCGATTCAAAGTCACACTGGGACACAAGTTGTTAAAGGTCCCGTTCTTCGTGTGTTTTCAAAGCTTTGATTATGTTTACAGTGTGCAATATAACATGAGTTCATGTTTCGCGTGTAAAAAAACACAGTATTTTTCACACATTTTACTTATCTGTACACCGCTGTTTTCTCTGTCCTAAAAACAGCCTGATGATTTCCTTGTTCTATGAAGTCCCTCATTCAGAAACACGTAACGAGTTCTGATTGGGCCAGCACTTCCCGTGTTGTGATTCGCCAGCAGCTTAGCGCACGTTGCCCGGAAAGGTCCCGCCTCTTCCCATAACGGGGCGATACGCGCACTCAATGTTATTGCAAAAATGTCTATATTGCCTTATCAATTTGAGCCGGAATCAGACCCGGAGAATATCGAAGAGGATCGATTACAACCTGCTCAGGAAAGACTTTTGCAGGATGTTTCACAATGGTAAGCTGTCTAGTCAGTAGTTGTCATGCTTTTATATTTGGCTAACGTGCACTACTGCAGCTGAACGAGCATGTGGTTAAACAGTAAACAACAGATATCATTTAAACTGATCATTACAAACACCAACAATCGATGGTGTCCGAATACACTTTTTAAAAAAGTTTTTCGGATTAGTTTTAATTACCATCTAACGTTAGTTAACAAAGCTAAACAGCGTTGCACTTTGTGTAATGAGTTACATAAACTGTTAAACTGACCAACTTAAATAATAAAATACACTTACCGGTTGTGGTCCATAAACAACGCCTTCTCCAGACAAAGAGGGAACTGCGTCATCTTTTAAGAATAATCTTTCTGCTAATCCGGCATTAAACTGATTGAGATTGAGGAAGCAGTCCTCAGCAAAATGTGCTGCTCATAGTTTTAAATTGTGATTATAATTTTCCGGAACCGAGTTAAACATAAATTGTAACCATTGATCTCATTGGCGTCCGTTTGAAGGCCAAACAAAGGTGGTTTGACTCCGGGATGAAAATAACAGCGTCTCGACGACATGGCGAAAAACACACTCTACAAAAACAACACCTCCTCTTCTGGATGTGGGAGAGCAACAAGACCACGCCCCCTAATTTGCGTTCTTGTGGGCGGAGGGTTAGTCAACAGACTGTTGCAGTGACATCATTAAAGCGAGGGAACTTCTGTTAAATAAAATATCTCGCTTGACATTGAACTTTGAGCTTCATAATTTTACAGGTATTATTTATGCTCTAACAGAAACATTACACTCTAACTAAAGTTTGAAAGATGGAATCGTGAAGAACGGGACCTTTAAAGATACGAGACCCCAACCCTGAAGTAAAGTTCAGAAAAACATTTTTAAAATATACTTTAACTCTACCCAAGTTTAAGACTTTTTTTGCAAAATTGCAATTGTTTTTGAACACACCAGGGAATTTAGACATTAAAATTCTAGTCAGTTTCAGCCACAGCACATCAAGTCATGGCGGGGCCAGATCACTGATCTATATAAATGACTGGATTGCTCATGACTTCATATTAGGTGAAGTCGCTGCGCTGCCATGTTGGTATTCCCCAGATAGCTCACGCGTTCTATTGAATCAATAGGACATTACATGATTTTACTGAGAAAACATTGCCTTAATGAGCCAGCGTTTTTATGTTTGAAGTCTCCCTGTACATTTTTACAATGTAAAGGTCCTAAAACATTTAATTGGTTATTTGTTTAAAGTCGGTAATTTCCCCTTATTAAAAAGTTATGTTCGCAAGTTTATACAGTACTGAACATCAGCTCGGCGGGCGGACGAGACACTTCAGCGTATGTATTACACATGTCAAAGCGCACATTTTGAAATTGGAATAAAGATGTATGCTAATTGTAACCAAAAATCGTCTTGTCCTGTTGTGATTATTTGTTTTTATACATACAGTAGGCTAGCTGCACGTTTCAACAATGATTTCGTTAACAGCATACATTGTAAAGCAGATAATGATTTAAACAATGATTAAATAAATATTGAATTCAACAACATGGCATACATAACACTTATGGAATAAGTTAGTTACTTATATTCACATAACACTTATACTCATAAGGGAACTGTAGACTGCATACATTAGCGCTGTCTTAAAGAGTCTGAAATAGATGTTGTTCAATCAGGAATTAAAATACACACATCATAACATTCAGGCAGATAACGCTGACTACTTTATTTCCGAGATGATGCATGGCAGACTTTGAATTGTAATAAAGTGCGTGCAATAAAGAGGTTTGTATTCATATTTATTGTAAGCTATTCAAATTTAATTTCTGCAGCTAAACACATACGTTAATGTTTAATATTTCCTCCATAATTACGTTACATAGCCTAAATAAAGAAATATATTATTGTGTTAGTTCAGTTACGTTACCTGTGTCGTTAGTGTGCAGTAGACACACCCCATATAAGACTCATCCTCTCCGTAAAGACCATAAACATTACAGATAAGATCTGAACGATCTATTCATTTACATACATATATCGTGAAACAAATCTTGTGAGACTGATATGCTGCAAATCGTGAGATTTTAAGTCAGTGTTTTGGTTGTCGTCAATGCTGCCCTCCGTCCGGAGGAATAGTAAGATGCCGCTCGAACCCTTCCGGTGGCTTCACCGCCTGATGGCAGTTTAGAACACGATGAGCCAGTCATTATATAGATCAGTGGGCCAGATTCAGATAAAATAATCGTTTCATTATAGACAAAAACAAGCTTATCTTTTGAAAGCAAAAGATCAGCGTCTAGGTTTTTTCAAACTTATTCAAACTGTCATTTATCAGAGTTTTGCAAGAGTGACATTAAAATTGCTAAATAATAAATATGTTACTATTTTTTCAGAACGGGTCATAACAGTGTACTTGTACATTGTTCCTATCAAATAAACTCAAACTATTGTTTTTAAAGAAAATGATAAACTAACCAGTTGTGTAACATTATATTGAAATCTTTGAAATTTACAAGTTTATACTGCATAGATTTAACTTAACTGCAGTGCCTTATGGAGGGGTAAGTTAAAGTGATAGCTCAATTTACCCCAGCCATTTGGCTCACTTTGCCCCCTTGCTGCCATTTTGTATTAAACTAGCTAGCTTACCTATTCATGCTAATATTTAGCTAAATGAGTTGCATGGTTTTACATTGCTAAATCAGCTAAATGGATCATAAATATTTTAGACCTGGACAAATTTGCTTTGATGCAACAACCATTGCATCTGTTAGGCTAAAATTTTACTTTGACAAGAAAAAAAAAGCCTTCCACTCCTCCCACGTGCTTCTCATTTTCACAGTCTGGCAGAAGTGATGAGTGGCTCCAAAATATATGGTCACATGACAATAAAAGTGTACAGTTGCCAAGATAAAGGTGTGGGTCAACTTACCCACTGGCTCATCTTAACCTACTCTCCCCTACTCGATTATGTCAAATCAAACATTGTTAAAACAACAATAATGATACCCAGATAGCAAAATTTGTCTGGCCCACCTCTGGGCCACGTCCTTACTTCAGTTCTGGCCCAGTTCTGGCTGGCTGAGTCCTCAGCCCAAAACTGGCCCACACACTGAAAATGGACACAAATAATTTCCGTTGGCCCAGAGCCGCCCACACCCTGTAAAATGACTCTTAACAATTGATGTGGCCCAGATCTGGTGAGCACACTGTATTGTGACTCTTATTGTTTTATGTGTCCCAGGTCTGGCCCAGACACTGCAAGACAGATCTGGCTGAGAGTCGTCTTGGTCCCGGGCCACAAAAATTAATGTCCACGCCTTTTCAGAGCTAAATTTTAATTGTGTGTATTTAGCTAATCCTGAAAGTAGTTTTACCCCAAAAGAGAGTTTGCGCTGGAGCAAGCTGTTAGTAAATCTGGCCCTTAGTCTTCTTCCTAATTTATACATATTCCAGTACAATGGCTGAGAGGAAATCCTGTAGGCCCTACCAGATTCTGATGATTGCCGGGGATGCACTCGAAATGTCTGATACCCTGTCAGTGCTACAAGACAAAATTTTAATTGAGGATAAATTGTTCAACAAAATAATGAATACCTACAAAAGAAAGCAAATAAGAAACCAAAGAAAAACTCACATGGCATATTGTCCATTGGCTGCCAGTTCTCTTTCATCTCTGTGAATGAGCCGTGTGGTTCAGGTGGTAATGATGCCGCTGGATGCCAAGTGGTGCTTGGGGTAACTGTAGGGAAGTTTATAGGGGCAGATGGCACAATTTGTTTGGGTGGTGGGGCAGACTCTTCCTCTGAGTTCAGCAAACACTGCTCCTGACCTCCAGGTGGCCTAATCCGGACACTCTTTCTATATTAATAATAAACTAAATTTATCAAAATGAAATCAACTATATTGCCAAATTCAACAATGTTTCATTATAAATATTGCTTAAAATACAGCATCATTACAGAAATCATCAAGGCATAGTAGCGTTCTGAAAAAATATCCATACATTCCAAGGTGGAGCAGCTGGCTGGCAGGACCGAGGCGGAGCTCTGCAGACAAGGAGTGAGGACAAAGGAGAAGCTGGAAGGAAGGAGAATCCTGGTAGAGCCAAAGGGGTGGAGGGTAGAGGCGCAGCTGGAGACCCAGATGTCAACAGTGGAGGCAGAGTGACAACAGATCAAGGCTGATCCGGAGGGACGAGGGAACCCAGAGGAGTCCTAGGGCTGACGAACCATGGTGGAGTCGAGAGAGCAGAGCCGACGGGCTGACAGGCCAAGTTTGAGACATGGGCCTGGAGGCTTGATGTGAAGCCGGAAATCAAGCTTGTGGATGGGAAGCCCGAAGTGGCACTAGAGAACCTTATGGAGCAAGTGGCGGGGTCAGAGCCAAGGAGCATGAAGGCACCAGTGTCACCAATGGATCCAGGGAACTGGATAAAAATGAGTGGAGCAGATGGGATCAGGAAATCAAGTCGGGACATCGGAGGAGGAAGATTTCCGTATGCAACTGGCATTAAGGGGCAAATACTTAAAGGATTAGTTCACTTTTAAATAAACTTTTGTTGATAATTTACTCACCCCAATGTCATCCAAGATGTCCATGTCTTTCTTTCTTCAGTTCAAAAGAAATTAAGGTTTTTGATGAAAACATTCCAGGATTTTCTTCATATTATGGACTTCAATGGACCCCAAACGGTTCAAGGTCAAAATGACAGTTTCAGTGCAGCTTCAAAGGGCTTTAAACCATACCAGACAATGAATAAGGGTCTGATCTAACGAAACGATTGGTCAGTTAATTTTTTTTAATTTTTTTATTTAAGCACAAATGTTCGCCTTCCTCCATTCTGTGATATGTGTACATGACATCACGTAATACGCAATTAAGTTGAAAAGGTCACGCTTGCCGTAGGTGGAAGTACAGAGTCAGTGTTTACAAATGAGTGGAAGGAGTATTCAAAATTGTCCGACTTCGTTGATTTACCTTTTAACTCCCTTTTTTGGAAACGGCGTTTGACTTAGTATGTGCACATACAACAACGATTCGGTACTTCCGCCTACGACAAGCGTGTCCTTTCCAACCTAACTGCGTGTCACGTGACATCACGTATACAGTATTGTTCAAAATAATAGCAGTACAATGTGACTAACCAGAATAATCAAGGTTTTTAGTATATTTTTTATTGCTACGTGGCAAACAAGTTACCAGTAGGTTCAGTAGATTCTCAGAAAACATAAAAGACCCAGCATTCATGATATGCACACTCTTAAGGCTGTGCAATTGGGGTATTAGTTGAAAGGGGTGTGTTAAAAAAATAGCAGTGTCTACCTGACTGTACAAACTCAAAACTATTTTGTACAAACATTTTTTTTTCTGGGATTTAGCAATCCTGTGAATCACTAAACTAATATTTAGTTGTATGACCACAGTTTTTTAAAACTGCTTGACATCTGTGTGGCATGGAGTCAACCAACTTGTGGCACCTCTCAGCTGTTATTCCATTCCATGATTCTTTAACAACATTCCACAATTCATTCACATTTCTTGGTTTTGCTTCAGAAACAGCATTTTTGATATCACCCCACAAGTTCTCAATTGATTAAGGTCTGGAGATTGGGCTGGCCACGCCATAACATTAATTTTGTTGGTTTGGAACCAAGACTTTGCCCGTTTACTAGTGTGTTTTGGGTCATTGTCTTGTTGAAACAACCATTTCAAGGGCATGTCCTCTTCAGCATAGGGCAACATGCCCTCTTCAAGTATTTTAACATATGCAAACTGATCCATGATCCCTGGTATGCGATAAATAGGCCCAACACCATAGTAGGAGAAACATGCCCATATCATGATGCTTGCACCTCCATGCTTCACTGTCTTCACTGTGTACTGTGGCTTGAATTCAGAGTTTGGGGTCGTCTCACAAACTGCCTGTGGCCCTTGGACCCAAAAAGAACAATTTTACTCTCATCAGTCCACAAAATGTTCCTCCATTTCTCTTTAGGCCAGTTGATGTGTTCTTTGGCAAATTGTAACCTCTTCTGCACATGCCTTTTTTTAACAGAGGGACTTTATGGGGATTCTTGAAAATAGATTAGCTTCACACAGACGTCTTCTAACTGTCACAGTACTTACAGGTAACTCCAGACTGTCTTTGATCATCCTGGAGGTGATCATTGGCTGAGCCTTTGCCATTCTGGTTATTCTTCTATCCATTTTGATGGTTGTCTTCCGTTTTCTTCCACGTCTCTCTGGTTTTGCTCTCCATTTTAAGGCATTGGAGATAATTTTAGCTGAACAGCCTATCATTTTTTGCACCTCTTTATAGGTTTTCCCCTCCACAATCAACTTTTTAATCAAAGTACGCTGTTCTTCTGAACAATGTCTTGAACGACCCATTTTCCTCAGCTTTCAAATGCATGTTCAACAAGTGTTGGCTTCATCCTTAAATAGGGGCCACCTGATTCACACCTGTTTCTTCACAAAATTGATGACCTCAGTGATTGAATGCCACACTGCTATTTTTTTGAACACACCCCTTTCAACTAATTCAACTAATTGCCCAATTGCACAGCCTTAAGAGCGTGCATATCATGAATGCTGGGTCTTGTTTGTTTTCTGAGAATCTACTGAACCTACTGGTAACTTGTTTGCCACGTAGCAATAAAAAATATACTAAAAACCTTGATTATTCTGGTTAGTCCCATTGTACTGCTATTATTTTGAACAATACTGTACATATCACAGAACAGAGCAAGGCGAACATTTGTGCTTATAAAACGTAAACTTTTTTTTATTTTATTTTTTATGACCTATCGTTTCGTTAGATAAGACCATTATTCATCGTCTGGTATGGTTTTAAGCCCTTTGAAGCAGCACTGAAACTTGAACCGTTTGGGGTCCATTGAGTCTATTATAAGGAGAAAAATCCGGGAATGTTTTCATTAAAAACCTTAATTTATTTTCGACTGAAGAAAGAAAGACATGGACATCTTGGATAACATAGGGGTGAGTAAGTTATCAGCAAAAGTTTATTTAAAAGTGAACTAATCCTTTAAGGGTGGGGGCTCGGGAGAAGAATGGATCTGCGGACCACATATCAATTAGGCAGAGATCCGTAAACTGCTGATAAGTCAATATTCAAACTTGTTATTTGGCCGGTAATTCTCACACAGATGCCCGTAAGAGATAGCTCACAAAGACAATGGATTATTGAAATGGTCCTTAATTAGAACCTAATAGGGATACATAGGAGAAATAAACACAACCAAATTAATACTGACGATGACCAACATTGAACTGAACCAAACATTGAGTATTTATACATCATGGATCTTAGCTAATTAAATGACAACTGGTGAACGACTGATCAAATGAACTGAGAAACTAGGTCAAGACAGACAAACTAAGAACAAAGGAAAATGGTGTAAAATCTATAATCATGACAGGAACACTGGAACCAGCAGCTTTTATTTGGTTTCTCCTCTCACTGCACAAGAAAAACACAATGAAAATGAAATCACTGACATAAGTGCAGTAGTGGCACTGCAACAAATTTATCTTGTTTTGGTAACCTCACATATTTCTCAACATGGTCAAACAACTCAATGATTTTCAGGCTTGAGGCCAACCAGATAGATACCCAGCTCCCGAGAATTCAGAGGATACTCAAAAAACGGTTCCATTAATTCATATTCCCTGAAGACAATATATATCTTGCCCTGAGACTGAAGGACATTTTGGTACCACCTATGATAAGCTCCTGGAATTGAAGTACTTATATTTCCATCATAGAGGGTGGAACTGGGCCATGGTTATGCTCCTTTTGCAACTTTCTCTTTCCATCTGACGATTCATTTCCTGTAAAAGGATCCATTTCAGAGATTCGCCGAATAACCTGGGCTCATGGATGGTGCGGGGTTCTTATCATCTTTTTCAACTTACCTAAATAATCCTCGAATGGAAATCCAGATATTAGGTCTAGATTCCTGTGTATTGAACATCCTCCAAAAGATGGGTAAGCCCATTAACATTGTAAGTAACAAATTCAGGACCATACAATTCTCCAAAATGTGTCACAAATGACACAAGCAATGTATGTGCAAAATCATGAAGATCTGCAGACAATGAAGGACCTGCAAGGATAAAAATGGCAACGGATAACAACATGAGGTTGTTGTAGACTGAAGCCAACAACACATTTTGGAGAACCACTGGCCCTGTGTACAACAAGAACTGTCGCAACTCTGTGGCTTTCCACCTGAGCCTTTCTGAAAGCCCTCTGGGTTTACGAGCAAAATCCATAGGAATGAAACTTCAAGCCTATAAGTTCACTAGAGATAAGGTGATCTGATGAGAAGACAAACGGCAGAGTAAGGGCCCTGATGCAATCCACAAATCCAACAGTCGGCATACCACCCCGTCCCCAATACATACAAGATGCATGTAATCATGAGGAAAGCATGACACCATGCCTTTACCTACATCAATTAATGGTGACTTGGTGACATGATGGCCCTCATCAGACATAATTTCAAAAGAAAGATCAGAGCAATGACAACTGGCTTCTTCACAACACCCAGTAGCAAGCCAAGGATTGGCCAGAATTGTACCGAAGAACTCTTAAACAGTGGCAATCCATCTACATGCAGCTGTAATTTGAATACATGTCTGCTTGGAATGTGAGACCAGATCCTTTCCATGCTTTTTGAAAAAGCTTTCGAAATGCCAATGTAATGGTATGTACCACCGTCAACCGTTTGGAGGCTGTAAAAAGTAGTGGTATTGAGAAGAGTTCTCGAATCCTTTGGTAGAAAAGGATGATGAACTCTCAAGATGGCCAGAAGTGCAGTCAAAGCTATTAAAGACACCCTGAAATGAACTGCACAAGCACACAAAGACTCGCTTAGCGATGACCTGAAATGTATTGTCATCTTCGCTGTGAGAATCTTCTTCAATGTCAGAAATTTCTCCCTGATCACCCTGATCCTGGTTTTCAGTTGAATTAGCATTCTCTGCAGCTTCACATTCCTGTAACTCATTTTGAAACAAATCAAGCATAGAACTCACAACTGCTCGTTTTCTAAGACTGCGTCTATCCATGTTTTTACCTGAGATTTTCTTTCTCCAACCTGAAACAGTTTCCTTTTTCCGACCTAGGAAACAGATAAGTGATAATCATTAAAATGTTGTGCTAGTATAAAATTGTATATGTATAAAATAAAAAAGTGTGTGTATGTATATATGTATATACCATTCCATATGAAAAATTTCTGGGTATAAAATGTCACTGTTTATTTTATTTTGCTTACTTACATAAATGAACTATAGTGCCCTGCACCCACTAGTAAAAAAAAAAATTAAATAGTGTAAATAATTACAAATAATTTAGTAAATAATTTTTGGTTTGGTATATAAATATATATTTAATTTACTACTAATTACCACTTAAACATGTTTTTCATGTTTATGAAAACCCAGTAATACACTGCAGTAGTACAGTGTATTATTACTATAATACTAGGCCTAATTAAAGTTAGTAGGCTGCATTGTTGAGAATAAAATATTTGTTTGTGCATTAATGCTAACAACGCTTGTAGAAATTAATCATTAATAATAGTAAATTTAAGATAATGTTAGCTTATGAAATGATTTTGCTTTAAGACTGTATGTACTTTCTGTTGGACATAAGAGTCACCAGAGCAACAGCCAGAGGTTGTGGTAGTTATAACAGATCCATGTGAGAAGTTGTTTTGCTATGCATTTTGCTGTGCTCTTACTTTTGTATGTGGTAACAAAGAAGCAGTCTTTTGTCCAGGAAATTGGAGGGGTGATGTTGCGAACGAAGCACAGCTGACCAGAAAATCATCTGACTCCCAAAGAAAGACAACTTATGTATTTTTTGTGTATAAATATTGGGTCAGGGAAAGGCAAGTTTGTCACAGACTGCCTGGACAAGCCTTGCATAGGATTGTGTAAATCAGGGACAGTTGAGACCCAGAGCTCTGTATGCTATCTTCATCTGACTTACTTATTCATTAAAAGAGTTAAACTATATTTTGTTCCTGCTCTCCTCATTCAACGAACACGCGGACTCGAGGAATTGATGCCGAGTCCAACAATTGGTGACCCCGATCGTGTGAGGGGAGTCCGAGGAGGAGTGGACAATCTCTGATCTTCTCTTGACATCAGGCGGCCTGAACCAAAAGAAAGGTAAGCAAGCACCTGTTTTCTATATCAAAGTCTGCAATTGGCTATTTTCTAAATTATGATGTCAAGAGTGGTGAAGTGATTGAAACATTTTGTTATGTATGAATAAGTCATATGAAGAAAGTATAAAATAATAAAAAATAAAAAACAAATAAAAATTTGCGTCAGGGACGCAGTGTCTGGGACACTAAGTAATTGCGTCAGGGACGCATGTCTGGGACACAAAGATTTGGGCCAGGACCCAAGGGCTGGGGGCCTATGTCACTGACGAGTGAATAAAGGTACCTGGGGGAAGGTCCCAGGGGAGTGGGGTGAGAAATCTACCACACGGTCCGACCCCTAAAGACCGCATTCAGAAAAGTACAGTAGTACAAACTAAAAAAGAGAAAAAGAGAAAATATGATAAAAAATGTGTGCGTGAGTATAATTGAATAAAAGATTATAGGAGGAAAGTGAAAGTTTAGAAAAAGAAGTTAGGAGGGATTTAAAAAGATATATAATAAATAATATAATAAATAAATAAATAAAACATTTAAATGAATTATATATATATATATATATATATATATATATATATATATATATATATATATATATATATATATATATATATATTAAAAATAATAATAAAGTGATAAAGTAATAATACAAATAAAAGGATAAATTGTTATACACAAAGGAAGAAATATTATATGACAGGAGGGTGCTGTGTGTGACTGGTTAAAAGAAGGCACAAAATTACGGGTGATCCGAGTAACCTTGGTGGTATATCCGCTGGGGGGACGAGGTGAGAACCCACATAGGAAAGTGCCCACTAAAAGAAGGTGTTCTAGGGGCGATCAGGGAAACTTGTGAGAGCCCACATAGAGGAAAACACCCACATCAGTCACATATGGAACTATAAAAATAAATAAAGTAAAATTAACAGAATACTATACAAGGGAGTCAGAATGGAGGAATTTGATATAGAGTGTGAGAAATATGGTCCATTAAAACCCAGTGGGAAGATATTTCAGCACAAGTGATAAGTGGAATTGAATCAAAAAGGAGGGATAAAAAGATAAAATAAATTAACATTCTGTATGAAGAGTTCAAAAGATAAATAATTTTGAGGATCGAGTAAAATAGATTTGGCAGTTCTTTAAAAAAAACAGAGAAAGTCAGTCATGACAAATTGAATGCGCACAGGCAGCAAGAGAAAAAAGGAGTGTTAACAAAAAGAAAGTGGAAGAATGAGCAGACAACAATTTTGCTAAGTGGCATAATTTGACCGTAGCAGCTGCAGCTCTAGATAATTTAGAAAAGAGGAAAACGGCGCAAAAGCAGAACAAAAAATCTCAGGCTTGGTCCTTCACAGACATGGGCGCTATTTTAAACAAATTACCACACATCACTGAGGGAGGTGGCAAATGGTTGAATAAAATGCTCACTTTAACCCAGGGCCACAAACTGGCCCTTGGGGATATGAGAGCCTTATTAGGACAAGTAATTACGGCCGGACAATTGATAGAAATTGAGACAACTGCAGGAACCATAAATTCCAGATCTGATGTGAGATATAGTTCAGTATCCACTAAATGGGGAAACACAATAAGGAAGTTGCTTCCTGCACCCCTTGGGGCTCTCCATAATGTTCGATTTTCTCCTAAAGTTGGAGAGAACCCAGCAGCTTTTCTGATGAGGTGTAAGGAGGAATGGGAGGCCCATACAGGTGTGCACCCACACTCAGATAAGGTACATGAGGAAATGTTTAGAGTAGCAGTACTGGATGGGACCACTGAGAGTGTGAAAGCAGCCTTAAAAGCAATCCTGACATACCAGGAAGTGAAACACAAATCTGGGAGAGACATTTGATACATCACATGACCAGGGCTCTTGAAAAATCTAAGATTAAACAAACAGAGCTGGAAGAATTAAAAGCTCAGCTCTTTAAATTGCAGTTAGGTGAAGCCAGACAAAAAATCAATGAAAACAAAAAAGAGAAACCAAAACAGTTGGTTCAATATCCAACCACAATAATTGATCAACCAGCATGGCCAGAGGTTAATTCTCATGTCATGGCTCAACCTAGAGCTCGTCAAATCTGGCAGCAGCCAAGTGTGGGTTATATTGTGAGGGGCATGATGAGCATGGGCAACCGAGGTGGCAGAGTGGGAAGGCAGAGTGGTCACTGTTTCTCCTGCGGCCAGATGGGTCATTTTGCCAGAGAGTGTCCTCAGGCACAGACAGCCCAGAGAGGAAGGGGAACCCCAGCAAGAGGTAGAGGAGCACCAAGAGGCAGGGCTTTCTATGCCCCACCTACAGTTCAGTACACAGCACCGCATGCAGCTTTAGCTCCAGAACCAGACAGGCACCCAATACCAAGTATGGGAGGCGGAGGAAGCTGAGCTGGACTATTATTGACACAGCCCACAGAGAGACCCGAGCAGGGCTAGGAGGGAACCCCTGCTCAGTATTGAGGTCAACAAAGACCGTCTGAACTTTGTGGTTGACACATGAGCCACATTTTCCACCTTAAACATCCACATGGACCACACATTGATTTCTGACAAAACCACGAGGGTGATGGGTTTCTCTGGGGCTTGTGAAAGACTGTCATTTTCTAAACCTCTATCTGTACGAGTGCAACAACAGACTGTTAACCACTGTTTTCTGTTATCTCAAGCAGCACCAACCAACCTGCTGGGGAGAGACTTATTGATCAAACTAGGAGCTTCAATCCTTTGCAGTTCTGAGGGAGTGATAGTCAAGTTCAAAGGGGGAAAGATGGTCAACTGCTCACTGACTCCCCATGGAAACACAAGTGGACAATGGCTACTGTCAGATGCCAAAGATCCAGAGGGGGCAGACATCTATTGGGGTGAATTGTATCCTGAGGCTAGGGAAGAGCAGGGTCTGCTTGAGCTGTACTCGCTCTGGAAGCCGTGGGTTTTGAACATTGCTCCATACATGCCTCCACACGACCCCCCACACGTAACTTTATTTTATGATAGAAACCAACATGAATGGTATCAGGAAGAATTTAACAGAGACTTAGAGGGTAATGAATGGGAAATTGAATGTACAGGGATACTAGTAGGCCCAGAAGGAGTAGTAGGAATTGTGCTATTGACACTTGAACAGATAGAATGGTACATGATGCATAAGGAGGCTTGGCCTCACATCACGTTAGCCATTCACCCAGAGCATCAGGCTAAAGATCTGGGCCCAATGACAAAACGCATGCTAGATGCGACTGATTGGCTAAATACTCAAATTCCTGGGGTACAGTATTCTCCAAAACAAAAGGGATACAGAATTAATAAGATCACTAAAAATGCAGTGACACTGCAACACAAATGTGTGATGTGGGGTGGTGTAGATCTATGAAACCAGTGAGTTTTGAATTGACATGTGATGTACCAATTTGGCAGTCCCAGTATCCCCATAAACCAGAGGCTGAAGAGGGTATTGCAGACACCATTCAAGGCCTGATTCAGGCAGGTGTACTGGAACCTTCTAGCTCTGAATGGAACACACCAATTCTACCTGTAGAAAAACAAAATACAGGAAAGTATAGAATGGCACATGATCTAAGGCGCATAAATGCAGTTATAAAAACACCCACTCTTCCTGTGCCCAACCCGTACACTGCACTAACTACTATTAGACCAGAACAGAAGTGGTTTACATGTATAGATTTGGCGAATGCTTTTATTGTTTACCACTGGCAGAACACCTGAGATTTATTTTCTTTCACATTCAGGGGACAGAGGTTCAGGTATAGCAGAGTTCCACAGGGGTTCATTTTATCCCCTGGGATTTTTAACCACACATTGAGGGAGATGTTGCAGGAGTGTGACATGCCTGAGGGAACAGTTTTAATCCAGTATGTGGACGATCTACTAATCGCAGCAGAGACACCTGAGGCATGCGTTGAGGCGACAAGAAGAGTTTTACTACAGCTTTACCAGTCAGGTTTCAAGGTTAGTAAATCCAAACTGCAGGTGTGTAGACCTCAGGTCACATTCCTCAGAAGAGTAGTGTCAGCTGAAGGGGCAGGAATTTCTTCACAGCATAGATCTGCCATTTTACATCATCCAAAACCTGTCACGGTGAAAGATATGTTGTGATTTTTGGGGTTGGCAGGATTCAGCAGGCAGTTTATTCCTGCATATACAGATAAAACTGTGCCACTGAGACAGCTGGTGCAGCATAAAGGAGCCAGACAGCTAAAAGCTGTACTGGATTGGACAACGGAGGCTGAACAATTGTTCATTGACCTCAAGTCCGCTTTAGCATTAGCAGCTGACCTAGCCACCCTGACTATGACAAACCAGCCGCACTGTCTCCATTTCTGCTTTTCTGTTCCTGACGCAAATGTCTGCATACTCTGTATGGAAGATAAAACATTAGTGTTTGTTTCAGATAATAAAAGACATTCTGGTCCTTCGATTGCGTCCATTGCCACAACCTTGGCAGCGCGTCGGCTCTGGAGTTTCCTGTAGAAACAAAGTCTTGTTTGTTAGTATGCGCTGCGCATTTACAGATAGCAACTTGCCTTGGCAAGGTTATGGCGTCTAGAAGTGCTGATACCAAAGAAGCATTTAATATTGGGCGCCCATCGGACTTTAGAAATTTCCTGTGCTTCCATAAGGCCCCAAAATCATGCGCCACCCCGAACGCGTATCGTTAGTCTGTGTAAATCGTTACACTTTTCCCCTCCATCAGCTTGCATGCTTCAGTTAGAGCCACGAGTTCCGCCCCCTGCGCAGAATAATTTGCTGGCAATCTGCCAGAAGTCAAAACATCAAATTCTGTAGTTACAGCGTAACCAACCTTATTTAGGCCTGTTTGTGGGTCTCTTGTTGCAGAGCCATCCACAAACAAGACATTTTCGCAGTTTTCGAGTGGTGTGTCCAAAGGTCCGGTCTCGGTGTACACACCTGTTCTAACGCAGTGACACAACAATGATGTTCTCCCCATCCTCCTCCGTCGGGAGGAGAGTGGCAGGATTCAAAACCGTGCATAACGCTTAACAGTGACATTTGGCATATCAAGCAAAATCGTGTGATACCTCAGCCATCTGGCCGTAGATAGGTGAGACGTTCTCTGCTGCTCTTGCAGTATCATCGACACTGCGTGTGGGACCATCAATGTTAAATCAGAATACCCCACATATTCCTCGATGCGAGTACCCCAATTCTGCAGCTGCTACTGCTCACAGACATCGCGGTAAGCCTGCTGCTACCGGATCCATTTGCTCGAAAAATACCCCACAGGTCGCAGTCTGTCCCCATGATGCTGCAAGAGAACAGAAGTCATAAATCCATTCTTTTCATCTACCATTTGAACAAACGGTTTTATAGGTGTCGGTAACCCCAAAGTTGGGGACCCAATAAATTGTCTTTTCATGTTTTCAAAGGCCTTCTTAACCTCCTCTCTGTCCAATTAAGTTTATGACTTCAAACCCTTCCAGTTGTCAGGGCTACAAGCTCCAATCAGAGAGTTTCTCAAAACAAATGATAACGTGCTCTCTCTCAGGGAGAGGTACAGTATCACAGGTAATATTCATCTGGATTCTTTAGTGTTTCAGTGAATTAAAGACGAATCCATATTTAATATCTGGAAGTTAATATCTAAGTGATCAAAACCCTGTTTCTGTTCTCCTGACATGTTTGGTTTGTGATATCTCCCAAATCCAAACTGCTATCAAGCGTTTAGTGATTACACACACACACCCAGACCATCAGTCCCACTCAGAGACTAAACACACTTTAGAAAACATTCAGCTTTCATGTCCCCAGTTTCTCACTGTACATCATATTCTAATCAACCTTCCTCCAGTCTGTTGTTTCTTCAACATTTCATATTCTTTACCAAAATCACATCACCAATTTTCAGGTCATGTTATACAGTTTAAAGTACTCTTTAGGCGTAAGTTCTAAACAACCAAAACCTTAACCTCATGTGGAAGTGACATAAATCCTCACTATCCTTTCTTTGCCATAATTGTCATAATTTTACCAAGACCGTACAAATTTGTTCCATATTACATCGTAATTCAATATATTTTAACCTAATTTGACTTCAGGTGTTCATAAATCCTGTCAGAAATTTTATTTTTACAACATTAATATTTGTGGCTATTTCTCTGGTCACATTATTCCTCTATCAAGTTCCACTGTTTCCGTACTATTTATCTCTATCTCTCTACAGAAATCCAAAATATTATTGTCTTCATATCTCAATGCCAGTCACACAGAAAGCCTCACAGCCTCTTGTTTTTTCTCTTACATTAGTTGTAGTTCTCTATATAAATCAATGTCCTACCTCCATTTAATGGATTAAAACGCACAATAAAATTTTCATTTGAAAGGTTATATTCCTTTGTTCACCATCTGGCCTTTCATAAATTTGATTGATTCTCTGGATCATTTAAATAGTGACTTTAACCAATTTGTCACTTTGTCTCTCTATGCACGTTTACAATTTTAACTAATCCAGAGTCTAATTCACATCAGCATCTTAAATGACAAAAGTAGTCATAATTACCATTTACAGACAGAGCTGGATACCAATCCACTTAAAGCTTGTCCCATGTTCTGGATCATCTTTTCACCAGATTCTCAGAATTATCAGTTTGTCGTTTGACTTTACCCGTCTGTAATGATAAAACACTCATTCCAGAGGTTTAATACACCCTACATTCAATCAGGACAAGTAAATATGAACTGCTCATTCTCAAAATTTGCTTTTACATGGTCTCTTAACCAATTTCAGATCATGTCTGTTCATTATTCATCTGTTTTTATAAAAGTCAGCTGACATTGCTTTGTTTTGTCTCAGCTTTAGCAGGATGACAACAGAGTACAGTCCCTGCAGCCTCTCTCTCACTCTCCAAATAGCCTCCTAAGACTATAACTTATAAAAATGTAATATTAAATTTATTAACCTTAATCCTTTACTTTCAAATTAGAACATCTCCAATAAGTTACACTATGAAATTGTTTCAAGTTATCTTTAGTTTAAATACCTTTTGTCATCCAGACCTTCTTTTTAAACTTCAAAAGTCGTCCTCATCTTAAAGCCATCACCATGTCTCTGAATTAAGCCTGCTGAAGTAAACTCATAATAACATTAATTCAGTTTTACTGATACAAATTAATATATTTTGTTCTGGTCTCCACACAAGTTAAATGACAAGCACTGCATGGTCTCAGCCGGCTCTTGAATGCCCCCTACCATCATAACTCTTTCGCTCAGGATCTTTCTTCCCTGGCACTCAATTTCTGCGGTTATTGGTGAGCGGTATAGAGGAGCATAATTAGGGCAGGCCCTGCTGTGTCCTGTCTGGACTCTCGGCCCCCACAAGCACAGCTTCCCCTTCACTGATGCTGCTGGCCTCACAGACATCGCTCCACTCTCATACACACCTCACATACAACCCCAAGTGGGGTCCCACTTGGGGTCCCAAGTGACTTTACGGTGATTTCCCTGGCTTGGGTTGTTCCCCGCTGGCCAAAAGAGAATCTTACCCGTCTTCGAAACCACCTCGTGCCCACTTGGTCATCGCTGAGATCTTTGACCCTCAACAGGATCCAATATTTTCTGAAGTCTTGGGGAAAGTGCATTCAAGAGTCACCAGAGCCAATTAGTCTGCTTACTATAGGTAGAACATGGAGACAGGTTAATCATAACACAACTTAATCACTAAAATCCATCAGTGAATTACTCAGTGAATTTAGCCAGAACAACTCTCCATTCAATTTAATGTTCTGCTACCACTGTGACCAAGGCCATCCGTTCTGTACATGGTGAAGGCTAAGATTAGACACAACCTGCTCATATAATACATAAGTAAAAACTTCAGTTAATTTAAAAGTCACCATATTTTAAAACATCCTTTTATCCAATCATTGTCTATGATTTTCAACTGATGCCCTGTGCTTTTTCTTCAAATATCTTATCATATGACACAGGCTCAGATACCAGCTTTGAGCTGGTTTCAAATGAGAGCGACTCTGAGGCCTTCAGGACGGTAAACTGCATTCATAAACAGACACTCTTCACTTTAGCTCAGCGTCTGATCTGGCTAGAAATTAAAATTGTTTTCAAATGAACATCAGAGATTTTCCCTTTAACTCTATCCTTAGACAGTGACCACCATCTCCAATAATCATAATTTTATATTCGTCTTTTGCCCCTTATAATCAATTTTGAATTAATTTCCACTCAGATTGAGTCTCTGTTACTCAAGTTAGGCCACAGCACCAGAAATGTCATGGTGGGCCAGATTCAGATAAGCGAATTGTTTTATTACAGCTCAGCACCAGCTTATCTTTTGAAACCAAAACATCAGCTTATAGGGTTTCCAACCTATAGTTATTTCAACAACCCAATATTCAGAGTTCTGCAAAAGTGAGAAGAGCAAGAACATATTTATAATTGTTTGTTTATCTTAAAACCCTCTCAACCTGATTTATATGTCTATTCAACGTTTTATCATCTTTATCTTTAATTTTAAAACTCATATTAACTAAACTTCACTAAAGACTTATTTTTTTTTTTTTTTCCTTGTTCTTTTCTCTCTCTAAGTCACTATTTAAATATACATCCTCAACTCACGTTTTTCTGTTATTCTGTAATTTGTACATCTGCCTGTATTAAAATATTATATATCTTTCTTTCAAAAGGAATTCCTTAACCTTATTGTTATCTAATTATTTTCTTAAGACAGAGTGTAATCTTGTCTCTGTTTCTTTCTTTTTTTCTGGGTTTAATTTACAGGATTTAGCCTGTTGGCCTGATTTACCACACCTTATGGGTGGGCGGTTACAGTTTCATGCAAAATGGCCCCGCTAACCACAATTAAAACACTCTCTGTCCTCTGGTGGAGCAACACCTCTGTTCTCCAATCTCAGTCTAGTTCCCAGTCTCTGGGCGGTGCCTAAAGTGGCAAACACTCGGACAGTCTCAGAAGAGAGCTCAGGGTCCAATAAACCTAAAATGGTTTGCATCTTGTTTTTCATAACCTCACATTTGTTTATCAAATTGTAAAATCTCTGTTACTAATCCATGAATAAGCACAAGCAATTTGAATCTTTTCTCTATTCTCTCTTTATTTGTAGCCAGTTAAGTTGCTGTTTAACTTTCTAAACAGAATTAAAACATTTGTTGCCCATTTTCTTCATTAGTTCTTCAAATTTCTTTAACTTGTGGGCTTCAGAGCGGAGCTGCTTACAGCGTTTGCTCTTTCGTCTCAATATCTTTATCCAGACTGATCAAGTTACTGATCATGTCACTCAAATCATTTGCCATAATTTAGTTATCACAAATTGTATATTCATAGCTTAATCAAAGTTCATACTCACCAGCGATCTTTAAACAGCTGCGGCTTCTGTGTGATCAGACATCATTTTCCTTTCCCTGCTATGCTTCTTTCACACAACACTCGCATTTTCACACACACATTTCCCACAACAGCCCTTCAATCCTTATCTCCAATTTTCAACTGACCATCCGTGCTACTCAGCGTTCCCTCATTTGGGACAATCATGATATTTAATTCTTCTCTATACCTTGCATGCATTTTTTGGCCATATAATTTTCTCATTTGACAAAATACCGGTGCTTCATATTTGATCTTGCTCTCGGACTTCCCCATCCTGACAGTCTGTCTCTGTGGATCTACACCTAGCGCTAGGTTTTTTTTTAGTCTGTCGGACGTCTCCGTTCAGACCCTATCTTTCACCCAAGATGGACGGGGCGGACTACCCCTCTGTAATCCTTTTAAGACCTGCTCTCAGCACGGTCCGACCTGGCCTCGCCTGGTCTTTTACTCTTTTTCCCTCTGGAAAACTTATCTCACAATTTCCTCCAGAAATTGTCTCCCCCAGAGTCAGCTGTCAGCTATGGTTCCTCCAATACCCTCAATATTTTCAATATTTTTCCCAAATCATTCATATTTTTTACAATTCTCTCAATATTTTTCCCCAAATAATTTTCAATTCATTCAGAAATTCAATAATCATTCAGAAATTCAACAATCATTCACATCATTCAGAAATTCAATAATCATTCATTTCCCCCTGAATTTCTTAATTTAAAAAAATCTGTCTCTTACCAGGAAGCTCCCGTGCCACCTCGGGTTCGTTTTCTGATTCCAGTGGTCGGACCTTCCAGACCCCCAGAGCAGTCGGCCCTTCTCCCTCAATCTGTCAGGGTAAGGCTGTGACTCTAACGTCCAGGATGATCAGTCACCATCTGCTCTCGGGGTCCAGAAGGCACATCCAAGGAATCCCACTTAACTGACACCAAAACTGTCGTGGCAATAATTCAACTCAATCACTGAACAAGAGACAAATCTTTGAATATAATAAAGAATGATTTATTTCCTTGCAAGGAAAGAGTACACTGTCGCACAGCCACAGATGACTGTATGAGCGGCCTAAAGACTAAACAATCAGGTTCCCTTTTATACCATTTACAAGGTCAGAAGCAAAGACAAGTGCTCTGTAATCTTCCACACATGGTAAAGCTTCAGCACACACACAGAAATAAACTTTCATGGTCCCTGTGTCAAGGATCAATACAGTTTTAGCCACTGACCTTAGGGGTCAGATCGATTCTTTTTAAACTGACCAGTTGTCCCTCTCAGTTCAATTCTAAGGACATGTAACAAACTTCATGTTAAGCATACTAAATGAATGATTATATGTGTTAAAGCAAATTCATACATATTGTTAAAATCACTCTCCTCTATGATTATATTTTCTTCTATTGATTAAATACATTTTTCTATTACACCAGTCAGGTTTCAAGGTTAGTAAATCCAAACTGCAGGTGTGTAGACCTCAGGTCACATTCCTCGGAAGAGTAGTGTCAGCTGAAGGGGCAGGAATTTCTTCACAGCATAGATCTGCCATTTTACATCATCCAAAACCTGTCACGGTGAAAGATATGTTGTGATTTTTGGGGTTGGCAGGATTCAGCAGGCAGTTTATTCCTGCATATACAGATAAAACTGCGCCACTGAGACAGCTGGTGCAGCATAAAGGAGCCAGACAGCTAAAAGCTGTACTGGATTGGACAACGGAGGCTGAACAATTGTTCATTGACCTCAAGTCCGCTTTAGCATTAGCAGCTGACCTAGCCACCCTGACTATGACAAACCATTCTATTTAGATGTATCAGAGGGAAAACAAACTGTCAATGGAGTGCTGTTTCAGAAAGCTGATAGCAAAAGAAAAGTTGTATGTGAGTATATTGTATGTGAGTATATTGCTAGATAAAACAGAGCAAAGGGAGCATCCATGCACAAGATATGCAGCAGGCTTGGCAAAAATTGTGCAGAAAACAACACATGTAGTCATGGGGCATGCATTAACCATTTTGACATCTCACACAGTGATGGCTTATGTGACTTCAACAGCATTCACAATGTCATCATTGAGACAGGATAGGATCCTGAAAGTCCTATCATGGCCGAACTTTTACTCATGAAGGCATCAACATGGCAGATTATATTACTGAAGGGCAGTCCCATGTGTGTGAACTGACTGTAGAAATGGAAGGTAAAATCAGGCCTGATTTAGAGGCTACGAGGTTGGAAGGAGAGGTCCAGGATCTGTATACTGATGGATGCTGTCACAGATAAATTAACATCTCTTGTCTCAAGTTTCTTAAAACAGATTGCTGACAGATCACAGGCACCAGATCCTAAGGCTGGACTTGGTCAGGCCGCAGAGTGGGTCCTCCTGAAGGTCTTCAAGAGGAAGTGGAATCAACCAAGGTGGACTGGTCCTCATAAGGTAACGGAGAGAACATCACACAGTGTAAGGTTAGAAGGCAAAGGGGACACGTGGTACCATTGGACGTGTTGTGCACCGCAGAACCACCATCGAGGACATTGGAGGACACAAGAGTGCCCTGCAGGAACTGCAGGACCAAAAGGGGGAGGATACAGAGACACTTGATAGAGAACAAACAGACTGAGACTGGTGGGGAAAAATAGGATTCCAAAGAGATTTTCATGCATCACAGAACCCACTGACATTGTCCCTGAACAGAATAGACAGATCATCTTTCAAAAAAGATGTTGCATATTTCATTAAAGGGGTGGACATGTCAGACAGGGATATCGGAGCATTGATTAAGATAAATTTTATAAATCGGCCAATAATAACACAACCAATACCTCCAAATGTGACACGGTCAGGAGAACATTTTGTAATCACTGTTGATTATACCAAATTAAAGCCTGAAGACATAATTGAAAAAGCAACAGGATATGGGGAAATAAATTTGTGGTTAGAATGGATAATTAACGCAGCTAGAGAGCAGAACATGGAAAATTGTGTAGGATGTGCTAGGGCTAGACCGACTCTGTTTATAGAACCTGCTCCACTATATCCTGAAGATGGATGGGGTTACCAATGCATGTTACAATTGACCAATGAGGCAACCCCTTCAAACTGTACCACTCTAGCATCAGTATTTCCATTGATAAATAATGGGACACGGACAGGTCCATTTACACCTCAACCGGGGAACTATACATGTTTTAACTTCACCAGGAGAAATGTAATGATCAATTTAGGGAAAATAGACCCCACTTGGTGTAAAATTGTGGTTCAGGATCCAGGGAATGTAATAGGACCATGGGCTAGAGCAGGTTTGTATTACTATTGTGGTGATAGAAGGTTGTTTGTAAGGATACCAAAGAAGGCCAAAGGGATGTGTGCGATGGTAAGGCTGGGAGCACCACTAGTACTGATTGGAGAAGTGAATAAGAGACTGGAAGGTAAGGCAAGTATAGTAGAGCTTAACAGACGCAGACAGAGACATGTGTTAAGTAAGAGGACCTAGGAGCATTTGACTTGACTAAAGACAGCACCACCTACATAGATGCAGTTGGAATACCGAGGAGTCCCAAATGAATATAAATTAGCAGATCAGATAGCAGCAGGATTTGAAAACATTCCAATCATTGCAGCTCTATTTCCAGTGACACCTAATAAAAATGTGGATAGAATAAACTATGTGCATTACAATGTGTTAAGGTTATCTAATTTGACCAGAGATGCTGTAGAGGGATTAGCGGGACAGTTAGCTCCAACGTCACTGATGGCAGTTCAAAACAGGATGGCTTTAGATATGCTGTTAGCTGAAAAAGGGTGTGTGTGCAATGTTTGGAGATTCATGCTGTACGTTCATTCCTAATAACACAGCTCCAGATGGGTCCGTCACCAGAGCCCTAGAAGGATTGAGGGCCCTATCTAAGACTATGCATGAGCATTCAGGTATAGACAATCCACTGGAAGAATGGATGACGAATATATTTGGAAAATGGAAAGCAATTATGATGTCTTTGCTCGTCTCCGCAGCAACCTTCATAGGAATATTGGTTGCCTGTGGTTGTTGTTGTGTACCATGTATTAGATCTCTCTGTAACAGGCTCATCGTAACAGCAGTGGAGGGCAAGGAGGCTTCCCCAAAATATATGATGCCACTGCTGATGGAAAGCAATGAAGAGGATGAGGAAGAGGATACTTTGTAAGAGGTCAATCTCCTGTTTCAAGAGATCGAAAGGGGGATTGTTGAGAATAAAATATTTGTTTGTGCATTAATGCTAACAACGCTTGTAGAAATTAATCATTAATAATAGTAAATTTAAGATAATGTTAGCTTATGAAATGATTTTGCTTTAAGACTGTATGTACTTTCTGTTGGACATAAGAGTCACCAGAGCAACAGCCAGAGGTTGTGGTAGTTATAACAGATCCATGTGAGAAGTTGTTTTGCTATGCATTTTGCTGTGCTCTTACTTTTGTATGTGGTAACAAAGAAGCAGTCTTTTGTCCAGGAAATTGGAGGGGTGATGTTGTAACGAAGCACAGCTGACCAGAAAATCATCTGACTCCCAAAGAAAGACAACTTATGTATTTTTTGTGTATAAATATTGGGTCAGGGAAAGGCAAGTTTGTCACAGACTGCCTGGACAAGCCTTGCATAGGATTGTGTAAATCAGGGACAGTTGAGACCCAGAGCTCTGTATGCTATCTTCATCTGACTTACTTATTCATTAAAAGAGTTAAACTATATTTTGTTCCTGCTCTCCTCATTCAACGAACACGCGGACTCGAGGAATTGATGCCGAGTCCAACAATTGTAAAACTTGATTTCAGTTCAGCTCACTCATGTACAATATTATTATAAAATCTTTACCCTTTTCAAATACTGTGATGGTGCAATAACAAACTACATACAGTAAACTTTATCATTGTTGTGTATGCAAAACAAACATGAAAAACATTGTTTAGCCACTTTACACTAAAGACCTGTAAAGCTTTTGTGGATTTAACAAATTTAAAATACACTATTCTGCAAAATAACTTTAAAACGTTTTTTTTCAAACTTTTGTCAGCCGAAACCGAACCCCTTTGACCAAACAATTGACCTGAAGTAGGCTACTCTTTGAGATTTTAGGTATAGGCTATATTTCACTAATTTAATGACACATTTGCATGTTTACTTCAAAAACATAAATTATTGTGATTATATGACATAGAGATAAAGAAATATGTTTTATTTAGATTTTTTCTTTTAATTGCTTTGATTATAATTTAATTAACTGCTTGTCATCAACCTACGAAGCCCATGCAATTCCCTTGTGAACCCCTGTTTGAAAAACTCTGCTTTAACAAAATACTTTTTGTTTAAACACAGGTTGTGCAGATTTATGACACATTTCAAAGTTACATACGCACTATTATGTTTTTGCAATCATCACATTAGTTAACTGTATGAATTAGTTACATTCATGTTTTAATCAAATTACAACAGATTTCTTATTTGATGATAACATTCAAAAGAGCTTTCAATACAAATAAAATGTTAAATAGGGCACCAACAGCTAAAATGGTAAATAGCTAAAACACACCCCTAAATAGTGACTGTTTCACTAAGTCTTAGAGCCTCCAAGTAAACATCCAAGCCAAAACATTGACTTGACATTTGGGGATTGATGTGTTGAGTGACTTCTCGCAGTACAGTCTCCTGAAGCGAAGCAGGGGCCGCAGGAACTTCAACAACCCTACAATCCATGGCAGGAATAGGACCATCCCAGTCCACTCCAAAGTTAGTGAAATCCATCTGTTAAAATCAAATTATTTAAATAAAATTCAGTTTGGAATATATAGTGTTAAAATGAACCAAATTATTGCATTTGTAATTTGTAAAATGTAATATATTTATAGACAAGCAACCATAATGTTATAATTTATTAATATCTAAAATAATTTATACTATGCAAAGTAGATCTTCAGCAACTTTCAACATAGGCAGCAGTAATGCTGATGTAATGAGGTCACATGTGTATGTTTGATGATTATTTTACAATGGCTTCTATCACGGATCAGCCAATCATTAAGGACCGGAATTATCTCTATCATACAATAAAAAATCAAGTAAAGCTTAAAGTAACAAACCTAATCACTGATATAAGTGTGAGTTTTCATTTTATTAATCTATCAAATTATGACAATTTTCATCTTTGAGTTAACTGTCCTTTTGAGGAGTTAATTTAGTTTACTTTAACATGGAGGATTTTTTTGCTGAAATGTGAAAAGTCTAGTTATGTTCAGTAACACAGCATTGAGTGCCATTCACAAAGATAGTCAAAATTAACAGAGATGTCTCGATTATTTGGCAATTTAAAAAATTACCATCCAATGTAGTAAAAAAACAAGCTTCCCAACTAACGTATCAATATTTAACGTAAATCAATAGTAGTACATTTATCTATCGCATACATGTCTGTCCTGCAACAGAACAATAACCAGGTGTCACCCAAATCCAAATCCTGCTTAATTATTTAATGTTGTTTTTACACAACTTACTGGATCAGCTGGAACATCTCTATTCAACAGTTGACCTGAAACCCACAACTGTTGTGGAGATTTGTTGCCTTCAGATGAGAGGATGTCGGCCCCACACCTGCTGAACAGGTCTTGGCACCATGACATAATGTAGACATATGAGGTGTTTTTCATTGTCTGGATCCAATGCTCCAATTTCCTGCAGATATTGGAAGGCTGCATAATAGTTTGATGAGACTGCAAACCATACATCCCGCCACAGACACTCAATACGTTGGTTGTGAACACTTCTTCCTGTAATATAGCTGGTCTTCTCTAAGGTGTAAACATAGAAGGAATAGGGAAAACAAACAGTCAGTTTTACAACTAGAAATGGTCTAATAGTGAGTATAAATATGCACACTACCAGACAAAGTTTGTAGCCAAATGTTTTCTTTCGATAACATCAATGTAAACTTTTGTCAGTGGTTCATAATTAGAGGAATGATGCATGTTACCTGGCCCACGAAGAGGATGCTCCAACATAAACCTTGCTACATCAACATTCTCACCACCCTTATCACTCCTCACTCTACTTGGCAAACCAAACTGCTCGACAGCTTCCAAAAATGCCTCCAAAACTGTTGCTGCCTGGTTGTTGGTGGAAGCCTTCAAATACATTATTTTACGGCTGAATCCATCTATGCCTCCATGGATGACAATGCGCCACCTTATAGGAAGCACAAAATGTTTTAGTGGGAGATCACGCTTTCTATGTATAATTATAAAATACATCTGGCACCAAATTCAAATTGAATGTGCTGTGTTCAATGCCATTTAAATCACTGTAAACAGTTAAAATGATTTATTTTGTAAAATGTCTATGTAAGGCAGTGTATTGTGTTGTCCACAAGATGTCACTATTATGTTCACACGGGGCTTCTGTGTTAAAGCTTGACGGAGGGCAAGGCAGAAGCTTGGCGCTAATGCGGCCAATCACACGTCTACTCAAGGGTTGCATGAACACAATTGGCTAGCGTCTGCTCTAGGGTGTTTGCATATGGCGATCTGATTGGATGACGCCTGCGTTGGCACTTGAAAAGAAAAACTTCTGCCGCTTGCAACGCGAGTGAAGTGACGCAACGGAACCCACAATTCCGTTTGCAACGCATGGCATTATGAGGGGTGGATTATGCTAAATGTGATGATTGCTAAGCAAACAGAGAGGAGAACTAACATGTATACACTCGCCAGTCGTCTGGTCAAAATCTCATAGTATTAGACGTAAGATACGAGACGTTAGACGTCACAGTCACGTGTCGGAGCTGCGCTCAAAGTGCACGCCGGCGATGGCGTGGACGTATGTAAGAAAGTATATTTTTTACTTTGCGTCTGCGTCTGAATAACATACATGTGGATAAATGCCTGGTGATATCAAATTGAATAACCCCGCCTAAGCAACGATAGGAGGGTTAAGTCAATGATCCGTGGTTCATTCAGGTCATGTGTTATAAATGCAGATACTGCTAGAAACTTGGGACTTCATCCTTCTCTCTCTTTAAACTCACTCTTCCCTCACTTTCCCCCTTTCTGGAACGCGTGTGAATGTGTGTATGTTTGTTTTTGTTAGATTCTAGTTTTACGTGTTAGAGTAATCAATAAAGCTTTGTTTATAAATTAAAGATAAGTGTTCATGTGTTATGTGCTTACGAATTTTAATGTCTTGAACTGCCGATCTAAATTACCTGGCTATTAAATAGTGTTTCACTACTCTGTTGATATTAATATCCGCTGCAGAGTTGATAGTTCTGACCCGTTCAAATGAATGCTAGACGAGTCATTTGCTCGGTCGTAAAATAGACTCTTGCAAAATTCCCTATGAATTAATTGATTCATTACTTTGAGCTAAATAGACCTGTTCCTTATACAGAGTCCCCTTTTTACATATCATATGTACTACAGGCATTATGTATTAGTTCATGAAATACTGATCAAAATTAAAATACAATTTATACAAAACAAAATTCACTTTAAATAAAGACTTTCTACAAAACGATAGGCTACTCATTTCAATTTCAAAAGCATTTCTAAATTCAGTTCATATTTATAACAAACGAAATTCCAAGCCAAAACAACAAAATGGTAATGGCTTTGTAATCATTGCTTGAATAACAGGCCTAGGTCTCCTTCCATTAAGAATAATGGCTAGTGCGATGGCTGGGATATACATACCTTGTCCCAACATACATGGCATAATTTTTGGAATGACTTATCATAAGAGGAAAAAAAATGCTTTAGGTCGCAAACATCGTAAATGGAAACGCTGTCATTTCGCAATAGCTTTTTATCCACATTTAGAAAATCTCAAAAGTTTTTTTGCAAATCTGTAATGGAAACTTGGCTATTGGCTGATCTTTGAAAAATTGCTGGGTAGAGTGTGTTTTTATTAATGTTGGGCATAGATTAATCTAGATTAATCTCATCCAAAATAAAAGTTTGTGTTTACATAATATATGTGTACTGTGTATAATTATTATGTATATATAAATACACACACATGCATGTATATATTTAAGACATATCTGCATGTACATACTGTATATATATATTTAGGGTATATAATTTATCTTATATATAAATATAATTATTTTATAGCCTATATAAATATAGCATATTTTTCTTAAATATATACATGCAAGTGTGTGTATTTTTATATACATAATAATTATACACAGTACACACACATATATGATGTAAACACAAACTTTTATTTTGGATGAGATTAATCTAGATTAATCCACTAGTTTTTATGGTATTGTTTGGCATTGATACATACAGTGTCTATAAATGTCTCGATGTACTTGGGGGGTGGGGTAAGGGGGGCCCGTACAATTTATTTTGCATATGGGCCTAAGACTGACTTGCTACGCCTCTGCTTAGCAGTAATGAAAATTAAATAATGTTCTATAAATATGCACACATACTACTCAGTGTGACAAAGGCACATAGCACGGGGCACAACCTAACACGGGGTAAGTTGTATGTTTTAACACTTTCCACATAAGCCAGAATGACAAAAGTGTCCTATATACTAGTTGCCATATCAACATAAAAATAGCCAAATTTAAAAAGATCCTTGGTATGCTGTACTTTTATGAATTATTTTGAGAAACCACGAGAAAAGACGTGTGAAATGAATAGGAAAAAATAAATACTCTGAACTCCAAGTGGGGCCATCCTTGAAAATATTTTGGTTTGCATTAACAGTAAAAAAAATTTAAAAAAAGTCGGTAGGTAGGTCTATTAAGTTTCAATGTAAAAAAAAAAAAAAAGTACAATTTTGGTGATGGTGATTACATTAGTATGAATTTAAACAAATTAGCATATCGTGACGTCACTGACTTGGTCTTCAACCTGTGCCTTCGGGTTCATCATTGCAAATGAATAGCTTTAAATATGATGTAATGTTAGAAAAAGTAAACAAAGAAATATATATCATATGAAAATATATTATGAAAATATAAAATAGGTTTATACAGCAAAATAATACCAAATATAGGTGTCCGACAACAGGCAGGACCAATGTAAAGATTCAATATATTGGTAAAGACCAATATTTCTGATGATATTTCTGATGATTTATTGTATAGCCTATACAAAAAAAAAAAAAAAAACACTAGCCAATGGTGATTCTATTGCCAAGGTTTGAGTAGAAGATTGTGTTCACGTTTCATAATCAACATATGAAATATAAAAAATAATATTATAGGCTAGTTAAACATAGCCTAACTATGAAACAATAGCCTATAGGCTACGTGTATATATAACCCTATAACCCTTCTATGTTCTTATGGATATTTTCCTTTATGACAGCGGAAACCTCTCACATGTACTCTGTCATTTTTATCCATACAGATAAGTACAAGACATAATTATAAACTACAAACTGTCTACTTTCATTTGTGTAGGCCTAGACTCACAATAACAAGGGCCGTGGATTAAGGGATTATTTTGCATGTGCTGCACTTCAAGTCCAAACGCCATCTTCATTTCAAAAATGTATTTTGTTTATAAAACGTTAAATATTTCATTTAAAAAGCATTTAAAAATTAAGTTTATATTTTCTACAAATTAAATTTCAAGCCAAAATAACGAGAAAAAAAAAAAAAACTTGAGTTACGACTAGGGCTGCACGATATTGGAAAAAAATTACATTGCAATATTTTTTTTCCCAACGATATATATTGCGATATTGAGAGCCATCAATCCAGGCTAAAGTCAATAATTAACATTCCATGATATTAATAAATTCTACTAATAAGCAAGTTTCATTTCAGGTGTCAAAAAAGTCACTTAATATTTTATTCCAAAATTATCATCATCTTCAAGCTTAGAGAAAACGCCCAATGGCGTGCTAATGCCATGGGTCTTGCGGAATTTGCATACGTAACTCCGCCTCACCGTGTGAGTATATAAGGAGGTACGTGGCAACATCGCATTATGTTTCTGCTTTCGGAGCCAAGAGGACCGCTTCACTCCTACAGCCTTCTGAGACTCTGTCAGCTTCTTCGAGACGAGCAGCTTTCCAGTCGGTGTCGGTGTAACAGCGCGTTCCAGTGATCGCATACTTCCTGCCTGCTGATCTGCGCAGTGGTCTGTTGACAGCTGGTGTGTGTTTCCCTGTGCGCTTCGGCATAGACTGCGAGGCTTCCTCTCACAAATAGAGCTTGCGCGTGTGACAGAGTGACCTGTCCCTATGCCCATTGGTGCAGACACACACACACACACACACACACACACACTAACACGGTCATCCCTTGCTTACCTCATCCTCCGTTCCTGCTGAAGCGGGCGGGTGCACACGCACGCCGATAGCACATTGGTCTGGTATTCACACATGCATACATATCCACTCCATTTCCATCCCCAACTGTAGTCACACTGGCCCTAACATACATACACATTAGTTTTGTCTTCCGTTTGATGTTTTGTCCTGTTGTTGGGTTATACCTACCTGTTGTGAGTGTTTGTTAGCGTCTGTGTTGCCGGTCGTTCGCGGGGCTTCTATATCCGAGGCCGGTCGAACCCGAGGGCCACCCAGTGGCCTGGATAAATAGTGCCGGGTCCGACTTGGGTGGGCGTGTCGGCGTGAGGCAGCGGAAGCCCGGTTTGTCCACTGTCTTAGTTGTTACAGGGGTATTATTATGATGTGTCTTTAAAGTAGTTGGAGTGCATGTATTTATATTTATATTTTTTTTCTTTTGTTCTTTTGCACAGTTTTGTTTGGTTGTATATAGCATTTGGGTCTGTTTTCACCTCTCGAGCACTGTAAAATAAACATCACTTTTACACTGAAACATCTTTGCGAGTATTGCCATCATTTTATTTTGGAGTTTTTTTTTTTTTGGAAACCCAGTTTCGCCTGACAGCGGGCCTGCGAAGACCCGTTGTCTCATAACGTCTTTTTCAAGATGGTTCGCCCGCGCACTTCCGGGTGCGATCAATATCCATTGCTGTCTATGGGCACTTTCACTGCTCAATGTGTTTGGGCTTCAGCACGTTCGGGCAGTGTTTGTGGATGTGTCATGTTCCCACTGTGGCAATGTGACCATCGCGATGTTGTGGTCGAGACTCAGTGATCTCTGTGAGGAGAGAGAGTCCCCTCTGCCACACCCCAATCTACCGTCTCCGAGAGAGGTGGTACTTTGGCTGGTGGCCAGGGTGACCTGAGGGCTGTGCTGTGGTATTAAGACCCCGACGCGTTCATTCCTCGGGCCACACCCTCTCGCACATCGCTTCCCGCGAGTGCTGGACTGAAACAGCGGCCCGTCTCTGACGCCTCGTTCGTTCAGTTCACACTCCAGATAGCAGTGAGATTTAGATCGCCGCATCCCAAGGTGGGCTAGAGTCCTTTGGGGGTGACGATTAGGCTGTGCTCCGCCTCCGGGTGTGTCAGCGCCGCCTGATCTGGCCCAAAGTTGACAGCCATGTTATCTCGGGCAGCTGCGGGCCTCGGGCTGGTGTGGAACTCCGCCCTGTCACGAGTGCTCGTGGTTGCGCGATTGGTTTTTGGGGATGGCACCTGACAGCTGTTGGGCCCCGCCCCCAATGCCTTTCGTCCCGAGGTGCATTAGGAGGTCACGTGGTCCGGGGAGTCCCCGTGCTTCCCGTGACCGCTCGGCCTCCTCAGCCTTCTCTGCCCTCGATGGGGCCGTGGCCTAGGGTACACTGGGGTCCCCCCCACTGTTGGGCACTCTGTTGCGCACTACGGTGTCCACAGAGTGCTTTGACGTGGCGTGGCTATCCTAAAGCACCCTCCCGAAGCCTCAGGGTCCGTCTACTTCAGTGGCGTGGTCCTGCAGAGCTACGGGGCAGGCCGCCGCCCCTTTGCACATGCACGAGGGTGGAGCCGACCCAGGGCTCTTCAATGAGCTGCGTGCTGCCACTGATACCGCCCTCTGGGCGGTGAAGGTGGCCACACGCTCCCTGGGCCGGGCGATGTCTACAGTTGTGGTCCGGGAGAAACACCTGGCCTTACCTGGTGGTGTGGAGGTAGTTGAGTGAGCCCACCTCCTCAACTCGCCCATATCACAGGCTGGCCTCTTCGGCGGCGCGGCTGAGAACTGCGCCCAACGGTTCACTTCAGCTTCCAGGACTGTCCGTCGGGCCGCGAAAACCATCAGGCTCGGCTATGCGATTCAATTTGCGCAGGCTCCTCCCCGCTTCAGGGAGTCCGCTCACCATGGTGGGGCCCAATGTCCCAGTCATGCGTGCGGAGGTTGCCACCCTACTGGCAAAGGGTGCGATCGAGCCTGTCCCTCCAGCCGAAATGAAGTCCGGGCCTCGGCCTTTACTTCATTGTACCCTTGAAAACCGGTGGGTTATGGCCAATCCTGGATCTGCCCATCCTGAGCCGATCCTTAGTGGCTTCCGTTCAGGATGTTGGCAGCGAACGCCTTCTCGAATGCGTTCGTCCAGTTGATTGGTTGCAGCGATTGACCTGAAGAACGCCTACTTCTTTGTCTCCTACCTCGACGCGGACCGTTCCTACAGGTCTGCTTCGAGGGGCGGACATTCAGTACGTGTTCCTCCC
Source organism: Gobiocypris rarus (assembly GCA_023029165.1). Classification (NCBI taxonomy): domain Eukaryota; kingdom Metazoa; phylum Chordata; class Actinopteri; order Cypriniformes; family Gobionidae; genus Gobiocypris; species Gobiocypris rarus. Next base: position 16,581,482 of record CM040935.1, read on the forward strand.
ATTCGGGCTAGCTCTGTCCCCTCGTGACTTCACAGTCAGCCCTTGCGCCACTCAGGCAGCACGGGGTTCGCATCCTGAACTGCCCCGGCGACTGGCTCAGACTGAGTCACTCTCGAGACAGGGTGCGAACACAGAGTTCTAGTGCTCCAGCACGTAGCCTGTCTGGGCCTTCAGGTCAACTGGGAGAAGAGCAACTCTGCTCCGTGCAGGGGATCTCTTTTCCCGGTATGGTTTTCAACTCAATTGGCATGTGCGTGCAGCTTACCAGCGAGCACGCGCTGTCAATGCTGACTTGCCTCCGTTAATTCGAAGCAAGAGTGCGGTTCCACTGAAGTGTTTCAGAGGCTCCTGGGGCATATGGGCATCTGCAGCCGCGGTGACGCCGCTCGGATTGCTTTATATGAGACCACTTCAGCAATGGCTTCACGATCGGGTCCCGAGATGGGCATGGCAGTCTGGCGCCCCGGGTCCAAGTGACTCGGGCCTACTTACAGACGCTCATCCCGTGGTCGAACCTCAGTTTCTATGGGCCGGGGTGCCCTTAGAACGAGTTTCCAGGCATGTTGTCGTATCGACGGATTCCTCTGCCACGGGTTGGGGTGCCATGTGCAATGGACAAGCAGCCGCGGGCTCCTGGACAGGACCCCAGCGCCTCCTGCATGTCAAATGCCTCGAGTTGCTGGCAGTAAGGTTCGCCCTGAACTGCTTCCGAGCGTTGCTGAAGGGTCAACATGTGCTTGTCTGGACAGACAACAATGCCGTAGTAGCGTACATCAACCATCAGGGCGGTTTACGCTCCCGCCGTATGTCTCAACTCGCCCGCCGTCTCGTTCTATGGAGTCAGAAGCGCCTGAGGTCCCTTCGTGCTGTCCATATTCCGGGAGTACTGAACCTCGCATCAGACAAGCTCTCGCGGTTTCAGCCTCTCCCGGGAGAATGAAGACTCCATCCCCAGTCGTTCCAGCTGATTTGGGAACAGTTCGGGGACGCGCAGGTAGATCTGTTGCCTCCCACGACTCTTCCCACTGCAGCCTGTTCTATTCCCTGTCCGAGGGCACGCTCGGCACGGATGCTCTGGCGCACAGCTGGCCGCGGGGCTTAAGCAAGTATGCGTTTCCCCCAGTGAGCCTACTCGCACAACTCTTGTGCAAGATCAGGGAGGACAAGGAGCAGGTCCTTTGGTCGCCCGTGCACTGGCACGGCCGGGCCTGGTTCTCCGAACTCTTACTCCTTGCGACAGCCCCTCCCTGGCCTATTCCTCTGAGACCTCCTCGCTCAGAGACGGGGCACTCTTTGGCACCCGCGTCCCGGTCTATGGAGCCTCCACGTGTGGCTCCTGGATGGGAAGCGGCAGGTTTGAGTGGCCTGCCACCTTCGGTGGTCGCCACCATCACTTCCGCTAGGGCAGAGTCCACTCGGCATGCCTATGCGTTGAAGTGGAACCTCTTCGTCACCTGGTGCTCTTCCCGCCAAGAAGACCCCTGGAAATGCCCGATCGGGTCCGTGCTCGTTCCTCCAAGAAGGGTTGGAGGCGAAGGCTGTCTCCCTCCACCCTCAAAGTTTATGTGGCCGCAATATCTGCCCACCACGATCTTTTGGAGACCAGAAAGGTAAGTCAGCATAACCTGATCATCAGGTTCCTGAGGGGGTAGAGGAGACTGAATCCTCCTCGCTCTCCTCTCGTCCCTCTTGGGACCTCTCAGTAGTTTTAAGTGCTCTGCAGAGGCCTCCCTTTGAGCCTTTGCGGTTGGTTGATATTAAGTTCCTGTCAATGAAGACGGCTCTGCTGACCACATTGGCCTCCGTCAAGAGGGTCGGGGACCTGCAGGCATTTTCGGTTGACGAAGCGTGTCTGGAGTTCGGGCCGGCTAATTCTCACGTGATCCTGAGACCCCGGTGTGCCGAAGGTTCCCACCACTCCGTTCAGAGACCAGGTGGTGAACCTGCAAGCGCTGCCCGTGGAGGGGGCAGACCCAGCCTTGGCACTGCTCTGTCCAGTATGCGCGCTCCGCGCCTACGTATACGTGCCGCAGTGTTTCAGGACCTCAGACCAGCTCTTTGTCTGTTATGGTGGAGAGCGGAAGGGAAGTGCTCTCTCAAAGCAAAGGCTGTCTCACTGGATAGTGGACACCATTGTTTTGGCTTACCAGCAGCAAGGTCGACCATGTCCCCTTGGGGTTCGGGCTCACTCCACTCGGAGTGTCGCCTCCTCTTGGGCTTTAGCGCATGGCGCCTCGATAACAGACATCTGCAGAGCTGCAGGCTGGGCGACACCAACCACATTCGCCAGATTCTACAATCTCCGAGTGGAGCCAGTGTCCGACTAAGTACTCGCCCCCCCGAGGGGCCGGTAATGGGCCAGGCTTAGGTGTCTTCGCTTGCTCGCCATTCCACTGGATACGTGCAATTTTCCTCAGGTGAGCTCCCCGAGAGTTCCTCCAGCACTGCTTACGCCGATGCCTGTGTGTCTGCCCTCTAGCGAGCCCAGACCCTCGTATCCGGCCAGGAGCCCCGTGTGCATGGTTCCCCTCCGGCGACCCCACACGTGTATTTCACCGTAAGCCTCCGCAGTGAGCGGGTTTCTTTCCTTGGCATGTCCCGGCCATCCCTAGGGTTAAAAATCCACCTTCGGCTGGTACCCTAGAGTTTCCCATATGCAACCCTTGCGGGTCATATGTGTACTCTTAAGTCCTCCCTACGGGTAGGCATCTTGGCATTTCCTCACTGGGATATGCTTCCCAGTGTACCTTGTTATTCCTGTGATAAGTGGGAATCCTTCGTCCGTACTAGTCTTACGACAGGGAACTCGCACTTACGTTGGGCACTGGAAGACAGCTGAGTGGCGGGATTAGATTGGACCCCATTCGTTAGTCACTAACGTTAAGTCGTAGTGACTGAACGAAGGAGCGTCTCGTTCACGGATGTAACCTCGTTCCCTGAGGAGGGAACGGAGCGTAACGTCGTTGCCACATCAGCTGTGCTACCTGGAACGCAGGAGTTCAGTCTTGGCTCCTCAAGCAGGTAACATAATGCGATGTTGCCACGTACCTCCTTATATACTCACACGGTGAGGCGGAGTTACGTATGCAAATTCCGCATGCCCCATGGCATTGGCACGCCATTGGGCGTTTTCTCTAAGCTCGAAGATGATAGGCTTCTAAGCGAAACCCCCCCATTCGTTAGTCACTAACGTTACGTCTGGGTTACATCCGGGACCGAGAAGTTATTCATCATAATCATGGCTAAATATATTGCAAAGTACCTCTTTTTGGTCAACAGCTGCGAAAGAGCAAAATGGTTACAAATTTAACATCAGTGCAAGAACAAAATGTATGCAAAATAAATTAAATACTCAGGAGTCAGTCAGGATTAGTCTAATGCAGGAGTGCAGCATTCGGAACAGAACCGCCAATCATGAGTTTCTCACGTGAACAGTGCGCTTTGCTTTGTTTCGAATCGTTTCGTAAAGAGGACTTTTCAAGCTTTCTGTACACATAACTCTCATGTCTGTGCAGAAGTAGCCTATACGCTCCAGTTCGTTCATGTGCAACACAAGTGCTCGCTCCCATGCCCTCATGTCACCAATTATTGTCTGCTATAGTCTATTTGTTTCTTATTTATCAAAACCAAGCAATTGGTTGATGAAACATCGATTACAATTAAGACACAATTTGTACAAAATGAAATTAACTTTAAAAACTTTCTACAAAAAAAAAGCTTAATTAAGTGGTCAAATAATTCTGACCCACTCTGTCTTTGACATATTGCACTTTGCACTTTTAATAATCAATATGGCCTAAATTTAAAAATAGCATTATAATATCTAAACATAAATATGAAACAAAAGACATTGTTTAATGGCTACAACAGGTACAGTAGGCTACAGTACAGAACAGATACAATAACAGTTTTTTACAGTCGCTAACAAGCGTTTGTCCAATCAGTTGTCACATGTTCAAAACTCTTAACACAATTAGCACAGCATCGGTCTTTTGTGGCCATACCATTCACACATTTCTTGTTGTTTTCACACAATATGCAGTCAGTAAACATATTTCCACACTGCTTACATTTTCTTAACAGACAAGCTATACCTCCCAACAAAATTATGGATTGTTTTTGTAGTATTTACGAATGTTAACACACAACAACCCACAATAGCAAAAACAATATTCCAAACCTTAGATACAGAATAAAAACCTCTGATTCTGCAATGATATCAGTTCAAAAACAATATATCTCATCTGATAATAAACAAACAATTGAATAATTGACAAACAGCAGATTTATGTTGGATAAATTGGCCCAACCACAGCTGATTCCAGTCTGGCTTAGACTATTACATTGACACTTATACAGTAAAAGGAGGACTTTGAGGAGTGATGTTTTTGGAAACAGAAACAGAAAAAGACAAACGCTGTAATGTCTGGACGAGGAAGAGTAAGAGCAAGGGGCCCAGGGAGAAGAGCAGGCCAGGGAGAGGTGCAGTGAGAGGAGCAGGGCCAGGGAGAGGTGCAGTGAGAGATGCAGGTGCAGGGAGAGATACAGTGAGAGATGCAGGTACAGTGAGAAATGCAGGTGCAGGGAGAGATACAGTGAGAGATGCAGGTACAGTGAGAAATGCAGGTGCAGTGAGAGAAGCAGGTGCAGGGAGAGATACAGTGAGACATGCAGGTGCAGGGAGAGATGTAGTGAAAGATGCAGGTGCAGGGAGAAGTGCAGTGAGAGATGCAGGTGCAGGGAGAGGTGCAGTGAGAGATGCAGGTGCAGGGAGAGGTGCAGTGAGAGATGCAGGTGCAGGGAGAAGTGCAGTGAGAGATGCAGGTGCAGGGAGAGGTGCAGTGAGAGATGCAGGTGCAGGGAGAGGTGCAGTGAGAGATGCAGGTGCAGGGAGAAGAGCAGGCCCAAGGAGATGGCAAGGTAGAGGTGTAAGAATGCGTGGTGGTGGTATTCCAAGGGCTGTCAACAATATGTCCAGGTATAGTGTATATTCAATTCAATGTCCAGTTTTATAAGCTTTGCACTTTGCAAGTAGGTAATCTACACAGTAATAGGTTACAGTACAGTAATGACATGATTTACATAAACTTTGTTTCAGAGAGTTATGGAATTGGAGGACATAGATGAGGCAGGATTTAATCTGGTCAAAAGGCGTCGTCGTGGATGAAATGTAATTGGAAAAAGGGCCACAGTTGATGTGCCAGGACAGAGAGGGGCAGACATTACCATGTGTGCAGCAATTGCAAATGCAGGATTACTCCTTCATAGATGTCAGGTTGGACCCTATAATACAGAGCGCTTCCTTGCCTTTCTCAATGATCTCCACCAGCGCCTGGTTCCAGAGCAGGATCTGGAGGGTGAGAACATGAGCACCTTGTAATTACCTGGGACAATGTGGCTTTCCATCATTCGCAAGCAATAATAACATGGTTTGAAGTCCACCCAAGACTGGTGAGTCTCTTCCTTCCACCCTATTCACCTTTCCTCAACCCCATAGAGGAGTCCTTTTCTGCATGGAGGTGGAAGGTTTATGACCAACCAAATGACCATGTTGCATGAAGCTAGCTGAACAAACTCTGAGTTTCAGAGTAGGTTTAGAGTAGACAAATTCAGATAAATCAAACCTGGTTTAGATCAAGTTCAACGGTTTCTCAAAGCTTGGTATAAACTTTCTCTGTCAACTCAGGTTTAATCCAGAGTTTGTGATTAACTCCAGCCACAGCACATGCACCTGAAAGTGTGACACGTGCGGCAAACAGCCAATCACAGAGTCCGTTTGATTCACTTCACCCAAGAGAAGGCGCAATTCACTTCTCTTCTGAAGACTGAGAGATTGTTTAGAAAATTATCATGAAATTAAATGCGTTTACAAAGAAGGAATAAACACTGCTGCTGCAGCTGAAAGAATATCTGACTATATCAATGTATGATGTGAATCAAATAAATATGCCTAATAATTATAGGTTCACAAAGAGCTCAAATGAATACACGTTGTTTAAAAGAATAATGAATGCATTTATTATATTTATATTAATATTTGGCCACTTGTCAATTAATATAATAATTAAATGAACATACTATATTAATTAAAAGTAATTATAATTCATATAATATAAATATAATAAATCATTAGCGCCAAACGATGAGCAATTTTGTCTTGTTTTTTTTTCACTATAAACTGAAAATGTGGAACGAGAGATACAGGGGGTGTGGCTTTATTGCATCTTTACTTGCAGCTGATTGGTACAGTTTGGGTTTGCGATCTTTAACCCAGAATAAAAGCTGCTCCAGAGCAGGTTAGCCGTGTAGTTTAAGTTACCATGGTGATGAACACCGCTAAAAACCAATCCACCTTCTTGAGCCCAGAAAACCAGAGTTTGCTCAAACTAATCTCAAACTTACCTGGGTAGCAACTGAAACCAGTTTTGTGCAACAGGCCACAGATGTCCCTCCTTGAAGCCATGGATGCTGGCTGCAGGGACATCACAGTTCATGATTGCCAAGAGTGGATCCGACATACCAAGCGGTTTTATCCCAGGTGCATCCCCTTGGATAATATCCGATGTGACGTTGATGAAAACATGTGGCCTAACCCTGAAGATCGCAGAGATTAGATACAGTAATTTTGTGCTTTTTTGTTCCCCTCCTTTATATCTGGGCTTTTTGCTGTTGTTTTTTTTGTTCAGAAAGCTCTTGTATTTCATGGATATTTTGATCACTGTAAGCAATACTGTAAAACTTTTTCTGTTCTACCATACCATGTTTCTACTGTACCTCCTGTAGTAAACAGTAAAGAAAAAAACTGATTTGCTTTTTACTGGAATGCTTTTGAATGTGAATATTACTGTTCATGTGGACATACAGTTCCCAACCAAGAAATGTTGTGTAAAAACGGTGGATTGTTGCAAATACCTGTAAAACTGAAACATAAAATCTATGCAGTTTTTGTAATGTTAACAAAAGCCAGTATTTGGCCAATTGTGTTTTGTAGGTGTGAGTCTGTGTTAAGAGTTTAGAAAAAGTATCTGAAGTATGGGTAAGCGCTTGTTAGCGATTGAAAAAAACTGTAATTCTTGAATAACACGCCTATGTCTCCTTACATTACAAATAATGGCTAGTGCGGTGGCTGTGATACACATAAACCTCCCAATTTACCTGGCATAATTTTTTGAATGAATTATCAAGAAAAAAAAAGGTTTGGACGTCACAGGTATTTATTTAAAATAAAGAACATAGCCTTTGTTTGTATGTAGGCAATTTATATATTTACAATAGGCTACTTACTAAAATATAATTAATATTATTTTATTGCTTGTGTATTAGTTGTTTGAAGAGGGAATTTTACGCAAATTTACAACCGGCAAGTCGGTCGGACTAAAAGCAAAAAAATAATAATAATTGAGCCGGTCCTAAATTGATAGGGTCGGTTGTGTTACGGCAAACAATTTTTAAGGATGGCCCGGAATTATACAAACTGAAACAGTCAAAAAGCGTTAAGTTGTGTCCCGCTCTCCCCTATAGCTATAAATCATCTGTGTGCGCTGCATATTTTGTATTTTCTCCTAACAAGGACGTTTAACTGGAGCTTCTGGCTGATCTTAAACACACCTTTTTTTAAATGGGCATTTCATTTACTAACTGTATAGTTTTATAATATTGATGTACACTAAAATCCAGTAGCATGCACAGACCTCCCCGATGGGAACGTGATCGGTAGCCACTGCTAAAATGATCAGTATGCCTAGCCACTGCAACTGCTAAAACATTTACATTTATTTACCTTTTCTAACTGGCTGAATTAAGTTATTTAGGCTAACTCTTTTCGCATTCCAGTTTTACAGTCCTACTATAACGTTACCTGTTACATTTTGTAAATAAATATTAGGCTACTCGTTTTTGGAATTTACAGGGATTAACTGGCAAAAACACATAGGCTATCCATCAGTCCTCTTCACTAGGCTAATTGTTAATGCAGAGTTTACTGGTCAACTTCTAAATGTAATGGTTTATTTTTTTATGTAGGCTATTTTTTAGCAAAACTTCAGACTACACGCGCAGACGTCACGCAGCTTCGCAGGCGAGTAAGTTGGCGACGAAAGTGTACCCTTACAAAAAATAACTTTAGTACAGTTATTTGCGAAGATGGCGGAGGGAGGCAGTTGTTTGTCAGGTGCTGCTGCACCCTTCCTAAAACAAACTGGGAGACCGCGAGATCTCAGCATCAAACACAATGGAACGGAGAACTCATCGCATCTCTGGGTAATTGTGTTTGTGTTGTTTCTCCTACTGATTCAGCTGTGGGGAACTCGTGAACCCCATACTTTGTTGCAGGCCACGACGTTCGCAGACTTGGCCGTGCCAATGCCACTTGCTTCATGGTTCCAATACACCATATACTCACACTTTTTAAATGATGGGCGAGCGTATGCTTGTAGCACGCTGCGTGGGCGGCGCTGCTCCAGACTTACGGTACCAACGAGTCGGACTCGAGGATATTCTGTCTTTCTCTGCATGGTTCTGCTTCTATGTGGGGATATTCATCTAAACCCCGGGCCTATGGATTATCAAGATCGTGTGAACACTGTAAAATCAGTTGTTTCCACCCATGTGGTGCAATCCCCGGCGCCGCTGACCCATATTCAAGACTTTAGCGTGGGAAAACGAGGTAACCCCCTGACAAACTTTGCCCCTAAGTTAATTCCTGAGGACATATTAAAAGCAGTGATCGACGCAAAGCCAGCAGCAACTGTAAATACTGCCGCCTTACTCAAACAGCAGCATTTTCTAAACTCAAACCAGGGGCGATTCTAGGGTCAGAGCTTTAGGGGTGCTGTGTCAGGTTTCCCAAGGAAAACAGGTGAATCCAAATGGGAAAAACAACTTGTTTATTAGATGTAAATGAAGACAAAGATCACAGCATAAACAAGGCTCAGGTACAATGCAGGCTCCAGAAAGTTCCCAGCAGGAAGAGGGGCTTGCCACACCAACCAGAACGATGCAGGCGGAGGAGACAGACAGGGAGACGAAGCAGGGATGCAGCAGACAACCAGATGCCGAAGAGCAAAGGAATCCGGAGCGGGAATATCCAGGAGTCCAGCAGACACACGATCCTTCCACCCGCAGGCCTGGAACGAACTGACAAGGAATGTCAGTGAGAGACCGGTATAAGTAGGGTGAGTAATGAGTGTGGCAGGTGTGGGAAATGAGCCCCGTAATCAGTAACCCCGCCTCCAACACAACTTCACAAACACAGAAAAGGAGACGGTGAATCCATGAACCATGACATTCTGAGCACCCAATGAGCCCCACTGCCACCACCCACCCTCTTTCACACAAAAACAAAAAATATGTCAATTGAAAAATAACTTTATCATTTTAACATTGATTCAACTAACTCCAAAATCCAGATTTTTTTATTTTTTTTTATTTTGAGACCTTTTCAGAACACCAACATCAGATTGGTTATATTAGATTCAACTTTATTGTCATTGAACAAAGTAACAGGTACTTGGGACAACAAAATGTAATTCATCTTCTGTAAATTATTTACAAATGGCCATCTCTAACATATCTGGATGCATGCCTGTCTGAACTTTCATAAACCAATAAAGAAGGTAAAAACAAGGTAAAAAGAAGGTAAAAACAAAATATCCAGAGTATTTACAGAGGTCTTGAAAATACTTAGAAAGTAAAGATATAAAAAAAGAAAGAGGGAAATCTTTGAAGTACTTCCCCTGAATCCCCATTTGGCTCTACTTTGGGAGAGTTAATCTATGTTGCCGCACTTTGAGGGTGGCAAACCTGTCAATGACCCTTTAGTCTTCAATTTTTTCATGCAACTCCTTCTCAATAGACATCACAGCTAGGTGCTGTTGTCTGCTTTGGCCTGTGGTCCTCCTGAGCCATGTATGGAGCCGACGCAAGGCTCTAAAAGACCGCTCACATGTACAGCTGCTAACTGGTATTGTCAAGGCAACCTGCATAACAGCTTTCAGTGATGGGAACATTTCCAAATCTAGGAGTTTGTACACTGCTAGCATGTCCTGAACTGTACCAGCCTCACTCTTGCGCTTCAGAAAGTTTTTTGCGACTGTCACTTCCTCTGACTTAAGTTCAATATGGTAATGCAGAGCCAGTGCTGTCAGATGAGGCTCAGACAAGAAATGGCCTGAGGTTGGACTGCATGCCTGAATTCTATTGAGCACATTCTCATTCACACCAGAAAAACGCCTTTCAAGTTCACAGATCATTCGGTCCAAACAAGGAAACAAAAGTTTCCTCTTGAGATCTTCAGACTCTGAAGAGCCACAGGTTTCACTGTCTGCCCCACAAGCTGACTCAACAACATATTCATCCATTCTCTTTGTCTTACGCCTCTGTCCTAGAGGTATGATCGGGCCTAAAAAATCCAGCCCGGCCCAACCCGGGCCCGCGAGCATTAAAGCCCGACCCAGCCCGAGTCCGACCAATTAACTTGATTTACAGGCCCGAGCCCGAAGCAAACCCGAATTTTCAATTTATCCCATAGTATTTTTGGCAGAAAAAAAAACGCAAGATTTCTTGAGGTTAAAATAATCTACATATTTTTATGATCATGATAAATGCATTTGCACAACGAAATAACACTGGAACACCTCGCTTAATTATGTGGAGAAATACTGCAGCCCACTAGGCTTTAAATAGAATAATGCAAATCAAATAAATAGGAAAAGATATATGAAATTGTTATTTCTATAGTTTTGTTTAAATGAAATTTAAAATAAAAGCTTAAATTTTCTCTATCTTTAATTTGGTCTGAAAATGGAAAAGCTAACGAAATGATCTAAGAGCAAGAACACAGAAATACAATAAATCTACATAAATAAACTAGATAAATTAATAAAGAATAAAATTCTTTATTTTAATGATTTGCATTGGAACACACAAAAAACAACCTGCTTTAAGAATCAGTGAAACAAAATAAATAGGAACATTTTCAGGAACACGCTTTTAGAATAAAAAAAAATCACACTATAGGTCCCTAACGTAAGAACAGACCTGCTGTAAAGAGTAATTTAACATAATATATAAATAGGCAAGCTAGATAAAATACAACATTACTAATTTGAATAAATAAGAACAAAAATAATGTGTTAAGAACCAAACAAAGTGCGTAAATGCGTAATGTGGAAAAGCAATTTGAAGCTTTTCCACACTTCACTCTTACCGGCGGTGCGTGTTTGCCTTTTCAATTCCCCTGTCTTAAGTTTATCCTTGACTTCTTGCTGCTCCATATCGGGGATACCTGGTCAAAATAGAATAGATGCGGACATGCGGAGGGAAGATTACATTCACGACATGTGTCGTGCGCAAAGCGTGCTCTGGCTCTGCTCTTCCTGTTTAGTAGTAGTTATATAGCCATCGCCTTCTCTGTTTTATCCAAATTATTTATTTATAACAAGTATTCTTTAGTTTAGTATACATTTTTATAAAAATAAATTTATTAAAAAAGTCAGCGAGAAAGAACATAATGATTGACATTTTAGTCCCGACACGACCCTAATTTCAGGCCGGGTCGGGCTCTGACTCGGGCTCTGGCTTAAGATCTTACCTCTACTCTGTCCTGAGGATGATTCTACTGCTATCTGGTTTGCCTCACACATAGCCATTGTTCTAGAGTACAGATCTGCAGCAGTGGTATCACTGCGTTTCTGCTTCATGGTGTCAGTCACTGCATTTTTGTATGTCACTGCTTGGGCAATGTCAATGTTCTCCTTCTGTAGGTATCTGTGTAAACCTGCTGTTACAGACAGGAGAGTGTGGAAAACCATCAGCAAATACACTGAGGAAAATTTACTGAGTTTTGCCCTCAATCCAACTGCTGTAGGTGTCTTGATTGTGGAGAGGCACTCAATGATAGCAGACAACTGCACAAGTTCTCTTGGCAACCCTGACTTCTTTTGAGTGTCCACAAACGTATGGTGGTTTACAAGGGAGACACTAAAGAAAGAATGGAGACTTTCCAGCATGTTGAAGAACTCTGTGGCTTCAGAGACAGCTTTGCATGTGTGACATAAAATAAAATTTAACTCATGTGCATAGCAATGCACATAAATTGCCTCAGGGTGCTTTTTTTTTTAATGGGCTTGTACACCCCCAACATCCCCACTCATGACAGCTGCCCCATCGTAGGCATGTGCCACACATTTCAACTGATCAATTCCCTTCTTTACCAACTGATTTTCAATTGCAGCTGTTATCGAAGTAGCATCAAACTGTAACACCTTTGTAAGGGCTAGGAACCTTTCTTTGATGGCACCCTCAACAGGCACGTATCTAACACAGAGTGCCAACTGTTCTGTCTTTCCATCCCTGGCTTCATCAGCCATAATGGCATACATATTTGCTCCCTTTATCTCACTGATGATATTTTCTGTTATTTCTTGTGAACAGCACTCTATCGCTATCAGATGAGAGGTACGTGGTGTTTGAAGGGGCTGTGTATCTTTGCAAGAAGGGATCAAATTTGGTCAAAAGTGACATGAACTCTAGGAAATTGCCTTTGTTGTGACTCTCATCCTTTTAATCATGACCTCTAAATGCTATGCTTTGCTTCCCCATAAGCAGGTTACTGCCATAATATGCTCTAGGTATTGCCTTCTTTCACTAATTTCAGTGGTACTTGCTGCCTCTATCTGCTCTACAACATTCTCTTTTGACAGGCTTGCTTTGTAGCTGTTCCAACAAACCACACTGTCCTTATGTGACTGTGTTGTTTCATGTTTTTGAAACTTGCTAAGTGCCTTTTGCCAGTTATTAACTCCATCATTAACAAGTGCATTCTTTCTGACATTTTTGCCAAATACCCTACAAGGAAAGCAGAAAGCAGCATTTTGTCTAGCTGAGTATTCCAGCCATCTGAAACTTTTGAACCACTGTTCTTGAAAGGCTCTTTTTTGTGTGCCAAACTGAGTATGAGGGTATTGAGACAGCTTTAACTGTTTAGGACCAGTGTCCTTATCCCTAATTCTGTACAGCTCTCTTCTGTCTCTGCTGCTTTGGCTTGGTGCTCTCTATGTTGCACTCCTTCTGTCTCTTCATTTCTTTCACTAGTCAATTCCCTATCATACCGTATGGACTCTCCCTGTTGTTTTCCTTCTCCTTTATTATGAAAAAATGTGGTGTAAAATAATGTTACAAAAAAAATGTAATATAGGCTACTTAATGCCAATAAGTTGTATAGGAGTACACACACATAAACAGGAGTAGTTACTGTTTTTCTTGACACTATTCACTATATGTCAATTTATTGTTGTTGTTTCCTCACCTGATTCTTCCTGCATGCTCTCCCTTTCCCTTTCTCCTTTGCCATCTCCCTCTCTTTCCCTTGGCACTGACAATCATACACAAATATATTGTAGACAGGAGAGTTGATGTCAGTTTGTCATGTCACAAAAATGAGACCATTTACAGATTCTAAGGATATGATCAAAAGGCACACAGAGGCGTGTCATTTTAAATGTCTTTATTATTATTATTATTATTATTATTATTATTATTATTGTAATGAAGGGTCAACAGGAAGTGGATCCATTTGCAGCTTTATTTTGAGAGCAGAGAAACAGACAGGGACAAAGCAGTACCGTAAACCGGAACAGGCAATGGTCGAGGCAGGCAGCAAGGATCAGAGACGGGTCACAGGCAAGGGTCAAGACAGGCGGCAAACAATCACAATCCAAAGTACAGGCAAGGTTCAGGGTAGGCAGCAGAGGGTCACAGATGATAAACAGTCCAGGTAACAACAAGATATCAGTACACAGGAAACGCTCAGAAATGACAACCGTAGCAAATCAAGACTTCGCAATGGTGTGATGCATGTGTGTCTTAAATAGGGTGTGTGATGCAGTGCAGGTGTGAGTGTAATCAGTCCTAGGAATGAGGGCCCATGGGAGTTGGAGTCGAATGATCGTGCCTCAGTATTCGGTGATGGCTCCCTCCGGCGGTCGGAGGATGAACCGGGCGTTATTCATGACAGAGCCCCACCCTGCGGCGGCTCCTGGCGAGAGACAGCGCCGGGGTCTACCACGTGGTCGAGGGCCGGTCTCTCGGGTGCATCCGATGGAATTCCTCCATGAGTGTAGGGTCAGGATATCATCCCTGTTGACCCAGGATCGCTCCTCTGGACCGTACCCCTCCCAATCGACCAGATACTGTAGTCTCCGACCCGGCGCCTGGAGTCGAGCAGTTCTCGGACTTGATAGGCCTCCTCGCCCTCAATGCGTCAGTGGTGGGGATATCGGCCTCGGTTCCCTCCGGTTCCCCTCTCGGACCCCGGAGTTTCAGCAGAAACATGAAAAGTGGGAGATACACGATAATTGCAGGCAGATTCAACCGAAAAGAGACAGGTGTAATTTGTTTTATGATTTGAAAAGGCCCTACAAACCTGGGACTGAGTTTCTTGCATGGAAGTCGACGTAGGTCCCTGGTGGATAGCCAGACCCACTGACCCTCAGTGTACTGGGGATTCGATGCGCCGGCGTCGGTTGGCCTGAACCTCTTGTCTTCTGACCGCGCGTTGGAGATGATGATGAGCCAGCTCCCAAGTCTCCTCGCTCCTGCGCAGCCATTCGTTTACGCTGGTAGTTCCGAGGGTTCGCCTGACCACGGGAACAGAGGGGTTGATAGCCTAAAACACACTGGAAAGGTGTCATCCCTGTGGCTGGTTTTCTGAGGAGTTTTGAGCGTATTCGGCCCACATCAGATATCGACCCCATTCAGTCTGGTTTCTTTGGCAGTATGTGCGGAGGAAGCGTGTGAGTTCTTGGTTCATCCGCTCTGTCTGTCCGTTGGACTCTGGGTGATAGCCAGGCGTGAGACTGGCGTTGATGTTCAATTTCTTGAAGAACGCTGACCAGACTCGAGAAGTGAATTGTGGGCCTCTGTCCGACACTATGTCCTCAGGTAATCCATAAAACCTGAATACAAAATTGCAGAGTAACTCAGCAGTCTCAAATGCAGTGGGGAGCTTGGGCAGCGGAATGAGGCGACAGGCTTTTGAAGCGGTCTATGACAGTGAGAATGGTGGTGTTGCCCTGTGATACCGGGAGATCGGTGACAAAGTCTATAGCGATGTGTGACCAGGGACGTTGTGGAATGGGTAATGGATGTAGTAGACCTGCCGGAGACAGATGAGGGGTCTTGGAGGTTTGGCAGGCGTTGCAGTTGTGGATAAATTGGGTTACATCCGTGAACATGGAGTTCCACCAGAACCGGTTCTGTAGGAGGTTATGAGTGGCGGTGATGCCTGGATGACCGGAACTGGGTAAGTCGTGGGCGTGATGTAACAGTTTCTCCCTTAGAGGAGCTGGTACAAGCGTTCGGTCGGTGGGCATGCTGCTGGTGGAGCGGACTGTTCGTTGGCCTGCGTAATCTCGGACATCACATCCCATTGAACTGGTGCTAGGAGGAGTGAATTAGGGATTATAGGTTCCTCTGTGTCTGATCTTTCTACCTGGTCAGTCTGTCGGGATAAGCGTCGGCCTTGATGTTCTTAGACCCAGGTCTGTAAGTCACTTTGAACTGAAAGCGAGTAAAGAACATAGCCCATCGGGCCTGTCGAGGATTCAAGCGTTTGGCAGAGCGGAGATATTCTAAGTTCTTGTGATCTGTGAGTACGGTGAAGGGATGTTGGGCTCCCTCCAGCCAATGGCGCCATTCCTCCAGCGCTGCCTTCATCGCCAGTAATTCTCGATCGCCCACATCATAATTTCGTTCTGCTGCAGATAACTTCCTGGAATAGAAGGCGCGAAACATTTTCTCAGGGTACCTTGGCGCTGAGATAGAATGGCTCGATGCCCGTGCTAGAGGCATCTACCTCCACTATGAAGGGTCTCTCAGGGTCTGGGTGATGGAGGTGGTGCCGTGGTGAACCGTTCCTTAAGCTCCTTGAAGGCCTCCTCGGCCTCCGGGGACCAGTGAAGGCGAGAGGTTTGGCGTTTTGTCATGGAAGTTAGCGGAGCTGCCACACTGCTGAAGCTGCGTATAAACCGCCTGTAGAAGTTCGCAAAGCCCAAAAACCTCTGTAGTTCCTTGGCGTGCGCGGTCTGGGCCAGTCCAGGACTGCTTTAACTTTGTTATCATCCATAGCGACCCCTTCTCGACTGATCACGTACCCCAGGAAGGAAGTAGAGGTTTGGTGAAACTCACATTTCTCAGCTTTTGCATATAACTGATGCTGAATAAGTCTCTGCAGAACAGCCCGGACATGCTGGATGTGTTCCTCCAATGACCTGGAGTATATGAGAATATCGTCGATATATATTATGACCCAGCGATTCAGCATTTCTCTGAACACGTCGTTGATGTAGGATTGGAAGACGGATGGACTGTTGGAGAGCCGAATGGCATGGCGAGGGTCTCGTAGTGGCCAGTGGTGGTGGAGAACGCAGTCTTCCACTCATCCCCCTCCCTTATGCGGATGAGATTATATGCACAGCGGAGATCTAGTTTGGTGAAATATTCAGCCTCTCTTAACTGTTCGTTAGGGCAGCGGGTACCAGAGGCAGAGGGTAACGGAACTTGACGGTAATGTCATTCAAGCCCGATAGTCGATACAGGGTCGTAGTCCCCATCTTTTTCTTTACAAAGAAAAACCCTGATCACGGCAGGTGATGTGGATGGTCGGATGAACCCCTTGGCTAACTCCTCTTCAATGTAATTCTTCATAGCGGCGGATTCTGGCTGTGACAGTGGAAAGATTCTGCCCTTGGGGGGTGTGGTACCTGGAAGTAATTCAATGGCACAATCACCTGGGCGATGAGGGTAATTCAGTCGACCCTTGTTTGCTGAAGGCCACCGCTAAATCAGCATATTCGGCCGGGATATTAGATTTCTCTGGACCGACCTGGTCCAGCTTGACTGTTTGGATAGGCAGGGAATTACTTGTTGTAGGCAGTTCTTATGGCAGGAGGCATCCCACTGCAGAATCTGTCCCTTCCTCCAGGAGATATGTGGATTATGGATACGGAACCATGGCAGACCAAGGATGATGGGGTTGTTGGGTGAGTGAATGACATAAAATTGAATGCGTTCATGGTGAAGAATTCCTATTTGTAGTCCGAGTTCCTTGGTGATGTGGACCACTCTTCCTCCTCCAATAGGTTTTCCATCTAACGCCTCCACTGTTAGTGGAAAATGACAGTCTGTTAGGGAATGTTATGTTCATTAATAAAAGTGTCAGAAATGAAATTCCCAGCCGAGTCTAGAAGAGCCTGTGTGGTGACCATTTGTTTATTAAGAGTAATTAGAACGGGAATCTTGAGACAGGAGGGTGAGTAATCCGAGTGAGTGAAGGAACTCACCGTTTTGGAGCTGGTGGGTGTAGGGCGAACAGGACATTGATTTCTGAAGTGACCAGCCTGACCGCAGTATAGACACAGGTGCATTCGGCGTCTCCTTTCTCTCTCTTCTGGCTGGAGAGGTGTAACCCAGCTGCATGGGTTCGGAACTTGAGCTGGGGAATTGGTAACGCTTGGTGGCGTCTAGAGCGGATGAGATTGTCAAGGTGAATGGAAAGTTCGATGAATGAGTTCAGTGAGCTACCTTCGTCCCGGCAGGCGAGTTCTGCTTGCAATTCCATGTTTAAACCTCGCGAAACAGTAGTTTCAACGTATCCTCCACCCAGTTGGTTTGTGCTGCCGTGCGAAACTGTAGAGCATATTCAGCTGCTGTTGATTTGCCCTGAGTGAGAGAGAGCAGCTGATCGCCTGGACTTTGGCCCCCGGCGGGGGGTTCAAATACCTCTCGGAATCGTTGTAGAAACACCGCGAGGGAAATATTGAGTTATCATCTCTCCAGACAGCAGTGGCCCAATCCAGCGCTTTGCCGGTAAGCAGTGAGCAGACAAAGGAAATGCGACTAGTCTCAGTGGGGTACAGAGAGGGCTGTTGATTAACATACAGGGAACATTGAAGGAGAAATCCCTTACACTTGGTTGGAGTGCCATCGAACTTCTCTGGCAGGGCCAGACGGGGATTCACCACTGGTGAGGCAGAAGATGCAGGCATGGCAGGTGCAGTGGGCGGTGGCATGGCGGCTTCAGCAGGTTGGACGCGTAGGTCTTGTAGCGTCTTCATCAGTTCTTCTGTGAGAGATGTTAGGCGGTTCAGTTGGTGGTGATGCATCGCTAGCTGATTGGCCTGTGCGGACAACTCGTTGGAAATCTGCGACCAAGCTGCTGGATCACTGGATGGCGAAGTCTTCTGTAATGAAGGGTCAACAGGAAGTGGATCCATTTGCAGCTTTATTTTGAGAGCAGAGAAACAGACAGGGACAAAGCAGTACCGTAAACCGGAACAGGCAATGGTCGAGGCAGGCAGCAAGGATCAGAGACGGGTCACAGGCAAGGGTCAAGACAGGCGGCAAACAATCACAATCCAAAGTACAGGCAAGGTTCAGGGTAGGCAGCAGAGGGTCACAGATGATAAACAGTCCAGGTAACAACAAGATATCAGTACACAGGGAAACGCTCAGAAATGACAACCGTAGCAAATCAAGACTTCGCAATGGTGTGATGCATGTGTGTGTCTTAAATAGGGTGTGTGATGCAGTGCAGGTGTGAGTGTAATCAGTCCTAGGAATGAGGGCCCATGGGAGTTGGAGTCCGAATGATCGTGCCTCAGTATTCCGGTGATGGCTCCCTCCGGCGGTCCGGAGGATGAACCGGAGAAGCGTTATTCATGACAATTATTATTATTATTATTGGGCTTAGAAACTTTTTAAATGACAAATTCATTTCACAAGAGAAGCTTGTGAGTTTGAAATAAATATAAATAAAATAAAAGCAGGGGACCATTGCCTAGATAAGTAATTTGATACAACTACAGCTGGTTTGCATTATCTGTTACTCTAGCTTAACACTTTTCAGAAGAACAAAAAAAATAAAATAAAAAACAAGACAGAGGTCATTATGGACTGTCCCTAGTCTCTCACCTGAATCTGTCTTTTTTATTTTCATGAGTTTGTATGCCCATATAATTGTTACAAGCACGCCAGGCTCCACCCTTTCACAGCCACAACGATCCTATCACCAGAATACTGAGCACACACACCTGCACGTCATCACCACAGCAATCACCACCTGCACTTAAGCCCCACGCTCACACTCAGTCACTGTCCGGTAATGTTTGCACATGCTACACTTCATGCTTGCTTCCTCGGACTCACCTGATACCTACCTGATCGCCAATGTATCCTGAGTGTCTCCTCGTCTCGTCCTGTCTCCTGGTCCTTGTCTCCTTCGATCCATTGTCCCTGTGTTCTACATCCAGAAACCTATCGTATCACCAGCATATCCAGCATTCACCTGAAATACACTCTCTGACTCTCACCGCACCTGCTCACATCCTGGTTCAGCAAATAAACTCTGCTTTCACCTGCCTCTGTTATCCGTGTCACCTCTGTTTGTAACAATAATCTTAGTGAAAGTGGTAAACAGATTTGGCGTGCTGTCTGCTATAGAGGGGCTCAGAGAGGATATTCTACCCGAGCTCCGATTGCCCCCTATGACAGGCAAATTGTTCAAAGGGAGGAGCCGGGGAGGAGGGGGGATGCTGCAAGAACTAACAACGGGAAGAGGTAGGCTGCTGGTTTTATACCTTGGTATTAATTGGAAGATTAGATGGGTGTACTTCCTCCAGAAATTACATTTAGTAACTTCACTTAAAGAATTGTTGTATGTCCATTGCTCACTGCCAGGCCACAGACACACACACACACAAAGAGAGAGAGAGAGAGAGAGAGAGAGAGAGAGAGAGAGAGAGAGAGAGAGAGAGAGAGAGAGGAGTTCAGGAGTTAAGCCTGGTTCAGATTAAATCCTGTGTGTGATGAATGAATAAATACAGCAAAAGAAAAACATGAAATTTTATTTTATTGTCTAGTTTGATAGTCAGCCACAACTGAAAAATAACAGATATAAATCTAGGAATAAATAACAATTCATTTAAAAAGCCACAGTGTGCTTTCAGTGATACGTTGTTTGTTTTCACTCCAAACGTCAGGGCTTCATGTTTCCATGACGACTGACCAAAAAAGACGCACGTGACGTCATGTTTACATGACTCTCGATTGTTAAAATGAGTATCAAATTAACAATAAACTACTTACTTCTCTCCGTTTATGACTATGGACGAGTCACCCAGGTCCTGTGCTACCCCACAGCGGCAGCGATAATGTTTTGGACATTATTTAACTGTGTAAAAGACTAACAAAAATTTTAAATAACACAATTTATTACTCCAAGTTTTAGGTGTGCTGAGCTAGTTTGTCACGGTTTATGAATTCATCGTCTCCTTTCTCTGTGTCTTCTGAGGTTGTGTTGGAGGCGTGGTCACTGATTATGGGACTCATCACCTTCACATATACTGCACTCATCAGTCTCACTATAATTACCGCTCACTCATTGGCACTCATTGTCAGATTGTTACAGGCGCTTCCGGTGTGGCTGGTTTCGGCTTCCTTTTCCCCTGGGGAATTATCTCTGTTCCGGGTCCAGGATTTCGGCCTCTGGTTTGTCCGCTGCTTCCCTGCTCCGCCGTGTCGTCTGCCTGGCCGCCTGCACCTGATCTTCGCGGCAGTTCACCTGCTTGTGCCCTGGAGCCTGTCTCTTTGCTACCTTGTTGTCGGTTATCTGAGTCTGGTTTATTGTTGACGCTCGTCGTCCTGTGTACAATAAACTTGTTATCTTTCTCGCTATTGGATCCTCCTGTCTCTCATTACAGTCGTGACATAGTTGGTGGGGACTACTATTAGTTTATCTCCTCAAATGACTTTGTGAATTAGCAATTTATCAACCTCCTAAAGCTACTAATGTTTTCTTTATTTCTCTTGGTAATTTACTTAAACAGTGTGATGGAAAATAAGTCATTCTTTTGGGTGATTTTAATTTAAATTGGTTTGAGAAATCTTGTAGAAACAAACTTAAAGAAATAACAAAACCTGTTCAAATGACACAATTATTGGTAACACTTTACAATAAGGGTGCACTAATATGCATTAATTCATGCTTAACTAATGCGCAGATAATAATGAGTTAATGTATTACTAATGGTGAACTAACCCATTTATTAACTAATTGATTAAGTAATATGTAATTGTGGTTATGGGTTTTGAATTAATTTTGAATTAGTCAATAGTCATGTGCCCCAACAAGTAAAGTCATAACATAATGATACATTTGTAATTCATTAGCTAAATATTAATTAAAGCAGACAACTGGAAGTTGAAATGCTTGGCTTTGACCCGTTGTGGTAATTAACACATTAATATACATTATTAGTTTATAAAATATGTTATTAAGGAATTAATACATTATGACACATTTAACTAATAACAACTTAATGATTACTTAATCTATTAATCATGTAGACTCTTCATTAGTTGCTGATGCAGTAATCATTAATAAATGGGTTAGTTCACCATTAGTAATACATTAACTCATGATTATCTGTGCATTAGTTAAGCATGAATTAATGCATATTAGTGCACCCGTATTGTAAAGTGTTACCCAATTATTAAATAAACCAACTTGTATAACAAGATCCTCTCAAACTTTAATAGATTTAATATTGACAAATAAACCTGAGAGAATAATTAAAACTTATAATTTAATTACAGGCATGTCTAATCACAATTTAACTTTAGTAGTTAGAGACAGGGACTGCGGGTGGAAATTAGCTTTTTTTGCTATAACCTGTCACATGACATCTCTTCTTTTTAGACTAATGTTTTATCTGTGCATTGTCCCTGATCAAATAAATAAATTAAAATCAAATCAATGAAGTAAAACTGCAGTACAATGTAGTATAACTGCAGTAATGTAGTAAAACTGCAATACAATGTAGTTTAACAGCAGTACAATGTAGTTTAAATGCAGTACAATGTAGTAAAACTGCAGTACAATGTAGTTTAACAGCAGTACAATGTAGTTTAAATGCAGTACAATGTAGTAAAACTGCAGTACAATGTAGTTTGACTCCAGTACAATGTAGTTTGACTGCAGTACAATGTAGTAAAACTGCAGTACAATGTAGTAAAACTGCAGTACAATGTAGTAAAACTGCAGTACAATGTAGTTTGACTCCAGTACAATGTAGTTTAACAGCAGTACAATGTAGTAAAACTGCAGTACAATGTAGTAAAACTGCAGTACAATGTAGTAAAACTGCAGTACAATGTAGTTTGACTGCAGTACAATGCAGTTTGACTCCAGTGCAATGTAGTTTAACAGCAGTACAATGTATTAAAACTGCAGTACAATGTAGTAAAACTGCAGTACAATGTAGTTTGACTGCAGTACAATGCAGTTTGACTCCAGTGCAATGTAGTTTAACAGCAGTACAATGTAGTAAAACTGCAGTACAATGTAGTAAAACTGCAGTACAATGTAGTTTGACTGCAGTACAATGCAGTTTGACTCCAGTGCAACGTAGTTTAACAGCAGTACAATGTAGTAAAACTGCAGTACAATGTAGTAAAACTGCAGTACAATGTAGTTTGACTGCAGTACAATGCAGTTTAAATCCAGTACAATGTAGTTTGACTGCAGTACAAAATGTACTAGTAAATGTTGAAATTATTAACATGTGTGCCATGTGTTTTACGGAGTACTAATCTAAAACATGCTATAATGCCTTAGTAATATATACTGTGGGAAGAGTCCGTCATGCTATAGAGACAGTCCATAACTTAAGAAAATGATTTTAATTAAGCAAATGCACATTAATTTCAATTTATGTTTTGTACATGTTCTACATATATACATTTTATTTGTCACATTCTGAGATTAAAACACAAATTAATAGAAACATAGTACATTTAAATGGAGTTCTTACAATTCATAGAGGGCAAACATTTTCTCCTCCTCACATATAACGTTGAGCCACTTTGTGACAATAAATCTGATTCCAATTATTTGTTAATCTTGTTCATATGTGTTTGGTAAGGGCAAAATGACATGCCCATCTGGTCTTTTTTCAATTTCTATACATTTGTTAGTTACTTCAGATGGAAGTACTGCCTTGTAGCCTGCACAGAATGTGACATTAAGTATGTGAGAGTCCATGCAAACATACTGTGTTTGCTTTTTGAGAAAAGCTTGGATGTGATTTGTGAACCTTACCAGTAGAACTGGTTGTTTGGGGGTGTCCAGTGTTTGAACAACAATGATGTGTTCAACTTTTGCAACCTTTTGCCCAATGGTTACCAAGGAATTACATCTGGAGTATTTTGAGTCATACTGATCAGTGGAGTATTGTGTCCCTTCACAAACAAACCTCTGAAAGTATGTGGCTTGGTTTTGTTTTGAATGAATTCCAGAATCCAGTAGTAAGATCTGATGAGACAATGGTAGTTCCCTTTCGTTCAGTCACTCCGAGTAACGTCAGTGACTGACGAATGGGGTTTAAACAGAAGCCTATCAACTTCGAGATCTAGAAAGCACCCAATGGCAGTGCCAATGCCATGGGCATGCGGATTTTGCATAGCGGACTCCGCCCCACTGCGTGGGTATATCAGGAAGAATGCTGGCATGATCGCATTATGTTTCTGCTTTGGAGCCAAGAGCACATATACTCTTCACTCCTCAAGCCTTCTGAGATTATCGTCAGCTTCTTCGAGACGAGCAGCCTTCCAGTCGGTGTTGGTGTTACGGCACGGGAACATGCCCATCTCGTTGTTACGGTCGAGACTCAGTGATCTCCGTGCAGCCGCCGGGTTGAGAGTCCCCTCTGCCACACCCCAATCTGCGGTCTCCGCGAGAGGCGGCACTTTGGCTGGTGGCCAGGGTGATCTGAGGGTGATGGTATGGAATAAAGCTCCGACGCTCATGCTTCGGCCCACACCCCCCTCTCATGCACCGGACCCGCCGTCCATTCAAGCGGGTACATCGCAGCAGTCCCGATTGCCTCGCTTGGGGGCGGGGAAGACGAGGAGATGTCGTTCGCCGCATCACAAGGTGGGCTAGAGTCCTCTGAGGATGATGACGCGGCTGTGCGGCCGCCTCCGGGTGGCGCAGCATTGCCCGTATCGGACCCAGATTTGACAGCCGTGCTTTCCCGGGCAGCTGCGAGTCTTGGGGTGGATGGGAACCCGATACCTTTCTTCCCGGAGGTGCATGAGGAGCTTGCACGGTCCTGGGAGTCCCCGTGGGCTTCCCGTGACGTTCTCCTCCGCCTTCACTACCCTCGATGGGGCCGTGGCCAAAGGGTACACTGGGGTTCCCCCAGTCGTAACATTATGTAGCCTAATTATCATTGCAAAACATCTAAATATTAAAAAACGTTTTATCTTGTACTTAAAACATCAAACAACAAATTTATTAAATTACTGTTTTTACAGCTGAAATATGATTCCTCTTTTGAAAACGAATGTCTGCATTGTCCTCAGTATTTAACCGCCAAATCTTTTTCACTCTGCTGAGTTCCATAATTTCTGTAGTGGCCCGACTGTAACAAAATTAACTCAGGCCGAAAGGAAATACATGCCGCTATACCGACTATGAACCTGACACCACTACAACTGCGTTCAGCCGATGCTGGCCCACACAGAAAAAGATGTCTGTCAGCCAGATGTGTTTTGCAAGGTCGGCACGGATCTGGCCCATTATCATTTCACCGATGCCAACAATGAGCCAACAGTGGCGTATTTCAGCCGGAATCGGCCCAACTGTGCTTGCTATCTGGGTATGATCGCAGACGATATATGTAGCCTATCTCACACCTCTCACAGAAATTTCTGCACTGTTATTAGACAAGAGAAAATGCCACAAATGTAAAGAAGTATGGAGTACTTTGTTTACAATGCAAGCAAATGTAAATTAGTTTTGTGTTTTTAACTAAATATTGAGATTGATTGGCAAATTTTTCACAGTGAACTTGTTAGCCAATAGAAAACTTTTTACTGTAACGTTACTGTGTTTTTCCGTGGCGTAGATGACTGCGTGGTGGTAGTCGTGTCTGTTTCCACTTGCGCGCAGGTCCCAAATAGACCCGCCGCGGAGGTAAGGTTTTAATCGCGGATGCAGCATGGAGCCGCGGCGGAGAGCCACGGCGCGGGTCCGCGATCCCCCTTCGTTGCGGATGGGTCACTGCGCGCAAGTGGACTCAAATACGGGTCTGTTTCGCGGGTGTGTTCCGGAAGCCGCGATACCTCCACAGCGGATCTTTTTGCTGTGTGGGACGCTGTGAATGTAACCTGTCATCGTCTCGAAAGGTTCGATGTTTGCTTGACTGGAGTTCATCATTTTGAACGTTCAAAGCCGGTCATGAACACGCTTTAAGTGCATTCAAAAGCAAGTCACCTGTGTGTCTGCAACCATAGTTATACGCATGCATGAATGTGTTACCTACATTATGCTTTGTCTTGTCTGCACCTGTTCTCGTTAGTCCCTAATTAGTTAATCTTTCTCCACCTGTGTCTGTTTAGTTCCCTCATTCACCCAGTGTATTTATACTCCCTCGTGTTCAGTTCTTTGTCGGTTATTGTTTGTGTGAACAGTGTCTAGTCTTCTGTGTTTGCCTTTTTTGATTAAAGGTCCTGTTCTACGTGATCCCATTTTTCAAACTTTAGTTAGTGTGTAATGTTGCTGTTAGAGCATAAATAATATCTGTAAAATGATAAAGCTCAAAGTTCAATGCCAAGCAAGATATTTTATTTAACAGAAGTTCCCTTTCAAAGCCTACAGCGAACGGCTAGTTTGTACTACATCCCTGTACTTCCTGCTTTATTTACGTCAATAAAACAGTTTGTTGACTAACCTCCGCCCACAAGAATACGTAAAAAAAGGAAGTGTGGTCTTGTTGCTCTCCCACGTGGAGAAGAGGAAGTGTTGCGTTTGTAGAGTGTGTTCGTCGCCATGTCTACAATAACATTGAGCGCATGCATCTCCCCGTTATGGTAAGAGGTGTGACCTTTCCGGAAAACGTGCGCTACGCTTCTGTCGAATCACAACACGGGAACCGCTGGCACAATCAGAACTCATTACATATTTCTGAAGGAGGGACTTCATAGAACAAGGAAATCATCAGGCTGTTTTTTCATCAGTGGAAACAGCGGTATACAGATAAGTAAATTGTGTGAAAAATACTGGGTTTTTTTACACGCGAAACATGAACACGTTATATTGCACACTGGAAACACAATCAAAGCTTCAAAAACATGAAAAACGGACCTTTAAAGCCTGTTTGTTTTCACAATCTCCTTCATGCGCTAGCCACTTGGTACTGTAACAGAAAGAATATCTCTACCTGCAATAGACTGAAGCAGATGATTTTATAGGATTTAGTTATCATTAATTGTAGATAATTCTGCATATGCTAAAATATTGGTTAAAGATCTCAAGATCATAAATATTATTGATCTTCAGAGAACCTTAGAGACACATCACTCAACTTTAATGAAAGCAGTGAACTCATTCTAAAGTTCATTAGAAATAAATCATAAATCTAACACACAGTAACCCAACACCCATCTAACCCCACAATCCCTTTCTTAATCAATCAACTGTTTTCTGCCAACATGCAAGTCACCATCTACACCGTACTTCTTGCCCTTACTCAATTTTGTTATTTGTGTAATATATACAGTACATTAGGTCTGTTACAATTACATTATCGACTTGTTGCACAAACTATATGGACATGATAGTCACCTGTTGGGCTTTCCCAAGTATCCCCAGCACCAGGAAACAAAACATCTGTAGGCCATGTAGCGAGAAGGACTTTAATGACAAATAAAATCAAAATGTCATGGCACATGATAATGGTTGGTATTCTGTCTGATAATTGCCAAATAAAATTTTAATAAAAAAATGGACATCGTGAAGTTATCAATATCTGGTGTCTTTGTAGAAGCACACCTGTGCTGACAAGAGTAATTCTAGCGAGGAGTGGTGCTATAAGTGTAATATGTATCACAGCCAAATGGCTGAAAATATTTTGAAGGAAATGTCTCAATAAAGATCACACTTGTCACCTGTTGAGGAGTTTATCTGTTTGCTTAGCCGTGGTCAGGTTGAACCGTAGAACAACCCCTGTGAAAAGAGTTTAATTAATTTGATTGATGCATGGAAAAAAACAGCTTTGGTCTTATTTTTCCTCTCCTTTTTGGTCAGGTCTGGATTCATCAACCAGCAGTCTGCCTCAAATCATTCATGTATACATTAATAAACATTTTCTTTCATATGATTGCATAAATAGTGTGACTTGGTTCTTGTTTCCTAAACCTTACCAGTTTTTAAAAGAACATGCCATTTGATCAGCACAAACCATTTCTACACATTCAAAATGAATTCAAATCATTTTATTGTCCAACTTACACGGCTCTTCCCTTCATCTCCAGTGGCCCATGGTCTGCCTGGTAGGTGTTTAGGGCATTCTTCAGGGAGTAGGGGTTCAGGCAGACCGCATCAAGGCCTGGATGAAGAGTCACCATGGCTCTTCAGGAAACTCTCCACATCTATTCTGAACCTGTTGGAGTATGTGTTATAAGGTGTTTTAGTGCTAGAGATCAAATACTCTACTAGTTGTGTATTCATTCTTTTAATGATAATTGTGGGAGATACTTTTTTTTTTTACTGAAGACAGAGGGAAGAGGATTGTGAATCACAAGGAACCCACTGACCGTGTGCCCATCAAATTCAAGTTTCCAAATGGAATGGAAAAAACTAAAAAATGTATCTTGCCAGAGACAATTCAAGTAAATGTGACTGCTGATTTCTGTTTGGGAAAATAGCCTTGATGAAGAAAGATATTTGTATAATAATGTCACCAAGTGTAATCTACCTATATTTCATGTACTTATTTTCAGATCTTATTTGACTTTGTTGGTCAGGATGACCTGTCCAGTGAAGTGTTCTGTGTTCAAGATGCAACATCATCTACACCTCTTGAAAATAACCTTTCAGGAACACTTAATGATACAACATCCAGGGTCATTCAACACTTTATGTTGTTTGGGTTTCATCAATGGATGCACATGTGAGTAACCCTTCTATGTATAGTTTCTAAGTCTCTGAAACTATTTTTGTTTTTTTTAGTTTTTCTTTTCTTTTTTTAATATTTAAAATTTTGATCTGTATTTAATAGTAATAATAATCTATATTCAAGTTAAACAGAACAAGGCAAGCATTCAAGTAAATACTGGTGAAGTCCATTTCACCTCATCCTTTTCCATCCAATCACATGTATCCTAACCACATGAACCCACTTCTTTGCCAGTGAATGATTGTCATTCCCCAACACCCCCCAAATTGGTCACCTGATTCTTCAACTTCTCACACATATCATCACTGGTCATTTGAACGTTCTCTTCCCACTCAACCGGGAAACAATATCGACATAGTATGTTATAATGCTAAATTATTTTAACACCCAGAACACGATCATCCCAGGCCTCCTTCACCCCGGCGGCGACAGAACGCGGACCCTTGGTGATTCAGCAGCGGGAACCAGGCCTCAGGCGAGTACATCTCCTCCTCCAGCCTAGCAGTGTTGGGCAATTTACTGAAAATTAGTCATTAGTTACAATTACTAGTTACTTATTTTAAAAGTAATTGGTTTTAAATTACTTTTATGCCTGCTTTTTAAAATATTTAAATTATGAACAGTACTGAACAGTTAAACACAAAAAAAATTCATTGAACATTTTAGGCGAAACTGGACCAGTGTAAATGTATCAGGATGTTTAAAAGACATACCTAATTTGCATACCAAATTAAATAATAACCATGTAGCCTGTTTCTTTTGCGAGCACCTACGTCCAGCCTAACTTATCAAAACTGCCTTTTTACTATGGTGGTGGTGATAGTTGGCTAAACGTTTAAACTAACATTGAGATGCTTGAAGTGTTTGATATCTATGGTTCCCATTCAGTCGGTCACTCTCGATGCCACGTCGGAGTACCGATGAATAGGACACAGCAGCAGGTTGTGTGTTCTTCGGTTCATCTCTCTTTGTTGTTTGTAAGAGCAACCACAAAGCTGTACTCTCGGCTGGTTCGGTGCGCTAGGTGGAGAGCGCTAAAAAGCCGTTCTTACGGCTGGTAAGAGGGTGCCTTTGTGATAAATAGCACGCACATCATTTCCCTGACTGTGTCATCGCGGCCCCACCCCCTGAGTGTTTCAGCACCAAGTTGAGCGTATTTTTAAAAGAGCAACACAAATAGAGCTTGCGTCTTTTTAAAGATGCCATTCTATCTGTGTGTTTCTGGGTGCGGTGGTTACCTTTCACTGATGGAAGATTTATGTTCTTACTGCGGGAACATGAACATCTCGGAGTTGCGGTCTAGACTCCGTCTTGCAAAGGGCGGGGTCCCTGCGCCTCTGCAGCAATCTAACCCTCCACAGAGGGTTACTTCAGGCAGTACCGCGGGTGATTTGAGGGTGACGATGAGCGCGCTTCCCCCAGGGAACCAAGCCCCGGGGAACTCATACCCCTCCTGCACTCTGCAGCCAGTAGAGCTGCCATTGGAACGCAGTGGGCCATCCACGAGATGTGCACCACTCGTATCCTTCGGGGCTCCCAGCAATGAGGAGATGTCCATCGTTGCATCGGAGGGAGAGTCAGAGTCTTCCGGGGATGACGTGTTGGTGCAGAGGGCTCCTTCGGGAAGATTCGCTGTGCTCGATACTGATCAGGAGATGATGGCTATGCTTTCCCGGGGCACCGAGAAGGTCGGCTCATGTCCAAGCAAACACAGTACGTTGTGACGACGTCGTCAGTTAGTCGTCATTTGGTCAGCGTGACATTACTTTATGACAACGTTGTGAGGACGTCGTGGTAAAGTTCCATTTTTTAGAATCTTGGCTAACATTCCAGAAACGTTGTGAGCATGTCCTCAAAAGATGTCGCGAGTTTATCCCACAGAGAACGTTGTGAGGACGTCATGGTAAAGTTCCATTTTTTTTAATCTTGGCTAACGTTCCATAAACGTTGTGGGAACGTCCTCAAAAGACGTCGCTAGTTTATCCCACAGAGAACGTTGTGAGGACGTCGTGGTAAAGTTCCAGTTTTTTAGAATCTTGGCTAACGTTCCATAAACGTCGTGGGCACGTCCTCAAAAGACGTTGCGAGTTTATCCCACAGAGAACGTTGTGAGGACGTCATGGTAAAGTTCCATTTTTTTTTTAATCTTGGCTAACGTTCCATAAACGTCGTGGGCATGTCCTCAAAAGACGTCGCGAGTTTATCCCACAGAGAACGTTGTGAGGACGTCATGGTAAAGTTCCATTTTTTTAAGAATCTTGGCTAACGTTCCATAAACGTTGTGGAAACGTCCTCAAAAGACGTCGCGAGTTTATCCCACAGAGAACGTTGTAGCAACGTGGTCCACTGGTCTTAAAAACTTTCAAGATAATTGCATTATTACAAGTATTATCTAATGTATGCCATTTGGATTTATATGGGACATTTGCTTAATTCATCAAAGATGTTAAATGAATCAATGTATGCAAATCGTCGTGTTCGCAAAAACCACAATAAAAAAATTGAAACTATAAACATACAATTGTCCCACTATCGCGGTGCCAGGAGTGGCATTGTGCACCTGAGCGGGTCGTAGAACTTAAAAATGAGTTGTAATTCATGATTTAATAATTTTATTCATGTAGTGTTAATTCGTGCTGCGTGACTTGAGTCAATTTCAAACATTGGAGCGACGCAGAGTTACCATGGAAACGGTACAGCAACACAACTGAAAAGCCGCAAAACTCCCTCTCTCGCTGATGTTTTCACTGCTTTCAGGTGAGTTTAGCCTCTAAAGTTACACAAATAATACACACAACTGTTTCTGACACTTTTCTTGTGTGTAATTAACACGCTTCTGTTGAATATTTACTTTATAGGTAGTGTCTTTGGAAAAAAATCGGTTAACGTTAGCACATCAACCGTTTTCAGAACAGGTAACGAAGCACTTGTTTATAAAAGTTTAGGCTTTTAATCACATATTTATGTGTAAATGAGGTGTTTTCATCAACACCATCAGTTTTGTAAAGTTTTTGCTGGCAATTGAATGGGTCATTGGAGGGTGGCTAATCAATTTAACATAACTTAAGCACATTTAACAGAAATGTGTGCTGTTAATTGACGACGTCACTTAATTTAACGTTACACGGAGCGCGAAAAAACTAGTTAACATATTGATAAAATGTTCTGTGATTTCAGGAGGGAAAAAAATAGCCCCTCTACAACAGAGTGGAAGGCTCCCAAGCTGCTGAAAGAGAAGTAGGAAACACAGGTGAACTGAAGAATCTCATATCCAATTTTAACAATATTTTCACCTAACAGAATTGTTTTCTGTAACGTTATTCTTCTTTCTCTTTTCTGCATGTCACCTATGCTGTAGCTTCTTTCCTTTTAATAAACCTGGCATTGTATATTTCATATTTTTGGCTCTGATAAATTATATTGATGCTTCCATGCACTGTAGCAGAGTTGGAGCAGATCTCCTGTCGGACATCTCTTAAAGGGTTAGTTCACCCAAAAAATGAAAACCCGCAAGCCATCCTAGGTGTATATGTAATTTTTCTTTCAGAGTTATATAAAAAAAATGTCCTGGCTTTTCCAAGCTTTATAATGGTGGTGAATGTTGCTTCGTTTTCTGGCGATCAGTGCATACGCATGTTGACTTGCGTTAAAAAGGGTGACCCTCAATGTTACGTTTTGTTTTGCTTTACTTTCTACGCTTTTGTGTTCGTTAGTACATATATGTCAAGGGTTACTCTTTTAGTGCAAGTCGACTTGCGTTTACCGCTGACCACCGGAAGCTAATGTTAGTTTTTTTAATCTATAAAGTTTTAAATATAGATATTTTTCTTACACAAACATGCCATTTAACTTGAGAAGGCCTTTATTAAGCTACCAGAGACGTGTGGAGCAATTATATGATGGATAGATGGACTTTTATGGACTTCAAAAAACGAAGCAACATTCACTGCCATTATAACACACTGCCACATTTTTTAATATAACTCTGATTGTATTCATCTGAAGGAAGAATGTCATATCCACCTTTGGGACGGCTTGAGGGTGATTAAATCATGGGATAATTTTCATTTTTGGGTGAACTATCCGTTTAAGGCACTATGAACCATGTGACTAGTAAGTAAAACCTCAAACTTACACTAATGTTCAAATCTTTGGTGTTGGCACAATTCTTTGAAAAAAGTATCTAATGCTCACCAAGAGGGCATTTGCTTGATTAAAATATACAGTAAAAACTAATATTGACATTTTTGGGTGAACTATGACTTTAAATATAGAAAACAGCTATTTTACATTATAATGATATTCACAATATTACAGTTTCTTTGTATTGTATTTTTGATCATATAAATGCAGCCTTGGTGACTGGTGAGCAAAAGAGACTCTTTCAAAAGCATAAAAGAAAAACATAGATTAGCAAAATGATTAAGGTTCTCTGTTTCAGCTGCAAGAAAAGGATGAAGATGTGATAGTGTAGCTCAGGATAAGGAAGAGGATGAAGAGGAGGAGGAACACGTAAGTTAAACAATTCTTTTCTTATACTTTTCTAACAAAAAGCAATATACCTGACTACAATATTATGCCAATTTTATTTTATTTTTTCAGCTTCCAGTTTGCAAAATATCCAAAGTGAATATATAGAGACCAGAGGTGTCAAGTAACGAAGTACAAATACTTCGTTACCTTACTTAAGTAGAAATTTTGGGTATCTATACTTTTCTGGAGTAATTATTTTTCAGCCTACTTTTTACTTCTACTCCTTACATTTTCACGCAATTATCTGTACTTTCTACTCCTTACTTTTTAAAAATAGCCTCGTTACTCCTATTTCTTTTCAGCTTGTTTGTTAAAAAAAACTATGCAGATAAATCGCGTCATCCGGATAGTGTGAATTTGACTGTGGTTGGATGAGAAGTGTAAACATATATCATTCCAAATCCTTATTGGTTACTATTACGCGATCCATCGCGCCTGCACATGGTTTAGCACAAATCACACACGGTGTTGCCAGATTGGGCGGGTCCCAGCAGACGAGCACGCACTTTCAGCCAATCAGCGATCAGCAGGCAGACGACGCGCTCATTTATATCATGACAGCCAGGATTTTAGCGCGATAACTCGTAGTTGACTGTATATTCAAGATATCGCTATGCTAAAGTGGCATAGGCTACAGTAAACTGTATCTACAGTAAAGATTGGGAGAGTGAACCAACTCTCAAACGAGGATTACACCTGTGACTCGAAGACTCTTTATAACCATGACTCCTGTCCATCATCATACACACTCAGTATCTGCAACCCCAACAGCTGCTGAACGAGGTTTGAATCAACAATTCATCAGTTTGGACTGGGCTAAGTGCGTGTTCTACTTCACGAATGTACTGTCGTTTTGTCAGAGCAAAGCTAAAACGCATTGTTGTTATTTTTTGTTGGCGGATTATTGCACAGAAAGACACATTTTGGCAGTGGTGTCCCAGATAGCAAACTGACATTGATTCAACATAGAATCGACGTTTCTCGTGACATCGAAACGACGTTGATCCGGCATCGTATTGCTCATCGAAGAAATGTTGAACCAACGTCAGAAACGCCATTCAAAACTAACATAAAATCGATGCAACTGGTTTGCTTACCTAAAGTTTTAATAACGTGTGAAATGCCTGTCAATTACGGTGCTTTTTCCGATCTTTATATTAGGCATTTTTGCACTTAAAGTGGCTAATTCAATGATATTACATTATTTTCCCAGTTAAAGTTTTTAGGCATTTTATTTATTTATTTTTTCGGAGTGGGCGGATTTTGGTTAGCTTTGAGCCCTGGGCTTCAGTTCTAGACCCTAGCCCGGCCCGAGTCCGACTGGAGCCTGTGTTTAGTTTATTTTTTTAATCCTCCCTATTACACACTGCTGCAGTCATTAAAACAGTTCAGCTTTGTTTTTAATGGCAAAGTAGTTATATTTCGTTTCGTTTCTTTATTAAGTTCATTTAGAAAATTTTTTGGATTTTGTTTTGTTTTTTTAATTAAAGTTTTTATTTTTTTAAAGTGACAAACAAACAGTTAGTGGTCGACAGTGAGTTACACAATCTAAACAAATAAAATAAAAATAAAACATGCTGATTGTCTTACCTTGCACCTCTCTGGGAAACGAATAGCTATAAATCGATGCACGAGTTCAACATATATGAGCTGCATTTTATTCATCATCAGCTCATTTCAAGATCAAAGACCGCAATATGAGAAAAAGTGAGCTAAGCACTGGTAAGATAATTTAGTCTCATTCATTTTATTGATGATGATTATGAGTGTGTCTCAATCTGCTCCCTAGTTTAGTAGTCAGGGCACTGATCTGGGATCAGCCCATTGACTTATGTCCTGATCAGTGCCCTGACTACTGAACTAGGGAGCTGATTGAGACAGGCCATGTGTTTTTGAGCATCTAAGACTTATTTTTAGTTTCACTATGGCCGTTTGAGTATTGAGTGTAGGCTACTCATTTGCTGCGAAGTATGTTGCAGTAACGCCGTCGGATCTGGCTACAAAAAGCCTATAACACGCTCTCACACATTTATTTTTTTAACAATTTGCCAGGAGAGATTTACATATGTGGTTTAAACAACCAGACGCATTTATACTTGTCCAGTTTTGTCTGAAATGTTTTCAGACCACCTTCTGAATTGGTTTGTTTGAGTGAACGCTCCTGATACTGCTGCTGGTGCGGCCTCGGACTCTGAACACTGTGTGAGTCAGTCTTGACAATCGCCTATATCGCCTAATAATCGCCTAATAGCCTATCATGGTCTCATGCTGTTTCCACCAGCGCTGCACATCGCATTGTTTCTTTTAATTACTAAAATAAATATGAAACGAATGAGAAGCCTAAAAAGGGCCCGAAGCCAGGCCCGCGTTTGAGGTATGACATGAAAATTGGCCCGAAGCCCGGCCATAGGGGTGTAAAAAAGTTGGGGCCCGTCGGGCTCGGGCAGAAATGTAGGGCTCTAAATCGTCGACCTAATCTGGCAACACTGATTACACATGTAGCCTACATTTACATTCCAAAAAAGGTAATTGATAACATACCTCTGAAGTTTAACTTTTTGCACCATTACAATACTTATAGGCAACTAGTCATCATATCTTCCGCTCGATGAAACACATGTTAATGCTCAGCAGTACACATACTATATGGTATATTTGCATTGTAGTAAAATGCATCCCAAATTTTTCAACATTAACATTTTAATATAACATAGTAATTATGGCCTTTAGAAAAATGCTTTTTGAAGAGGTGGGGTAGTGCACTATAGACCCCTGTGGGGTAATGCACTGTAGGCCCCTGCGGCCTAAGCTTTTGTCCTTAATGGCATTTTTCTCCTTGAATTACTTTTACTTTTATACTTTTAAGTAGTTTTAAAACCAGTACTTTTATACTTTTGCTTAAGTAAAAAGCTTGAGTTGATACTTCAACTTCTACAGAAGTATTTTTAAACCCTAGTATCTATACTTCTACTTGAGTAGTGAATGGGAGTACTTTTGACACCTCTGATAGAGACCATCCTCCTATCCTTGCCTCAGAAGACCCTGCCCTCCACTGGTGGGGTAAGAAAGACACTCTTCCTCTTCTCTTACAGCTCTTCATCATCTCCCTCCGCCTCCTCAACACTGTCTGAAGTGTTTTCCACAGCTGGGACACAGTCATAATGCTCATTTTGTTGAACAAAAAAAACTGTTGATGTATATTTTGGCCCAATAATACAGGAGAGATGCTAGAAATCGATATTTATATTTTTTAAATATCTCTTTATGAACGTTATTTTCTTTATTTGTTAGCTTCAGCTAAGCTCAAGGACTATATATATTTTGTAATTGTCACATTGTTCAGGTTGAGCTACATGTAGTGAAGCAATAAAGCACATCACCACCAGACATGTGTAGCAGGCCTCACAGGAAACTTCTGCAAATAAAAGTAATAATAAAGAAACCGATTAATCTATTTTTATGTCTTTTTTGTGCTAAATTATAGAGAGAGATTGAGAAGTATCAGTGATATAATCATTAACTACACCCATCCCTAATAATAAGACAACAAAATATTGTAATAATTGGTTACATTGTTCATTGATTATGTTGTTTGATTAATGAATTGATGTTACATTTCTGTACTCATAATTTGTTAACACTTTACACTGTTTAAAATGTGCTGGCTTAATATTTGTACAAAGTAACACTGAATAAATGCTTATTATTAAATGAATGCAGTGTGGTTTTGAGCCATTTTCTATTTGAATTTAATAGGGTTTTGTATAGTTTTTTTATTATATACAAGTACACATCCCTTAATGTGTTAACTAAAAACAAAACGAATTTATTTAGGTTTTACAGCAGAGAATGAAATGTTTGAGTGTATCAGTTCTATGGGGATTTCGAAGGTTGTGTGAAGTATTTTAAAATAAAGGTGGACATGGTATTTTGGTCGTTGGGACATACCTGCCACGTTCTAGCGACATATCATAATAACGTCGACACGACGAATACAGGAATCACAAAGTTACGTCCCTGGAACGTTATCTGGTACGTCGCTGCGACTAATATGGTCCTTTAAGGTTACATCCTCACAACATGCCAGTTTGGTCGTTGTGACGTGCTTGTCACGTTATAGCAACATACCACTATAATGTCGCCACGACGATTATGGGAATCACAAAGTTACATCACTGGAACGTTATCTGGTACGTCGCTACAACGAATATGGTCCGGTCCGGTTACGTCTTCACAACGTAACTGTGTTAGCTGGGGTGGAACCCTCCACCGTGTCCTGAACCATGAAGGCTGTTTGATTGGTTCCTAGGGGTGGCCCGTGCTGGTCCAGTCATCATCTATGTGGGCTGCATCTTAACATTGATTGGTTTGTTAGCGGACGTGTGTCTGACATGAGTGTGTTGTCAATTCAGCGGGTAACTTTGACAAGAATGAATGAACAGACACACAATGCTGCCAATACTGTTAATATGGCATTACCGTCTGCAGCACCAAAAGTGCTTAGGAAAGTTTTGTATAAATTGTATCTTAATTTTAATAAATGTTTCATCATCCAATTGCCTGGATTTAATAAATGTTACGACTCCCTATTAAAAAAAAAATGATGTCTAGGAGTAATAGGGTAGGTAACATATGTATTGAAGTAAAATAAATTTAAATGGAAAAAAAGAACGGGTTCAGTTACTGATAAATGAATGATGGGATGAATCAGGCAGACAGATTTAAACTTGTAACTCTTTTAGTAATTCCAAAATCATAAACAAACACCTGAATGATTTATAAAGCAATAGTGATCATAAGCAAGAATAATTACAGAATATATCCACAAAATAGTCAAACACGGAACAAAAAGCGTGGGACTATGAGCGGTGCTAAAGCAAAGAAATCAACACAACAAAAATCAGCTAACTTATCAATTAGAGTACTTAACTATCTTAAAAATAAAGACAGAAATAAACACCTAAACCAACTAAGCTATACTAACTATCAAACATAAATACATGAGGTGGTAACCGCTCCTTACCTGGTGTGTATAAACAATTTCAAATACTACGTGTTATATTATGTAGGTCACGTGACATGCTGACACTATCCCATCGCTCTGAGTCCGAAACAAATGAACTGGGTAGACAGGTCACCAACAAGCCAACGGTCAAACTCAAAGTCACAAAAAAAAGTCTTTCAAAACAAAGTTTTGAACAACAAATAGCAACAAAAAATCAAAACAAACGAAAGAAAACACGCCTCTCCTTTCCTCCTGATACTTCGGGGTTTTTATACAGGTGAGGTGAGCTCCAATTGGTTCCCTGGGAGGGATGTCACTCATGGGCAAATGATGATTGATGTGCGAACCAACCAATCGTGGACCTAAGAAGGAATGATAGCAGAAAATAATAGGGGACCAATAACCACCAATAATATGTCACAGATGTAACAATAAATAAGCAGCAAATATAGCAGACAGTAACCGAGACGGAGCGATCATTTGCGATTCACATGAACTGGAGCAGTCTCATAAATATAGGTAGGCTACTTGTCTCACAGACATGAGAAATATCATCACATATATATATAGCTTGAAATGTCACTGTTCACGCGAGCTGACTAGTGACTACATGGAGTGGTTCTGTTTAAAATGCTGCGTGCTCCATCACTGCATGTGCTCTGGGTTTAACCTGCGTTTTTTCACTAATCCTACCACCAGAACTTCCTGCAAATGGTCTGAAAGTCCGAACTATACAGAAAATGCTTTCACACTAGCAACAAACTGAATCAAGACTACCTCTTTTCGTCGGTCCAAATTTTGTCTACAGGGGAGGTTTCACACCTGTCAAGTCCGAAAATCCGGACCAAACTAAGTAGGTGTGAAAACACCCTTAGTGTGTAAGGCCAGCGACACACTGCAACTGTGAGTGTGGAAACTCTGAGTTTCACTGGTAAAATGCACTCAGGAGTGGACGGGCGCTCAGAGCAGTCAAAAATGTTCGATAACGCATCGGGTTTGATGTTCTTGATGTCCATTTCTCCTCCTTGACAAAAAGCCCATTCTCTAGCAACTTCTGTAGCACGGATTCACATTGCATGAAAGAATCGGCGACAGCTCTCAACCAAACACTGATTTAAAATAACAGGCTAGCAGTTGTCAAAAAAGCTTGTCAATGTCAAAATGAAACGACACAGCAATATTTGCCAACTGTTGATGAAAAGTTAAACAACAAAATTATTTTCCAGGGATGCAAACTATTTCTGACCTTTTCAAAATCTAAAGTCATTTCACAATCATTAAAAAAATTATATATATATTTTTTTTAAATCATTCTCTTTATCAAACTTACAACTTTCCTATTCAATTAGCCTATGTCCTGTTTTAGGAAAGTGTCATACAGCAAAATAAAAATATAATTTCATAATTAGTTTACATTCATGATTTTACACACTGGTGATAAAAAAGTTTTAAATAATTGACTTTTTTTTTATTGTTTTTGAAAAAAGTCTGAATTTATTTGATTAAAAAAAAAAACAGTAAGAACAACACTTGTAAATTGTAAAACACAATTTATTCCTGTGATTTTTCAGCATTATTGCTCCAGGCTTCAGTGTCACATGATCCATCAGAAATCCTTCTAATAGCGTAATCATTTTTACATGACAGGAAATGTTAAGATCCTGAAAGGACAGATACTATAAATCACTAGAAAAGGCACCATTAAAACCATCCACATTCTACACCAGGGGTGTCCAACCCTGCTCCTGGAGGTCTACAGTCCTGCAGATTTCCAACCCTGCTCCAACACACCTGTCTGTAATTATCCAGCAGCCCTGCACACCATAACTAGCTGGTTCAGGTGTGTTTGATTCAGGTTGGAGCTAAAATCTGCAGGGTGGTAGCCCTCCAGTACCATGGTTGGACACCCTTGTGCTACACTATATTCAGGGCTCCAGACTAAGTACATGGAGTAGCCCATCATATATTTTGTTGTGTGTTGACGTAATAAAATTAGACGACGCACAGCAAAGTATGTGTCAGAAACGGAATGTCATAACGGAAAATATAATGCTTTTTCAAAGCCCTCATCTCTCGAGCAACAGCGCAGACAACAGTGACAGCTTGAGAGAGATCGAAAGCGATGGAGACGTGTCAATGAATGAACATCCAATTACTGTAAAAGTGCAGGAAGGCAGTGTCTATTTCACACATGTGAGCTGTGCCTGTGTGGACGCCAACTAATCGGTAACAATTCTCATTTTTAATTGATACTGATGGATTATTATTTTCAATATATTTTACTCTTTGCTGTTTTCTGTTGCTGCTTATCAGGGCTCGCAAAATCGCCAGCCTGATGTCCTGGGGTTATGGTATCTTTCAGCCGGACAACCAAAGCGTATCATATGGCCATACCCGACGGGATATTTTAAGTAGTGGATAAAATTCCTTACTTGTTTTGCATTGTTGACTCTCCTGACTTGTTATCTGAAGGAAAAATAAGATTGCGGATGTTTTTGATCATGCATGTTGATTTGTCCGCAGTGAAGTTTAGCGTGTGTGTATGTGTGCGTGTTTGAGTGTGTTAGTGATGAGCGGTCAGGTGGACCAAGTAATAAAACATAGCATTGTAATTAATTGCAGATGGATGAGAAATAAATAATTAATGTGTTGATTTTATTAATAACACAGAACTCTCATTTCACTGTAAAACGCAACGAACATGCTTCTTTCTTTTTCAAAACCAGTGTCTTCAGGGAAATAGATAACATAACTAGAGCACCTCCTTGTGGTATATAAAACACAAATGAAAAACCCTACATGAGATAATGCTTAATAATTGAACAGTTTTACCTAAAAATATACACTAACTTAATAGATTTTATTCTGATAAGAATTTTCCAACATAATGTGTGGAAATATTAGCGTTTTTAAAACTTTTTTTTTTTCAGGTATTAATTTGCAGAATTTATCAAATTAAAAACAAAAGCAAGTCAAGTCAAATAACATGTGGGAGCATTTTAAAGTAGTTTAACAGGAATAATCATGTGTCTAGGTAGTCAAAATAAACATATATAAAAAGAACAGACCAGAACCCACGCAAGCTACAAAGGAGGGCTACACAGACGAGAGATTGTGTGAAGAGGTTAGAAAGTCCTAGCATGAAAAAGCATTAAAGAATACAAAAATATTTACATGGGTAGTAACTCATGGTGAAAGATTGCTCAAAACTGCGCAGAATGCCTATGTACACATATGAGCCAAAAGAAGTATATTTTAATTTTAATTTTGATGATTATAACTGACAACTAAGGAAAATCCCAAATTCAGTATCTCAGAAAATTAGAATATTACTTAAGACCAATACAAAGAAATATTTTTTAGAAATATTGGCCAGCAGAAAAATATTAACATGAAAAGTATGAGCATGTACAGCACTCAATACTTAGTTGGGGCTCATTTTGCCTGAATTACTGCAGCAATGACGATATTTGTGTCATTGGAGGAATTTTTCCAGAAAAAAATTCATAATTCTCTTGTCTCAGGGTCATATGAGGGGGGAAAGTACGATTATTTGAATATACTCCTTGTATACTCCTGATTCAAAGCTTAATGCTAATCGCTGAAGTAACCCTTTAAGGTCAGGCGAGTTTGCTGACCAATTAAGAACAGCGATACCATGGTCCTAAACCAGGTACTGGTTGCTTTGGCACTGTG
Source organism: Gobiocypris rarus (assembly GCA_023029165.1). Taxonomy (NCBI): domain Eukaryota; kingdom Metazoa; phylum Chordata; class Actinopteri; order Cypriniformes; family Gobionidae; genus Gobiocypris; species Gobiocypris rarus. Next base: position 16,622,732 of record CM040935.1, read on the forward strand.
CGCAGGTGTCAAGTCCTGTTGGAAAATGAAATCTGCATCTCCATAAAGTTGGTCAGCAGCAGAAAGCATGAAGTGCTCTAAAACTTCCTGGTATACGGCTCCATTGACCTTTGACCTCAGAAAACAGTGGACCAACACCAGCAGATGACATGGCACCCCAAACCATCACTGACTGTGGAAACTTTGCACTGGACCTCAAGCAACGTGGAATGTGTGCCTCTCCTCCTCCAGATTCTGGGACCCTGATTTCCAAAGGAAATGCAAAATTTACTTTAATCAGAGAACATAACTTTGGACCACTCAAAAGCAGTCCAGTCTTGTTTGTCTTTAGCCCAGGTGAGACGCTTCTGACGCTATCTGTTGTTCAGGAGTGGCTTGACACAAGGAATGCGACAGCTGAAACCCATGTCTTGCATACGTCTGTGCGTAGTGGTTCTTGAAGCACTGACTCCAGCTGCAGTCCACTCTTTGTGAATCTTCCCCACATTTTTGAATGGGTTTCGTTTCACAATCCTCTCCAGGGTGCGGTTATGCCTATTGCTTGTACACTTTTTTTGCTACCACATCTTTTAATTCCCTTCGCCTCTCTATTAATGTGCATGGACACAGAGCTCTGTGAACAGCCAGACTCTTTTGCAATGACCTTTTGTGTCTTGCCCTCCTTTGCAAGGTCAATGGTCGTCTTTGGACAACTGTCAAGTCAGCAGTCTTCCCCATGATTGTGTAGCCTACAGAACTAGACTGAGAGACCATTTAAAGGCCTTTGCAGGTGTTTTGAGTTGATTAGCTGATTAGAGTGTGGCACCCGTTGTCTTCAATATTGAACCTTTTCACAATATTCTAATTTTCTGATACTGAATTTGGGATTTTCCTTAGTTGTCAGTTATAATCATCAAAATGAAAAGAAATAAACATTTGAAATATATCAGTCTGTGTGTAATGAATGAATATAATATACAATTTTCACTTTTTGAATGGAATTAGTGAAATAAATCAACTTTTTGATGATATTGTAATTATATGACCTGCACTTTGCAATGCTGTGCGTTTGACTGTGCGCATTGTAATAGAAAAAATGTATTTAATCAATAGAAGAAAATATAATCATAGAGGAGAGTGATTTTAACAATATGTATGAATTTGTTTTAACACATATAATCATTATTGTAGTATGCTTAACATGAAGGTTGCTACATGTCCTTAGAATTGAACTGAGAGGGACAACTGGTCAGTTTAAAAAGAATCGATCTGACCCCTAAGGTCAGTGGCTAAAACTGTATTGATCCTTGACAAAGGGGACCATGACCAAACTGAAAGGGTTATTTCTATGTGAATACTGAAGTGGAAGATTAGAGGAGCTCTTGTCTTTGTTTCTGACCTTGTAAATGGTATAAAAGGGAACCTGATTGTTTAGTCTTTAGGCCGCTCTCATACAGTCATCTGTGGCTGTGCGACAGTGTACTCTTTCCTTGCAAGGAAATAAATCATTCTTTATTATATTCAAATATTTGTCTCTTGTTCAGTGATTGAGTTGAATTATTGCCACAACAGTTTTGGTGTCAATTAAGTGGGATTCCTTGGATGTTCCTTCTGGACCCCGAGAGCGGATGGTGGTCATCCTGGACGTTAGAGTCACAGCCTTACCCTGACAGATTGAGGGAGAAGGGCCGACTGCTCTGGGGGTCTGGAGGGTCCGACCACTGGAATCAGAAAACGAACCCGAGGTGGCACGGGAGCTTCCTGGTAAGAGACAGATTTTTTTGAATTAAGAAATTCAGGGGGAAATGAATGATTATTGAATTTCTGAAAGATGTGAATGATTGTTGAATTTCTAATTTCTGAATGATGTGAATGATTGTTGAATTTCTGAATGATTATTGAATTTCTGAATTAATTGAAAATTATTTGGGGAAAAATATTGAAAATATTGAGAGAAAATATTGAGAATGATTTGGGAAAAATATTGAAAATTTTGAGGGTATTGGAGGAACCATAGCTGACAGCTGACTCTGGGGAGACAATTTCTGGAGGAAATTGTGAGATAAGTTTTCCAGAGGGAAAAAGAGTAAAAGACCAGGCGAGGCCAGGTCGGACCGTGCTGAGAGCAGGTCTTAAAAGGATTACAAAGGGGGTAGTCCGCCCGTCCATCTTGGGTGAAAGATAGGGTCTGAACGGAGACGTCCGACAGACTAAAAAACCTAGCGCTAGGAAAATCCACAGAGACAGACTGTCAGGATGGGGAAGTCCCAGAGCAAGATCAAATATGAAGCACCGGTATTTTGTCAAATGAGAAAATTATATGGCCAAAAATGCATGCAAGGTATAGAGAAGAATTAAATATCATGATTGTCCCAAATGAGGGAACGCTGAGTAGCACGGATGGTCAGTTGAATATAGGAGATAAGGATTGAAGGGCTGTTGTGGAAAATGTGTGTGTGAAATGCGAGTGTTGTGTGAAAGAAGCATAGCAGGGAAAGGAAAATGAGGTCTGATCACACAGAAGCCACAGCTGTTTAAAGATCGCTGGTGAGTATGAACTTTGATTAAGCTATGAATATACAATTTGTGATAACTAAATTATGGCAAATGATTTGAGTGACATGATCAGTAACTTGATCAGTCTGGATAAAGATATTGAGACGAAAGAGCAAACGCTGTAAGCAGCTCCGCTCTGAAGCCCGCAAGTTAAAGAAATTTGAAGAACTAATGAAGAAAATGGGCAACAAATGTTTTAATTCTGTTTAGAAAGTTAAACAGCAACTTAACTGGCTACAAATAAAGAGAGAATAGAGAAAAGATTCAAATTGCTTGTGCTTATTCATGGATTAGTAACTGAGAGATTTTACAATTTGATAAACAAATGTGAGGGTTGTGAAAAATAAGATGAAAACCATTTTAGGTTTTATTGGACCCTGAGCTCTCTTCTGAGACTGTCCGAGTGTTTGCCACTTTAGGCACCGCCCAGAGACTGGGAACTAGACTGAGATTGGAGAACAGAGGTGTTGCTCCACCAGAGGACAGAGAGTGTTTAATTGTGGTTAGCGGGGCAATTTTGCATGAAACTGTAACCGCCCACCCATAAGGTGTGGTAAATCAGGCCAACAGGCTAAATCCTGTAAATGAAACCCATTAAAAAGAAAGAAACAGAGACAAGATTTACACTCTGTCTTAAGAAAATAATTAGATAACAATAAGGTTAAGGAATTCCTTTTGAAAGAAAGATATATAATATTTTAATACAGGCAGATGTAAAAATTACAGAATGACAGAAAAACGTGAGTTGAGGATGTATATTTAAATAGTGACTTAGAAAAAAAAAAAATGGGTTGTTGAAATAACTATAGGTTGGAAACCCTATAAGCTGATGTTTTGGTTTCAAAAGATAAGCTGGTGCTGAGCTGTAATAAAACAATTCGCTTACCTGAATCTGGCCCACCATTTCATTTCTGGTGCTGTGGCCTAACTTGAGTAACAGAGACTCAATCTGAGTGGAAATTAATTCAAAATTGATTATAAGGGGCAAAAGACGAATATAAAATTATGATTATTGGAGATGGTGATCACTGTCTAAGGATAGAGTTAAAGGGAAAATCTCTGATGTTCATTTGAAAACAATTTTAATTTCTAGCCAGATCAGACGCTGAGCTAAAGTGAAGAGTGTCTGTTTATGAAAATGCAGTTATGATGAATGGTGTATGGATGAGCTGTTGTTTAACAAGACATTTCTTAGAGAAATTATGATAATTGGCTGCAGTTGCAGCCAAAAGGGGGAAAAGAATTAATGATTGAAAACTAATTGGCAAAGGAACGAGAAAAGGCCTAGAGCAAATCTGAGCCGTTTGAAATTGATTTTGGATCACCATTCAAGGGAATGGAAGGGGTTAAACAACAGCTGTGAACATGACTTTAGGGTTTTCAAGGTTTATTTTTCTCCATCATGGAGTTTTGGTTCCTTGCCACTGTCGCCTTTGGCTTGGCTTGCTCAGTTGGGGACACTCAAATTATGATCCAAGTTACTCAACTAAATATACAAATAGAATGTATTAATTTGGTCATATATAATTCTATAAACTATCCAAATTAAACTAGCCAAATCAAATTTTGTTGCAATGTTGTCCTGTTTAACACTGTGAAGCTGCTTTGAAACAATCGTCATTGTAAAAGCGCTATATAAATAAAGTTGATTGATTGATTGATTGATGACATGTTGAATTACTGCAAAGAAATGTCTACTCTGTTGTCTAAGGTCTATGTGTAGGTTAAGGGACTTCTTTACATGACATCAAACCAGGTGATTTTGTGGTGATTTGGGACTACAGATCCTACAGAGCTGGAAGGCGAAAAGGGGCCAGTACCTTTGTTGCACACCGCTTTGAGAAAGGGCGACATGGGATCACGACGGCCATTGAAGGCTGCAACAATCCAGGAGACGGAGCAGGAAGGAAGGCAGCTGAGTCACATGTTTAAACAACAGGTGCCTTATCAGCCCAAGCAACGGCAACATGATGACAAACTTCACCTGTCCATTTAGTAGACCAAACGACACTTCACCCGCAGCAGTGTGGGTTTGTGGGGACAGAGCTTATCATTATATGCCAGAGAGGGGTTGGTCAGGATGTTGTTACCCAGCTCTGATGAATGTGGGGTGGTCTGTTCTACTAGGGGTGGGAACAGCGGTGTCAATTAACAAGATCAATGGGCTAGCATGGACTGTGCTAGCTATGGCTAACAGTACAGAAAATGCGTTTACAATGGTAAATGAGGAAATGAGGCAAATCAGAGATGCAGTGATCCAAAACAGATTAGTCTTAGACATACTAACAGCAGAAAAGGGAGGGGTCTGTAAGATGTTAGGACTGTCTTGTTGTTTTCATATTCCAGACTACAGTGATAATATCACCAGCATTATCACTCACATGAGAATGGCTGTGAAAGTACCTGAGAAAGCTGATGATTCATGGTTTGGGTGGTTAAGGAATCTGAAGGGATGGGGATACTGGTTGGGATTTACCGTGTACCAATTTTGGAATTGTAGTTGTGATATTAATGTGTATCCCATGTTTTCTTCAGTGTGTTTTCGAGCATTGTACAGAGACTGGTGAATTTTAAAGGATTGTCTTACTTTAAAGAATCTTTAGAGGTTCAATCTATCTGTATGTTTTGCTTGCAGTGAAAAAGGGACTATACCCGTAAAACAGCCTTAGCAATTTTAACTATCTTCCTTCAAGAGTCCAAGAGAGTGATCGTTGATATGAAAATCAGAGATGAAGAGTATAAATGTGATGTAAAGACTTGAATTTTGTTTTTACAAGGATATATATTTGATTGTGAAGTTATCAATGAATGATAAAAAGGGAGAAATTGTAATAGAAAAAATTTATTTAATCAATAGAAGAAAATATAATCATAGAGGAGAGTGATTTTAACAATATGTATGAATTTGTTTTAACACATATAATCATTATTGTAGTATGCTTAACATGAAGGTTGCTACATGTCCTTAGAATTGAACTGAGAGGGACAACTGGTCAGTTTAAAAAGAATCGATCTGACCCCTAAGGTCA